>CM061748.1:172685357-173285357 GCA_030979885.1 Lolium multiflorum | reverse complement strand
GCTGGCCCACTTGCTTTAAGGTGGACCCCACCAACTACTGGGCCGGCCCACTAATTAGTTGGGCCAGCCCATTTGCTTTTTGGTGGACCCCACATAATAAATGGGCCGGCCCTTTAAGAGGAAAGTGGGACCCACCTGTGTTTTTGGCCCGGCCCACTATCTTGTTGGGCCGGCCCACTTGCTATATGGTGGAACCCACATACTAGTTGGGCCGGCCCTTTAACAGGAAAGTGGGACCCACATGTGTTTTTGGCCCGGCCCACTATCTTGTTGGGCCGCCCACTTGCTATATGGTGGTCCCACATACTAAATGGGCCGCCCTTTAAGAGGAAAGTGGGACCCACCTGTGATTTTGGCCCGGCCCACTATCTTGTTGGGCCGCCCACCGCTATATGGTGGACCCTCATACTAATTGGGCCGCCCTTTACGGAAAGTGGGACCCACCCGTGTTTTGGCCCGCCCACTATCTTGGGCCACCCACTTGCTATATGGTGGACCCCACATACTAAATGGGCCTTTAACAGGAAAGTGGGACCCACCTGTGTTTTTGGCCCGGCCCACTATTTTGTTGGGCCGGCCCACTTGCTGTATGGTGGACCCCACAAACGAAATGGGCCGACCCTTTAACTGGAAAGTGGGACCCACCTGTGTTTTTGGCCCGGCCCACTAGCTTGTTGGGCCGGCCCATTTGCTATACGGTGGACCCCACACACTAAATGGGCCGGCCTTTTAACAGGAAAGTGGGACCCACCTGTGTTTTTGGCCCGGTCCACTTGCTTCTTGGGCCGGCCCAGTTGCTGTAAGGTGGACCCCACATGTTAAATGGGCCGGCCCATTTAAGTTTTGACCAGTCAACCTTAGAGGTTAGGCCCGGCCCACGTAACTAATGGACCGGCCCAGCTATATAGTTGACCGGTCAAACTATGTCATCTGGCCCGGCCCGCTTAAGACGTGGCAGGCCTCGTGTGGGCCTACCATCTACCACGGGGTTTCAGCCGGTTAACGCCGTTAACTGGCAGTTAACGGCGTCTGCCACGTGTCAGTTTGCATGACGTCAGCAGTCAACGGGCTCCCGAAAACACTTCCGCAACGGTCCGATTTTCCGTGGCGGAAGGGCGCCCAAGCGCGACGGACCGAAAAAATCGTCGTTGGACTTTGCCTGACGCAGTTTCCACAACGGAACCCATATCGTCGGGTTAGGCCCATAGGCGACGAAAAATACCCCTTAGCGGACGATTTTTCTGTCTATCTAACTTTTGATGCTTCTGATATTTTAAATCCACCTGCTGAAAGTATTCCGTATAAAATACCTATGAAAATTATTGAACGTGTTATGGATAACCGCTATGAAGGGGATGGAACTGTCCATCCTGGAAATCATTTACTGTTTTTGCATGAATTATGCGGGTTATTCAAGTGTGCAGGTATCTCTATGGATGAAGTGAAGAAGAAACTATTCTCTATGTCGCTGTCTGGTAAAGCGGCGCATTGGTATAAACTATTGAAGGACGGGCGCTCTCTTGATTGGAAGGATATTGTGCCTCTATTTTATTCCAAGTTCTATCCTCCAAGTGAAATTCACAAAGATCGAAACCATATATATAATTTTTGGCCTCATGATGGAGAGAGTATTGCCCAAGCATGGGAGAGATTGAAGACTTTAATGCTCAAATGCCCCAATCATGAGCTTCCAGGTAATATCATCATTGATAATTTCTATGCAAGACTTTCTTTTCAAGATAAGACCTTGCTGGATACTACTTGTTCTGGATCATTCACGAGCAATAAAGAAGAGTTTAAAAGGGACCTTCTTGATCGGATTAAGGAGAACGCTGAAGATTGGGAGAACGACAAAGGTAAAGAGTCAGGTATAAACTATGATTATGAATGCATTGAAACTTTTATGAATACTGATAAATTTCGAAATATGAGTGCTACTTATGGTCTTGACTCTCAAGTTGCTGCAAATCTTTATAAAGCTTTTGCTTCTCACATTGAATTGCCTAGGAAGAATTTTGATAAGTATCATGAACCTTTTAAAGACGCTTGCATGAAGAATGAAATTGTTGTTAATAATTGCAATAAGCGTGCTCAAACTCCTAAGAATGCTATTTCCTATAAGCATGTTAATTTTTGTGGAATACATAGACCTTGTGGAATTAATCAAATAGAAGATGAATATTGTATCCATCACAGAAATGAAAAAACTAGAAAGTGGTCTAGAGCTCTAGATGATCTTGGAGAAAAAGTGTGTGCCCTCTATCCTTTTATTTGTGAACTTTGCCATAGAGTTGGTCATTTTAATTTTCAATGTTCCTCCAATGATAATTCAAACCCCATGAGTGCTGCAAATTTGTATTGTGATGATGAAATTATTCCTAATCAGCATGATGAACTTACCTTATTTTTGAAGTGTGAAGAGTTATCAAGAAAAATTTCTTTGTTAAATATTAACGATCTTGATATTGATGATGTCCTGCATGGTTGTCTTTCTTACTGCATTAATAATTGCCATACAAATACTTACATACAGAATATTTTAGAAGATGACACCTTGCCAAAATATGATAGGACCGCTGTGTGTTTTCAATTAATTAATGAAAAGGAGGGATCCTCCCAAGTTTCTTCTATTGTTTCTAAAAGTAAATCAGGTTATGCGGACAAGCCACCCTTCAAGCCTCTTCCTCCTAAAGAAGGGAACGAGGAGAAGGAAGGAAGAAGAAGAAGAAGAAGAAGAAGAAGGAAGAAGAAGAAGAAGAAGAAGAAGAAGAAGAAAAAGAATAAAGAGAAAGAGGCAATGGCATATCCCCGCGTGTATGAGGTAACAATAGGTAACTGTAAGTATGTTGCGCCTAATGATTATTATGATAATGAATCTGAGTACGATGATCTTCCTATACCCTTTACCCATATTAGTGATCATGATTTGGATGAGCACACTGCCTTTGATATTGAAAATCTCTTTGGTACTGATTATGAAAGTAATGATGATAGCATTATTCATGTCCCCTTAAACGATGATATTGAAAGCTCTAAGCTTGGGGATGTTGTGCTTGAAGATCCTGTATTTGAGACCTCTACTTTTAGTGAAAATGATGATATTACATATTCTGGTTTAGATAATTGCTATAGAGATGTATATGACACATGTTACAATTATCCTTATGAAACTTGTCATAGTTATGATGGGCTTGCCAAAAACCATTCCCTTAGTATGCAACTTGTTTACCATGTTCAAATTCTTGATAATAATCTTGCTCCAATTACTATTAATGAGAAGAACTCTTCTTATGCCAAAATTAATGATACTTCTATGCATATGAACCATGATAAGAATGTTTTAAGTGACGGGTATATTGTGGATTTCATCAATGATGCTACTGAAAGTTATTATGAGAGAGGGAAATATGGTTATATGCATCTTAATAATATTAAGTTTCCCCTCTTTATGTTGAGAATCTTTAAGTTACTCGTGTTTTATCCTCTTATGCTTGTCACTTTGCTCTTCATGAATTCATTTGTGTATAAGATTCTTCTGCATAGGAAGCATGTTAGGCTTAAATGTGTTTTGAATTGCCTCTTGAAGCTCTCTTTTGCTTCAAATACTATTTCTTGCGGGTGCATCACCAAAATTGCTGAGCCCATCTTAATGGCTATAAAGAAAGAACTTCTTGGGAGATAACCCATGTGTTATTTTGCTACAGTACTTTGTTTTATATTTGTGTCTTGGAAGTTGTTTACTACTGTAGCAACCTCTCCTTATCATGTTTTTGTGCCAAGTAAAGTTTCTATGTCAAAGTTGATGTTATATTTGGGATCGCTGCGCAGAAACAGCATTGCTGTCTGTCACGAATCTGGGCAAGTTCTCTGTAGAAAATTCGAAAAATCTGCCAATTTACGAGCGTGATCCTCAGATATGTACGCAACTTTCATTAGTTTTGAGTTTTTCCATTTGAGCAAGTCTGGTGCCATCTTTAAATTCGTCTTTACGGACTGTTCTGTTTTTGACAGATTCTGCCTTTTATTTCGCATTGCCTCTTTTGCTATGTTGGATTTATTTCTTTGATCCATTAATGTCCAGTAGCTTTATGCAATGTCCAGAAGTGAAAAGAATGTTTGTGTCACCTCTGAACATGTGAATTTTTGATTATGCACTAACCCTCTAATGAGTTTGCTTGAAGTTTGGTGTGAAGGAAGTTTTCAAGGGTCAAGAGAAGAGGGTGATATAATGTGATCGAGAAGAGTGAAAGGTCTAAGCTTGGGGATGCCCCGGTGGTTCATCCCTGCATATTTTAAGAAGACTCAAGCATCTAAGCTTGGGGATGCCCAAGGCATCCCCTTCTTCATCGACAACTTATCAGGTTTCTTCTAGTGAAACTATATTTTTATTCGGTCACATCTTATGTACTTTACTTGGAGCGTCTGTATGTTTTTGTTTTTGTTTTTGTTTGAATAAATGATTGTTTGGGAGAGAGACACGCTCCGCTGGTTCGTATGAACACATGTGTTCTTAGCTTTTAATTTTCATGGCGAAGGTTGAAACTGCTTCGTTAATTGTTATATGGTTGGAAACGGGAAATGCTACATGTAGTAATTGGTATAATGTCTTGAATAATGTGATACTTGGCAATTGTTGTGCTCATATAGATCTTGTTTAAGCTCTTGCATCATGTACCTAGTACCCATTAATGAATAATTACATAGAGCTTGTTAAAATTTGGTTTGCATGATTGGTCTCTCTAAGTCTAGATATTTTCTGGTTGAGGTGTTTGAACAACAAGGAGACGATGTAAAGTCTTATAATGCTTACAATATGTTTATATGTGAGTCTTGCTGCACCATTTTATACTTGAGTTTGCTTCAAATAACCTTGCTAGCCTAAACCTTGTATCGAGAGGGAATACTTCTCATGCATCCAAATACTTGAGCCAATATTCATGCCATTTGTGTCCACCATACCTACCTACTACATGGTATTTCTCCGCCATTCCAAAGTAAATTGCTTGAGTGCTACCTTTAAACAATTCAAAAGTTATTACCTCTTATTTGTGTCAATGTTTTATAGCTCATGAGGAAGTATGTGGTGTTTATCTTTCAATCTTGTTGGGCAACTTTCACCAATGGACTAGTGGCTTCATCCACTTATCCAATAATTTTGCAAAAAGAGCTGGCAATGGGATTCCCAGTCCCAAATTAATTAACAAAAATAGACACTCCTCCATGGTATGTGATTGTTGGACGGCACCCGAAGGATTCGGTTAGCCATGGCTTGAGAAAGCAAAGGTGGGGAGGAGTGTCATCATAATAAAACTAAAATAAAAAGGCACTCCTTCATGGTATGAGATTGTTGGCAGGCACCCGAGGATTCGGTTAGCCATGGTTTGTGAAAGAAAGGTTGGAAGGAGTGCCACCCAAAAATAAAATAAAATGGGAGCCGCTCTTTGAAGGTTTGTTTGGCAAGGGGGTTAGAGTACCCGCTACCATTCGTTGACAACAACAAACACCTCTCAAAACTTTACTTTTATGCTCTCTATATGTTTTCAAAATCAAAGCTCTAGCACAAATATAGCAATCGATGCTTTCCTCTTTGAAGGACCATTCTTTTACTTTATTGTTGAGTCAGTTTACCTATTCTTTCTATCTTAGAAGCAAACACTTGTGTAAATTGTGTGCATTGATTCTTACATGTTTACCTATTGCACTTGTTATATTACTTTGTGTTGACAATTATCCATGAGATATACATGTTAAAGTTGAAAGCAACCGCTGAAACTTATATCTTCCTTTGTGTTGTTTCAAAGCTTTCTACTAAGAATTTATTGCTTATGAGTTAACTCTTATGCAAGACTTATTGATGCTTGTCTTGAAAGTATTATTCATGAAAAGTCTTTGTTATATGATTCATTTGTTTACTCATTATCTTCATCATTGCTTCGAATCTCTGCATTCATCTCATGTGCTTTACAATAGTATGATCAAGGTTATGATGGCATGTCACTTAAGAAATTATCATTGTTATCGTTTACCTACTCGAGGGCGAGTAGGAACTAAGCTTGGGGATGCTTGATACGTCTCAAACGTATCTATAATTTCTTATGTTCCATGCTACTTTATTGATGATACCTACATGTTTTATACACATTATATGTCATTATTATGCGTTTTCCGGAACTAACCTATTAACAAGATGCCACAGTGCCAGTTTCTGTTTATTATGTCTGTTTATTGCAGAAAAGGCCCAAAAACCAAAGTGCTCGGAAAAATCCAGAAAAATTACAGAAATTCTATTTCGTCGGAAGACTCACGGAGCCAGAAGGGCAAGCCGGGAGGCCAGGGCCTCCTCCCCATAGGCCGGCGGCCCTGGAGGGTGGTCACCCCACCCGTGGGTGGGCCTCGGGACTCTTCCGACTCCGACTCTTCGCCTATTTAAGCCGTCGTGACCTAAAACTTCGATACCTCACTACAAGAAAAGTTGCCATGGCCGACGAAGTTGAAGTCGCGCCGTGGTTGCTGGTGTACCATGGCCGACGATTTTGGTCCCTCCGTGGTGCATGTCAAAACTTTTTTTTTCTCGTTTTTGAGGCCACCTAGCCCGACGAAAGCGGCCAAAACGTGGCGTATGGTGGCCCGGGACGTGGTGCATCTCGAAATCTCGGGTTCGCCGGCCGAGTCAACGCAAATCCGCACCGCCGAGGGATGTAGGGCCCAGATGGCAGCCTCTCTGGCATTGTTTTTTTTCTACATCGCGCCATCTCGTTCAACGTTCTCCGATCGAGCCGTTTACGATGCAGGATCATGGGTCCCGCATGTCATCCTCTATGAACCAAAATTCTTTCTATTCTTGGATTTTTTTGACCCCCTGATTTCTGGCTACTTCCTTTTTCTTTTGATCCCTTGCCGCCTTGGAAACGTTGAGACCGCTGCTGCTAAATGGGACCCGCATGTCATCCTCTATGTGCAATCAACTTTCTTTTCTTGGAGTTTTTTTGGCACCTCAAATTTGGTCACTTGCCTTTTTCTTTCGATCCCCTGCCGCCTCTCAAACGGTGATACCGCTGCTGCTAACTGGGACCCGCATGTCATCCTCTATGTACTATAAAACTTTCTTTTCATGGATTATTTTTGGCACCTCAAATTTGGTCACTTGCCTTTTTCTTTCGATCCCCTGCCGCCTCTCAAACGGTGATACCGCTGCTGCTAATGGGACCCGCATGTCATCCTCTATGTACTATAAAACTTTCTTTTCCTGGATTATTTTTGGCACCTCAAATTTGGTCACTTGCCTTTTTCTTTCGATCCCCTGCCGCCTCTCAAACGGTGATACCGCTGCTGCTAACTGGGACCCGCATGTCATCCTCTATGTACTATAAAACTTTCTTTTCTTGAATTATTTTTGGCACCTCATATTTGGTCACTTACCTTTTTCTTTCGATCCCCTGCCGCCTCTCAAACGGTGATACCGCTGCTGCTAAATGGGACCCGCATGTCATCCTCTATGTACTATAAAACTTTCTTTTCTTGGATTTTTTTGGCACCTCATATTTGGTCACTTGACTTTTTCTTTCGATCCCCTCGCCTCTCAAACGGTGATACCGCTGCTGCTAAATGGGACCCGCATGTCATCCTCTATGTACTATAAAACTTTCTTTTCTTGGATTTTTTGGCACCTCATATTTCGTCACTTGACTTTTTCTTTCGATCCCCTGCTGCCTCTCAAACGGTGATACCGCTGCTGCTAAATGGGACCCGCATGTCATCCTCTATGTACTATAAAACTTTCTTTTCTTAAATTATTTTTGGCTCCTGATATTTTTTCACTTGCCTTTTTCTTTCGATCTCATGCCACGTTTGAAACGTTGAGGAACCTGCAGGCTCATGGGACCCGCATGTCATCCTCTATGTACTATAAAAGTTCTTTTTCTAGGTTTTTTTTCACCATCTGATTTTTGGCAATTTCTTTTTTTCTTTTGATCCCCTGCCACCTCTCAAACGCTGATACCGCTGCTGCTAAATGGGACCCGCATGTCATCCTCTATGTACTATAAAACTTTCTTTTCTTGAATTATTTTTGGCTCCTGATATTTTTTCACTTGCCTTTTTCTTTCGATCTCATGCCACGTTTGAAACGTTGAGGAACCTGCTGGCTCATGGGACCCGCATGTCATCCTCTATGTACTATAAAAGTTCTTTTTCTTGGTTTTTTTTCACCATCTGATTTTTGGCAATTTCTTTTTTTCTTTTGATCCCCTGCCACCTCTCAAACGCTGATACCGCTGCTGCTAAATGGGACCCGCATGTCATCCTCTATGTACTATAAAACTTTCTTTTCTTGAATTATTTTTGGCTCCTCATATTTGGGCACTTGCCTTTTTCTTTCGATCTCATGCCACGTTTGAAACGTTGAGGAACCTGCTGGCTCATGGGACCCGCATGTCATCCTCTATGTGCTATAAAAGTTTCCTTTGTTGGATTTTTTTCACCCTCTGATTTTTGGCTTGCCTTTTTCTTTTGATCCCCTGCCCCCTTTGAAACGTTGAGTAAGCTGTTGGCTCAAGGGACCCGCATGTCATCCTCTATGTCCATCAACTTTCCTTTCTTGGATTTTTTTTCACCCCCTAATTACTAGCTACTTTCTTTTTCTTTTGATCTCAAGCCGCATTACAAACATTGAGACCGCTGCTGCAAAATGGGACCCACATGTCATCCTCTATGTACAATAAAGTTTCTTTTCTTGGATTATCTTTTGCTCCTGATATTTTGTCACTTGCCTTTTTCTTTCGATCTCATGCCGCCTTTGAAACGTTGAGTAAGCTGCTGGCTCATGGGTCCCGCATGTCATCCTCTACGAACAATAAAAGTTTCCTTTCTTGGAGTTATTTTTGACCCCTAATTTCTGGCTATTTGCCTTTTTCTTTGGATCTCCTGCCCCTTTGAAACGATGAGGACGCTGTTGGCAGGTCGGTCCCACAAGTCATCCTCTATGAACAATAAAAGTTTCCTTTGATGGATTTTTTTGAACCCCTAATTAATTTCTGGATATTTCCCTTTTTTTCTTTGATCCCCTGCCGCCTTGGAATCGTTGAGGATGCTGCTGCCTCATGGGTCCCGCATGTCATCCTCTCAGAACGGTAAATGTTTCTTTTCTTGGATATTGTTTACCAAATGATTTTTGGCTTATTTTTTCTTTCGATATCCTTCCGCCTTTAAAACGTTGAGGACGCTGCTGGCTCACGGGTCCCACATGTCAGCCTCTATGAACAATAAGCGCTGAGGACGCTGCTGCCTCATGGGTCCCGCATGTCATCCTCTCAGAACGAAAATGTTTCTTTTCTTGGATTTTTTACCAACAGATTTTTGGTTTATTTTTTCTTTCCATCCCCTGCCGCCTTTAAAACGACGCTGCTGGCTCATGGGTCCACGATGTCAGCCTCCCCGTACAAGAAACATGTGATATCTTGATTATTTTGCAGACAATAAACAGTGTATTGCGCTCTGAGCTATTGCAAACGGATAAATTAAATCTTTATTTTTACAACATATATCTTGAATCTCCTTGTTTTTTGTTTTGGCGAAGCATAGGACTTTCCTGTTTTTTTTTTTGAGAAAAATCCGAACTATCATGTTCTGGAGTGGGCTGAAATTGTACGTGTCCAAAGGCCCAGAAGGATAGTTCGAAGGCCCAGATGTCTAGATGTAGCCCAATTGAAATCTTTCTTTTCTTGGATTTTTTTCACCCCCTGATTTCTGGCTACTTCATTTTTCTTTTGGTCCTGTGCCGCCTTGGAAACGTTGAGACCGCTGCTGCAAAATGGGACCCGCATGTCATCCTCTATGTACAATAAAGTTTCTTTTCTTGGATTATTTTTGGCTCCTGATATTTGGTCACTTGCCTTTTTCTTTCGATCTCATGCCACGTTTGAAACGTTGAGGAATCTGCTGGCTCATGGGACCCGCATGTCATCCTCTATGTACAATAAAAGTTTGATTTCTTGGATTTTTTTCACCCTCTGATTTTTGGCTATTTCCTTTTTCTTTTGATCCCCTGCCGCCTTTGAAACGTTTAAGCTGCTGGCTCATAGGTCCCACATGTCAGCCTGTATGAACGATAAAGCTTTCCTTTCTTGGAGTTTTTTTGACCCCCTAATTTCTGGCTACTTTCTTTTTCTTTTGATCTCAAGCCGCATTTGAAACGTTGGGACCGCTGCTGCAAAATGGGACCCGCATGTCATCCTCTATGTACAATAAAGTTTCTTTTCTTGGATTATTTTTGGCTCCTGATATTTGGTCACTTGCCTTTTTCCTTCGATCCCATGCCACGTTTGAAACGTTGAGGAACCTGCTGGCTCATGGGACCCGCATGTCATCCTCTATGTACTACAAAAGTTTATTTTCTTGGGTTTTTTTTCACTCTCTGATTTTTGGCTATTTCCTTTTTCTTTTGATCCCCTGCCGCCTTGGAAACGTTGAGTAAGCTGCAAACTCGTGGGACCCGCATGTCATCCTCTATGTACAATCAATTTTCTTTTCTTGGAGTTTTTTTACCCCCTAATTTCTGGCTACTTTCTTTTTCTTTTGATCTCAAACCGCATTTGAAACGTTGGGACAGCATGTCATCCTCTATGTACAATAAAAGTTTCTTTTTTTGGATTATTTTTCACCCTCTGATTTTTGGTCACTTGCCTTTTTCTTTCGATCTCATGCCGCCCTTGAAAACGTTGAGGAACCTGCTGGCCCATGGGACCCACATGTCATCCTCTATGTACTATAAAAGTTTCTTTTCTTTGATTTTTTTCACCCTCTGATCTTTGGCTATTTCCTTTTTCTTTTCATCCCCTGCCGCCTTGGAAACGTTAGTAAGCTGCTGACTGGTGGGACCCGCATGTCATCCTCTATGTACAATCAAGTCTCTTTTCTTGGATTTTTTTTACCCCCTTATTTTTGGTCACTTGCCTTTTTCTTTCGATCTCATGCAGCCTCTGAAACGTTGAGAAGCTGCTGGCTCATGGGACCCACATGTCATCCTCGATACTATAAAAGTTTCTTTTCTTGGATTTTTTCACCCTCTTATTTTTGGCTGTTTCCTTTTTCTTTTGATCCCCTGCCGCCTTGGAAACATTGATTAAGCTGCTGACACAAGGGGCCCGCATGTCATCCTCTATGTACAATCAACTTGCAAGATCTTGGGGCGGAAGAGCTTGTATAAGTGGGACCCATATGTCATCCTCTATGTACAATAAAAGTTTCTTTTTCTTGGATTATTTTTTGCTCCTGGTATTTGGTCTCTTTCCTTTTTCTTTCGATCTCATGCCGCCTCTGAAACGTTGAGTAAGGTGCTGGGTCATGGGACCCGCATGCCATCCTCTATGTACAATCAACTTTCTTTTCTGGGAGTTTTTTTACCCCTAATTTCTGGCTACTCTTTTTCTTTTGATCTCAAGCCGCATTTGAAACGTTGACACCGCTGCTGCAAAATGGGACCCGCATGTCATCTTTTATGTACAATAAAGTTTCTTTTCTTGGATTATTTTTGGCTCCTGATATTTGGTCACTTGTCTTTTTCTTTCGATCTCATGCCCCCTTTGAAACGTTGAGGAAGCTGCTAGCGCATGGGTCCCGCATGTCATACTCTATGAACAATAAAAGTTTCCTTCCTTGGAGTTATTGTTTACCGCTAATTTCTGGCTACTTCCTTTTTTCTTTTGATCCCCTGCCGCCTTGGAAACGTTGAGTAAGATGCTGACACAAGGGGCCCGCATGTCATCCTCTATGTACAATCAACTTGCAAGATCTTGGAGCGAAAGAGCTTGTATAAGTGGGACCCATATGTCATCATCTATGTACAATAAAAGTTTCTTTTCTTGGATTATTTTTTGCTCCTGATATTTGGTCACTTTCCTTTTTCTTTCTATCTCATGCCGCCACTGAAACGTTGAGTAAGGTGCTGGCTCATGGGACTGTACAATAAAGTTTCATTTCTTAGATTTTTTTTACCCAGTGATTTTTGCTAACTTGCCTTTTTCTTTTCGATCATATGCCGCCTTTGAAATTCAGGTCGCCGCTGGCTCATGAGTCCCACAAGTCAGCCTCTATGAACAATAAACCTTTCCTTTGTTGTATTTTTTTTACCCCTAATTTCTGGCTATTTGCCTTTTTCTTTTGATCCCCTGCGGCCTTTGAAACGATGAGGACGCTGCTGGCAGGTCGGTCCCACATGTCATCCTCTATGAAGAATATAAGTTTCCTTTTTGGATTTATTTTTGACCCCTAATTTCTGGCTATTTGCCTTTTTCTTCTGATCCCTGCCGACTTCGAAATGATGAGGATGCAGCTGGCAGATCGGTCCCACATGTCAGCCTCTATGAACAATAAATGTTTCCTTTGTAGGATTTATTTTTTACCCCTATTTTCGGGCTACTTGCCTTTTTCTTTGAAACGTTGAGGACGCTACTGTCTCATGGGTCCCACATGGCATCCTCTCTGAACGATAAACCTTCATTTCTTGTTAACGACAGGTTTATCAGTATTATTTTCGCAGACTAATACAAGCTCTTTGGCTCCAAGATCTTGCAAGTTGATAGATTAAATCAAGGAATTATTAGGATATGTTTTAAATTTCAAATCCACTTTATGAATTTTTAAAAATACCGTTATCCATGTGGGTATGGAGCGATCAAGGATTTTCATATTGGGCATGAGCAGTTTCAAAAATTGGAACCCTATAATTCAAAATAAATAAAAACAACTTTTATGTAGAATCTCCGTGTATTTTTTTTTGCCAATCATAGGATCTGTGTTTCATTAGAAAAGGGCCGAAATTGCATGAGCAGAAAGGCCCATTTGTAGTTATTGGGCTTCGACGGCCGGAGCAAGTAGGCCGAGAGCAATTACCATGTAGATGGCCGTTGGCAACCCAAAGTGAAATATTGGGCCCAACAGGGGAATGCTGAACAGTACTATTTTCTAATTGGAAGGTGGTACATGGCGTAATCCTGCCAAAAAAAAAGATGGACACGGGTTGCTGAAATTTGCCCATCTGCGCCTAATATCGCCGCCGCGGCTCCGCTTCCGCCGCCGCCGCCATGCCTCGTCTCGCGTCGAGCTCGCGGTACTGCCGCGTCTCGGGCACGGGGTACCGCGGCGTCCGCGCGCGCCCCAAAGGTACGTATTACGCGGAGATACGTGACGGCGGCGAGCGCATCGGCCTCGGCACCTACGAGACCGCGCACGAGGCCGCGCGCGCGTACGACGCCGTGGCGTGGCGGCTCGGGCGCCCGCGATCGTCGATGAATTTCCATGACGTGTGGACGCGCCAGCAGGCCGAGGATCTCGCGCCGCCGCCGTACATCGTTAGACAGGAGGAACAGCACCGCCGCCGCGAGACGGAGCGCCGTTTGCGCATCGCCGAGCGGGACGAGCGCGCGGCGCGCGAGTGGGCGGCCCGCTTCCCCGAGGACGTTGCCGCCGAGAACGAGCACTTCCGCAGACGGAGGGCGGAGAAGGCGACGAGGCGGGCAGCGAAGAAGGAGGACCGCGCACGACGGAGGGCGGAGAAGGCGACGAAGCGGGCCTTCATCGAAGCGCAGCTCGCCGGGCCGACCACCATTGGCGAGGACGACCCCCGTTGGATTGACCTCTTCTCGTCGGATCCGGTGTCGGGCACGACACCGGACTCGTCAGATGTCGAGTTTTAGTTTAGTTTTATCGCACTACTTTGTACAAATATGAACTACGGAGTATCTATCAAGCTAATTTTATCCTATTTTATGTCTATTTCTAGTCTTTGTTTGATCTTCTGTTTTACTGCACTCTATTTTTCATTATATTCTGTTTTTGGCGCTGCATTTATAGCGCCTCTGAAAATACGCTGTTTCAGCCCTGCATTTGGCCGCCACAGTTTGCAGCTTCCGGTGAAGCTATTGCCGGCTCCATGCGCAGCATCAGCCATTCAGCCCACAGCGCCTAAATATAGAGCCACTGCTGGAGTTGCTGTAATATGTTTGTCAGCAGGAGCTTACCTAATTAGTTAAAAAAAAGATGTTCAGCGTGGGATTCGAAAAAAAGATCTTCATGTTTTTTTCCTAGCTATCCTAGTTCGGACTTTTCATTGTGTTGGCTAGTGCATGAAGCTTGACACCTGTATTATGTGATCCTGATATGAGGATAAGAACACCTTCAGGTTGCATTGCTAATGGTGTCTACTGCAGCAGTGGCGTACCTTCAATGGAGACTGATGCAAGAGAGTTGGTACTGGTGAACCTGCACCTGACATCATCGTGCCACCTGAAGTAGGTTGTGTATTGGGATTAGACTGATAAGCATAGCACCTTGCAAAGAACAAGATGCTGCTAGTGTTGGTTAACGTGATTTTACGACAAAAGTCATGTATGCTCAACAGGTGCCGTACCTAGTTTGGATATTGTGTTGTTACCCTTTTGTGGTTTGGTGTTTGTCCAACAGAGAAAGCTACTCTTTTCCCGTGTAAGTGTTATTATGTGAACAAAAGTTGTATGTACATATATATCGGTCAGAGAACCAAGATTGCATATTCTTGCCTGGTTATAACACATAAGTCATAATAACAATTAAAGAGAAAAGGAACATTTGCCTTTGCAATGTGATTGTGCCAAGTAGATTAGACAACCAACCACAAACATTACAGGTCAACAGCCAAACGCATGCGAAAGTCCTAAGGTAAGCTCCATAATACATGTTGAAACCAAAAGCCTAGAAACCATAAGAAAGGTAGCTCGACATCACAGTTCCACGACAGCAGCATACTGATCATAAAACATATATCAAGTCAGGACAGCTGCACCACTGGGTAAGCATCCATGGGGTCTGGCTCAAGAGCGAAGACTGTGTGAATGCTGCAAAATGTGGCTCTTGCCTCACCCCACCCATACATCTTATCATGGAACCTTACCAAATCAGCATGAATCATCTTGACATAAACATAGCTCCTCTCTCCATGCTGATGGGATTGAACAATGCGCCAGTTGCAGTGCTTCAGCTTGTCAAACAGTATGCAGGAGATAACGAAGCATGCTGGCTGGTCTTTTGTAGTGACAATGGCTTGGAGTAGCTGGTCCTGTGAACCACCCAACTGGATCTTTAGAGCTTGAAGGACAGTCCGTGCCATATAAGCTACCGTTGCTGACTTCAGCTCGGGTTCAGGTGAATGACAGCTGACATCTTGTCCTCGAGATGCAGATCCTTCTTGATCAGATTCAGCGGAATCATCACCACTACTTACAGGTGCATCAGGTTCTACAGAAGGCACATCAGGTACATGCTCAAGTTCATAGGAGTTGGGTGGGACAGCACTGTTTGCTGAAATCTCTACAATACCAGCTCCAGGTAGACCACCAGTATCTACAGAGGGTAAACCACCAATATCCACTTCAGAGGATTCTCGTGGCACGACACCTTTCGCTAGAGGCTCTACCATACCAGCTCCAGGTCCACCACCAGTCAGTACTGTGGGCATAGTCATGACGGGTTCTACCAATACAAAACCTCCTTCGGGTGGCGTGGCAACTTCGGGTGCAGGATCATCAGATGCAGATCCTTCTTGATCATCACCACTACTTACAGGTGCGTCAGGTTCAACAGAAGGCACATCAGGTACATGCTCCGGTTCATAGGAGTCGGTAGCACGGTAGAACCTAAAGGGATAGTAGGACCAGATATGTTCTCGGACAGGACCGCTTGCTGAAATCTCTACAATACCAGAGGGTAAACCACCAATATCCACTTCAGTTAGAGGCTCTACCCTACCAGCTCCAGGTCCACCACCAGTCAGTACTCTGGGCAGGACGGGTTTTAACAATGCAAAACATACTTCAGGTGCAGGATCATCAGTAGCAACTCCAGCATCAGCACCAGTTATATCGGTCTTGACAATAGGTAAACCGTTTTGCTCCAGTTCAGAGAATTCCCGTGGCACGACACCGTTCACTAGAGGCTCTACACTAGCAGCTCCAGCTGCACCACCAGTTTCTACAGCAGGGGGTAAACCCAATCCACAACCTTCTTCATGTGACACGATGATGCCAGGTATAGGCTCATCAGTACCAGGTCCAGCTGCATCAGTCTCCATAGACAGTAAACAAGGTGGCGTCGGAGGTTTAAAAGACTGGCATGCCATTTCACCTTTGTCATCAGACAATATAGAGTTTTCTTCAACTCTATGTTTCTGCAATAATAAGCACATGAACAGAAATTAGACCAGAGCATCTAGCCATCTAACAGGGGCAGCGGCAAAACAAGCGTCGGTCCATATGTTTACCTTGTCATCTGGGATATCAGAACACACAGATTTAGAAGTCATTTCACATAGCATCCGCTTTTTCGTTCCTTCCCCTACGTCCATCTGGAATAAGTAATACTATTGATCACATAAAACTAATTAATCAAATATATGCATATGTTGAGAAGTTTGCACGGCAAATTGTGGATTCTGCTTTTATCACCTACGAATCGTCGTTCTATATATTTACCTTGTTATCTGGGATATCAGAAGTCAAAGAATGAGAAGTCATCTCACTAAGTATCGGTTTTTTCGCTCTTTCCCCTCCATCCATCTGCAATAAGAAGTACTATTGATCACATAAAGCCAATTCATTGAATATATGCATATGTTGAGAAGTTTGCACAACAAATTGTGGATTCTACTTCCAATCACCAAGTAATCTCGTGAGAAATGCATGATCAAGATATGTTTCTCCCTCTTGATCGACATCTGCATCTCCATTAAGACTAATCATCGTGCGATGGTGCTAGCGCATACACTTCCAATCACCAGACAAGCAAAAAATTGTTGATTCTAGTAATGCTTAATCAGCAGTGGCCATGGAACGACCACAGATCGACCAAGCAAAAAAATAAATCATCAGCCTACTGACCACCAGGCAAAACAAACTAGGCCCATACATGGCCTCACAAATCATCATCAAACGTCGATCAAACTAGCAAGTTTGAACATGGATTACTAATTTATTTTCTGATAAAGTGAGTATATTAATATCGAAAGATATTGATTACACTGAGCCTCTGCAACAACGCAATACCTTACTGGTAGTACGGATGCACATGGATTCCTAATACTCCCTCTGTTCGGTTTTAATTAGTCGACGAGAGGGAGAGAAGAAAATGAACTGTCGATGCTTTCAACTAGAGTCAATTAAATACGAACGGAAGAAGTACGTAGTAGTATTGACAAATATCCGGATCTAGTCTAAAAACAAATTGGCATGTAAATCCTAGTAGTCTACTAAACTAGGATCAATACCCTAGATTAGGGTTGCAAGCGGCGTCCGCGAATCGTCCCGCAAAGCAGAAAATTAGAGCAAATAGTGGTTGAGATTAGAGCAGATTTAAAGCACTCGCACTGAAACTAGCTAGCCCGCTACCCACCCCGCTTGACACCCTGCCCTAGATGTGAATCTACACCAAATATTCAAACAAGGATGAGCAACCGCCAATAAAATTTTATCCGCACATCATCATCTCTACCATACAAAAGGGTATGGTGATTTCACATACAGCCATTGTTGCCGCGGGACGAGGATGAGTGATGCGCCGCGGAGAAGGTGCCTCACGCCTCTGTCGCCGCCGCCGTCGAAGATGAAGTCGAAGCCGCGCGATTGTGGTCCGTCGCCGATATGGAGGTGGAGCTACTAGGGAAGAGATGGAGGTGGAGGTGGAGAGGGAGTGATGGTTTGTACTAGTGGCGGCCGGTGAGATAGTTATAAATACAGCCTCTCTCTCTTTTTTGGCAAGGAATGCAGCTTCTCTTGGAAGGCAACGAGGCAACGCACTCCAGATTATTATAATAATATGGACGGAGAAATTTGGTCGCATCTGTGTTGTCTTGTCAAATGAATCACCAGGATTTGCTTTTAGTACTCCAGATTTGGGCGACCCAAGGAAGTAGAGATAGTAATGTACGCCATCTAGCTGCACGCTATCAAATCAAATAAATGGTCATGCCATTTACTTTTAAGATGGTGCAGCAGTTATTCTGACCAAAGAAACATGCACGTCTGCTGATTATTTCTGATGGGTATACATTTACCGTCCGCTAGCAAAGATTGTTTGGCACATTGTTCTTATGGCTTTCAACATCACACCCCTTAATAATATTATTAATCAATGTTTGGGCAATCAATTGAGTGTGTTAATAAAAAATTAAAACCCACAAATCCAACTGTACTATTTTTAGGACCATATGAAAGACAAGGAATGATTTTAAATGCCATATAGAGTACCTCCAACCATGTGAAATATGGTTCTGTCATGCAGGTGATACCCATGGCTTCGCATTGGATCTGTATGTTGTCCTACATACAGTCAACTATGAAGTACCACGATTTGGTTTTTGGGTGCAACCGGCTAGAGAATGATGCACGGGTTTGTACAGCCAGTACAATTCACATTAAGATTTTCTGATAGGATGTTGATGTGTATATGTAAGAATCATACACTAGAATGTCTTCTATGTTTAGATGGTTGATCTACGTTTATACTTTCTGTGAACCATGAGGTTAAGACCTTTGTACTGTAATAAAGATTGCTAAATAACAGTATATATGTATGCCTCTAGGGACACTGAAACAGCCAAACAACCATGCATGTGTATAGACCGTATTTGATCAAATTAAAAGAAGCGCCTGGGTTCATGCAAATAGCATAAATTTATCACCTAAGTACATTAGCTATAAATAGTTAAATAGGAGTCAAGACCAACTGAGCTAGCTAGTAGTATGATCCTACTATTACATAAATATCCCTAACTCTGATTGTCTTTGTTCCAGTCCAGCGCGTTGGTGTAGCTTGGGATGAACCAAAACCCCGTATGCCAGTTGGCCCCTGGACCGCTGCTTGAGAAAGATATGCTTTGGTGGTCTTCGCCATTTAGACTGAAGCGGAAAATTTCTTGATGTGATGTGTCAAACTGAGAGCCAATGGCCTGAGGCGTGGTGTAGATGCAGTTTCTTCTTGTCAAATATCCTGGGGGAAATGTTGCACCACCCACTGGCATGAAAATCGGATAGTTCAACCCAAGGAACATAGAATAGTCTCCAAGATTAGTAACCCTTTCCCACGGGTTGGCTGGAAGTAACCGACTAGTGTCATTCGAGAATACAATGCAGGTATACCCCGAATAGCTGTGAACAGCGCGACCGCAATGGACAGAAGGGGTACTATCATAATGAGTTGGAGCACCGTCAGCGTCAAAATCCATTACGCCACGTGCATAGACCAGGAGAAGTCTAGAACGATCTTGAGATCTTGCCAGCCACCACGTACGACTATTAGAGTCAAAATCATCATCGTCATCAAATCCAGCCGTCCACGGAATGAATGGAGCAGGGAGCACTATAGGACCTTGAAAAAGGAAAGAACACGTCACATGAAAATATATTTCATGATTTATCTACTAGTGATATTGATTTGATATTGGGATGCCAATACTAGTACTTTATAAAATCATGGTCGAACATAAGATGGTTTGAAATATATTTCGAACATCTTGGTAAAACTTCATGTGGATTTAAAACATGTTCCCGAAAATATTGGTCCAAATTTTAGATGGTTTGAATATAAACAAATGAAAGTCTTTATCAATATTGCATGGCACCTTTATTGATTCTATTTCTACTCTACCTTAAATTTTCTAGGGAGTAATAATAAAGAAACTTAATTACTAGGGGGCCTTTTTCCTAAGGAACAACATGCACATTAGACCATACTAAAATTCCTATAGATGTTAAATTCTATATATGTCCATACCACAAGAGGGTTATGGTGTGCGCCTATGGAATTCCTTTAAGCCAAAAGATGCCAAGACAGTTCAACAAATAAGAGGTGAAATACTATATAAGTTACGTATATAAAAAAGATAGGGAGGAAATGTTACCAAATTGATTAGGATCCCATGCATAAACATTTCCAAGCTCAGTAACGGCGAACACAAGTCCGTTATGTATAATTGCATCGCAGTATATGGCGCCGTACTGAAACTGGTTTTCAAGAAATATCCATTCACGAGGATATTCGCCATGGAGGTAGGCAATTGCAAAGTCGAAGATTGCGACAAGGGAGAAATCTTGATACCCCCTAGCAGCTGTAGGAACTTGGCAAATAGCTATCTTCTGCAGTTGAATAGCAGAACGCTGATACTCGAATATAAGTGGATTGTGTGTGGTTTCCAACTTGTTCCTCAAAGATGGAAGCTTAATCTTGCGATGAGTGTACACATTGAGGAGGTTCCACTTGCCTTCGGGGCCAACCATGGCGATCCAATCTCCATTGGCGCCTGCCCGCTCCTCATCCTTACCGTGTGGCATTAGGCCATCATAGGAGAACCTGTCCAGCGGCAGTAGTTTGCACTTGCTGTGCACCGGCAAATCCTCCTTGAACACCGCCCATGGTTTATCCGCCGGGTCACAACAGAGAACACACGGAAGGCCAAACGGCTGAGAAGCAGGCAGAGTGGCACTGTATTTGGCTGACTGAAGAATACTTTTGGAGGAACCGACTAGGGACGCGGCGGTGATGGCGTCGCACTGGCTGATGAGCACTTCAAGGGGGCCTTCCGTAAACACCTTGTGAAACAGCCCAGATCCACAGACCCTGCTCGATTTCGCCATCACAATGAGGCAGGTGGTACAATGGGGTTGGTATTTTCTTGGGCGATCTACTGATTCGAACTTTGGGAGAGAGATGGCGATCAATGGCGGCAGGTGGGGGTTTGAGTTGGAGAACAGAGGCTCTCAAACTGGGCACTGCTGGATAGGATGCGAAACGCAGGCGCGTGCTATGGAAGATGGGCGGAGTGGGGATAGACGACGGAGGTGAACCGAGACGCTCATATACTGCCTACTGCAGTTTCGAGGAGAGTGTGAATGTGTTCAAAAAAAGAGGAGAGTGTGAATGTGTTCAAAAAAAGAGGAGAGTGTGAATGTGACCCGACACCCGAGTAGGAGCCGAGCAGACGGACTATAGGAGTAGCCCCATCATTACAGAACATTAATCGTGCTTCCTACAATAAATAAGTGAAACATCCCAGGCTTGTGTTGTCTAATCAAATCGATGGCCATGTCAGTATTATGGTGAACAAATAAAACAAATACACACCAACCTTGTTCTTTTTGCAACGTACACCAACCTAGCAAGGCATCAACCTTCTCGCCATCAACTACGACTCCGTGGCTCCGTCCCACCAAAGTTGTCTCAACTTTGTAAAAAAAATACATCTATCCATCTAAATTTTAACAAAGGTGAGACACTTTTGGTGGGACCGAGGGAGTACAAAAAAACTTCACTACTCCATGCTAGTATCGGCCACTAATTCAAATTTCAACTGAAGGCGTGCTATTTTATGGTCCTGAAAATTGCCAAAAAAAATACAACCCAAAAATGCAACAGATCCATGTTAAGGGGGTACACCCTACGCAATATACATTAAGAAACTTTGAAACTTCAGCGACCTTGTAAGAATGCCCATGACAGTGCAGTTTTGCCAAATTAGGAAGAGACGAAATATGAATTCAACCAAAGAAATCTAAACGAATCCTTAGACAATAGCATAGTTAACACGTTCAGAAAAAAATGATGACTCCAAAAGAACAACATTAGCAAGAAATAGTCCATTTTAGTTTGAATTTGCAGTCACATACATAACTAGTAGTACTGCCAAAATACTATAATACTCCGAGCTGCATTCTAGCACTCCAACTAGCTAGTAATAGTTCTGGAGTAGTAGTACTACTACTATACAAGTCCAAAATACATCCGAACGAACCCTACTTCGAACTAAACTACTCCCTCCGATCTTCGAGTAACTACATTGCAGTATGACTAAACGAAGATTATTGTATAACCTTCTTGTTGATGCAAACGCAGATAGGCAACACACGCTGCCCTCCATTCTGCTTCGCGTAACGGGGCGGCACCGCCAGGAAAGAAGTGAGCTGCTGCAACATGATCGAGCTAGGCGTCGGGGAGCTCGTCGGCTCGATTACCGCCATCAAGGTGTCCGTCGAGAGGTCACTGGTCCCAGCCGTCGCCGGCGCCGGCGGACCAATCACCAACAGCTGCGCCTTGTACATCGGAAACAAGCACGCGGCCGACCTGATGCACACACAGGACACAATGGTGGTCGGGCCGAGCGCTCCAACGGTGATGGCGAACACGCTACCGTCTTCTTCCCCACTGCCGATGAACAGGTGTCCCCGCGGTTGTACCGGAAGACGAACTATGCACCAGGCGGGTATGCCATACTGGAACGTAAACACTGGGATGGAGTGGGATGCTTGGAGGTGTACCAGGAGCTCCCGCGGCGGGCCGGTGAAGCTGCAGCCGGTATTGATGGCCTCTGTGCAGCCGCACGGACCATGCGGGCACGCGATATAGTGCTTGTAGGACTCCGTGGAGGCGACCAAGCTCTGGCAGCCGACGCACTTGACCATTGCCCCAGATCGATTCGACGGCGGCAATCTTGGCCCAGATCGATTCGACGGCGGCAACCACGCCGGCTGCTCGCACTTCTTGCACGGGTTCGGCGCAAGCTCGCCGACGCAGCGCCGACAGCCCATATGACCGCCCTTGCACTGCACGGAACAACGTACGTGGCATCAGTTGTCATTGACATTTCTCACAGGTGAACCTAAGAATGAAATCGGAAGGGAGCGACCTTGGATATGGGGGGTTTGAAGGGCAGCAGGCAGAGGGGGCACAAGAAGAGGGCCTCCTCCATCTTCAGAGAAGAGTGATCGGGAAAACGAGAACGGGATGGGTTCTTTTTTTTATACATGCCTTGGAGTGGAGTATGGATACTACTACTACTTATAGGAAGAACTTCCTTGCTAAGAATCGGCGTCGGCCGTACGCAAGCATAGATGCACCAGCGGCTCTGCAGTTTGTCAAAATAAAAGGACAGAGCTGCAGTGACTTGAAGTCTCCAAATCTCATTGTGACTTGGTGCCACCATCTACCAACCATTTGAGATCCAACGTTCCAAACTAATCTCTTATTTCGAACCTAAAAACAAAAATTACGAAAAAAATCCAGTAAAATGTAGATGCCTTGTTCTAAAATCTGTGAATATTTCATCCCACTCGGACGATTAGCTTGTGATTAAAGAGCTTTTTACGTATACGAGCACTAGTTTAAACTAAATACTCCCTCTGATTCATATTAAGGGCTCCTTTGATTTAAAGGATAGGAAAAGCATAGGAATAGGAAAGGTATAGGATTGGAATGACATGTCTACTTGAAACCTATAGGAAGATGAAGTTTGTTTGATTGTAGCAAAGGAATTTTTCCATGAGGTATGAGCTAATGCTTTTTTCCTATAGGAATTACACTACAAGATTCCTATAGGAATTTTTCCTATAGGATATGTTCCTATGAATCAAACAACATGTATAGGAATTTTTCCCATAGGAACCAAATCCTACACAATTCCTATGCAAATCCTTTGAATCAAAGGAGCCCTAATTGACTTCAATATGGATGTATCTAGAACTAAAATGTGTCTAGTACATCCATATTAGAGTCAATTAATATGAACCGGAGGGAGTATATATTTGCTCACAAACCTTTGATTCAAATCGAATGAAACTTCACCAAAATATAAATCGAAATATGCACGATTAACTGGAAGTTCTTGAAATATTTCTGAGCAATTATAATAATTATTTAGTTTAAATTCTAAGTCGATCGCATACATTGGATCTGAGATGGATGGTGGATGGTGGCACCAAGTCACTGTGAAACTTGGAAGTATCAAGTCAGTGAAGCTCTATCCCAAAATAAAAGCTTCGTGAAGGGGGCAGTTTGGTTCAAAAAAGAAGACAGTGCCAAGCAGTTGTCAAACAATACCCATATAGTCAAATGTACTCCCTCTGATTCAAATGAATTGACTCAACTTTGTCTAGATATATGGATGTATCAAGTCACTGAAGCTAAAATAAAAGCTTCATGAAGGGGGAAGTTTGGTTCGAAAAAAAATACAGTGCCAAGCAGCTGTCAAATAGTACCATAACGTCAAATGTACTCCCTCCGATTCAAACGAAATGACTCAACTTTGTATTTTGCATGTTAAAGGTTTTTCGTAAAACTTGGCCAATCTTAACATAGTTTGCCTTTCTAAAAAAAGATATAAGCCCTAAGGCTCCTTTGATTCATAGGATGGGAAAACCATAGAAATATGGAAAACATAGGATTGAGATTTAATGGCTAGTTGAATCATATAGGAAGATGAGTTGTGTTTGATTGTGCCAAAGGAAATTTTCCATGAGGTATGACCTAATGTTTTATTCTTATAGGATTTGCACTGCAAGATTCCTATAGGATATGTTCCTATGAATCAAACAACTAGTGTGGGGAAAATTCACATGTGATCTAAATCCTACATAATTCCTATACAAATCCTATATATGAATTTTAGTTGTTAGGTCACTTAAAATGACTTCACTTGAAGAGTTACATTTTTGTTTTTTTCTGAATTAGTAGTGATGCCTAACCATATATATACCTAAACCAAGAGAATCAGCATAAACTTATGTATATTAATAGTAAGCGCATATATGAATGTTTTTTTATCTACAAACCCAGGGTCATATATATGTACATAGAAACATGCATATATACTAGTTTTTGTACCTTGGTGTGTTCCTCTTTTGGGCTATCTCTTTTTTGTTCACCGATTCACAACCAACGCCCTAGATTAATTTGGCACTTAAAAAATAACATTTTGTTTTTGGCGCACTAACACAAATAGTAGTAGCACGGTCAACACTGTAGAGAAGTACAAAATAAATGTGTGTGGGAAAAAATGACTTAAAGTGACCATTACATTGAGAAAAAGGGTAGAACCAAGCATTGCACAGGGAAAAAGCAGTGTAGTGCCCAGAAGAAAAAAACAAGTTGGGTTATACTCCCTCCATCCTGAAATAATGGGTGTAGAGTTAAAATTTGTCCATAAAAGAGTGTACTTCTCGTTTTGCAATGCACTTCAAAATTTGTCCACAAAAGAGTGGTAGTAAAAAATATTTCTTTCTCATCACGAGGGATATAGTTTCTTCACGACTAGTACGTACTACCTCCATCACAAAGCTTAAGTCTTTTTTTAAGAGTCAAAGCAAGTAAAGGTTGACGAAAATTTAGAACAATCTATCAACTAATATAATATTTTGTAGATACCATACCAAAAAAAATCGTTGTCTATGTATTGATATTAATTTTGTATTTTGCATGATAATGATTTTTGGTAAAATCTTAGTTTACCTTGACATAGTTTGAGCTTCTAAAAATAATATAAGCCTTACGCTTTGGGATGGAGGTAGTAGTATTTAGCATAATATGGTTTTCTTATTTACTACATGCATTTAGATCATTGGAGGTGGAAAAGTTGAAGAGGAAAGTGATGGTCGATGACAGTTTCCCAATGTAATAATAAAATCCTTAATATGCCTTGAAAACCCACACGTACGCTCTTTCTAGGACAGAGGCAGTATGAGGTAATGCACCCACGCGCTGTCATCTGCCGGTTCGTGCTATGTCTCCCAAATCTTGAAATATCGTCAGTTATCCATTTCACGTCCACACTTCTCCCTCTCTCCACGGACTAGGAAAAAACCCTCTCTTCACTTCCCCTTCCCATTCCACCGATGGAGAGCCCAACCGACGCCGTCAACGCAGCGAAAGCGAAAGCCGCGCGGCTGGCCTTAGCCGCAGAGGAGGCGTGCAGAGCCGCGACCGCAGCACGCATGGCCGCAACGGCGGCGATCATTGCCGCAGCGGATGCCAAAGACGAAGCGGAGGCCATTGCCGAAGGTCGGGCCATCGGTCGCTCATCGGCATCTGATGCTGTTGGTAGATGGGTCCACTCTCTTGGGAAGCATCCCCTAGATGACGAGGACGAGGTTGAACTCATCTTTGAACCGCCGCCGCCGACCTTCGACGAGAATATCGTCGACGAGGGGGAGGAAGTATGTTCCGATTCACCTCTCTCCCTTATTCAACATAGCCCTGTATCGATTTGCGCTATGGTCTCTCCCTCTTTTTTTGCGCTATAGCGTTTTGAATTAGCGTCAGAATCTTTTTAGATTCATATTCAGTATTAGTTGCAACTGCTACATATTTGCTTCACATCCGATTCACCTCTCTCCCTTATTTAACATAGCCCTGTATCGATTTGCTCTATGGTCTCTCCCTCTTTTTTTTGCGCTATAGGGTTTTGAATTAGCGTCAGAATCTTTTTAGATTCATATTCATTATTAGTTGCAACTGCTACATATTTGCTTCACCTGTTTATTTGGCATGTATCAGGTTGCTACTGATGAGGTTGACAGCGATGTCGAGTCGCGTCATAGGAAGGCCAGGGCCACTCTCAACAAGCTTAAGGCGGGGAAGTTCGACAAGTATTGGAGTGAACCCTGGACTGGTGCCAGGAACAGCTGCCCCTTCTGCACAAAGAGCATAAAGGTTGACTTTCGAAGCGTCCTGCAGCATGCCGAAGCCGGTGGGTCCGGCTGTCTCAAAGTTGGGGAAACTGTTAACCGATCCGGCTTCATAGCCAACCACATGGCATATGGGCTATTCCTAAGGAAGAAATTGAACCAAGCTATCGAGACCGGTCGTGTGCCTCCTCCCAAGCCCAAGCCACCAAAGATTAAAGGTATGGGCAGCAAGAAGCAGAAGAAGCGGGACCAGGAAGAAGATGGTAAATATACTCCGTAACTGTTGTGCATGTTTGTCTCTCCTACTGCTTCAAAAGCAGCATCTTTTGTTGAACTCTGTTTATGTTTGCTGCTCAGCAGCGTTTGTGGTGAACCTATTAGCTTAATTAGGGGTTGTTGAACTATGTCTGTGTTGAACCTTGCTTAATTAGGTTGTGTTGAACTCTGTTTGTGTTGGCGTGGGAAGGGGGGCATGATGCTACCCTGAATTTGCGGGACCCCCAAAAAACTTGCAAATACGAGTGATGCATCCAAAAGGAACAAACTTCTTACATGGTAGACCCCAGTCTGAAAGCAAGAAATGCGATCGGGTCCTTAACAGCCACCGCCCGGATTGATCGGGTATTTTGCCTGCCTACCGCATGTGACTTGTGCTCACTGAAGTTTGGGACCTCACGCATGGGCACCACACGTAAGTGACAGACCTGTTGGTGTAAAAACTCGAGTGATTATTATACTGCATTAGTACAAAGTTTCCTATGGATTCAAGGGTTGGAAAGCCAAGTTAACTCATTTTCATGACTAAGAAGGAGCCAGGCTTACTTTTTCATTTTCATGTTTTAACTTGTTTAAATCTTGGTCAAACAAAGGATCTGACCAGGATTCAAGTGGGCATAAAAATTCAAAAAAGAAATCAAAAAAAAAACCAAAGCACATAAGCTTCTTATGTCATATAGTAAGCATTACAGTTGATCAACGAAGTCTAGACATATTCAAACCAGAAAAATATTGTATATACCCCCTAACCCTAAACTCTGTCTTATGAAGTCAAGCATGAAGAAAAGTGGTTTTGGGTTTCAAACATTGGAAATTGAAAAAACTCCCAAAAGCTTCATTTTGGAGTGACTAAGAAGAATCCAGGCTTTCATTTTCATTTTCATGTTTTAAATTGGTTTAAATCTTGGTCAAACCTAGGATTTGACCAAGATTCAAATGGACATAACAAATTCAAAAAAATCAAAACCAAACACATAGTCTTTTGATGTCATATAGTAAGCATTCAAGTTGATAAACAAAGTCTAGACATATTTAAACAAGAAAAATCATGTATATACTTGGCCCCTAACCCTAAACTCTGTCTTATGAAGTCAAGCATTAAGAGGAGTGGTTTTGGGTTTCAAACATGGAAATTTAAAAAACCTCCCAAAAGCTTCATTTTGGAGGGACTAAGAAGAATCCAGGCTTACTTTTCATTTTCATGTTTTAAACTGGTTTAAATCTTGGTCAAACCTAGGATTTGACCAAGATTCAAATGGGCATAACAAATTCAAAAAAAAACTAAACACATAGTCTTTTGATGTCACATAATAAGCATTCAAGTTGATAAACAAGGTCTAGACATATTCAAACCAGAAAAATCATGTATCTACCCCCTACCCCTAAACTTTGTCTTATGAAGTAAAGCACGGAGAGATATCATTTTGGGTTTCGAACATGGAAAATTTAAAAAAACCTCCCAAAAGCTTCATTTTGGAGTGAATAAGAAGGATCCACACTTACTTTTCATTTTCATGTTTTAAACTTGTTTAAATATTGGTCAAACCTGCAAGGATTTGACCAAGATTCAAATGGGCATAAAAATTCAAAAAAAAACGAAAACCACTTCTCTTCGTCCTTGACTTCATTAGACAGAGTTTAGGGTTGGGGTATATACATGATTTGTAATGTTTAAATATGTATAGACTCTCTTGATCAACATGAATGCTTACTATAACTTAAGAAGCTTAATTATGTGCTTTGGTTTTTCATTTTTTGAATTCTTTATTGAATTTTTATGCCTATTTGAATCTTGGTCAAATCCTAGGTTTGACCAAGAATTAAACAAGTCAGTAACATGAAAATGAAAAAGTAAGCCTGGATCCTTCTTATTCACTCAAAAAATGAAGCTTTTGGGAGGGTTTTTGAATTTTCCATGTTTGAAACCCAAAACCATTCCTCTTATATGCTTGACTTCATATATATCACAGAGTTTAGCCTTAGGGGGTATATACATGATTTTTCTAGTTTGAATATGTCTAAACCTTGTTTATCAACTTGAATGCTTACTATAAACCAAAAATTCATGTATCTACACCTAACCCTAAACTATGCATGAAGAGAAGTGGTTTTGGGTTTCAAACCTGGATATCTCAAAAACCCTCCCAAAAGCTTCATTTTGGAGTGAATAAGAAGGATCAAGGCTTAATTTTTCATTTTCATGTTTTAATCTTGTTTAAATCTTGCTCAAACCTAGGATTTGACCAAGATTCAAATGGGCATAATTTAAAAAAATGAAAAATCAAGGCACATAGTCTTCTTATATATGTCATATAGTAAGCATTCAATTAAGTTGATAAACAAGCTATGGACATATTCAACCCAGAAAAATCATGATGAATCTACCCCCTATATATCCCTAAACCCTAACTTATGAAGTCAAGCATGAAGAGAAGTGGTTTTTGGTATAAATCATGGAAATTTCATATTCATGTTTATTAAACTTGTTTAAATCATGGTCAAACCTAGGATTTGACCAAGATTCAAATGGGCATAAATATTCAGAAAAAACAAAAAATGGAAAATCAAGGCACATGTTTTAAACTTGTTTAAATCTTGGTCAAACCAAGGATTTGACCAAGATTCAAATGGGCCTAAAAATTTAGAAAAAAATCAAAAAGAGAATGAAAAACCAAAGCACATAGCATTCTTATGTCATATGTATAGTAAGCATTCAAGTTGATAAACAAGGTCTAGACATATTCAAACCAAAAAATCATGTATATATCTACCCCTAACCCTAAACTGATCTGTCGATCTTATGGAAGTCAATCATGAAGAGAAGTGGTTTTGGGTTTCAAACATGGAAATTTCAAGAACATCCCAAAAGCTTCATTTTAGAGTGACTAAGAAGGATCCATGCTTACTTACTCGTTTGCACGTGTTAAACTTGTCTAAATCTTGGTGAAACCTAGGATTTGACCAAGATATGATTCAAATGCGCAGAAAATTAAAAAAGTCAGAAAAATTAAAAACCAAAGTACATAGTCTTCTTATGTCATATAGTAAGCATATTCAAGTTGATAAACAAGGTTTGGACATATTCAAACCATACAAATCATGTATCTATACCCCCTAACCCTAAACTTTTTCTTATGAAGTCAAGCATGAAGAGAAGTGGTTTTGGGTTTCAAAGATGGAAATTTCAAAAACCTCCAAAAACTTCATTTTAGAGTGACTGAGAAGTTAGCATTAAAGTTGATAAACAAGGTTTAGACATATTCAAACCAGACAAATCATGTATCTACCCCTAACCCTAAACTCGGTCTTATGAAGTCTAGCATGAAGAGAATCGTTTTGAGTTTCAAACGTTTAAGCCAAAAGCCCCATTTCAAATATTTCAAACTTATTCAAAGTTGGTTCAAATTTGAAAGACATACAAGTTATAGCACACATAGTGCATACATTTTCACACATACTGCACTAGATGCTAACCCTATAGTTTGAGGCCACTTGGATGAGGTCGAAAAAGTTCTTGGATTAGAATCGTGTTGTTCGAACCCCGTAGTTGGATTTTTTTGAACCTTGATCTGTAGTACAGGGCAAAACCCTAGTTTAACCTATTTAATTATAGATTCGTATATCGATTTTTCTACCTTTTTATTATTACTATGCTGCAGATGTGCGTTTGCCCGTCGAGTGAAACTCGGAGGAAGAGGGATCACTCGGAAGGAGAGAAAAAAGGCAGAGCATTATGGTGTCTTCCCTTTTTCGGGTGATGATGATGATGTTGACTGTTGTGCAGGGTTTGTCAGTGCGCAGGAGGTGCGAGCGAGCGAGCGAGCGAGTCGAGCGAGGCCGAGAATGAGAGAGATTTGTTTTTTTTGTGAGAGGGACAACCGAAGGATCCTGAAGGACCCACAGACTTCCAATACGCATCCTGATGCGTCTTCTCTTGACAAAGAAGATGGCTGGGAGTTGGCGTACCTATTGCACGTGACTTGTGCTCACTCAAGTGTGGGACCTCACGCGTGGGCACCACACGTAAGTGACAGACCTGTTGGTGTAAAAACTCGGTTGATTATAATAGTGCATTAGAACAAAGTTTCCTATGGATTCAAGGGTAGGAAATCCAAGTTAACTCATTTACATGACATTATTTTTTCCATGAAGCAAAGTTAACACTATCAATTGGTACATTTTGGAGTGACTAAGAAGGATCAATGCTTACTTATTCGTTTAATTTCACGTGTTAAACTTGTCTAAATCTTGTTCAAACCTAGGATTTGACCAAGATTCAAATGGGCAGAAAAATAATTAAAAAACAGAAAAATGAAAAACCAAATCACATAGTCTTCTTATGTCATATAGTAAGCATTCAAGTTGATAAACAAGGTCTAGACATATTCAAACCAGACAAATCATGTATCTATACCTAACCCTAAACTCTGTCTTATGAAGTCAAGCGTGTGAAGAGAAGTGGTTTTGGGTTTCAAACATGGAAATTTCAAAAACCTCCCAAAAGCTTCATTTTAGAGTGACTAAGAAGGACATGCTTCCCTTTACATTTTCATGTTTTAAACTTGTTTAAATTATCTTGGTCAAACCTAGGATTTGACGAAGATACAAATGGGTGGGCACAAAATTCAAAAAAACAGAAAAATGAAAAACCAAATCACATAGTCTTCTTATGTCATATCGTAAGCAATCAAGTTGATAAACAAGGTCTAGATATATCCAAACCAGACAAATCATCTACCCCCTGTCGATCTTATGAAGTCTAGCATGAAGGGAAGTCTTTGGGTTTCAAACATTGAAATTTAAAGAACATCCCAAAAGCTTCATTTTAGAGTGACTAAGAAGGATACAGACTTCCCTTTTCATTTTCATGTTTTAAATTTGTTTAAATCTTGGTCAAACCAAGGATTTGACCAAGATTCAAATGGCCCTAAAAATTCAGAAAAAATGAAAAGAATGAAAAACCAAAGCACATAACATTCTTATGTCATATGTATAGTAAGCATTCAAGTTGATATACAAGGTCTAGACATATATATTCAAACCTAGGATTTGACTAGCTAAGATTCAAATGGGCATAACAAATTCAAAAAACAAAAACCAAACACATAGTCTTCTGATGTCATATAGCAAGCATTCAAGTTGATAAACAAACTTGTTTAAATCATGGTCAAACCTAGGATTTGACCAAGATTCAAATGGGCATAATTTTAAAAAAATGTAAAATCAAGGCACATAGTCTTCTTATGTCATATAGTAAGCATTCAATTAAGTTGATAAACAAGCTCTAGACATATTCAAACCAGAAAAATCATGATGTATCTACCCCCTATATATCCCTAAACCCTAACTTATGAAGTCAAGCACGAAGAGAAGTGGTTTTTGGTTTAAATCATGGAAATTTCAAAAACCCTCCCAAGAGCTTCATTTTGGAGTGACTAATTAAGAAGCATACATGCTTACCTTTTCATATTCATGTTTTAAACTTGTTCAAATCTAGGTCAACAAACCTAGGATTTGATGAAGAATCAAATGGGTATAAAAAATTTAAAAACAAGCTCTAGATAAGCTCAAGTTGAAAAACAAGTTCTAGACATATTCCAACCAGAAAAATCATGCATGTACCCCCTATATATATATATATCCCTAAACCCTGACTTATGAAGTCAAGCATGAAGAGAAGTGGTTTTTGGTTTCAATCATGGAAATTTCAAAAACCCTCCCAAGAGCTTCATTTTGGAGTGGCTAAGAAGGATAGATACTTAATTTTTCATATTTATGTTTTAAACTAGTTTAAATCATGGTCAAACCTAGGATTTGACCAAGATTCAAATGGGCATAAAAATTCAAAATAAATGAAAATAAATGAAAAACCAAGGCACGTAGTCTTCTTATGTCATATAGTAAGCATTCAATTAAGTTGATAAACAAGGTCTAGACATATTCAAACCAGAAACATCATGTATCTAGCTACCCTAGCCCTAAACTCTGTCTTATGAAGTCAAGCATGCATGAAGAGAAGTACGTGGTTTTTTGGTTTCAAACATGGAAATTTCAAAAACCCTCTCAAGAGCTTCATTTTGGAGTGACTACGAAGGATACATGCTTAATTTTCATATTCATGTTTTAAACTTGTTTAAATCATGGTCAAACCTAGGATTTGACCAAGATTCAAATGGGCATAATTTAAAAAAATGTAAAATCAAGGCACATAGTCTTCTTATGTCATATAGTAAGCATTCAATTAAGTTGATAAACAAGGTCTAGACATATCAAACCAGAAAAATCATGTATCTACCCCTATATATCCCCAAAAACTCTGTCTTTATGAAGTCAAGCATGAAGAGAAGTGGTTTTTTGGTTTCAAGCATGGAAATTTCAAAAACCTCCCCAAACTTCATTTTAGAGTGACTAAGAAGGATACAAGCTTGCCTTTTCATTTTCATGTTTTAAACTTGTTTAAATTATCTTGGTCAAATCTAGGATTTGACAAGATTCAAATGGGCAAACATATGATAAGTGATGCAAATATCATTTCTAAGTGCGGGCAAACCAGAGATATGTGGTTTTTGGTTTCAAACATATTCAAACGAGAGAAATCATGTATCTACCCCCTAACACTAAACTCTGTCTCATGAAGTCAAGCGCATGCATGAAGATATGTGGTTTTTGGTTTCAAACATGGAAATTTCAAAAACCCTCCCAAGAGCTTCATTTCGAAGTGATTAATTAAGAAGCATACATGCATGCTTAATTACTTTTTCATATTCATGTTTTAAACTTATTCAAATCTTGGTGAAACCTAGGATTTGACCAAGATTCAAATGGGTATAAAAATTTAAAAAATACAAAAAAGGTCTTCTTATGTTATATAGTAGGCATTCAATTAAGTTGATAAACAAGTTCTAGACATATTCAAACAAGAAAAATCATGCATGTATCTACCCATAACCCTAAACTTTGTTTCATGAAGTCAAGCATTGTGGTTTTTGGTTTCGAACATGGAAATTCAAAAACCCTCCCAAGAGCTTCATTTTGAAGTGACTAAGAAGCATACATGCTTACTTTTTCATATTCATGTTTTTAACTTATTCAAATCTTGGTGGAACCAAGGATTTGACAAAGATTCGAATGGGTATAAAAATTCAAAAAAAACAAGGTCTTCTCTTATGTTATATAGTAAGCATTCAATTAATTTGATAAACAAGGTCTAAACATATTCAAACCAGGAAAATCATGTATCTACCACCTAACCCTAAACTCTGTCTTATGAAGTCAAGCATGCATGAAGAGAAGTGGTTTTTGGTTTCAAGCATGGAAATTTCCATGTTTGAAACCCAAAACCACTTCTCTTCATATGCTTGACTTCATATGACAGAGTTTAGCGTTAGGGGGTAGATACATGATTTTTTGGTTTGAATATGTCCAGACCTTGTTTATCAACTTAAATGCTAACTATATGACATCAGAATGGGCATAAAAATTTAAAAAAATTAAAAATGTAAAACCAAAATTTAATTGGGAGGAAAGGGTACATGAATTACAATTAAAAAACAAGGTAACTTAAATACTTGGATGCCCCAAGATGTGTGGAAGCCCAAAACAATGGCAAAACATATCATGTGCGCATGCTGCATCCAATTCAAGTAGAACACATAGTAGGCATCGATAGTTTGACCTAAATTTGAAATCAAAGAGAAGGTGGTTAGAAAAAATCAAAATTGGCAAAGCAAAGCATGAAATCAAAAAATTGTGATGCACTCTAGCTATGAAAATTATCAAACAATGCAAACCAAAATGATTTTTTAGAGGAATACTAGTTCAACTTATTTAATTTTTTATTTGTAGGCCAAAATCAAACCCCGTAGTTGGATTTTTTTTTCAACTTGATCTGTAGTACTGGGGAAAACCCTAGTTTATAACCTATTTAATAATAGATTCGTAGTCGATTCTTTTACTTTTTTATTATTACTATGCAGCACATGTGTGTTTGCCCGTCGAGTGAAACTCGGAGGAAGAGGAATCACTCGGAAGGAGAAGAAGGGAGAGCAGTCACGGGGCCCCTCTTATTGATGGTGTATATTCTTTTTCTGGTGATGTTGACTGTTGTGCAGGGTTTGTCAGTGCGCAGGAGGTGCGAGCGAGCGAGCGAGCGAGTCGAGCGAGGCCGAGAATGAGAGAGATTTGTTTTTTTTTTGTGTGAGAGGGACAACCGAAGGATCCAGAAGGACCCACAGACTTCCAATACGCATCCTGATGCGTCTTCTCTTGACAAAGAAGATGGCTGGGAGTTGGCGTACCTATTGCACGTGACTTGTGCTCACTCAAGTGTGGGACCTCACGCGTGGGCACCACACGTAAGTGACAGACCTGTTGGTGTAAAAACTCGGTTGATTATTATAGTGCATTAGAACAAAGTTTCCTATGGATTCAAGGGTAGGAAATCCAAGTTAACTCATTTACATGACATTATTTTTTCCATGAAGCAAAGTTAACACTATCAATTGGTACATTTTGGAGTGACTAAGAAGGATCAATGCTTACTTATTCGTTTAATTTCACGTGTTAAACTTGTCTAAATCTTGTTCAAACCTAGGATTTGACCAAGATTCAAATGGGCAGAAAAATAATTAAAAAACAGAAAAATGAAAAACCAAATCACATAGTAAGCATTCAAGTTGATAAACAAGGTCTAGACATATTCAAACCAGACAAATCATGTATCTATACCCCTAACCCCTAAACTCTGTCTTATGAAGTCAAGCATGTGAAGAGAAGTGGTTTTGGGTTTGGGGGTATATATACATGATTTTTATTGTTTAAATATATATAGACTTTGTTGATCAACATGAATGCTTAATTACTATATGACATAAGAAGTTTATGTGCTTTGGTGTTTCATTTTTTTGATTTCTTTTTTGAATTTTTATGCCCATTTGAATCTTGGTCAAATCCTAGGTTTGACAAAGATTTAAACAAGTTTGAAACATGAAAATGAAAAAGTAAGCTTGGATCCTTCTTAGTCACTCCAAAATGAAGCTTTTGGGTGGGTTTTTGAAATTTCCATGTTTGAAACCCAAAACCACTTCTTCTCTTCATGCTTGACTTCATAAGACAACGTTTAGGGTTAGGGGGTAGATACATGATTTTTCTGGTTTGAATATGTCTAGACTTCGTTGATCAACTTGAATGCTTAGTATATTACATAAGAAGACTATGTGGTTTGGTTTTTGATTTTCTTGATTTTGTTTGATTTTTTATGACCATTTGAATCTTGGTCAAATCCTAGGTTTGACCAAGATTTAAACAAGTTTAAAACATGAAAATGAAAAAGTAAGCATGGATCCTTCTTAGTCATGACAATGAGTTAACTTGGCTTTACTACCCTTGATGAATCCATAGGAAACTTTTTGTACTAATGCAGTATAATATTCTGGTTTGAATATGTCTAGACCTTGTTTATCAACTTAATTTGAAAGACATACAAGTTATAGCACACATAGTGCATACATTTTCACACATACTGCACTAGATGCTAACCCTATAGTTTGAGGCCATTTGGATGAGGTCGAAAAAATTCTTGGATTAGAATCGTGTTGTTCGAACCCCGTAGTTGGATTTTTTTGAACCCTTGATCTTTAGAACTGGGCAAAACCCAAGTTTAACCATGCAAGATTCAAATGGCCCTAAAAATTCAGAAAAAAATCAAAAGAATGAAAAACCAAAGCACATATATAGCATTCTTATGTCATATGTATAGTAAGCATGCATTCAAGTTGATAAACAAGGTCTAGACATATATATTCAAACCAGAAAAATCATGTATATATCTACCCCTAAAACTCTAATTAAACTATGTCTTATGAAGTCAATCATGTAGAGAAGTGGTTTTGGGTTTCAAATATGGAAATTTCAAGAACCTCCCAAAAGCTTCATTTTAGAGTGACTAAGAAGGATCCAGGCTTATCTTTTCATTTCATGTTTTAAACTTGTTTAAATCCTGGTCAAACCTAGGATTTGACCAAGATTTATGGGCATAAAATTCAAAAAAATCAGAAAAATAAAAAACCAAAGCACATAAGCATATTCAAGTTGATAAACAAGGTTTGGACATATTCAACCCATACACAAATCATGTATCTACCCCTAACCCTAAACTCTGTCTTATGAAGTCAAGCATGAAGAGAAGTGGTTTCGGGTTTCAAACATGGAAATATCAAAAACCTCCCAAAAACTTCATTTTAGAGTGACTGAGAAGGTTGCATGCTTCCCTTTTCATTTTCATGTTTTAAACTTGTTTAAATCTTGGTCAAACCTAGAATTTGACAAGATTCAAATGGGCATCAAAATTCAAAAAAATCAGAAAAAGAAAAACCAAAGCAATAGTTTTCTTATGTCATATAGTAAGCATTAAAGTTGATAAACAAGGTCTAGACATATTCAACCAGACAAATCATGTATCTATACCCCTAACCCCCTAAACTCTGTCTTATGAAGTCAAGCATGTGAAGAGAAGTGGTTTTGGGTTTCAAACATCGAAATTTCAAAAACCTCCCAAAAGCTTCATTTTAGAGTGACTAAGAAGGATACATGCTTCCCTTTTCATTTTCATGTTTTAAACTTGTTTAAATTATCTTGGTCAAACCTAGGATTCGACATGATTCAAATGGGCATCAAAATAAATAAAAAACAGAAAAAGGAAAAACCAAAGCAATAGTTTTCTTATATATGTCATATAGTAAGCATTAAAGTTGATAAACAAGGTCTAGATATATCCAAACCAGACAAATCATGTATCTACCCCCGGCCTGTCGATCTTATGAAGCTAGTCTACTAGCATGTGAAGGGAACTCGTTTTCGGTTTCAAACATAGAAATTACAAGAACATCCCAAAAGCTTCTCCATTTTAGAGTGACTACGAAGGATACTGACTTCCCTTTTCATTTTCATGTTTTAAACTTGTTTAAATCTTGGTCAAACCAAGGATTTGACCAAGATTCAAATGGGCCTAAAAATTTAGAAAAAAATCAAAAAGAGAATGAAAAACCAAAGCACACATAGCATTCTTATGTCATATGTATAGTAAGCATTCAAGTTGATAAACAAGGTCTAGACATATTCAAACCAAAAAATCATGTATATATCTACCCCTAACCCTAAACTGATCTGTCGATCTTATGGAAGTCAATCATGAAGAGAAGTGGTTTTGGGTTTCAAACATGGAAATTTCAAGAACATCCCAAAAGCTTCATTTTAGAGTGACTAAGAAGGATCCATGCTTACTTACTCATTTTCACGTGTTAAACTTGTCTAAATCTTGGTGAAACCTAGGATTTGACCAAGATATGATTCAAATGCGCAGAAAATTAAAAAAGTCAGAAAATTTAAAAACCAAAGTACATAGTCTTCTTATGTCATATAGTAAGCATATTCAAGTTGATAAACAAGGTTTGGACATATTCAAACCATACAAATCATGTATCTATACCCCCTAACCCTAAACTTTTTCTTATGAAGTCAAGCATGAAGAGAAGTGGTTTTGGGTTTCAAAGATGGAAATTTCAAAAACCTCCAAAAACTTCATTTTAGAGTGACTGAGAAGTTAGCATTAAAGTTGATAAACAAGGTTTAGACATATTCAAACCAGACAAATCATGTATCTACCCCTAACCCTAAACTCGGTCTTATGAAGTCTAGCATGAAGAGAATCGTTTTGAGTTTCAAACGTTTAAGCCAAAAGCCCCATTTCAAATATTTCAAACTTATTCAAAGTTGGTTCAAATTTGAAAGACATACAAGTTATAGCACACATAGTGCATACATTTTCACACATACTGCACTAGATGCTAACCCTATAGTTTGAGGCCACTTGGATGAGGTCGAAAAAGTTCTTGGATTAGAATCGTGTTGTTCGAACCCCGTAGTTGGATTTTTTTGAACCTTGATCTGTAGTACTGGGCAAAACCCTAGTTTAACCTATTTAATTATAGATTCGTATATCGATTTTTCTACCTTTTTATTATTACTATGCTGCAGATGTGCGTTTGCCCGTCGAGTGAAACTCGGAGGAAGAGGGATCACTCGGAAGGAGAGAAAAAAGGCAGAGCATTATGGTGTCTTCCCTTTTTCGGGTGATGATGATGATGTTGACTGTTGTGCAGGGTTTGTCAGTGCGCAGGAGGTGCGAGCGAGCGAGCGAGCGAGCGAGTCGAGCGAGGCCGAGAATGAGAGAGATTTGTTTTTTTGTGTGAGAGGGACAACCGAAGGATCCAGAAGGACCCACAGACTTCCAATACGCATCCTGATGCGTCTTCTCTTGACAAAGAAGATGGCTGGGAGTTGGCGTACCTATTGCACGTGACTTGTGCTCACTCAAGTGTGGGACCTCACGCGTGGGCACCACACGTAAGTGACAGACCTGTTGGTGTAAAAACTCGGTTGATTATAATAGTGCATTAGAACAAAGTTTCCTATGGATTCAAGGGTAGGAAATCCAAGTTAACTCATTTACATGACATTATTTTTTCCATGAAGCAAAGTTAACACTATCAATTGGTACATTTTGGAGTGACTAAGAAGGATCAATGCTTACTTATTCGTTTAATTTCACGTGTTAAACTTGTCTAAATCTTGTTCAAACCTAGGATTTGACCAAGATTCAAATGGGCAGAAAAATAATTAAAAAACAGAAAAATGAAAAACCAAATCACATAGTCTTCTTATGTCATATAGTAAGCATTCAAGTTGATAAACAAGGTCTAGACATATTCAAACCAGACAAATCATGTATCTATACCCCTAACCCCTAAACTCTGTCTTATGAAGTCAAGCATGTGAAGAGAAGTGGTTTTGGGTTTCAAACATGGAAATTTCAAAAACCTCCCAAAAGCTTCATTTTAGAGTGACTAAGAAGGATACATGCTTCCCTTTACATTTTCATGTTTTAAACTTGTTTAAATTATCTTGGTCAAACCTAGGATTTGACGAAGATACAAATGGGTGGGCACAAAATTCAAAAAAATCAGAAAAATGAAAAACCAAATCACATAGTCTTCTTATGTCATATCGTAAGCAATCAAGTTGATAAACAAGGTCTAGATATATCCAAACCAGACAAATCATGTATCTACCCCCTGTCGATCTTATGAAGTCTAGCATGAAGGGAAGTCGTTTTGGGTTTCAAACATTGAAATTTAAAGAACATCCCAAAAGCTTCATTTTAGAGTGACTAAGAAGGATACAGACTTCCCTTTTCATTTTCATGTTTTAAATTTGTTTAAATCTTGGTCAAACCAAGGATTTGACCAAGATTCAAATGGCCCTAAAAATTCAGAAAAAATGAAAAGAATGAAAAACCAAAGCACATAACATTCTTATGTCATATGTATAGTAAGCATTCAAGTTGATATACAAGGTCTAGACATATATATTCAAACCTAGGATTTGACTAGCTAAGATTCAAATGGGCATAACAAATTCAAAAAACAAAAACCAAACACATAGTCTTCTGATGTCATATAGCAAGCATTCAAGTTGATAAACAAACTTGTTTAAATCATGGTCAAACCTAGGATTTGACCAAGATTCAAATGGGCATAATTTTTAAAAAAATGTAAAATCAAGGCACATAGTCTTCTTATGTCATATAGTAAGCATTCAATTAAGTTGATAAACAAGGTCTAGACATATCAAACCAGAAAATTCAGGTGTCTAGCTAGCTACCCCTAACCCTAAACTCTGCACGAAGAGAAGTGGTTTTGGGTTTCAAACATGGATATTTCAAAAACCCTCCCAAAAACCTTCATTTTGGAGTTAATAAGAAGGATCAAGGCTTACTTTTTCATTTTCATGTTTTAATCTTTTTTAAATCTTTGTCAAACCTAGGTTTTGACCAATATTCAAAAGGGCATAATTAAAAAAAATGAAATATCAAGGCACATAGTCTTCTTATGTCATATAGTAAGCATTCAATTAAGTTGATAAACAAGCTCTAGACATATTCAAACCAGAAAAATCATGATGTATCTACCCCCTATATATCCCTAAACCCTAACTTATGAAGTCAAGCACGAAGAGAAGTGGTTTTTGGTTTAAATCATGGAAATTTCAAAAACCCTCCCAAGAGCTTCATTTTGGAGTGACTAATTAAGAAGCATACATGCTTACCTTTTCATATTCATGTTTTAAACTTGTTCAAATCTAGGTCAACAAACCTAGGATTTGATGAAGAATCAAATGGGTATAAAAAATTTAAAAACAAGCTCTAGATAAGCTCAAGTTGAAAAACAAGTTCTAGACATATTCCAACCAGAAAAATCATGCATGTACCCCCTATATATATATATCCCTAAACCCTGACTTATGAAGTCAAGCATGAAGAGAAGTGGTTTTTGGTTTCAATCATGGAAATTTCAAAAACCCTCCCAAGAGCTTCATTTTGGAGTGGCTAAGAAGGATAGATACTTAATTTTTCATATTTATGTTTTAAACTAGTTTAAATCATGGTCAAACCTAGGATTTGACCAAGATTCAAATGGGCATAAAAATTCAAAATAAATGAAAATAAATGAAAAACCAAGGCACGTAGTCTTCTTATGTCATATAGTAAGCATTCAATTAAGTTGATAAACAAGGTCTAGACATATTCAAACCAGAAACATCATGTATCTAGCTACCCTAGCCCTCAACTCTGTCTTATGAAGTCAAGCATGCATGAAGAGAAGTACGTGGTTTTTTGGTTTCAAACATGGAAATTTCAAAAACCCTCTCAAGAGCTTCATTTTGGAGTGACTACGAAGGATACATGCTTAATTTTCATATTCATGTTTTAAACTTGTTTAAATCATGGTCAAACCTAGGATTTGACCAAGATTCAAATGGGCATATATGAATCTTTAGCAGGTGCGTTTTTTTACTAATCCATATGGAATATTTTGATAAAACCCTTTTAGAAGGCTTTGTTAAGGCCTCAAGGACAATGAGTTGGGAGGAGGCCAGGTAGACTGTAGCTAGGCATTGATTCGGAATTTATGATGCTTGCGACTTGCTTGCGCGGCTTGTTGATTTCCCAGGTGACGCAGCTTTTTTTGACTGCCCAGCCATGGATAGGTCATAGGAGTGCAGAGCTGTAGGCGGTGCGGATAAGTACGCGGGGCATTGATGATGTAGGTGTGTTCGGTTGCCCACGCGAGTGCAGAGCTGTAGGGTTATGCGAGTAGGCCTTTAAACTGGGAGGTGGCACAAGAAGATTTTAGTAAGGAATGGTTCCTTTCCAGAGGAATGGAATGGTTCCATCCCCGCGTTCGGTTTGGACAAAAAGGAGGTACAGAATGGTACTGTTTTTTGTTCGGTTGGAGGAATTGGAGAGCAGAACGGAATGTGGTTAAACTAAACTTTTGTCTAAGAATCGTAATTAACAATGGCAAATAGCCTTTTAAATCTTAAAATCGTAATTAACAACGCCTAATGGCCTTTTTAATCTTAAAATCGTAATTAATGTTATTTTTTGTATGGTCGGGGAATTTGGAGAGTAGAACGGAATGAAGTTAAAGTTTAATCTTTTGTCTAAATATCGTAATTAATAGTGGCCTTTTTAATCTCAAAATCATAATTAACAACAACTAATAATTTTTTTGGTTGGATTAGTGAAGTGCTTTGTAATTAATAGCGGCTAAGTAACAGCCGTTCCACCACATTCCACCGATTCGGTGGAATGGGTGCATTCTGCATATGGGGAGAATATTCCCTTTCGAGGAACCACTCGGTTCCGTTCCATTCCACAACCGAACACAAGAATGGGCTCTAGGTGCGGAACGGTTCCATTCCATTCCACTTGGTTCTGGAACCGAACACACCCTAAATGCGTTGCAATGGAAAATGACAGTGTGTGGTGGCCTGATGGTGAAGAAGAAAGGTCGGGCGAAGAGTTGTTGGCTAGAGTCGGTTTTATACGAATCGACGAGGTGCGGGATAGTTTGATTTTAAGGGCTCCTTTCATTCACAGGATAGGGAAATCATAGGAGTAGGAATGTAGGATTGGGATTTGGGATGACATGTGTAGTTAAATCCTATAATAAGATGAGTTGCGTTTGATTGCGCCAAATGAATTTTTCCATGAGGTAGGACCAAATATTTAATCCTATACTAGGATTTGCACTACTTGATGATTCCTATAGGATTATTTCCTATTGGATATGTTCATATGAATCAAACTACTAGTGTAGGAAATATTCCTATAAGATCTAAATCCTATTATCTTATACCAACCTAATATGAATCAAAGAAGCCCTAAAGGATTTTCGAAGGAATCATGTACGAAGTATGATTTTTCTAAGTCACCCAACATATATACTAGGAATAGAACTAAGTAGTACCATATACTTAGGCCCGCATGCACAAATATTAAGTGTGGATTGAGGAAGTCGATAACTTGGGAAAAAACTTTCGCAACTGCACACCTATGTTACCACCCTTGCGACGCTAATTGTCGTAGAGCTGACCTAGAACGAACTCTTGTCTCGGTTAACATGAGAGAGATAAGGGATAAATACAATTGTGATACACTTTCCTAATATTTTGTTGAATGAGATAATCTTGTGTTTTCCTAATAGGGTTAATTAAGTACACATTTGGCAGCTCGTGTGTTGCATACGTTGGTGAACTTTAGACCCCAACTATATATTATTATTTGAACTCACCTCTAACACTTAATTATGTATAATAAGGTCCCTAACTAACCTCAAACACAATTAGGTATAACAGCGGTCCATAACTAACCTCAAACACTTAATTAGGTCTTACATTGCCCCCTTAGACTACCCCTTACCCTCAGCGACGTACGCAACATGGTGTTTGGGTTGAATGGCCCACCCTATTTTAAAATGTTTTAGTTAATTAATTATGTAAAAAATTATCACATATAAAGTGGAAAAAAGAAAATTAGTAAGGTGTGCCCACCTGGCCTACGGTTGTTTTGTGCGTCCTCCACTGCGTACTCCTCTTGATCTGTGACGATGAACATAGTTCTTTAGAACACATGCAACACTTACAGTTGATAGGCCGTTGCAAAGCTAATCAATGATAAAACCTGCTTTCATAATCCATTGTACTTTGATTTAATTAGTCCCTCTAATGGACCCCAACTATGTGTGCTTGAGATTTAGCAAAATGCTTTGCCGCCGTGCCACATAACAAATAATAAACAGACCAATCAAGTTTTTATCATTGCTAGACCTAACTAAGTGTTCAAGTGCTCAATTTTGACCACATTAGAGTTGAGGGGCCAAACATAATTCTTAAATACGTGAGGGACCGAACATATACTTCTAAACACCCGAGGGACAAGACAAATTTGAGTACTATTGTTATTATTAGACTAGTCACAATGGGGAGTATCATATAATAGTATCATACATATGATACTAATGTACAATATTATTTTCACAGTCCATATTATCATCATGTAGTAGTATAATATGTTACATGTATTTAGGGATTTGTAGAATCTCAATACAAAAGTGTGTACAAGATTTGTTTGGCAGTAATTTTTCTAGTTCTACATGATATGATACGATATCTACCTATGATACCACTATCGTCTCTTTCATCATTAACTGATATGACACATCAACATTTTGCATGCATGTAGTGCATGATACTACTTATGATATTGCCATTGCGAGTAGTCTCCCTTTGTCCTAGAGTACAATGCCAATTTGTTTTCAGAGGCAAACTTAGACTAATACTTGGGCCCGCCAATTATGAGTTGCATGTCATTCAAAACTATATCATCGGATGCTTGTTTCGATGAACTTTCCAATGGTATATTTTGCGGATGTCATAAAATTAGGCTGGTCATACTATTTCTATAGTGGGTAGTATCATGGAGTAGTATCATAGTAATGCTACATTTATTATTTTTTAGAATCTCAATGCAAATTTGTGTACAAGATTTGTTTAGCATTAAGTTTTCTCGTTGTTTGCGCTATGATACAGTATCTACCTATGTTACACTAATCTCCTCTCTCCTACTTAATTAGCTGCCAGATCAACATTTTTGTGGGACCAATGTGTATGATACTAGCTATGATACTAGCACTATCATGTGGGTACCTAAATCTCGAGTCAAAGTTTGACACGAAACCGATGTGGACTTTATTCATGGTGGAAGGGAGTAACAATCATAAGCACATTATTATTATTGTTTGAACAACATTTTATTTGATGTGCCATAAGAAGTTTAGAAACTCCTAGCCCCGGAGGTGGCGTTTTGGCACACGCGTGCATATGCACCAATTATAGAAAATGATTAAAAAAATTATATAAATGTTAATTTTTTTGGTATACATTGTGACATCATATGTTCGTTCACAAGTTTTCGTGGAAAAACGACATTTTGTGTGGCGTGTAAAAAAAGGCAAAAAATATACTGTACGTAGTCGTGTTACAACATCAAAATTTGTCTTTTTTATAGGAGCCACATAATTTTTTTGTGAGAAAACTTGTGTACCAACATAAAATGTCTAGATATACATGTAAAATTTTAGTTTAGAATTTTTTGACACTTTGAAATATGGATTCACATAATGGGAGCATATGCTCCTATGAGGCAAAGTGCATTTCCGCTAGCCCCCGCCATTTCTTATATCTCTATATTGTCTATATATCTATACCTCTACCTCTACCCCCTTGGATTCCTGAACAGACGTACAGTACTAGTAGGGCCTACTATTTATTATTATTACATACTCTAAAAAAAAACCTACTGCAGCCAAAATTTAATATCATCGAGCGGTAAAATTCCCCGCCAACGCCCAAATATCTCGCGCCGCAAAGTTTCAGATCTGCGAATATTTTTTTCCTCAAAAGAAGGACTGCGAAATTCCCTTCTACTCCTCTATCGCCCAGCTTCGCCCTAGTTTCGCCCGCAAGCCCTCAGAGAAACCGCCCCTCTTGCCTACCTCCAGATCTTCCCGGCCGCCGCACTTCGCCGTTCAAGCTGCCACGGCTTCAAACCCCGAGGCTGCCCTATCCGCACCTACTCCGGCGTCCACCGCACCGTATCTCGTTCGCCGACTCTATCGACCACCGCACCTGACCAGCTTCGCCGACACCGACGCCACCGTGCACTGCACATCATCTGCTTCACCGACCTTCTAGTTCGGCCGGCGCGCTGAACACTTCATCGACCGCCCAGCATGTCCTTCTCCGACCCCCCAAGATCTGCTTCCCCGGCACCCACCGCAACAGCAGTCCCCTCGCCGACCTCCACGTCACCCGTAAGAACGCGGAACACGTCTAAACGCCGCCCAGAAATAGGTAACCAGACATCCCTGCGCGTTTTGTTCTGTTAGGAGTATTGCAGCTGACTGTATTTCTGAATTCGTGCTATATTTCTAACTTACAAGTGCTTTCGTTGATAACCACCTCATCCTTTAGGTTTAAACACGACGCATAAGTATGTTTTTCCGTGACCAAACCCACCCATTCGCTGAAACTCTACATGGTATCAGAGCCTAGGTTTCCTTCCTGCTAGCCGCCACAAACAGTACCAAACAAGTTCTTCCTTTGATCACAAAACCCACCGTTGAGATGTAGAAATCCAGGCGGCGGGAGGCCGCATCAGGTGCTCTGCGTCGGTTGCGGCTATCACACACAGCGATGTGAGCTGTGTGAGATCGGCGGCTGCTCGCGCGGGGAGAAAGAAGAGGGTGAAGATCGTTTTGGTTTAGAAAGGAGAGAAGAGGAAGTGAATCCGTGGCAGAGAGATCTGGATCCGTGTGAGGGGCAGAAGTTGGAGGCGTGCGGAGTGGGGCGAGCCTTTGAGCGCAGGGCGGAGCCGGAGGTTGGTGCTGGACGTTGACCAGCGCGAGCCGGTCGATGTGGCCAGGTGCCGTACGCCAGGTTGGCCAGGGCGCGCAGACGAGGCGCCATCCGAGTGGAAGTGAGGAGAAAATGGAGATGTGAGGCTGTGAGGATATGTGGTGATGGAGTTGATGAGGCTGCGGTTGAGTCGTGATGGAGTTGATGAGGCTGCGGTTTAGTGGTGATGGTGATGGTTGTGGATATGTCCAGGGGAAAGGCATGCGTGCCTGAGGTGAGACTGGTTGAGGCCTGACCGGGGGATAGGCATGGGTGCTTGAGGAGTGGATGGTTGAGGCAGGAGTTGGCTGGGGGTTTGTGGGAGAGACGGAAGAGGTGGCCGGGCAGAGTGGAGAAGAGAGGCTGAGGACATTGAGGCGAGTGTGGATGGTTCTGCGGAACTTGTGTGGTGAGGCAGCCGGGGTTGTTGAGGACGTGTATGGTTAGGAGTTGTGCGTATCCCAGATGGTTGAAGCTGGATATCTTCGCTGCTGATGAAGAGATGAATCGAGATGACAAGATGATGGAAAGTGCAATGCTGTCATGTATCCTAGGAGTTATGCTGAATGTTCATTACTGGTAGTTGTCATATGTGTCATGTTGTTGTTGCAAGATGGCCATGGTTGTTTACCCATGATCATCTTGAGGGGGTGTGTTACCATGAGTGAGTTTAGTAGTAGCGCTGTAGTAATATTGTATCCAGTGTGAGGCCCATAGAGGCCCATGTCCAGTAGTATTGTAACCCTAACTCAGATGATATAAATACAGTGTGGTGGTCTGAGTAACCTAACCCACCCATTCGCTGAAACTCTACAAAATATGAGCCACCAATCATGAGCCGTTGAATGCTCTACATGTCCACGATTGACAACAACAACAACAACAAAGCCTTTATTCCCAAACAAGTTGGGGTAGGCTATACAAGTCCACAATTGACACGATTACAATTTCTCACTATTTGGCCGTAGGCTACTGCTCTAGTTACATCATGTTTGATATCTTTCTGCGATCCTGTATTACATGTTTATGCACGTCATAATGCTTCTACCAAGGTTCAAAAAAGCGCTAGGCGCTAAGCGAGCGGTGAGGCACTGCTTAGAGGAACTGCTGCTTAAGCGAGCTTAAGCGCCGCTTAAGCGCTCAGGCTAAAATCGTACGAACATGAAACAGGGAAGTCAAGATGGGCACATATACCCCTATAATATGCTGTAAATTTGTATCCTAAGCATGTAATGCTACATTTCTGAGGAATACGGGGATTAATACCTTGGTTAGCCTCGGTTTTGCTCCAATTTCTTATAAACACACAAGCAGCTAAGCAAACAATGTAACAAACACAAACAAGCAGCTAAGCTTTACTGGAGTAGCAAGCAGCTAAGCAGTAGAGGAGTAGCAAGCAGCTAAGCCAGACCTAATCACCATCAATGCATCGAGCAAGGAGCAGAGCAACACAGGCAACACACCAACACTCGCATAGAGGAGATTCTAGCACAAAACACGACCAGATTCCCTGTCTCGCTTAATCGAACGCTTAGGCCAAAAGCGAAGCGGAAGACAACCGCTCAGCGCTTAAGCGCGCTTAAGCGTACCTAGGCGTACGCTTTTTTGAACCATGGCTTCTACTACTATTTGGTGTCAATTTAATTATAGCAAAGCCGTGACTCGTAACTGTTTGTTATTATTACACGTGCAGCAGGCACATCTTACACTCATAAACGTAGAGTAAAGCTCGCCTATAATCATGTAAGTACCTGCTGTTTTTTGTATATTGCTTAATGCAAACTTCTATATCTTGGACCTGTTTCTGTTTACAATTGGCCTCTCCTTCATGCAGAGGAGAAACAGTGAGGCACCAGGTTCTTCTGTCCAAGTACCCGATGAGGTCCGTGTGACTCAAAAAAAAGCTCACGTAAGTTCCCTGTTTTTTTTGGAATGTTAATTTACCTCCTGTGCATAGTTCAATTGCATCATTTTCTGTATGTTGCACTACCTAAGTTGCCTAATGGAATCTAATAAAATATAAACAATGACCATATGGAACATTGCACACTGCCTTTGACCCATCTGGCATCCGGCATGCCTGGGTATAAGTTACATGATTTGGCTATGTTAATACAAGTCCTGAAATTCTATTATGTTAATTTTTTGCCTGTTGCTTCATTGAGTTTGCCTGTTGTTCCATGGCTAGTGCATGAAGTTTGATAGAAATGATCCTAGCTGAAATGATGCACTTTGTGTTTTTTTATTGCTTTATTCCTAACCTAGCTTCCTATTCTACTTGAAACATGATTGCTTTATTCCTAACCTAGCTTCCTATTCTACTTGAAACATGGTGAAAAAATAGTTATATTACTTGTTTAAATGTCTAGCTTTGTTTTTCTGAGTCCCATTGACATGATGTGGTATATCCATATTCAAATGATCTGGCTGTTTATATAATACGCTCCATGTTCAATTGCTTCATTCAGTTTCTAGTAATCTATTATACATGATGCACATGGTGCTACTTGTTATATGCCCTTTTTTGTTTGAGTTTGATCATGAATTCAAGATTAAGCATTGCCTAAACGTTGACCAACGTAGGAAGATTCCCTCCCTTGTCTATACGTTGTGAGATAGATGATGAGACCTCTCTAGCAGCGAATTTATACGCGCTAGATAACACCCCGTTTAATTCGGTCCTGTTGGGACTCGAACCCGGGTGGGCTGGCTGCGCACTCGCAAGCCTTGCCACTGAGCTAGCACTCAGTTCTCAGATTAAGCAATGCCTCGTTATGCTTAATTTAAATGTTATGGCACTTCATACAAGCCATACAATTAATTGTTGCATTGACCTTCTGCGATGTCGAAGGCACTATCTGAGTCATGCTTAAATCAATCATACATTATTTTCCTAATAGTATCAAATCCAACATGCACATCTTTTGACTGTATTTGGCTATTTGCTAGATTTCTTCTGTGCAGTGACCTGGCTTCGTTATTGGGCACATGATGTCTAGTTGCTTGGTTCATTGTATACATCATCGCCATGATCTAGTTTGGTTTGTTCTAAGAGGCATGTGGCTTAACTGGTTTCTTTGTTGTATCTGCCCATGGTTCTTTCAAAATTATGTCAACAATGCTGTTTGTTTGCCTTGTATTGTATTGCATTTTAACTTGTTTTGTCTTAGTTTCAGCCTGCAAACAAAGCTGTAATGTCAGTAGGGACAACCCATTTATCAAGTGTTGCGGTCATTTCACAGAGCAACAGTGACAGTGGCACGTGCTCTCATTGGTCCACTGAGTCCGGTACACCAACCATTCCAGAAGAAATAGATGTACGAGGCTCTATTTTTGATTGCTTGTTGTGTTATATCAGCTCAATGATGTTCTTGAAATTGGAGGTCTTTTATTGCATCATATGATGTTGTAACTTGTTTTATCTAAATTTCAGGCTTCAAATAAAGCTACAATGCCAGAAGCAAGGGCCAATGCCTCAAGTATTGATGTTTCACAAAGCAGCAGTGAGAGTGCATATTGCTCGCATAGGCCCATGGTATCTATTGGTCAACTTAATCCGGCACAAAGAGATTTCGGGGATGCACTCCAAGAGGCAGTTGATATATTTGGGCGGGAAAACAAAGATGCTGATGAATTAATTGCCAAGACACGCCAAGAGATACATGAATTGAAAAATAGGCAAACTTTGACAGAAAATGTTCTAAAGAATCTCCTATGCACTTGTCATGGTAAGCCAGTTGTGATGTGTCTGGGAATTGAAGGTGTCTAAATAAACTTTGATTCTGTTGTTCAGTCAAGTGGACTGCTGATGCCAATGCTGTAATTAATTACTGCTCAAAATTTCGTTCAAAATTTCGTGGTCTGTAATAATTGCAAATTTTGTTGTTGTACTAAAATTAGATATGTTCCATGTGGCTGCTGTATTTTGTGTGAAATAATTTCCTGATGTGTACTTCAATTAAACCATAAATCGACTGCATGCTGAAAATTTGAATCTGAGCGCACGTGTGAACTATTTTCTGCTCGTAATGCAATAACGGCTGTTTCTTGGAAGGACTACGTACATGGGTGAAAAGTTAGAGAAGCTACAGTACTCTAACTTGAAGGTGAAAAGTTAGAGAAGCTACAGTACTCTAACTTTCCTTCCCCCAAACCATATGTCTAAAATCCAAATAATTTAAATTAATTTGCACAATACAAACTTGTGTCTTGCATTTGAAGTAATTACATGCAGAGAAAATTATGGTGTAATAAAATTTAGTTTAGTTTTTAAACATCTACAGTAATCACCTTTATTAGTTAAAGACAGTGCATAACCTTGTACTTATGCTACAGAAGCCTGACTTTGCTTCTTTATTTTTCCTGACTTAGCTCCTTCACGTTAGAGGATACGGTTCCCGTACATGGTAGCCCATTAATAATTATGCCTGCTAGCAAGATAGATGGTCCTTATTATAGTCAGGCATGTCAACTTGTATGATTAAAAGTAGTTCGTACACATTAAATCTACCATCTGCATTTTTCTCTGTAATAACTTTTCTTTTTACACAACTCAAAACTTGTCTGGCTAATATGAAATTTGAGATGGCAAAACCCGGGAAAGATAAAGATATCACCAAAAACTCTTTCCTGCGAAATGCTGGGTTTTGAAGCCCAAGTCCAAGTCTTTCTCTGCTCAAGTTTTGGAGGAACAACTCCAAGTAGAACGAGTTGCAACAGCTATGCTAAGAACAAAAGTTGACATGTTGAGATCGAGATTAGAAGCATGTGATGCCCTACTGCACGAGGCCAATCAAGTTCGTTATAATCTCCCAAAGACTAAGAAAATGCCATAGATAATTGGAGATGAACACTAACATAGTGAGTACATTGGTCTTGTGAAATGTTTCCTTAGATTAAGGCACCGTTCAGACTTTTGTTGGTGGATGCATTTATCTGCGGTTGGGATCAACTTGGTAGTTGTTCCTGTGGATGTTATATAAATTAATTGCCTAGCCTTTTTTGAATCAGTTCGAACTTAAATGGTATCATAGCCAAGGTCTCAAGTTTGAATTGTCGAACGTGTGGTTTAATTTAATCTCTGTCGGGCGGCAAAATCTCCCACCAATCCTGAAATATTTCAAACGCATTTTTGAATGGGATTAAGAAGATAGATCATGATCATGGTAGTGACCTATATTCAACGTGATGATGATTTGATTTTGCACTCGGCCATGAACAGAGGTACTAGTACGGTGTCACAATTTTTTATCATTATACTTGTACCTTAGCGAAATTCAAAATCTCATAGCGGCAAAACTTCCCGCCCACAAAATACAAAAATTTCACACGCTTCCAAATTCCCATTCTACCCCTGTGGAGATGACAGCAAAGTCGGTTGGTGAGGGGTTTGCCCGTCATTTTTTCGATCACCACCTCCCTAGCCCGGAAACCCTCCCAAAAAAAATACATTTCCTTCAGTCTCTCATCTGAGACCACCCACCGGAACTTCTCAAGTCCCTCTCTCTACCACCTCCACGACCACCGCACCGGAACATCCCCGCCGGACTTCCCTGGCCTACCCGAGCCCTCGCGATCCTCGTCATCCGGCTGCCTGCCGGAGCCGCTTCATCGACGCCGTCATCAACCGGACCGGATCATCCCCGCCGAACCTCGAAACCATATGCTCATCCAGCAGTCTACCGCAGTCGCTTCAGCTGCGGTATCGTCCACCCCGCCGGAGCCGCTTCGCCGGATCCGTCGTCCACCGCATCGGATCTTGCTCACCGACACCGCTGTGCATGAACCGGATCTGCTTCACCGGCGCAGTGCATGATCTAAACTCTTCTACTGTCGCTTTTCTATTGCTTGCCTGCAAGTTCTTGTTTAATCTTGGGGGAACCTGTTTGTGCTAACGACGCGCCGTTACGTTTTTGCAGATGAGATGAGTAACCATGAAGTGTAATGGCCGTCTCTCCAACCCCAAGTAGCACATGTAGCGTACTTCATCACCGGATCTATCAACCCCAGGAAGATCTGCTGTGACTCCCACAGAGTGCTTCTCCTAATGTAAGTCCCTTGTTTTAGCGCCATGTTCTGGGTTCAGATGCTTGTTTGTCTGAAGCTCTTTTAGTTCATTCCTAGCTATGACCGTAACACGTTGCTATTTTCTACTTCATTGCTAACTTTAAGCGATTGAACATTTTGGTTTGCATTCCCTGCTCTGTAGATGTAGCCATCATAACTTCTATCTTGCTCAGTCGTTGTTACAAAAATTATACTGTAGGTATTATAGTAACATCCTGCTATTATTTAGTTCATGGCCAATTTTAAGTAATTGCACATGTTGGTTCGCATTCCCTGCTCTATAGCTTTTGGCATCGTAACTTCTATATTTGGTTTACATTCCCTGCTCTGTAGATCTAGCCATCATAACTTTATCTTGCTCAGTCGTTGTTACAAAAATTATGGCCTGCTACTATGTTGTTTGTGCCAATTTTTTACTCCATGAACATGTTGGCTTGCATTCCCTGTACTACAGGTGATGCCATTGTTTTGTATCTAGTTCATTGTAAGCTAACAAAGTAAGGACTTAGTTTGGCATGCTATCACTCTGCTATCTAGCCTGTAGTACAAATAAACTTGTCATACTACTAGATAATAATTTTGCGTGCCATCTTGTTCTTCAAAAGCTGCATTATTGACTTGTTTCTCTGACTTGGCATGACGCTCACATATGGAAAGCTGAACATATTGGTTTGCATTCCCTCTTATACAAGTTCACAGGTGATCCCACTATATTCTGTATCTGGTCCATCCTAAGCTCCAGCATTAACTATCCTCCATGTGTTGCTCATTACAAGTTTATATCCCGAAACATCTTGATTTGCATCCCCTTCACTATAAGTTCAGGAGTATTATTTAGTTCACGGCCAAAGTGAAGTAATTGCACTTGGCACATGTTGGTTCACATTCCCTCCTCTTTAGCTTTTGCCATCGTAACTTCTATTTTTGGTTTACATTCCCTGCTCTGTAGATGTAGCCATCATAACTTCATCTTGCTCAGTCGTTGTTACAAAATTTATAGCCTGCTACTATGTTGTTCATGCCAATTTTGTACTCCCTGAACATGTTGGTTTGCATGGGACTCGACAGTAGTAAGTCTGCTGTTTCATTCTAACATGCTCTGTTATATTGGCTGTTGGTATGCGGCATGCACTCTTTGTTTGCTTATTGTGCGCATTACAATGATCTTGTTATAACGACGAAATGATGAGTTCCAAATTCTTTGCCAAACAATATTGTAGTGTCTTTGCCTTTCCATTGTTGCTGTCTTAACTTGTAATGTCTTTGTTTCAGATATAGGTGCTGCATGGACAACTTAAAAGATTGCCGGATCGCTTCATTGTATTGCTAGGTTTAATTACCATTCAATTTCTCTGGGTTCTGTAATATTTTTTTCAATGCCTTGCAGCTGATGTAATATTTAGTTAGTTTTTATAGTTCTTTCGCGCATTTTTTCTTTGGTGCTTGTGGTAAGTGAGGCTATCCGAGAGAAATCAATGCTGCGTAAATATTCTCAGTATCTAAATCACGAATTCCCATCCCTTAAACGGCCCAATTAAGCGAAATCACATATGTGCCTGCCCGCAAAATCCTAAAGCGCATATTATGCCGGCATATAAACAGCAACTAAACGGGCTGGCCCACTTACTTCTTGGGCCAGCCCATTTGATTTACGGTGGACCCCACACACTAATTGGGCTGGCCCACTTGCTTTAAGGTGGACCCCACCAACTACTGGGCCGGCCCACTAATTAGTTGGGCCAGCCCATTTGCTTTTTTGGTGGACCCCACATAATAAATGGGCCGGCCCTTTAAGAGGAAAGTGGGACCCACTGTGTTTTTGGCCCTACCACTATCTTGTTGGGCCGGCCCACTTGCTATATGGTGGAACCCACATACTAGTTGGGCCGGCCCTTTAACAGGAAAGTGGGACCCACATGTGTTTTTGGCCCGCCCACTATCTTGTTGGGCCGGCCCACTTGCTATATGGTGGTCCCACATACTAAATGGGCCGGCCCTTTAAGAGGAAAGTGGGACCCACCTGTGATTTTGGCCCGGCCCACTATCTTGTTGGGCCGGCCCACCTGCTATATGGTGGACCCCTCATACTAATTGGGCCGGCCTTTTACCAGAAAGTGGGACCCACCGTGTTTTTGGCCCGGCCCACTATCTTGCCGCCACCACTTGCTATATGGTGGACCCCACATACTAAATGGGCCGACCCTTTAACAGGAAAGTGGGACCCACCTGTATTTTTGGCCCTACCACTATTTTGTTGGGCCGCCACTTGCCGTATGGTGGACCCACAAACGAAATGGGCCGCCTTTAACCGGAAAGTGGGACCCACCGTGCTTTTGGCCCGCCCACTAGCTTGTTGGGTCGGCCCATTTGCTATACTGGACCCCACACACTAAATGGGCCGCCTTTAACAGAAAGTGGGACCCACCGTGTTTTTGGCCCGGCCCACTTGCTTCTTGGGCCCGCCTTGCCGTAAGGTGGACCCCACATGTTAAATGGGCCGGCCCATTTAAGTTTTGACCAGTCAACCTTAGAGGTTAGGCCCGGCCCACGTAACTAATGGACCGGCCCAGCTATATAGTTGACCGGTCAAACTATGTCATCTGGCCCGGCCCGCTTAAGACGTGGCAGGCCTCGTGTGGGCCTACCATCTACCACGGGGTTTCAGCCGGTTAACGCCGTTAACTGGCCGTTAACGGCGTCTGCCACGTGTCAGTTTGCATGACGTCAGCAGTCAACGGGCTCCCGAAAACACTTCCGCAACGGTCCGATTTTCCGTGGCGGAAGGGCGCCCAAGCGCGACGGACCGAAAAAATCGTCGTTGGACTTTGCCTGACGCAGTTTCCACAACGGAACCCATATCGTCGGGTTAGGCCCATAGGCGACGAAAAATACCCCTTAGCGGACGATTTTGAGACGTTGTCTATCAGAACTTTTCTTGTAGTGCCTCTTCACGAAAACTCCAGAAAACATCCAGGGGCGCCGCCACATCGCGAAACTCCACCTGGGGACAGTCTCTCCCCGACTTCGCCGGACGGGAATTGCCCCCGGAGTCATCTCCACCGCCGTCTTCACCGCCATCTTCACCGCCATCGCTGTCTCCATGATGAGGAGGGAGTAATTCACCCCCGGGGCTGAGGGCTCTACCGTAGCTATGTGGTTAATCTCTCTCTCTGTACTTCAATACAATGATCTCATGAGCTGCTTTACATGATTGAGATCCATATGATGAGCTTTGTATCGCTACTAGTTGTGTGCTACTCATGTGATGTTATTAAAGTAGTCTATTCCTCCTCCACGTGTGTAAAGGTGATTAGTGTGTGCACCGTGTGGTTCTTGTCGTAGGCTATGATCACGATCTCTTGAAGATTGTGGAGTTAATTATCATTATGATAGTATTGATGTGATCTATTCCTCCTTCATAGTGTAATATGGACAGCGTGTGCACTATGTTAGTTCTTGGTTTATCTTGCAAAGATCTATTATGCTCTAAGGTTACTTAAACATGAATATCGAATGTTGTGGAGCTTGTTAACTCCGGCATTGAGGGTTCGTGTAATCCTACGCAACGAATGATGTTCATTATCAAACAAGAGTGTATGTAGCACATATGAGAAGAAGTATTTATTATGCGATCAATGTTGAGAGTGTCCACTAGTGAAAGTATGATCCCTAGGCCTTGTTTCCAATACTGCAAACACCGTTTACTTACTGTTCTGTTGCATGTTTACTCGCTGCCATATTTTATTCAGATTGCTATTACCACTCATATACATCCATACTACTTGTATTTCACTATCTCTTCGCCGAACTAGTGCACCTATACACCTGACAAGTGTATTTGGTGTGTTGGGGACACAAGAGACTTCTTGCTTTGTGATTGCAGGGTTGCTTGAGAGGGATATCTTTGACCTCTTCCTCCCTGAGTTCGATAAACCTTGGGTGATCCACTTAAGGGAAACTTGTTGCTGTTCTACAAACCTCTGCTCTTGGAGGCCCAACACTGTCTACAAGAATAGAAGCACCCGTAGAACCGGTGCAGCAAAACTCACATAAAAGACATATTGTAAACATTATAAGACTCTACACCGTCTTCCTTGTTGTTCAAAACTCAATACTAGATATTATCTAGACCTTAGAGAGACCAAATATGCAAACCAAATTTTAGCAAGCTCTATGTATTTCTTCATTAATGGGTGCAAAGTATATGATGCAAGAGCTTAAACATGAGCACAACAATTGCCAAGTATCACATTATCCAAGACATTTTAGAATTACTACATGTAGCATTTTCCAATTCCAACCATATAACAATTTAACGAAGAAGTTTCAACCTTCGCCTTGAACATTATGAGTAAAGCCTAAGGACATATTTGTCCATATGCAACAGAGGAGCGTGTCTCTCTCCCACACAGTGAATGCTAGGATCCATTTTATTCAAACAATAACAAAAACAAAACAAACCGACGCTCCAAGTAAAGTACATAAGATGTGACTGAATAAAAATATAGTTTCAGGGGAGGAACCTGATGATGTTGTCGATGAAGAAGGGGATGCCTTGGGCATCCCCAAGCTTAGACGCTTGAGTCTTCTTAAAATATGCAGGGATGAACCACGGGGGCATCCCCAAGCTTAGAGCTTTCACTCCTCTTGATCATAGTATATCATACTCCTCTCTTGACCCTTGAAAACTTCCTTCACACCAAACTTCAAGCAAACTCATTAGAGGGTTAGTGCACAATTAAAATTCATATATTCAGAGGTGACACAATCATTCTTAACACTTCTGGACATTGCACAAAGCTACTGGACATTAATGGATCAAAGGAATTCATCCAACATAGCAAATACGGCAATGCGAAATAAAAGGCAGAATCTGTCAAAAACAGAACAGTCCGTAAAGACGAACCTGAAAGGGGCACTAGACTTGCTCAAATGGAAAAACTCAAAACTAATGAAAGTTGCGTACATATGAGGATCACGCTCGTATTTCAGATTTTTTAGAATTTTTTACAGAGACTTATGCCAGAATTCGTGACAGACAGCAATGCTGTTTCTGCGCAGCGATCCCAAATATAACATCAACTTTAACATAGAAACTTTACTTGGCACAAAAACATGATAAGGAGAGGTTGCTACAGTAGTAAAAACTTCCAAGACTCAACAAAACAAAAATTTCTGTAGTAAAATAAACACATGGGTTATCTCCCAAGAAGTTCTTTCTTTATAGCCATTAAGATGGGCTCAGCAGTTTTAATGATGATGCTCTCATACGGATGAGAGTCGCAGCAAAGAGAGATCAAAAAGCAAGTATGAAGCAAATTTAAGCCTAACCCACTTCCTATGAAAAGGAATCTTGTACACAAATAAATTCATGAAGAACAAAGTGGCAAGCATAGAAAAGCAACACAAGCGCAATTTCAAGATTCTCAACATAAAGAGGGGAAACTTAATATTATTAAGATGCATATAACCATGTTTCCCTCTCTCATAATAATTTTCAGTAGCATCATGAACAAACTCAACAATATAACTATCACATAAAACATTCTTGTCATGAGCCACATGCATAAAATTATTACTCTCCACATAAGCATAATCAATTTTATTAGTTGTAGTGGGAGCAAATTCAACAAAATAGCTATCACTATTATTCTCATCACCATAATCATCATATATAGGAGGCATATTGTAATCATAATTAATTTTCTCCTCAATAGTAGGTGGACTGAAAATATCATATTCATCATTGCAAGCATCATATATAGGAGGTAAAGTATCATCAAAGTAAATTTTCTCCTCCATGCTTGGGGGACTAAAAATATCACAACCAGCTTCCCCAAGCTTAAATTCTTCCATAGCTTTAGCAATAATAGTGTTCAAAGAGTTCATGCTAATAACATTGCTACAACTATTTTGCAAACAAAGTTCCATGGGTTTTTTAATTTTCTCTTCAAACACATCATGTCCTAATTCAAGATAAAGTTCATAAAGATCTCTAATTTTTTTGTTGTTTTCCATTATGCCTAACTAGTGAAAATAAAAACAAGTACATGACTAGACATGATAACAAAATAAATTAAATGCAAGTAACTAATTTTTTTGTGTTTTTGATATAAAGAAAGCAAACAAGACATAAAATAAAATAAAGTAAAGCAAGACAAAAACAAAGTAAAGAGATGGAAGTGGAGACTCCCCTTGCAGCGTGTCTGATCTCCCCGGCAACGGCGCCAGAAAAAGAGCTTGATGGCGTGTAACTCACACGTTCGTTGGGAACCCCAAGAGGAAGGTATGATGCACACAACAGCAAGTTTTCCCTCAGAAAGAAACCAAGGTTTATCGAACCAGGAGGAGCCAAGAAGCACGTTGAAGGTTGATGGTGGCGAAATGTGATGCGGCGCAACACCAGGGATTCCGCGCCAACGTGGAACCTGCACAACACAACCAATGTACTTTGCCCCAACGAAACAATGAGGTTGTCAATCTCACCGGCTTGCTGTAACAAAGGATTAACCGTATTGTGTGGAAGATGATTGTTTGCAAGAAAACAGTAAAGAACAATTGCAGTAGATTGTATGCGATGTAAAGAATAGGACCGGGGTCCACAGTTCACTAGAGGTGTCTCTCCCATAAGATAAAAGCATGTTGGGTGAACAAATTACAGTCGGGCAATTGACAAATAGAAAAGGGCATAACAATGCATATACATGATATGATAAATATAGTGAGATTTAATTGGGCATTACGACAAAGTACATAGACCGCCATCCAACTGCATCTATGCCTAAAAAGTCCACCTTCAGGTTATCATCCGAACCCCTTTCAGTATTAAGTTGCAAAGCAACAGACAATTGCATTAAGTATGGTGCGTAATGTAATCGACAACTACATCCTTAGACATAGAATCAATGTTTTATCCCTAGTGGCAACAGCACATCACAACCTTAGAACTTTCTGTCACTGTCCCAGGTGTCAATGAAGGCATGAACCCACTATCGAGCATAAATACTCCCTCTTGGAGTTAAGAGTAAAAACTTGGCCAGAGCCTCTACTAATAACGGAGAGCATGCAAGATCATAAACAACACATAAACAATAGATTGATAATCACCATAACATAGTATTCTCTATTCATCGGATCCCGACAAACACAACATATAGAATTACAGATAGATGATCTTGATCATGTTAGGCAGCTCACAAGATCCAACAATGAAGCACAATTAGGAGAAGACGACCATCTAGCTACTGCTATGGACCCATAGTCCAGGGGTGAACTACTCACTCATCACTCCGGAGGCGATCATGGCGATGAAGAGTCCTCCGGGAGATGATTCCCTCTCCGGCAGGTGCCGGAGGCGATCTCCCGAATCCCCCGAGATGGGATTCGCGGCGGCGGCGTCTCGGGAAGGTTTTCCGTATCGTGGCTCTCAGACGGGGGTTTCGGGACTGAGGCTATTTGTAGGCTAAGGGCAGGTCAGCAGCGCCACGGGGCCCACACACTAGGACGGCGCGGCCGGTGGCTTGGGCCGCGCCGCCTTGGTGTGTCCCCACCGTGGCCCCACTTCGTCTCCCTTCGGTCTCGAAGCTTCGTGCAAAAATAGGACCCCTGGGCGTTGATTTCGTCCAATTCCGAGAATATTTCCTTACTAGGATTTCTGAAATCAAAACAACAGAAAACAGAATCGTTCTTCGGCATCTTGTTAATAGGTTAGTTCCAGAAAATGCGTAAATACGACATATAATGTGTATAAAACATGTAGATATCATCAATAATGTAGCATGGAACATAAGAAATTATCGATATGTTGGAGACGTATCAGCAACCAATGAAGCTAAAGGAACATTATTAGGATCAACATTAGATCTACCATTCACAAGCATAGACATAATCACATCAATCTTATCACTCAAGGAAGAGGTTTCTTCAACAGAATTTACCTTCTTACCTTGTGGAGCTCTTTCCGTGTGCCATTCAGAGTAATTTATCATCATATCATCAAGAAGCTTTGTAGCCGCCCCCAAAGTGATGGACATAAAGGTACCTCCAGCAGCTGAATCCAATAAATTCCGCGAAGAAAAATTTAGTCCTGCATAGAAGGTTTGGATGATCATCCAAGTAGTCAGTCCATGGGTTGGGCAATTCTTTACCAAAGTTTTCATTCTCTCCCATGCTTGAGCAACATGTTCAGTATCTAATTGCTTAAAATTCATTATGCTACTTCTCAAAGATATAATTTTAGCGGGAGGATAATATCTACCAATAAAAGCATCCTTACATTTAGTCCATGAATCAATACTATTCTTAGGCAAAGATAGCAACCAATCTTTAGCTCTTCCTCTTAATGAGAAAGGAAACAATTTCAATTTAATAATATCACCATCTACATCCTTATATTTTTGCATTTCACAAAGTTCAACAAAATTATTAAGATGGGCAGCAGCATCATCAGAACTAACACCAGAAAATTGATCTCTCATAACAAGGTTCAGTAAAGCAGGTTTAATTTCAAAGAATTCTGCTGTAGTAGCAGGTGGAGCAATAGGTGTGCATAAGAAATCATTATTATTTGTGTTTGTGAAGTCACACAACTTAGTATTTTCAGGGGTATTCATTTTAGCAACAGTAAATAAAGCAAACTAGATAAAGTAAATGCAAGTAACTAATTTTTTTGTGTTTTTGATATAGAGAGCAAGACAATAAATAAAGTAAAACTAGCAACTAATTTTTTTGTGTTTTGTTTAGGTGCAGCAAACAAAGTAGTAAATAAAATAAAGCAAGACAAAAACAAAGTAAAGAGATTGGGAAGTGGAGACTCCCCTTGCAGCGTGTCTTGATCTCCCCGGCAACGGCGCCAGAAATTTTGCTTGATGCGCGTAGATGTACACGTCCGTTGGGAACCCCAAGAGGAAGGTATGATGCGCACATCAGTAAGTTTCCCTCAGTATGAAACCAAGGTTTAATCGGACCAGTAGGAGTCAAGAAGCACGTTGAAGGTTGATGGTAGAAAAGGGCATAACAATGCATATACATGATATGATAAATATAGTGAGATTTAATTGGGCATTACGACAAAGTACATAGACCGCCATCCAGCATGCATCTATGCCTAAAAAGTCCACCTTCAGGTTATCATCCGAACCCCTTCCAGTATTAAGTTGCAAGCAACAGACAATTGCATTAAGTATGGTGCGTAATGTAATCAACAACTACATCCTTAGACATAGCATCAATGTTTTATCCCTAGTGGCAGCACAACACAACCTTAGAACTTTCTGTCACTGTCCCAGGTATCAATGGAGGCATGAACCCACTATCGAGCATAAATACTCCCTCTTGGAGTTAAGAGCAAAAACTTGGCCAGAGCCTCTACTAATAACGGAGAGCATGCAAGATCATAAACAACACATAAATAATATATTGATAATCACCATAACATAGTATTCTCTATCCATCGGATCCCGACAAACACAACATATAGTATTACAAATAGATGATCTTGATCATGTTAGGCAGCTCACAAGATCCAACAATGAAGCACATAAGGAGAAGACGACCATCTAGCTACTGCTATGGACCCATAGTCCAGGGGTGAACTACTCACTCATCACTCCGGAGGCGATCATGGCGATGAAGAGTCCTCCGGGAGATGATTCCCCTCTCCGGCAGGTGCCGGAGGCGATCTCCCGAATCCCCCGAGATGGGATTCGCGGCGGCGTCTCTCGGAAGGTTTTCCGTATCGTGGCTCTCGTTAATGGGGGTTTCGCGACGGAGGCTTTAAGTAGGCGGAAGGGCAACGCGGGGGGCCACACGAGGGCCCCACACACTAGGTCGGCGCGGCCAGGGCCTGGGCCGCGCCACCCTAGTATGGCGGCGCCTCGTGGCCCCACTTCCTTTCCCCTTCGGTCTTCTGGAAGCTTCATGCAAAAATAGGACCCTGGGCGTTGATTTCGTCCAATTCCGAGAATATTTCGTTACTAGGATTTCTGAAACCAAAAACAGCAAAACAAGAATGGCTCTTCGGCATCTTGTTAATAGGTTAGTTCCGTAAAATGCGTAAATACGACATATAATGTGTATAAAACATGTAGATATCATCAATAATGTAGCATGGAACATAAGAAATTATCGATACGTCGGAGACGTATCAAGAGCACAGTAACACTGGCTTTCCTAGACTTATTAGGATGCGAAACAATATTAGAAGCATCTTCACAGAAAATAATATGACCATCTTCCACATTTTCAGTCACAAGATCTTTAACTATTGCAACAGCAGGTTCAACCTTTATTTGCTCTTCAGGTTCTATAGGTTTCTTTGCACTTTTATTAACTACACTAGTTATAACAGAATACTCCTTCATTTTAGCAGGGAAAGGAGTTTTTTCAATATAAGCTTCAGGAAGAACATGATCAACAGTTTTAATTTCAATACATTTACCTATAGGTGAATCAGTTTTATCTTTATAAGGTTCATGATACTTATCAAAATTCTTCCTAGGCAATTCAAAATGAGAGGCAAAGGCTTTATAAATATTTGCAACAACTTGAGAGTCAAGACCATAAGTAGCACTCATATTACGATATTTATCAGTATCCATAAAAGTTTCAATGCATTCATAATCATAATTTATACCTGACACTCTACCTTTGTCATTCTCCCATCCTTCAGTATTTTCTTGGATTCGATCAAGAAGGTCCCATTTAAATTCTTCTTATTGCGTGTGAATGATCCAGAACAAGTAGTATCCAGCAAGGTTTTATCTTGAAAAGAAAGTCTTGCATAGAAATTATCAATGATGATATTACCAGGAAGCTCATGAATGGGGCATTTGAGCATTAAAGACTTCAATCTCCCCCATGCTTGGGCAATACTCTCTCCATCATGAGGCCAGAAATTATATATACGGTTTCGGTCTTTGTGAATTTCACTTGGAGGATAGAATTTAGAGTAAAATAGAGGCACAATATCCTTCCAATCAAGAGAACGCCCATCCTTCAGCAGTTTATACCAATGCGCCGCTTTACCAGATAGCGACATAACAAATAATTTCTTCCTAACTTCATCCATTGAAATACCTGCACACTTGAATAACCCGCATAATTCATGTAAAAACAGTAAATGATCTCCAGGATGAACAGTTCCATCCCCTTCATAGCGGTTATCCACAACACGTTCAATAATTTTCATAGGTATTTTATATGGTATTACTTCCTCACCTGGCGCCTCATCCACTACCGTTGCAGTAGTAGTAGATTTCCCAAATAGAAATTCAAGAGAAGATTGGGCCTCCAAGAGCAGAGGTTTGTAGAACAGCAGCAAGTTTTCCCTTAAGTGGATCACCCAATGTTTATCGAACTCAGGGAGGAAGAGGTCAAAGATATCCCTCTCAAGCAACCCTGCAATCACGATACAAGAAGTCTCTTGTGTCCCCAACACACCTAATACACTTGTCAGATGTATAGGTGCACTAGTTCGGCGAAGAGATAGTGAAATACAAGTAGTATGGATGTATATGAGTGGTAATAGTAATCTGAATAAAATATGGCAGCGAGTAAACATGCAACAACAAGCAGTATTGGAAACAAGGCCTAGGGATCATACTTTCACTAGTGGACACTCTCAACATTGATCGCATAATAAATAATAACTTCTCTCATTTGTGCTACATATACTCTTGTTTGATAATGAACACCATTCGTTGCGTAGGATTACACGAACCCTCAATGCCGGAGTTAACAAGCTCCACAACATTCGATATTCATGTTTAAGTAACCTTAGAGCATAATAGATCTTTGCAAAATAAACCGAGTACTAACATAGCATACACACTGTCACCTTTACACTATGAAGGGGGAATAAATCACATCAATACTATCATAGCGATAATCAACTCCATAACCTACAAGAGATTATGATCATAATCTACGACAAGAACTACACGATGCACACACTGTCACCATTACACCATGCAGGAGGAATAGACTACTTTAATAACATCACATGAGTAGCACATAGACTAGTAGCGATACAAAGCACATTGCAATCATAAAGGGATATAAATAAGCACTTCACTATGCCATTCATAACAGTGAATAAGTATTCTGTGAAATATAGCCTAAGAGACCCACACGGTGCACACACACTGTCACCTTTACACACATGGGACAAGGAGTCTCCGGAGATCACATAAGTAAAACCCACTTGACTAGCATAATGACATCTAGATTACAAGCATCATCATATGAATCTCAATCATGTAAGGCAGCCCATGAGATTATTGTATTGAAGTACATAGGAGAGAGATGAACCACATAGCTACCGGTACAGCCCGAGCCTCGATGGAGAACTACTCCCTCCTCATGGGAGCAGCAGCGGTGATGAAGATGGCGGTGGAGATGGCAGCGGTGTCGATGGGAGAAGCCTTCCGGGGGCACTTCCCCGTCCCGACGGCGTGCCGGAACACAGACTCCGTCCCCTGCATCTTGGCTTCGCGATGGCGGCGGCTCGGGAACTTTTCTCGCCGTGGCTTATTCATCCGGGGTTTTAGGTCGTGGAGCTTATATAGGCGAAGGGGAGCCTGAGGGCCCCGGGCTAGACAAAGTCGGGCGCGCCTGTGGCCGGGCCGCCGCTCGTGTCCGGCCACCTCGTGGTCTCACTTCGTCTCCCTTTCGGTCTTCTCGAAGCTTCGTAAAAATATGGAATGGGCGTTGATTTCGTCCGATTCCGAGAATATTTCCTTACTAGATTTCTGAAACCAAAAACAGCAGAAAACATGAACTGCACTTCTGCATCTCACAATAGGTTAGTTCCGGAAAACGCATCAAAACATCATAAAGTGTGAACAAAACATGTATGTATTGTCATAAAACAAGCATGGAACATCAGAAATTATGGATACGTTGGAGACGTATCAATTTCCCAAATATAAATTCAAGAGAAGATCTCTCCATAATGACTTATAGCAGCAAGCAGAAACAAAATCAGCACGTACAGTAAAAGTTTCCTTACCAATTCCACTTACCAATAGCGCTTCACTCCCCGGCAACGGCGCCAGAAAATAGTCTTGATGACCCACAAGTATAGGGGTGTATCCTACTTTGATAAATAAGAGTGTCGAACCCAACGAGGAGCAGAAGGTGTTGACAAGCAGTTTCGATGAAGGATTCACCAAATGCTCACGACAAGTTTTCAGTGGGGTTTTGATATAGCAGATAAATAAAGTACAAGTAAATAAAATGCGAGAGTAATAATTGCAGCGAGTGGCCCAATCCTTTTTAGCACAAAGGACAAGCCGGTTTGTTTACTTATAATGACCAAACGTTCTTGAGGACACACGGGGATCTAGTCTAGTGCTTTCGCTTCATATAGTTGATTAATCTTCATTGTTTTGATAAGTGTTGTGTGGGTGAACCTATGCTAATGCACCGCCCTTCCTAGGACTAATACATACTTGTGATTATACCCCTTGCAAGCATCCGCAACTACAAGAAAGTAATTAAGATAAATCTAACCACAGCCTTAAACTCTGAGATCCTGCTATCCCTCCTGCATCGATATACCAACGGGGGTTCAGGTTGCTGTCACTCCGGCAACCCCACAATTAGCAAACGAATACAAGATGTACTCCCCTAGGCCCATAAAGGTGAAGTATCATGTAGTCGACGTTCACATGACACCACTAGAAGAATAACACCACAACTTAAATATCAAACCATTAAATATTACTCAACATAGTTCACTACTAACATTTAGACTTCACCCATGTCCTCAAGAACTAAACGAACTACTCACGAGACATCATATGGAACATAATCAGAGGTGATATGATGATGAATAACAATCTGAACATAAACCTTGGTTCAATGGTTTCACTCAATAGCATCAATAACAAGTAGTAATCACCGGGAAAGTTTCCCCTATCAAACAATCAAGATTCAACCCTAGATGTTACAGCGGTGACGAGGTGCAGCGGTGAGATGGCGGTGTCGATGGTGGAGATGATGATGATGATGATCCCGATGAAGTCCAGCTCGATGACGGCGATGGCGACGATTTCCGCCTCCGGAGGGAATTTCTGCGGATTCCTCGCACGGAGAGCTCTTTTCTTTCTGGTGTTTCTCCACCCCGCAGAGGCGGCTGTGTCTATTCTGGCTTATCCCCCATGCCTTAGGTTTTCGGGACGAAGAAGTACGCGAAGGAGAGGCGGCCAGAGGGGGCTGTGGGCCCCCTCCCCACAAGGCGGCGCGGCCAGGCCTGGGCCCGCGCCGCCTATGGGGCCATGGCGGCCCTCCTCGGTCCCTCCTTTTGGCTGGCTTCGTCTTCTGAAAATAAGATGTTCTGTAAATTCCACAATTGTTGATCTTCGTAAATATGGTGTCCTGATCGTGCTTTTTCTATCCTGACTCCGGTGAATAATTCTCCAATAATCATGAAACATGCAAAATAGATGAAATAACATAAGTATCATCTCTAAATATGAAATATATCAATGAATAACAACAAATTATGATATAAAATAGTGATGCAAAATGGACGTATCAATTGCCCCAAGTACTTGGCTGATCTGAAGAGCGGCCTTGTCAAGAAGAAGAAAGGTATATTTGATGTACATGTTATAGATGTCTATCTTACTGGTTCTCGTACTAGTGCCTGGGTATTTGATACTGGTTCGGTTGCTCACATTTGTAACTCGAAACAGGAACTACGGAATAAACGAAGCCTAGCGAGGGATGAAGTGACGATGCGCGTTGGAAATGGATCCAAGGTCGATGTGATCGCTGTCGGCACGCTCCCTCTACATCTACCTTCGGGATTAGTTTTAAACCTCAATAATTGTTATTTAGTGCCTGCGTTGAGCATGAACATTATATCTGGATCTTGTTTAATGCAAGACGGTTATTCATTTAAGTCTGAGAATAATGGTTGTTCTATTTTTATGAATAATATCTTTTATGGTCATGCGCCTGAGATGAATGGTTTATTCTTGTTAAATCTCGATAGTAGTGATACACATGTTCATAACATTGATGCTAAACGAATTAAATTAAATGATAATTCTACTTATATGTGGCACTGTCGTCTTGGTCATATTGGAGTGAAACGCATGAAGAAACTCCATTCCGATGGACTTCTTGAATCACTTGACTTTGAATCACTTGATAGATGCGAAGCATGTCTAATGGGAAAAATGACTAAGACTCCATTCTCTGGTACAATGGAGCGAGCTACATACTTATTGGAAATCATACATACCGATGTGTGCGGACCAATGAGTGTAGCCTCGCGCGGTGGTTATCGTTATGTTCTAACCTTCACAGATGATCTGAGTAGATATGGGTATATCTACTTCATGAAACATAAGTCCGAAACTTTTGAGAAGTTTAAGGAATTCCAAAGTGAAGTAGAAAATCAACGTAACAAGAAGATTAAGTTTCTGCGTTCTGATCGCGGAGGAATATCTGAGTTATGAGTTTGGCATGCATTTAAAGAAATGCGGAATACTTTCACAGTTGACACCGCCGGGAACACCACAACGCAATGGTGTGTCCGAACGTCGTAATCGAACTCTCTTAGATATGGTTTGTTCTATGATGTCTCTTACTGATTTGCCGTTATCGTTTTTGGGGTTATGCATTAGAGACAACCGCATTCACTTTAAATAGGGCACCATCTAAATCCGTTGAAACGACACCGTATGAATTGTGGTTTGAAGAAACCTAAGCTGTCGTTCCTTAAAGTTTGGGGTTGCGAGGCCTATGTAAAAAAGTTACAACCGGACAAGCTAGAACCCAAAGCGGAGAAATGCGTCTTCATAGGATACCCTAAAGAAACTATTGGGTATACTTTCTATCACAGATCCGAAGGCAAAATCTTTGTTGCTAAGAACGGAACCTTTCTTGAGAAAGAGTTTCTCACTAAAGAAGTGACTGGAAGAAAAGTAGAACTCGACGAGGTTATTGAACCTTCTCTCGTAGATCAGAGTAGCGCAGTACCGGAAGATGTTCCTGTGCCGCCTGCACCGATAAGAGAGGAAGCAAATGATAATGATCATGAAACTTCGAACGAGGTAGCTACCGAACCTCGCAGATCGACAAGGGAGCGTACCACTCCTGATTGGTATGATCCTTGTCTAAATGTCATGATTGTGGACAACAATGATGAAGACCCTGCGACGTATGAAGAAGCGATGATGAGCCCAGATTCCAACAAATGGCAAGAAGCCATGAAATCCAAAATGGGATCCATGTATGATAACCAAGTATGGACTTTGGTAGACTTACCTGATAGCCGCAAGGCTGTCGAGAATAAATGGATCTTCAAGAGAAAAACAGATGCTGATGGTAATATTACTGTCTATAAAGCTTGACTTGTCGCAAAGGGTTTCCGACAAATTCAAGGAGTTGACTACGATGAGACCTTCTCACCTGTAGCGAAGCTAAAGTCTGTGAGGATTTTGTTAGCAATAGCTGCATTTTTCGATTATGAGATTTGGCAGATGGATGTCAAAACGGCGTTCCTTAATGGTGACATTGAGGAAGAGTTGTATATGGTACAACCCAAAGGTTTTGTCGATCCTAAAAATGCTGACAAGGTATGCAAACTTCAGCGTTCCATTTATGGACTGAAGCAAGCATCATGGAGAGGCCTGTATTTACAAGAAAGTGAGTGGGAGCTCTGTAGCATTTTGATATTATATGTAGATGACATATTGTTGATTGGGAATGATATAGAACTATTAAGCAGTGTAAAAGGTTATTTGAATAAGTGTTTTTCAATGAAAGACCTTGGTGAAGCAGCGTACATTTTAGGCATCAAGATTTATAGAGATAGATCAAGACGCCTAATAGGGCTTTCACAGAGTACATACCTGGACAAGATTCTAAAGAAGTTTAGAATGGATGAAAGTAAGAAAGGGTTCTTACCGATGTTGCCAGGTAAGGTCTTGAGTAAGACTCAAGGTCCGGCTACGGCAGAAGAAAGAGAGAGGATGAACAAGATCCCCTATGCCTCGGCAGTAGGCTCTATCATGTATGCCATGCTGTGTACCAGACCGGATATCGCACATGTTGTTAGTTTGACTAGCAGATATCAAAGTGATCCAGGAATGGAACACTGGACAGCGGTCAAGAATATCCTGAAGTACTTGAAAAGGACTAAGGATATGTTTCTTTGTTATGGCGGTGACCAAGAGCTCGTTGTAACCAGTTACACCGATGCAAGTTGGAACACCGATCCTGATGACTCTAAGTCTCAGTCTGGGTATGTGTTTATATTGAATGGTGCTGCAGTAAGCTGGATGAGCTCCAAGCAGTGCACGGTGGCGAAGTCTTCAACTGAATCGGAATACATAGCGGCTTCGGAGGCTTCATCGGAAGCGGTATGGATGAAGAGGTTCATTGTTGAGCTTGGTGTGGTTCCTAGTGCATTGGACCCACTAGTCATTTATTGTGACAACATGGGTGCCATCGCCAATGCACAAGAACCAAGGTCACACAAGAAGCTGAAGCATATCAAGCTGCGCTTTCATTCGATTCGCGAGTACATCGAAGATGGAGAAGTAAAGATTTGCAAAGTACACACTGATCTGAATGTAGCAGATCCATTGACTAAAGCTCTCCCTAGGGCAAAGCATGACCAACACCAGAATGCCATGGGTGTTAGGTACCTTACAATGTAATCTAGATTATTGACTCTGCAAGTGGGAGACTGTTGGAGATATGCCCAAGAGGCAATAATAAAGTGGTTATTATATATCTTTATGTTTATGATAAATGTTTGCATACCATGCTATAATTGTATTAACCGAAACATTGATACATGTGTGTTATGTAAACAACAAGGAGTCCCTAGTAAGCCTCTTGTATAACTAGCTTGTTGATTAATAGATGATCATTGTTTCATGATCATGAACATTGGATGTTATTAATAACAAGGTTATGTCATTAAATGAATGATGTAATGGACACACCCAATTAAGCGTAGCATATGATCACGTCATTAAGTTCTATTTGCTATTAGCTTCCGATACATAGTTACCTAGTCCTTCGACCATGAGATCATGTAAATCACTTATACCGGAAGTGTACTTTGATTACATCAAACCCCACTGCGTAAATGGGTGGTTATAAAGGTGGGATTAAGTATTCGAAAGTATGAGTTGAGGCATATGGATCAAGAGTTGGGATATTGTCCATCCCGATGACGGATAGATATACTGGCCCTCTCGGTGGAATGTCGTCTGATTAGCTTGCAAGCATATGAATGGTTCATAAGATATGACATACCACGGTACGAGTAAAGAGTACTTGTTGGAGACGAGAGGTTGAACAAGGTATAGAGATGGATCGTATGATCAAACCCTGACAAGTAAAATTTCGCGTGACAAAGGGAATCATCATCGTATGTAATGGTTCAATCGATCACTAAGTCATCGCTGAATATGTGGGAGCCAATCATGGATCTCCAGATCCCGCTATTGGTTATTGGCTCGAGAGAAGTCTCAACCATGTCCGCATAGTTCACGAACCGTAGCTTAATGTTTGATGTCGTTTAAGTAGATATGGAATTTGGAATGAGTTTGAAGTTTTGTTCTGAGTACTGATAGGATCCAGATATCACGAGAGGTCCGGAATGGTCCTGGAGAATAAGATTCATATATAGAAGTCACTTTCCAAGTTTGGAAATGATCCGATGAAATTATGGAATGTTCTAGAAGGTTCTAAAAGTCCTAATGAATCACCAGAAGGTGAGTCCTGAGGGACTCCACCCAGCATGTCCGCGCCGCCACCACATCAAGGAAAGGGAGAGGAGTCCCACCCCAAGTAGGATTGGTCTATTTGGCAAGTTTTGAGTTGGGGTCTTATTCGAAGACTTGGGCAACCCTAGATGTGTTCCACCTATATATACATGAGAGTGGGGAGGGGGCCGCCACACTCAAATCCTTGGCCGCACCCTCCCCATAGTGGCCGCGCCCTCTCCTCAAACCCCTAGCGCTCCACCACCTCTCCCACATACTTTGGCGAAGCCCTCACGGAAGTTCTCCACCACCACCGCCACCACGCCGTCGTGCCGCCGGATTCCGAGGAGGATCTACTACTTCCGCTGCCCACTGGAATGGGGAGGAGGACATCGCTATCGACACCGAACGTGTGACCCAGCATGCAGGTGCTGCCCGATTGTGGCACCCCGTCAAGATCTTCTACGCGCTTGTGCAAGCGGCAAGATCGACTACATCAACAACGAGATCTAATATCGTAGGGTTTTGGAAATCTTCAAGGGTTAGTCTCATGATCTTCTCATTGTCTACTAGATTAGATCTTGACTTGTGTTTCGTTCTTGCGGTAGGAAATTTTTTGTTTTTAATGCTACGAATCCCATCAGCAAGGTAGACAAGGCTCCCAACCAGGTGACGATAGCGAGTCGGGTCCGGGAGAGGATCACCACCAGTGGAACGGAGGCGGACATTGAGCTCCATAGGAGTCTCGACAGTGCGCTCATCACCAAGAGCGGCACGAGTGAGAAGGTCCTGAATATACTTCTCCTGGGAGATATAGAAGCCATCGGAGGTAGAGGAAACCTCAAGGCCAAGAAAGTAGCGGAGAGGACCAAGACGAGCCTTGACAAAGGCAATGTACTCAGGGTCGTCACCTGTGATGATCATGTCATCGACATAAAGAAGAAGGAGAGTCCGACCACGAGAAGATGTGTGGACAAAGAGCGCAGGGTCATGTGCGCTAGGGACAAAACCAGCAGAGGTCACCACAGAGGCGAAACGCTGAAACCAGGCGCGAGGGGCTTGCTTAAGGCCATAGAGAGAGCGCCGGAGACGACATACCATGCCATCGGGAATAGAATAGCCAGGAGGTGGCTGCATGTAAACCTCCTCACTCAACTCACCATTAAGAAAAGCATTCTGAACATCAAGCTGGGAGACAGACCAGCGGCGAACAGAAGCAACAGCAAGAAGGGTACGCACAGTAGTCATATGAGCCACAGGGGCAAAAGTCTCATCATAGTCACGGCCATGCTCCTGCTGAAAGCCGCGAGCCACAAGACGAGCCTTGTAGCGCTCAAGAGAACCATCAGAGCGAGTCTTGATCTTGTAGACCCACTTGCAGGTGATGGGACGAACAGAGGAAGGAGGAGTGACAACATCCCAAGTGCCAGTACGCTCAAGAGCAGCAATCTCCTCAGCCATCGCTAGCTGCCATTCGGGATGAGCAAGGGCATCCCGATAAGAGGTCGGCTCAAGGACAGCAGAAAGACCGTAGTGAGTGGGAGAATAGCGATCAGGAGGAGGACGAGGACGAGCACGAAGATGATGAGTCGGCTCGGACGGAGAGGGCATCGCATCAGAAGCAGGAGGGCATGTCAAAGAGGAGTAGCATCATCCTCACGTGGACGACGGGAGTAGTGAAAAGGGTAGGGAGGGACCACCGTAGGCGAGGAAGGTGACATGGGAGAGGAAGGTGTGGAGGGTGGGGAAGGTGGTGAGGAGCAGGGGGTCCGATGGAGGAGGAGAAGGTAGTGAGAGACTCCGGTGAGCAGTGGGACCCGAGGCAATGTGAGAAGGTAGTCAGAACATGAGAAAGGAGATATCCACCAAAAGGAAGAGGAGGAGGACGCGGTAGAAAAGGACGGGACTCATCAAACGTGACATCCCGAGATGCCATGCGCATCCGACGACCAATAGGATCCCAACACTTATATCCCTTGTGCTCAGGGCTGTAGCCAAGGAAGACACACTCAACAGATTGAGCAGTCAGGGTGCGTTCGCGTGGAGCAAGAAGAACATAGCAAACGCAACCAAAAAGACGAAGGGTCGAGTAATCAGGAGTGTGACCAGTAAGACGCTCAAGAGGAATACCACCCTGCAAGGCTGTGGAGGGCTGAAGGTTGATGAGATAGGTGGAAATAGACACAGCCTCAGCCCAGAAGTGAGGAGGAAGAGAGGCAGCGATCATCATCGCACGAGCCGTCTCAAGCAGGTGGCGATGCTTGCGCCAGCCACACCATTTTGGCATGGGCACCAGGGCACAGAGAACTCGGGCAAGAGTGCCCTGCTCAACAAGAAAACCACGCAAAAGCCGGGAGATATATCACCAAGAGAATCAGCCCGAAAGACACGTATAGGCGTGGAAAACTGAGTATGGACCATGGCATAAATCCAAGTGTGGCGAGAGAAGTCATCGATAAAAAGAACATAGTAGCGGTGGCCCCCCTTGGAAGCAAAGGGAGCCGGACCCCATACATCAGAATGGACCAAATCAAACGGACGCTGAGATACAGACTCACTAGTAGGATAAGGTAACTGATTCTGTTTACCAAGCCTACAACCCTGACAACCCTGAAGCGAGACATCTCCTGAGACAGGCCCCAGAAGACCTCGACGAAGTAAAGGACGACAAGCGAGAACCACAAAGATGACCAAGACGATGATGCCACTGCTGAAAGGAGGCGGTAGTGGAAGCAGCAAGCACACGTGGTGCAGTCGGTGAAGTGGTGGAAGAAGGAACATGAAGCCAGTCAAGCTCCCAAAGTCCTGTGAGTCACGACACCGAGGGCCAGCCCCAACCAGGGCCCGAGTGTGAGTGTCCGAATGTATAACAAGAATCGACATCAAGAATAACCCGACAACCAGAATCAGTGAGTTGAGCAGCGGAAAACAAATTCATGGTAAGACGGGGAACATGAGAAACATCAGGAACGGAAAAGGAGGAAGTAGAAAGAGTGCCACGACTAGCAACAGGGAGAGAAGTACCATCGGCAGTAAGAACACTAACAGGAAGAGGAAGAGGTCGAAGAGAAGAAAGAGAGGAAGAATCAGGAGACATGTGAAAAGAAGCTCCAGAATCCAGAACCCACGAAGATGTACTCCGACCGTGTAGAGGAAACAGCCGCAGAGGCAGCAATACCCGTCGGCTGTGGCCGGGAGGAGGCAAGGAGACGCTCGGTCTCGCTTATATCCCGCTTCGTTGAAACCGGCAAGGATAAAAAGGCCGAAGGCGGTGGAGCACGAGGAGGCACACCCCGCTGCTTCTGATAGCAGTCAGACTCAAGGTGACCAGACCTCCGACAGTGAGTGCAGAACCGAGGAGGGCGAGAGCGACCCCCACCGCGAGAAGGGCGGGCTCCTCCAGAAGCAGCAGGCACTGGTGTAGGAAGAAGTGGCGGTGCAGGAGCAGTGGGAACTCGAGCAGCAAGAACAGAAGGTGTCCCAAGCAGTCCAGCACCACGCAGACGAGTCTCCTCAGCACGAAGCTCAGTCAACACCTCTGAGATAGGAACACGGCCTCGAGCAAACAACTGAGCACGACGAGGCTCAAACTCTGGACGAAGTCGAGACAGGAACTCATGGATCCTCTGAAAGTCCATATCTGAACGTACTGTCCGGCAACACTGGCAAGTACCACAGACAACACTGCGAAGGGAGTCAAGCTGGCGCCAGATCGCCGCACTCTGGGTGTAGAACTCATCAACAGTAGAGTCACCCTGCTGAAGATCATGCTCCTGACGCAACACAGATAAGTACAGAGAATCCCCAGAAGGCTGATAGCGCTGACGAAGGTGCGAGACCACATCTCACAATCAAAGAGCGAGGCCCATAAACTCGTAAGCAACCGTGGCCGAACACTCGCTAAAGAACAGCCGGCATCTCTAGCATCCTCATCACACCACTGAGTAAAGTAGCCAAACTATCACGGTAGGAGCCAAGAGCCTCTGAATAAGCAAGTACCTGCTCCTCATATGCCTCATCAGCAGCAGCCTCGGCAGACTTGGCTGCATCCCGATCAGCCTGAGTAGCATCCTCAGCAAGGGCCTGTGGCACAGACGGTGGAGTAGGAGGCACAGGAGCAGTGGGGTGCGGCGGACAAGAGACCTCGCCGGTAAGAACACCCCACAGCCGAAGACCACGCATGTGGATGCGCATAAAGGCAGCAAACTCCCCATAGTTGGTGCCATCAAAGATCACTGGGCACCGAGGAATACTGACATAGCCAGATGCGGAGGATGCCATTTTGTTTGACCAGATCTGGACGCCGTATACGCAGCTCGAACGTGCGCCTGCACCCGAGCAGAGCAACCAGAAAGGGGTCGGCCGGAGGGCGGGGCTGGTCAGCGAGGCGGGAGTGGTTGGAGGTGGCCGGAGATGGGCAGGGCCGCTTCGGGCGGCCGGAAACGGAGCCGCGGGGCAAGGCGGGAGTCGGGCCGGCCGGGGGCGGAGCAGGACCGGCCGGAGGCAAGAGCAGTGGCCGCCTCGGGCAGCTGGAGACAGTGGCAGGCCGGAGCGGCCGGCGATGTCTTCTCGCACGAGCAGGCACGGCCGGGACAGTTGGTGCGGGCCTGCACACGATTAGTGACGGCCGAAGAAGGAGTGAGGGAAGGCGAAGATGGCCGGAAAGCTCACCTGAAAGATCGTCGGGGCGGCACGGAGTTGGTGCTACGTGCAAGAGAGGAGCTAAACCTAAGTTCTGATAACAAGCCATGTCAAGAATGGCAACCTGTGATCTGGCTGCAGGCCATAAAGGCATACGTATACGCCACATAACATGCATGTATGCTCATACACTGGTATCACAAGAAGAGGGACTATACAACTATAACAACCGTGAGCTTAGCATTATGCTCAATTACCCTATGAACTCAATCTATGAATTCTGAAGGCGTTAATAGTTGCTGGAACTCTGCTAAGATGTGAACTAGTTTGCCATGCTCGCAGTTCTGAAGGCATTACTAGTTACTCAACCTCTGTTAAGATTTGAACTAGTTGGCCATACTTCTAATGATGGCTGTAAACCTTGACACGAGAGCTTCCTCATATTTTGCCGCTGTCTCCTAAACATCTGAATTCAGACTACTTACTTTGTTGGTTAACACTAGATTATCTCAGAAAAAGAACAGGTCCTTAACAGCTAGCATGAAACAAACTGTTTATACCTAAAACATTTACAATCATGTGTCCTTCTTATTTTGTTTCCTTGTTTACGCACATCAACTATTCACCATTGCATCCCAAGACTAATTCAGTAATCACTGTATATTAACTTCCCGATCCTGGATGATATGTCGGCTGTCGTTGCTGGATATTTCATCAAAGGAAATTATATTCTGGGTGCAGGAGAATTCCTGGAAGGTGGGTAACAAATCCACACAGCATCATCATATGTCCTCTGAATCGTCCATCGACTGTCTGCTACTACAGACTACTAATCACATCTGCACATAAATTGTTCTCCTGAGACAGTACGGTCAAGCCGTACGGTTTGACTTCCAGTGAGGTTCTGTTTGTTTGTTGGTTGGTTGGTTCATGTGGCCATGCCTCTGTTTGGAAGTTAGACAGGCAGGCAGGTGCTCTTATCTTTATTGGAGGCTAGTGTTTGGATTGTAGTTTCAGTGTATTGTTTTTCTTTCCTTTGCAATAAGTGTTTATCTATTTTTTAGCAATGCCAGAATCCCATGGAAATATAAAGGTTATGGCCTGATGATTGATTTCTGGTTGATGGGTTTGGGAACGATGTCTTTTGATTCTCTTATAGGAGGGTTCTAAACATTTCACTGAATTGTGGCTGCCCCCAAAATATGCATGCTTCTCTAAAAATCATCATTTAAATTTTTTGGGTAAAGCTCTAAATTCTGATTTATTTTCAGTGAATAGAACATAAGGTTCAGGGTTTGGCTGACCGAAGTCCGAATCACTCCAAATTTTCGTCGACTTTGCTTCGCTGCCAGGATTTGATCGAAAAATCAACAAAGAGATGTTTTTCTTTCAAATCTGAAACCTGTAGGAATCAATGGAGAGAAATAGTAACCAAAAAGAAACTAGTACTATGTGATGGGTAGGGATCGTAGCCACTCCAACCTCAGAAACAACACACTGCTACCCTCAGTTCCATTGTATGAGTAGTCTGGAAACACACAGAGAATCTTTGATATAGAAATGACCAAACTCAAGTCAAATTTCCACTTCTTTTCTATTTCTCTCAGCATTCACTCAAAACTCGTACTGAAAACGAAAAGATGGGACCTATGCACATTTTTCTTCTTTTTGACCTTCTGCCTCTTGGATGCTGGCACCGGCACTAATGAACCTTCTGTGCCAGCCGCCATGGTTCCTGATCAATGATCCTTTCCCACGTCGCAGAGCCTCTGCCAGCTTGTCCCTTGACTATCACCTGGCTTCGGACCCCTTCATTATCCGCAGCTTCTAGCAGTAAGAGATGAACATACTGCAGCCTCCAAGATGATGAGTACTGAAATCTACATCTACGGACCAGCTACCAGGAATACTGCACGCACCGCTCTTAAATGTCCAGGAACTGAACTTTCAGATCGTAACTGTAGTGAGAGTCCAGGGTTCAGAACCTGAGAACGATTCCACCTGCACCAGCCACCTGAACCCTGCAAGACTGCCAGTGCTAGCTATGATGCCACCAGCAGTTGTTTGCTGGCAGGACAGCGAAACTGTCAAAACCCGACACAAGGATTCGATGGATGGGGTAGGCCAGACCAAAGGAATACAGGCTAGCTCATATATTCTCATATGCCCAATCAGGATCAAAGACCTGCTTGATTTGCTGATGAGGTCGTGTGCTCCGGTTTGACCTTTATAGACTTTCTGATTGGTTTGATGATATCTCCGACCTAAAAAAAGATTAGGTTCGCGGGAAGTGATCCCAAAATATGTTTGCCACGACCTCAGCAGGACTCCCGCAAGCAGCTCACGGTGCCGGATGAGCTGCAATCCGATCCGGATCTGTGTAAAAAGCACTCCGGTTCGACCACCATGGGACAGTCCGTCTCCGTCTCCAAGAAGAGCATGCTGACATCGATTCCGGCTGGCGCTGCGCGCGGCCAAAGGCGCAGCTGGCGTTGAGGCACGCACGAGTCCAGAACTCCAGAGATCAAAGAGTGGGACAATGTTTGTATCCCACACCGCTTCCTTATGGTCGGATGAAGTGGTTTAAATACTGGCGGATGTCATCCGTGATCGCCGAGCCAAGTAGCGATGGTTTCAGGTCCCTAGCGGGGGCATTAAGGTGGCGGGATCGACCGGGCTTGGGACGCATTGTAGGGCCGTGTTCCATTACGGTGCACGAATGCAGCTTGGCATCGCCCTACGTCGGCGCAGGCCTTCTGGACGCACCCTGGATTCGGCGGGGAGTCACGCGCTGCTGGCATGCTGAGCAGCAACGGCACCTGTTCGCTGATGGGTGGAATCGGCTCGGTCCGTGTGGCCTCATCCCCGGCCAGACTGCCAATCCTTTTTGTCTCTCGATCTAGTCTTCATTTTCTTATTGTGATCTTGTACTCTCCATCACTGCAAGAAACCTTCCGATGCTTTACAGTCTCTGTCGCTCTAGGAATTACATGATCTTGCACTTTCTGTCTATCTGTCAGACACATTAAGCATCAGGATGCTTTCTTCTGCAATGTTCTTTGAATCTCTGACGCGGACTCCGAGATTTATACCCTGCCCAAGGCCCTCGTATAATTAAATAAACTTGACAGCTACCTGACGTCGATCAGTACAACATGGAAAATAGAGGCTGGCAGCTATATATACTCATCAGAGACATGGTATCTCCTTTTCAATTGCATCCATATAAGGATAAAGATAGTCCTGATTGTATATCATACGAGCCTAGGACTGGTATCTGCTTCACTTGCTTACTATGATGTAGAATTGATTTACTTAAGAAGAAAACTAGTTACTGAACCTCTGCTAAAATTTGAACTAGTTGGCCATGTTCTCCAGTTATGAGGACATCACTAGTTGCTCAATCCCTCAGCTGCCAAGATTTGAACTTCTGGCCATACTTCTAGTGATGACTGTTAACCTACCTGACACCAGTGCTTCCTCATATTTTGCCGCTGTCCTGAACATCTGAATTCAGACTACTTATTTTGTTTGTTAACACTAGATTATCTCAGAAAAAAGAACAGGTCTTACTACTCAGACACAGTTTATTATACCTAAAACATTAGCAATCATGTGTCCTTTCTTATTTTGTTTCCCTGTTTACGCACATCAACTATTCACCATTGCATCCCAAGACTAATTCAGTAATCACGTTATATTAACTTCCGATCCTGATGATATGATAGCAGTCGTCTGTCGTTATGCCGATATTTTACTGGGCAGCGTTGTATTCTGGGCAGGGGAATTCCTGGAATGTGGGCACCAACAATATACAGCATCATCATATGTCCTCTGAATCATCTCATTGACCGTCTGCTAGTACAGACTACTACTTATCACAGCACTGTCTGCAGCTCTGCGCATGAATTGTTCCCCTGAGACAGCATGCGTGGGCTTCTGTGCGGTTTGGATTCTTCCAGTGAGGTTTTTTTTTTTTGTTGGTTGGTTGGTTCATGCCCCTCCTCTGTTTGACAGACAGTCAGGCAGGTGCCTTAACTTTATTGGAGGTTTGCAAGCTTTATTGTTCTTTCAGTGGTGTTTGTTTTTCTTTTCCCTTGCAATAAGTGTTTATCTACTTTTAGTAGCAGAACTTCATGGAAATATAAAGGATATGCTTCATATTTGATTTCTGGTTCATGGGTTTGGGAAACGATGTCTTTTGATTCTCTTGTAGGAGGGTTCAGCATTTCACTGAATTTTGGTTGCCCTCAAAATATTCATGCTTCTCTAAGGAATCATCATTTAAATTTTGGGTAAAGTTTCCCCAATTTGATTCACTTTCAGTGAATAGAACATAAGATTCAGGGTTTGCTGCATTGAAGTATCCGAATCACTCCAAATTTTTGTCAACTTTGGTGCGGCCAGAATTTGATCGAAAACAAAACAGTGAGATTTTTTTCAAATCTGAAACCTGTAGGAATCAATGGAGAGAAATAGTAACCAAAAAGAAATAAGTACTATGTGATGGGTGCAGGGATGGTAGCCAATTCGAGCTCAGAAACAACACTGCTACCCTCAGTTCCATTGTATGAGCAGTCACGAACACAGAGAATCTTTGGATAGTAGAGAATGACCAAACTCAAGTCAAATTCCTCTTTTTTTTTTCTTATTTCTTTTCTCAGCCTTCTGTCATACAAAATCATACTGAAAACGAAAAGATGGGACTATATACACATTTTTCTTCTTTGATCTTTCTGCCTCTGATGGCAGGCACTCTCCTCACTGCCAGAAATCTTCCGATGTTTTTACAGTCGCTATCGCTCTAGGAATTACCACCGTCTTGCAACCCCCCTGTTCGTCTGTCACTGATACACATTAAGCATCAGGATGCTTCGCAATGTCTAACTCTGGACGTGGATTGGAGATTTATAACCTGCTTAAGCCCCTCCTCTCGTATAAATAAATCCGACAGGTACCTGACGTCGATCAGTGCAACATGGAAAACAGAGGCTGGCAGCTATATATACTCATCAGAGATATGGTAGCTCCTTTCACTTGCATCCATATAAGGACTAATTTTCCAACCTAGCTATGAGCCTAGGACTAGTACCTGCTCCACATGCTTAGCTTACTATGATGTAGAATCGATTTATTATATAAGAAAACAATGTATGATGTTCTCTGTCCAAAGTCAATGTGATCGCTATATTTTCTCAGAGGCCATATAACCTGCCCGTGATATGTAGAAACCTTGGGACAATTATCTATTTTTTTTATAAAGGGCGCTTTATTACTCGAAGTATCGCACTACAATCTCGGCCTCTCAGATAAACAAATGCACACGTACTGGCTATGAATCCAAGATTCAACAGCTCCATTGGCTTCATCTCTACGGAAATATGCAGCCACCCATGTTGTAATAAAGTCCTTGGCCGTACTCTCCAATCATGTGACACCTCCATAAATGTGCCCCGGCCACCTGAGTGTTGAAGCGGTGACCAGCATCACAACATAGCTGTACATCTCTGTAAATAATCAGAAATAACCTGCATAATAAAAAAATTGTCATTAAACCTTGTTGTTTCTATACAAACCCAAAGCGACTCATACAACCGCAATCGTCCCACTGATAATCGTTTATACCTTCAACTCCACCTCATTTAACCAATTGCCAAATATATTGGTAATACTACGGCAGGTACAAGGTAGAACCTATCTGAATGATTGACCATATAGATCTAGCAACCCGACAATTGAAGAAAAGGTGTTTTATTGTCTCTTCCTCGTGACAGAACACACATTTTCTTGCAACCCCGCGCTATGCTTTGCAAGGTTATCTTTAGTAAGAATCACACCTCTACGAAGATACCATGCAAAGACCTTTGTTTTTAATGGTAATCTCATCCTCCGCATGAGCTTATTATTTAAAATCGGTTGGGTAGACTGCAAAGGGCTTTGTACATAGAGGCTACCGAGAATACACCATTCTTGGTAAGACTCCAACGGAATTCATCCGTCCCCTGAACCATTTAACTAACCGTCATACCATTCCAGGAGTCTAGGCGGGGACCAATAAGATCACGTCTGAACGTTACCGAGGGTGGAGAAGATTCCATCACCTTCTGCAAGGTATCCCCTTTATGACGAACAATACTGTACAAGGCCGGATACTGTTCACGAAGAGTGGTTGTTCCCAACCATTGATCCTCCCAAAAACGTATCTCCGCCCCATTCCTAATGGAGAATAACCAAATGTAAAAAAGTATTTCTTTGTTGCCATAATGCTCGCTCACAAGTGAGTCCCTATTTCCAAAAAACCTAGATATCGCCTTGAGCCTACATACTTTTTCAAAAGAGAAGTTGTTGCCATGCACCGTCCTCTCGTTAATAATCTGTCACCCACTTTTCCTAGCAAGGCCTTGTTTTTAACTTCTAGATCAGAAATTAACTCCACCTTGATCTTTTGGACGGCATACAACACTCCATTTTGTCAACCTATATTTTTTCGCTTATCCCATTACCAAAAGAATCTTGATCTAAGTATCTATGTAAGACTCCTTTAGGCAACTGGAAGAAAGAAATCATATACAATACCATATTTGTGAGTACCTGAATTTATGAGGACTAATCTTCCCTCAAGGGATAGGAGCTCTTTCCAACTAGTAAGGTAAGCCTGGTCGTTTCTTCGACGATCTTCCATTCAACTAAAGTTAGTTCCATGGTGAATCGGAATACCAAGATAGTTAATCTAAAACAACCAAGCTCAAGATCCAAATAGCTCGCGCATATAGGTTACCTGCCTATGGCTTCGCCAAACAAAATAACTAACTTTTATGGAAGTTGATCTTAAGACCTGACAATTGCTCGAATGCTGAAAGAATTAACTTCGTGATTATGTGGCTTTGCCAAATCATGATCCATAAATCGAAGAATTGATAAGCCCCCATCAACCAAATGGGGAACCACACCTTCAATTTGGCCATCAACGGCGCGCGTTCAATTATAATTGCAAGCATATCCGCCACAATGTTAAAGGGCATTGGGGACAATGGATCGTTTGCTCAACCCTTTTTTGTCTCGGAAGTATTTGCCAATGTCATCATTGACCTTAATGGCAACACTACCACCAAAAACAAAGTTATTAATTAGAGCGCGCCACTCATCAAAAAAACTTTCATCCGTAATGTTTGCTGAAGAAAATACCATTTAACTTTTCATAGGCTTTTTTCAAAGTCGATTTTGAGTATGACCCCATTCAACTTTTTGCGGTGCATCTCATGAATTGTTTCATGCAAAGTGACAACACCATCTAGGATGTATCTACCTTGCATGAAAGCCATCTAAGAAGGACGCACCACATGATATGCCACCGAATCTGCCGAATAGTAGCTACTTTTGTAAAAAAATTGAAACAAACATTCAGAAGACATATGGGTCTGTATTGTTGGATCCATTCCGCATCGCAATCCTTTGGTAAAAGAATGATTGCCCCAATTGATACGGAATAGATCCAGCTGTCCCGCATGAGAGCTCAAAGAAACAATTCCAACAAGTCATTCACAATATCCCGCAAGACTCGATAGAATTCGCCGAAAACCATCCAAATCTCAGTGCCTTATTATGCTCCATCATAAAGACCGCCTTCCTAATCTCCTCCTTAATAAGGGGCAATTAGAATGGCATTTTCTTGAGTCACCCGTGGGATATCATCTGCCCTGGATTCATCCAAGGATAGATTTGATTCCTCGTGTTTGCCAAATGCATCTTTATATTAAGATGTACGTGGATTGAAGAAGCTGCTTCTGCCTTCGATCAAGCCCTCTTCCCGACAAGAGAGTGAATGCGTTTTTTCAAGTCTACCATTGGCAACACTATTGGCAACACTATGAAAGTATCTCGTATTCGAATCTCCTTCCAACAAGAATCGTCTTAGATCTCTGCACCATTTGAGTTCCTCTAAGTAAACCGCTAACTTTAGATTGTATTGACTTTTAAGTTTAATTTCTTGCGCCGTCAATGGTCGTACTACAATTGTCTCTAAATCATCAATGTATGATGTTAGGCTGAGTTTCTCTTGTTTGAGTTGCCATCATATGCCTAACCCACCCCCAAGGTATCTACGCACCAAACATAGTTTAGTATTCCATCTTTGGATTGGTGTGTTCCTCGGCAACCGGCTTATCTCAAATGAATTTAATCATGTCCGAAAAACCATCCCGATGTAGCCATCCGAGCTCAAATTGAACCGATATCCACGTTACAGGCAATGGTGTCCCATAGTTAACAATATAGAAGCATTATCCTGATAAGGCCTCGATCCGATGAAGAGCTCGTGACGAGGACTAGAGGGAATTCTAAAAAGTGCCCCAATCGTAGTCCATAAGTACTCGATCCAAACCTTCCTCGTATGTCGGCTCAAGAAGACTATTTGCCATTGAATCGTCTCCCCAACCATTGTCACCTTCAAATCCAAGCTATCAATGACATCATTGAATAAGAAAGGCCAATGGGTGCCTAAACCTATCCTCGCTTCTTTCATGAGGGTATCGGTTGTTAACATCCCCTCCTATGATGATAGGATGCGGATTGTTCTAGCCGTGTTTACCAACTCACGAAGAAAGTGGGTTTATGCACATCCCGCGCATCTCCATAGATGTAGTCCAAACCCATATGAAGTTATCGACCTATTCCGAATGTGGAGTTTAATATGAAAATCACCACCCGACTATCTAGAATCTCCATAGTCGAGGTTCTGACTCAACTAATAAGCCACCAAAGAGCGCCCCGAGGTGGGCGGATGGTCCCAAGCAAAGTCATCCCGCCCGAAAGGCAATTTAGAAAACTTACCGAATAATTCCACTTACTCCGTCTTGAGATAGTAACAAAATCTAAGCAATGTTCCCTACTCAAGAATATGTAAGTGTTTAGAAAGTCTTTAAGACCTCTCGCTATTCGAAACATGCCATTCATTTGGAAACAATTGGAGATTTAGTCACCCTAGCCTTTTTATTAGGCCAAGCATTTATTTTAATGGGGAGGATAGTCTCGGATTGCCTTCTACAGCCTTGAAGTTCAATGTATGGTTCCAACACCCCGTCATCTAGACCAATCTCGTACACCTCTCCAATCGGATGTGTGGAGTAGCTGCCGTCTGAGACGGCGACGCTTCCTCATCCTCATCGACGCTAGAGAGGCAATTCGACTTTCTCGAAATCGTAGGAGTAAGTTTGATTCTATCAAAACCCATACGTTTAAGAGCATTAGCCAAAACTCAAATAGAATTAATAGAACTACCCAACGAGAGCCCCAAATTATTAAGCTGAAGCAATAAGTGGTCTTGGGGAGGTTAAAAAAGATTTAGTACACTTATTCATACCTAAGAAGTCGAGGTTCGACGCCGCCTATGCCTCATGGCCTTGGCCACCGTGTCTCATCCGTGGCTGGGCACCCCATCCGGGATCGACGCCATGCCGATTGCACGTCGTGACGGCGGCCCCGAAGAAGCTTGTTCTGGATGCTCGTGATAAAGAGCCCTAGGGAGGGTGCATCGAGGAAGACCCTCCCTTAGCTGCCTCCACAAAGCACCTTCAACAGCCCCCGCACTCTGCCAAGAAGGCCGAGCCCTCTCGTCCATTGATGGAAGGGGGATGTGGTGATGAAGAACTCAGTCCTAACGCCGCCATGAGGCAAACATGCCCTCCACCGGCGGGCAAACTGCTGTAATCTGTCCGGAGCGGAGCAGCGCAGAGTCCCGAGCCGCGACCGATGCGCCGTGGGCGCCGCACGGTCCTCGCTCCCGTCAAGTCAAACGATTTGGCACAACAAAAAAAAAAAAAACGGCCATGGGAGCATACACGTTAGGCTTTTTTTCCGCTTCTGGATTTTTTGTTAATTTTGGAGGTACCCATTTGTGAGACCATATCCTCTATCATCTTCTAAAAAAACACTGCAAGCCTACCACCGTGTCCTATGCCAAGACAACCGGATGGGGAAGAGTCCACTTGGCCCGTCATTGCTAGTTCTTGCTTCGATGGTCAGAGGAGGCTAGGATGGGAGGAGAAAGAGGCGGACAAGGAGGCCGCATCTGTGAAGTAGGTCGAGGCCGGCAGCCGCATCGATGTAGCAGGGCCGCAGGTCATTGACCATGTCGGTGGAGCAAGGGGAGGCGGACATGGAGCACCACCACGCGTTTCATTGTCGCCGCCGTTTGATCTGCTCTTTCATTTTTTTTTAGATAGGTAGAGTGGAATTTTATTAAGACAGTGTTATCACCGGATTTTGGCCAAATCAGGAGATGGGCCGTAAGTGAAGATGGGCTTGAAGAATATACACGTGGAGCGTCTTTGGAGCGGCCTTGCGCGAAGAGTTTCTAGATTGCCCGTGTATCTCGTAATATAGTAGATTGTATCTTAGTTTAGATTAAAAGATAGAGTTTAACTCGTGCAGGTTAGGTGTACGTCTGAATTAGAAAGTCCCTTGACTATAAATATGTATCTAGGGTTATCGAAAAGGAGGACAATCACGTTCACAACAAACACAAATCAGGCGCATCGCCACCCCTTCTTTCGAGGGTTTCTCCCGGGTAAGCATCATGCTGCCTAGATCGCATCTTGCGATCTAGGCAGCACAACGTTTATTCGTTTACCTTGTGTTGCTCGTACTGAAGCGTTGTTGATGGCGAGTAGCACTATTTATCGTAGATGTTTTGGGGCTTGCATAGATGCTTTTCTTGCGCATATCTGCTTAGCTGTGCCGTCCCTCAACATCTAGCTCCTTACACCTATCCAGTGTGTAAGGGCAAGATCTTGCTTGTTCGTTATTTAGTAGATCCGATCTCGTTATAGTTGCTCCTTGTTCTTCGAGGATTAGTTTAACATCCGTATGGCTAGGCCTTGCAAACGGGTTGAACGATCCCAGAGGGTGCGTTAGGTAAGGTTTGTTAGTCCTAAGAGGGACGTTCCGGGAATTGACTTAATGTTGGTTTTAGGCCTCTTTAGGGTTAGTTTTCCATTATCTTTCGTGTCTATTAGAACTACACGTAGGATGTTCCGATCATACGGTGGTGAAAACCCTAAACTGTCTTATTTAGCTTGTTGATCAAGCAAGATCCCCATGTCATTGAAAATCCAACATGAACCATGGGGCGATCGGCTCTTTGCGAACCTGAGAGCCGATCGAGGCTCAGATTTAATGTTTACGTGTCCGCCATGCAGGGAACTAATCGAAGCAATTCAACACCTTCCCGGCTGTATAGGCCGTGGCACGCCGCAACCGCTGTGTCGTAGCCGTAGCATTTGCGTGGACGACATCGAGGGACCAGTGGCCCGCTGCCGCCTTGAAGCCTCTCCGCTCTTCGTGTTGCTTAACCATCGTCACGTGGGTTTTGGCAAAACATTCTGCACGTGGGACATCGACAATCTTCCGTTTGCCAACCATAACGTCATTCCAGACCTCGGGACGGCGGAACCACCAAGTATGAAGATCGCCTCCCGAGCATAAGAAGAGATATGATGAGCTCAAGGCCATCCCGAAGCCGATCTCATCGGCGCTTTTGAGAAAACCGTTCGCACGGGATCAAGTTCAAAGGGTTCCAACCCGAAGGCGCGCTAGATGGACTAGATCATCTCCCTCTCTGACTAACACTCGCAGCCCCGGCGACAGAAGTCAACTACGCGCTGCTCACTCTCTTCATCGGCATGCCGAGAGCTTGGTGAATACTGAGCGTGTCGCGCCAATGTGGTGCAAGAAGTCACGAAGCACAAGTACTCCGTCAGGTCCTGCTCTAGGAACTCACCAAGGGGAGGTACCGCTCTACACAAGGCCACCACTACAACACACGTTTGCAGCTCCACAACAACAAGGTTCACCGGCGTACGTCGTCTATAAGGTTGGAGGTGATCCGGTGACTACCAATTCCTCGTATGAGCCGCCCAAGGAAATTCCACATGGATACGTGTGCACATACGTGCGGACTGCAACAACTCGGACGACCAGTTGCAGCAGGATCGCCACCAACAGAGGAGTCGCTGAGCAGAAGCGCTTCCGAGCAGATGCTGAGAAACAGGCGTGGCTAACTAAATATGCCACCAGTACAAGTTATGAACGATCGCTGCAGCTCCTACGGTGGATGAGATCACCGCAATCATGAGAGACCGGCATCCTGCCGAAGAAGAGGATGATCTGCCTATTCCAAGCCGTATCCCAATGACTACGACCTGATCCCGCTGCCACCTAAGTATCGGCTCCCCGACTTCACAAAATTTAGTGGATCAGAAGGAACCAGCTCGATCGAGCACGTGAGCCGATACTGGCACAGTTGGGCATGGTCTCGCTCAGACGAGCTACGTGTGAGGTTCTTCTCGCAGTCTCTCACAGGTCCAGCCTTTGGGTGGTACACCTCGTTGTTACCAGACTCGGTTCGGACGTGGAAGCAACTGGAAGAGCAATTCCACGTACAATACCATTCAGAAACTACGGAAGCTAGCCTTGCCGATCTGAACCAAGTTCGGCAGAGACGAGAGAGACGGTATTTGAGTACATCCGAGGTTCAGGACCGTCAGGAACCGATGTTATTCGTTCGCCATCTCGAGGCTGGCAGCCGAGCTGGCGGTAGCAGGATTATCAGCGCCGCTCAAAGATGTGACCTTCCCGCAGAGTACACCCATCGGCGCACATGGTTCGGGTTGACAAAGATATGAACAACGCCATCCGTAATTGTACCAGGACAAGTACATGCGCGTCGCCCGATCGAGATGTACGAAGATGAAGATTCTGCAGAGATCGTGGAGGTCACCGTAGCTAGGGACTCGGGGGCAAAACCCGTGTCCTGCGGGTGAAGCAAACTGTGGCCGTGAGGGGTTTGACTTCGATTTGAGCAAAACGGAGCAAATTTTTGATTTGCTTGAAGGAGAAACAACTGAAGTTACCCGAAGGCCACAAAATCCCCACGCCACAAGAGATGAACGGCAAGCCATACTGCAAATGGCATCACACGTTCACCCATACCACCAACGACTGCAAAGTCCTTCGCGGACAGATTCAGATGGCGATAGAGCAAGGCCGATTACTCTTTGGTCAGTTTGCCATGAGAGACACGCAGCCGTTTCCGGAAGTCAACATGGTCGATCTCAGCCAGTGCATAGGACGCGAGCCAGGTTTCTCGTTTGATATCAATATGGCAGGGCTTGCAGATCGCCATGGCGATGATAAGCCAGAGAGTAGTCGCTCTCGTGGCAAGGATAAGAAGGAGGCCGATCCACGCGACCGGCCCCAGCATGATGACAGACGGTATTTGACTGAGGAAGAGGTGATCAGCGTGCGGTATCAACGACCACTTTCCGCGCACCTCCTTAACAAATATGAACAGCAATATGACCGACGTCGGCGCTACGACGTAGATGATGATAGATATTGTCGGTCTCGATGCAGAAACAGAAATACCGTCGATACGAAGGGTATGAGCGTCACGCCGAGGGAGATCAAGGGAGCAAGAGGACGGGACAGACATTGGGAGTCCTTTCTTCAAACACTGACTCAGAATGAGCCGATTGCCTACAATCGAGAACTGCCCCATGTTTAAGAGGAAGGGAACAAATGAAGTTTCAGTGTTCAAGCGTCTAGGACCTCTCCCACCTCAGAACAAACGAGCTGAGTCATCCCAAGATGAAGACTTTGAGGAGTCAGAAGAAGAAGATAGATATCACCGACCAAGGTGGTGTCCCGATGGACTCAGCCACTCCCAAAAGCGCAGAGTGCAACGGCTACGAAACTTGGAGGAAGCCGAGGCGCAATACCTGCACACGTTGAGGAAAGCACGGCCCGATCTGGCCGTGAAAATTCAGCAAACGCTGGAGACAGAGGCTCGCCCACCGAAGAAAGTGTGGCGACCCAAGCAGACAAAAGCCGATGCAGAGGCGTCGGCTGATACAAACATGGTGTTCGTTCTCCCGCAGAGTTTTGTGCTCCAAAAGACGAGGAAGTATCAGTGGCACAATTTGAACACGACCGGCTATCTTTGAGAAGCCACGAGAAAGGAGCTATAGGCATTCAAGGCCCTATACTCCGAAGGGTTATATCAACTGGCACTTATCGCAGAAGATGTCGGTGACACGGAGCAGAACAACATAATGCCATCATGTTACGACGTTTGGGACGTTCTGATCAAGATCCGATCAAGACCAACGCCACGCTAAGCGATCAACGGCCAACCGTCGCCAAGGGTGTTCTGAACGTGGACTTAACTGTCGAAAAGACCATCCCCACGCCTTCTTCATCGTCGACAGCAAGAGCACTTATGCTCGCTAGGAAGGGATTGGATCCATGCTAATGCTGCATTCCATCCACAATGCATCAATGCATCATACAATGGGATGGAGATGAAGTGGAGGTTGTTCATGCAGATGATTCGATCGACATCTCTTTGGCTGCCATGAACATCTGGGAAGCAAATGACCAAGAGCCGCTCTCTGGAATCAATCTGGACGACTGTGAGCGCATCGAAGCTACAAAAAACGGGGTGAGGCTAGTCTTATCCACTGGCCTGACAGAGTAGCAAGATCCAAGTCTATGGACGACGTGGCAAGGCCGATCCCTGCGATCGGCCCCAAAAAATAAGAAACAAGGATCTCACTTCAAACATGTCACGTAGTCGTAGCAGGGAACCAAGGAGTTGTAAACCCTCGTTAAACATTGCAATGTAAAAGGAGGCCGATTCTAGCAATCGGCCACAATTAGCCTCAACCTACCTTCTGCCTGTGTTCATCATTGATTTGGCAGGCAATGGAAAGCTGAGATATGGGTTTACAGCAGCTGATGGACTAGAAGAGATCGAAATTGGTCCTGGGGATAAGCCATGGCCAACATTTATCAGCAAATAGTTGGATCGACAACTGCAAGGGAAGCCGACCCAGCAATCGGCTAAAATTATTCGCACCACCCGTGTTTACGATGTGCTATTTCGCATGGTGAGTGGCGAGAAAAGCTTGAATTGGCTGAAAAGCCGATATCTTCAATCACTTGAAGGATTCGGCTCGGGGGGCATACACACGGAGAAGGCAAGGTACAACCATGAAGTATGTACCCAGGGGAAGCCGATTCATGAATCGATCGGCCAATAAAAAATCGAAAATAAAAATTTCAGCACAACCGATGCTCGGACATCGACTTTAGAATTACAGAGTTTAAGCTGCCACTTGATCAGGCCTCAGTGAAGGAAAATGACTTGAAGACAGGCAACGTCACGATTGGCCAGGGCTTCAACTGCAGAGTCATCGTCAAGGATGGTGAGCTGATCTAAGCAGCAAATCACAAGAATTGAGCCAGGAGGAGTTAAAGAGCCATTGCATGAGAAGCTTCTTGGTTCAAAGAAGGGATTTGCTGGTCCTGCTGAGCCCTCGTGGTACATCGACTCCTGGTGCATAAGCTTTCCTATCTTGCTTTGATGGGAGTGAAGGGCTGACCCTTTTCGTGGAAGCCGATGGTGACATATCTGGCTAGTTCTACATGGTGGTGTACCCGGAGGTGTCCAAGTTGGAGCTCCGTCAGCTGGATTGCATGTCCTTGATGATATCATCTTCGGGGGAAGTCTACAAGAGCAGGATTACTGGACTTAATAGGATAACCAAAGCCTAGAGGGGTGTTTGCCCTTCAAAGTTTTCCTGGCAGCCACCTTCTTTGCTACTATTCTCGCCTTGACTGAGGCTCGGGGGGCAGCTGCCCCTGAAGATCCTTTGCTCTTGGGAGCCGATTTTGGTTAAAATCGGCTAGCTCTGCACCACAATTGTTATAAAACAGTGGTGAAGTTAGTTGGTAAGAGGGGTTTGAAGGAGCCATTATCATTGATAGGCTCGACCAGTTTGTTGCTGCAAGGAACAGAACATCACAAGGAAAGTGTGAGCAAATGGTACCTGTTATGCAGATGTATCAGCTTCAACGTCAAGTTGTTTCAGCTATGGTCCTAGAAGCTTTCCTGGAGGCGTTAATTCAGGAATTTTGCCGTCAGGTCAAACATCACGATCGGATGATTTTGAAGTCCAAAGATTTAGGGGTCTCAAGGCTGTGTGCTGGACCTGTTCGATTGGAAGTTTGGATCTGAATTTCAAGGATTGCAAGTTACCATCTGAGGGGATGACTAGATTGACCTGTCTTGCAATTCATTATAAAAAACTGATGCATTGCCATCGGCTCATTGAGCATCGACCAAGGTGACAATCGGCAAAATCAAGATAGGGGAGAATCGGCTAAATCAATATGGAAGAGATCGACAAAGTCAAATTGGGGGAATTTCTTCATTGATAATCAGATTTCTTACATGGAAGGAGCTGATTGCTCTCAAAAGAAATTACTAGGGGATACATTGCCCCACTACTACTCCTAGCTCTATCCTATCTAGGGGCCGCTGCTGCCCTCATCGTCGCCGTCGCCGCTGTCGGCGCTGCTCCCGGCCGGCTCGTCGTCACTGCGTAGCGACCGCCGGCAAGACCTTCATTGTCCTCATCTTCTCGAGCGTCGCCTGCCGCTGCCGGTCGCGATGCTGCCCGGCCAGGGGCAGAGGCGCTTGGCCGGCGTTCGTCGGAGGAGGTGTCGTCCTCCTCCTCTTCCTTCACCTCCTCAGCGGAGGAGTAGCCGTCCCAGGAGAAGCGATCGTCGTTGCTCTCCTCCTCCGATTCCCCATCCGCAAGGAACGGAGGTCGCTCTCCCCGTCGGTCGAGGACTTGTCGTCCTCCGACCTGACGGAGAAGTCGTGGCTCGACTCGTCCCCGTCGGCTATGGCGCGGCGGATGTTGGCCGCGTGGGCCTCCTGCGGTCCCACTCCGGCGTCGGCTCCGGAGCGGGGAGGACTGGGTGGAAAGACCAGGAAGAGGAGGAAGAAGGGAAGACATGGTGGCAAAGAGGGTTTTTGGCTGGCGGCTGGCTGGAGCGAAGGGGATGAAGAAGGGAACTGCAAGAAGTGGCTAAATAAAAGGGGATATAGCAGAGATTTAATGCTTGAGCAGTTTTCGAGGATGTGGTGCCAAAACCGTGCAGAGAAGTTGAGAAGGCAAGGCGTCATGATGAAGAATACTACGACGGTTCTGCTCTGCCACGACATCTCGAAGGAAAAACAGATGGTTTTGAAATTATCATTACCAAAACCAGGGGGGCATGTGTTATCACCGGATTTTGGCCAAATCAGGAGATGGGCCGTAAGTGAAGATGGGCTTGAAGAATATACACGTGGAGCGTCTTTGGAGCGGCCTTGCGCGAAGAGTTGGGCTAGATTGCCCGTGTATCTGTAATATAGTAGATTGTATCTTAGTTTAGATTAAAAGATAGAGTTTAACCCGTGCACGGTTAGGTGCACGTCCAAATTAGAAAGTCCCTTGGACTATAAATATGTATCTAGGGTTATCGAAAAGGAGGACAATCACGTTCACAACAAACACAAATCAGGCGCATCGCCACCCCTTCTTTCGAGGGTTTCTCCCGTAAGATTATGCCTAGATCGCATCTGCGATCTAGGCAGCACAACGTTTATGTTTACCTTGTGTTGCTCAGAAGCGTTGTTGATGGCGAGTAGCACTATTTATCGTAGATGTTTTGGGGCTTGCATAGATGCTTTTCTTTGCGCATATCCGCTAATGTGGTTGTCTCAATATCGCTGCCCTTACACCTATCCGGTGTAAGGGCAGCATCTTGCTTGTTCGTTATTTAGTAGATCCGATTCAGTAGCGTTCTTTTGTTCTTCAAGGATTAGTTTAACATCCGTATGGTTAGGCCTTGCAAACGGGTTGAACGATCCTAGTGCGTTAGGTATGGTTTGTTAGTCCTAAGAGGGATGTTCGGAATTGACTTAATGTTGGTTTTTAGGCCTCTTTAGGGTTAGTTTTCCATTATCTTTCGTGTCTATTAGGCTCAACTACGGTAGGATGTTCCGATCATACAAAACCTAAACTGTCGTAGATTGGTTTAGCTGAGCAGATCAAGCAGATCCCCATGTCATTGAAAATCCAACATGAACCAGGGCGACTGCTCTTTGAGCCGATCCACAGGGCAACCGAGCCGATAGGGTTCGTATTTAATACGTGTTCCGCCATGTGGAACTAATCAAGCAATTCAACACCTTCCTCGGTGGTATAGGTCGTGGCACGCCTCGCAACCGTCCAGCGTGCATTTGCGGACGATCGCCGAGGGACCAGGTCTTCACGCTTTGAAGCTCCTCCCGCTTCTTCGTTGCTTAACCATCGCCACGTGGGTTTTATAAAAATATAAAAAAGGAGAAAAGCATTGAAAATCTACAAACAAGTTCAAATTTTAGAACCACCTAACATTTGTCATCCTTCATTGTGCCGTGAGGACTGACAGTGGGTCCCACCTGTCAGCCGTGATTAAACAAATCAGTGTTTTTTTATTATCTGTTAGCGTTGAAATGGTGGTTTTTTAACCAAACTAATTGTGGTGTTTTTTGTAATTTTTCAAGGATCTTTGATGACACTGCCGACCTGCTTGATTTGTTGATGAGGTCGTGTGCTTCGGTTTGACCTCTATAGTTCATGATAGGGTTCTCCAACCAAAGATTAGGTTAGCGGGAGGTGATCCCAAATGTGCCTGATGGAGCTGTATCCGATGGGTATATATAGCGCTGTGTAAAAAGCACTACTCCCGTTGGAGCACGGACCACCATGGGACAGTCCGTCTCCGTCTCCGAGAAGGAGAAGAGTCCAGCGTTCACATCGATTCCGAAGGATATAAGCTGCGCGGCCAAAGGTAGTTCTGGCGTTGAGGCACGGACGAGTCCGATCGAAGAGCAGATCGATCGGTGAGTAATGTTTAGTCCCACATCGCTTCCTTATGGTTGGATGAAGTGGTTCAAATAGTGGCGGATGTCATCCGTGATCGCCGAGCCAAGTAGCGATGGTTTGTAACCCTAGCGGGGGCATTAAGGTGGCGGGATCGACCGGGCTTGGGACGCATTGTAGGGGCCGTGTTCCATTACGGTGCACGAATGTGCAGCTTGGCATCGCCCTACGTCGGCGCAGGCCTTCTGGACGCACTCCTGATTCGGCGGGAGTCACGCGCTGCTGGCATGCCGAGCAGCAACGGCACCTGTTCGCTGATGGGTGGAATCGGCTCGGTCCGTGCGGCCTCATCCCCGGCCAGACTGCCAATCTTTTTGTCGCTCTAGGAATTAGCATGATCTTGCAACTCTCTCTGCCTACCAGTGACACACATTAAGCATCAGGTTGTTCTCCGATGCTTCCTTGTGTTCTTCTTACTGATCTCTGATGCCGGCACTCGAGAGTTATATCCTGCAGTAGGTTCTATGTCGAATTCGTTGTCTTCTCCGGTAATCAGGCTGTTATCAGGTACCTGCGGGCTGCCGATAAATTGGACAGTATAGCCAGCAGCTATATATGCTCACCGCCTCATCAGAGAATGTGGTACCTGATCGACAAGCTCATTTCAGTTAAATCCACAGAGAGGAAGATAGCCTATATGAGCCTATGAGGACAGAGAGAATGTGGTACTTGCATCCATAAGATAAAGATAGTCTTTGATTGTTCCATCCTATGAGCCTAGGACTTCTATCTGTCCTGCATACTTAGCTTACTTTGTTGTAGAATCGATTTACTTAAAATGTATGATGCTCTCTGTCTAAGTCAATGTGGTCACAATATTTTCTCTTCGCTCCAGAGGCCACATAACCTGCGTATGGTAGCAACTACCAGATGCCTATGAAACGAAACCAAGCTCATATAGTGGCCTCTTGCGTTCAAAATGCTTCAGTAGCAGTTTCTTGTCACTCATGTCTGGTTTGCCATTCAGTTTTCATTTTTTTTGTTCCTCGTCAGATGATGTTGCTGCGAGCATGTCATTGTGTTCAATTACGCTGTGAAATCAGTCTATGAATTCTGAAGGCTTCACTAGTTGCTGTCCCTTTGCTAAGACTTGAACTAGTTGGCCATACTTCTGATCATGACCTGACACGAACCGTGAGTGTTTCCTCGTATTGATTCTGTCTCCTTAACATCTGAAAATCAGACTACGTACTTACTTTCTTGGTTGACACTAGATTATCTCTTGTAAAAAAGTAGCAGGTCCTACTAGCTGGTAGCAAGCAAACAATTTAAACCATAATGTGTCCCTTTTTCGTATTGTTTCCGTTGTTTAGACACATCAGTTATTTCACCATTGAATCCCAAGATTTATTCTGTGATCACGCTAGATTAACTTACTTAATCATGATGATATGATAGCTGGGATATTTCACCGGGCAGTGTTTTATTCTGGGTGCAGGGAATTTCTCGAAGGAGGGCATATAACATCATCATATGTCCTCCAAATAACCCATCGACTCTAGAAAGACTCCACAACCTGCCTTGTGTATGGTAACTGCCTGATGCATATGGAACGAAATTCTTCCTCTCAAGTGTCCTTTTGTGCTCAAAATGCTTTGTACTACTATTCATGATTATTAATAGATAGACGGATTTTGCCAAAATAATTATGCTTCCGTAGCAGTTACTTATCAATTGATTTAACCTGCCTATGGTGACTACCGGAGTAACCAGATGCCTATGAAATGAAACCAAAATCATATAGTGGCCTTTTGCGTTCAAAATGCTTTAGTAGAAGTTACTTGTCACTCCTGTTTGGTTTGTTATTCAGCTCTCTTTTCTTTGTTCCTCATCAAATAATGGTACTGCAAGCATGTCATTATGTTCAATTACCATGTGAAATCAGTCTATGAATTCTGAAAGCATCACTAGTTGCTGACCCTTTTCTAAGTTGTGAAATTTTTGACAATACTTCTGAAGTTCCGATTATGAACTGGAAACCTACCTGACACGAACCGCAAGTGCTTCCACATATTCTGCTGCGTTCTCCTTAATTAACATCTGAAATCGGACTACTTACTTTGTTGGTTAACACTATATTACCTCTTGTAAAGAAAAAGAACAGGTCCTACTAGCTAGTATCAAGCAAACAATTTATACACAAACATTTAGTACCATCATCCGTCCCTTTTTCATTTTGTTTCCCTTGTTTGCTCACATCAACTATTTGACCATTGCATCCCAAGATTGATTCAGTGATCACGTTATCCTAACTTCTGAATCCTGATGATATAATAGCAGTCGTCTGCTGTCAGTTGTGCTGGGATATTTCATCAGGTGGCGTTATATTCTGGGTGCAGGGGAATTTCTGGAAGGTGGGCACCAACCATATAGAGCACCATCATATGTCCTTTGAATAACCCATTGATTCTACAGAGACTCCACAACCTTCGCCTAGTGTATCTGGTAACTGCCTGATGCATATGAAACGAAATTCTTCCTCGTAAGTGTCCTTTTGAGTTCAAAATGCTTCAGTAGCAGGTGCTTATCAAAATAGTTTGGACTCATTCAGCTCTGTTTCCTTGGTTCCTCATTAATTGTAGTTACCGTGAGCTTAGCATTCTGTCAATTACCCTATGAACTCAATCTAAGAGTTCCAAAGGCATAACTAGTTGCTGAACCTCTGGTAAGATGTTAACTAGTTTGTCATACTTCCAGTTCTGAAGGCATCACTAGTTGCTAAACCTGTGCTAAGATTTGAACTAGTTGGCCGTATTTCCAATCATGACCTGTAAACCTACCTGACACAAGTGCTGCCACATATTCTGCTGTTGTCTCCTAAACATGTTAATCCATACTTTGCAGGCTAACATCAGATTATCCAGCACACTTTTACCTCTAAATTTTATATCACCTGTTTCCTTTTCCTACTTTCCCTTGTTCACACACACAACTACAATACCACCATTGCATTTGCATTTTTTGCCTTAAAAAACCCTTCTTCCACGTGTTAGCATTGATCTCTTCCCGAGTGGGCCCAACGGGCCCCTTTGATGAGACCTTAGATCTAGGGGTGGCCCAAATCCCACAAAATTGACCAAGTATGTGGATGGAAAGGGATGGGAAAGGAGGAAGAACACACAAAAACCAAACCAAACTCACACACACACCCAACACAAACCAATTAGACTTCCTTGGTAGGCTCGGCCAAGCCAATAGAATCACTTCTTGGAGAGACCCTTAGGTAGAATCCAAGAAGGGAGAGATTGGTGATGGAGATCCACACTAGAACTTGGATGAAAGAGGGGTAGCCCTAGAATCATCCATAAAGAGTATGAAATCCTCAAGAGTGCCTTGATACAAAGAACTATGGTTATAGGGAGACAAAGCTTAAGTCTAATCTCGAATCTTGTCTAACCCTAATTGAGGTGGGGAATGAGATACATATAGTTCAGATTCGTGGCAGGGGTAAAAGGGGCATTACAATAAAGTTAACTTAACCATAGATTGGAAATGAATGGTTGACATGAGCTTAAAGGGCATCAGGTCGGGGCCACCCGGTAAGACCGGCCCTCCCGGCCGGTTAGACCGGCTTAAGTTCCCGGAACTCGCCGCGGGTGCTAGAGCCTGGCTCGGTCATACCGGCCTTGGCCCGGTCATACCGTTGGTCGGCCCGGTTAGACCGGCCGGGTTCCTGGTCTCTGGCCGGGATTCCGCGAGGCGTCTGGGTAGGGGCTCGTATGACCGGTCGGTCCTGCTTCTCTTCTCTTCCGTCTTCTTTTCTTCTCTTCTTCTTCCTTGACCTTATCTTCTTCTTCCTTGAACAATGGGGCTTCCTCCTCCTCGTATCCTTGATGAAACTTGTACCTAATGACACATAGAGCTTCGGCATGAGGTAGCATTCCATCCAAGGGTGTGTCAAGGTCAAGTGTAGAGAGGATTGAGTTCACCTTGTCATGTAGCGCTTTCACTCGGGCTCGAGTCATTGGTCCACTTGGGGGACTAGTTGGCCTTGGTGTAGTGTCATCCTTGGGCGGGGCTACATCATCTCCCCCCCCTTGGGAAAGAGTCGTCCTCGACTCTTGTTCCTCCTCATCTCCATGATAGGGTGAGAGATCCGAGATGTTGAATGTTTTGCGCACCAAGTACTTGGATGTTGGTATGTCGATGACGTAGGCGTTGTTGTTGGAGCGCTTGAGCACCTTGAAGGGACCATCTCCTCATGGCTTGAGCTTGGAGGTGCACTCATGTGGGAACCTTTGTTTCTTCTTGGCGTTGATTCTTGAAGCTTGGCGAAGTACATGTTCTATCGTTCCCTTTATCTTTATGGAGTTTCGTCATGTTGAGGACGTGCATGCCGAAGTCGATGATGGTTTGTTCGATTTTCTTGTGGAAGCCCTTGTGGAGGTAGCTCTCAGAGCTCGCCGTCAACTCATGCTCCGTAGAGGTTGAGGTTGTCGTTCTTGTACCTATACGCACAATAGGCAAAACAAAGAACGTGTGTGCATGGTATATGAACACATCATCCATCATGATGCGCCATGTCTTTTGCACATCACCATTAGTGTCAATCAAGGTTTTATGAAATGCATGGCGAGTGTGCATATGGCATGATGGTGCATTTGTGGCATGCAGTAACTTTGAATCTTCAAAAATTGAGAAGGCTATGGGGGACTCTCATTATCAATCAAATAAGCATTCTTGCATACCAAGCATAGAAAAGAGCAATTGGTCAAAATCTTGGATGCAATGATCATGGAATATTGCAAACATTTAGGGGCAAAGCATGCGAAAGCTAATATCATCATTGTAAGCAACACATGTGAAAGAGAAATTGGTCATCATATTGCAAGCAAGGGGAAACAATTCATCATTCTTCATGTCCACGAGTGGGATCATGGTATCATCAACACCTTTAGTGTTACCTTGGTAGTCCGACTCATTTCACGTTGGTGTTGTGGTAGTGGTAGGCTTCACGTGGCCGACATCCTCATCTTCATATAAGCATGGTGTGGTGTGATCTTCATGCACCATGTACATCTTCTTGTCCATGATCGGCGCTTCAATATCCATGAAACCTAGTGGAACATGAGAAGACACAATAGAGGGAGAGGTTAAGGTGTTAGAAAATGCTATGGCCTCCATGGACCTATCAACTACCTCTCTCAACTCACTCGGCATATCACTCATGTCTTCCAAATGGAAGCACTCAATCTCACATATGGGGTGGGAGTCACTCAACTCACTATCACTCTCACTCAAGTGGGCTAAGTGGCTCTCATGCTCACATGGGATTGGTACCAACTCATCAATCAAGCATATAGGAGTAGGCTTAGTTTTCTCATCTCCATGCGCCTCCATTTGTGAAGGGAAAATCCCATGCTAACCCTTCTCAACTCCATCATCTCCCAAATCGTCCTCAAGTGGTGGCGCCATAGTGTCGTTGAGAGTTAGGCTCGGATCAACTTCACCCTTGACTTGGCCTTGTTGATCTTCATCTTGAAGTGTAGGCGCCATAGACCTTTTGGTGACTTGGGCACGTAGCTCGTCGAAGTGGAGCTTCTTGGCGCTTGGCGTTGTGCATTGCCACGTCATGTGACTCGTGGCCTTGCACACATTACATAGGAGATTGGGACATTCCTGTGGATGGTGGTCTTGTTGCTTGCACTTGTAGCATCGGAGCCCATAGGCATATGACGATGTAGGGGCCATCGTGGTGGTGGCACAAGAGGTGGAAGTCGCCTTAGAGGAAGGTCCTCTTGATGTGCCCTCTCCACCCTTGGAGTGGTAGACACCCTATGATGGTGTTTGTCGCCTTCATGTCGAGGCTCTCGTCTTCTTGCATCATCACCATGTCTTGATGGGTGTCGTCGAAGATCCATGGGAGATGTTGGTCGATGGCGATCATGAGGTGGCTTGTGTTGGCGATGATCATGTGGTGACGTATGTCGATGCCGATCCTCGGCATGCCTAGGAGATTGTGGTGACCCTGCATACCACTGCATGTTGTAGTATGCCAGTCGTTGATATAACATTCACGAAGTACCAATCCGCAAATATTACATCCTCGAGTAGTACAACAGAACATAGCAGGTCCATAACTCATTCATTTATTATTACAAACCATATGTACATATCATCCCGGAGCTCCTCTTGGGTCCTGAGAGGAATACTCCTGGGTTCGAGGTGAACCCAACATAACTTACAATATATGAGTCTGACTAGATTATACATTTATTCCAACGAGCAGTTAAATACTAAGAGTTCGGACTGCTCGGGTGCTACTACTACTACTACTACTACTACTACTACTACTACTACTACTACTACTACTACTACTACTACTACTACTACTACTACTACTACTACTACTACTATTGTTCTCCTCCGGAACCCTCCCCGGTTCCGTAGACTATAGTCTACACCTTCGACACCTGTAGAGAGGTCTGGTTCTTCGTAGCCGATGATGTCGGCTCCTTCAGGGTTGTCGTTGTCCTCCTCCAGATGGTTCAGACAATCTAAGCAGGGGATTTAAGAGTGGTATGAGTACGAGCGTACTCAACAAGTTCATATTAGGAAAGAGGTGTTTAATGCACTATCTACGATACCAGACCAGAAAGTCTGATACCATGCAGGTTTTAATAACCATTTCTTCAAAATGTTGCTTTTATTCAGAAGAACTATGTCCGTCAGCCTTCACCGGTTGACTAGAACTTCATGGAGTTCCTTTCCGGCATCAGCCCAAATCCCGGAACAAGGAGGATCGGTCACGATTCGTTACACTCGCAGAGGTGTGTTACTTTACCCATAAGAGATCTTAACCTTGGTGCCAACCGGGCAGCTTTCCACACTTCCTTTGGTGTGAGGCCCGGTATAAGGTCCTAGTCAATCATGTTCCTCCGCTACCTCGAACACCCACCCTTTGTTGCATACCCCGACCCTGGGTCCTCGTCGGTCCCATTATTCCCACTCACGGGTGGACCCCGACCACGACAACAGTTTGGGATCGAACCAAACTCCTTCGCCGGTAGCTGCAACCCATCATAGACCGCAATACCGTGGGGACTTAGGACTCCCCAGCCTCACCGCTTGCTCCTTCGGGCGACAAGTGTACTACGGACAATGCCGTGGGGACTTAGGACTCCCCAGCCTCACCAGCTTGCCCCCTTGGATTACAAGTGTACTACGGTAAAGCGCATCCGTTGATGAACGAGAGGTGGAAACACTTTTGACTACTCCGTCCCATTCCAGATCTTATGGTGAACACGGGTTTTACGGCACAAGAATCACTGGACGACATTTGTTATTTAATCCTAGATGGATATAAACCCTTGCAATGGAACCTCCACCATGTCAACACAATCCATGGTTCCATTGCCCACCACATAGTCATATTCATAGTTATGAAAATAGTGGTTTTGCCTTTTTATGCAATAGTGATAAACATAGTACTTTGCAAGTAATTATGAACACTGCAAAGTGTTGCAGTTGGATGGTGTGGACTGACCCTTGTCCTCTGTTGCTGAAAAATAGCATCATTGTCCGATAAGGGCAATGGTTAAAGAAGCAATTATGCATGATTCAGCTTTTAGGGTTGTTCCCCCTTCCGGTGTTTTATTATTTTATGTGGAAGGTTAATACTAAGAACAATTTAGGGATACTCTGTTTAGGGTAAAATACAACCTTGAAATGTTGTCAAGGTGTTTTGAATGTCCAATAATATTTATGGACTTATTTTTAATATTAAAAATATAAAGTGTGGTTTAAATGATTAATTTAATCATTAAATTTGGGCTTAATCATATTTGTCTTTAAAATTCTATTTCATATTTTATTATGATAGAGAATTTTATGCTGAGTGGTTTTCATATTTTTAATTATTTTTTTAGAGCTATTAATAATTTTCTATGAATTTTCAAAGTTTCTGGTTTAATTGGAATTTGTGAAATCCAAATTTGCCCCTGGGCCCACCTGTCAGGGTGGCCCAGTGGTTTTGGTTAGACCAGCTCGGGTCCAACCGACCCGAGCGGTTGCTCACTCCCCCCTTCTCCTCCGTGTCGCCTCGAACACTAACACTACGCTCTCTGGCGACGTTCTGTCGCCGCCACCGTCGCCGATTTGTTCCGGCGGACTCCGACCGTCCCCGGCGATGAGATCGGTCACAAATTGACCGCCTCTCGACGGCACATCCATTGATCCGCGTCGATCTGGGGTTCGTCCTTGCCACCTCTCGGCCCCAACTCGTCTCGCACACTCGGCCGCAAGGATTCGGCGATGGCCGCCGCCGCGCCCCCGATGCCGTGGTGTCGCCGCGCCCGGCCGTGGTGGTGCTGGGCGCTGCGGCGCTGCCATGGCCGCCTGGCCTGGCGCTGCCATGCCCCCGGCGCAGCCGCCATGGCCGCGTTTCTTCGCCCGCGTCACGCAAGTGCTCCCGCGCCCTTCTCTACTATCTCTGCTACCTCCTTCTCCTATTTGTCTAGTCTGCCGCTGGCTTGCTCTCCCCTGTGGAGAAGCTTGCCGTGTAGATGTATCTGCGGCTATGGATACGTCCATTTTGCATCACTATTTTATATCATAATTTGTCGTTATTCATTGATATATTTTCATATTTAGAGATGATACTTATGTTATTTCACCTATTTTGCATGTTTCATGATCATTGGAGAATTATTCACCGGAGTCGGATTCTGCTGGAAAAAGCACCGTCAGGACACCATATTTCGGAAGATCAACAATTGACGGAAATTATACGAAAAATCCTATTTTTTCGAAGACGAAGGAGCCAGAAGGAGGAGCCGAGGAGGGCCGCCATGCTCCCCATAGTCGGCGCGGCCCTGGCCCGGCCGCGCCGCCATGTGGGAGGGGGCCCACAGCCCCCTCCGGCCTCCTCTCCTTCGCGTACATCTTTGCCCCGAAAACCTAAGGCACGGGGACGGAGAATTGACAGAGCGCTCTGGGGCGGAAAGACACCGAGAGAAAAGAGCTCTCCGTGGCTAGGAATCCCGGGGAAATTCCTCCCGGAGGGGGAAATTGACGCCATCGCCACCGTCATCGAGCTGGACATCATTGGGATCATCATCATCATCTCCACCATCTACACCGCCATCTCCACCGCTGCATCTCGTCACCGCTGTAACAATTAGGGTTGAATCTTGATTGTTTGATAGGGGAAACTCTCCCTATTTATTTCTACTTGTTATTGATGCTATTGAGTGAAACCATTGAACCAAGGTTTATGTTCAGATTGTTATTCATCATCATATCACCTCTGATTATGTTCCATATGATGTCTCGTGAGTAGTTCGTTTAGTTCTTGAGGACATGGGTGAAGTCTAAATGTTAGTAGTGAACTATGTTGAGTAATATTTAATGGTTTGATATTTAAGTTGTGGTGTTATTCTTCTAGTGGTGTCATGTGAACGTCGACTACATGATACTTCACCTTTATGGGCCTAGGGGAGTACATCTTGTATTCGTTTGCTAATTGTGGGGTTGCCGGAGTGACAGAAACCTAAACCCCCGTTAGTATATCGGTGCAGGAGGGATAGCAGGATCTCAGAGTTTAAGGCTGTGGTTAGATTTATCTTAATTACTTTCTTGTATTTGTGGATGCTTGCAAGGGGTATAATCACAAGTATGTATTAGTCCTAGGAAGGGCGATGCATTAGCATAGGTTCACCCACACAACACTTATCAAAACAATGAAGATTAATCAACTATAGGAAGCGAAAGCACTAGACTAAAATCCCCGTGTGTCCTCAAGAACGTTTGGTCATTATAAGTAAACAAACCGGCTTGTCCTTTGTGCTAAAAAGGATTGGGCCACTCGCTGCAATTATTTCTCTCGCATTTTATTTACTCGTACTTTATTTATCTGCTATATCAAAACCCCCCGAATACTTGTCTGTGAGCATTTACAGTGAATCCTTCATCGAAACTGCTTGTCAACACCTTCTGCTCCTCGTTGGGTTCGACGCTCTTATTTATCGAAAGTACTACGATACACCCCCTATACTTGTGGGTCATCACTATGCTCCTGTGGCCTTACTCTATTGCTGTGTGCTTGCGTTGCCATGCTCATGTTGTTACTGTATTATTGCCATGGCCATTGCTTCTGTGTCCATGCTTGTGCTTGTGCTGCTTCTTCCCTGTGCCTCTGTTCTTGATGCTATTCTTGCCAGTTACTCAAGTGTATTCATATATGTTGCCCTGGCTTGATTGCAGTGTGCAATTCTTGGATACTGCTTGTTCTGGATCATTCACATGCAATAAAGAAGAGTTTAAATGAGACCTTCTTGATCGAATCCAAGAAAATACTGAAGGATGGGAGAATGACAAAGGTAGAGTGTCAGGTATAAATTATGATTATGAATGCATTGAAACTTTTATGGATACTGATGAATATCGTAATATAAGTGCTACATATGGTCTTGACTCTCAAGTTGTTGCAAATATTTATAAAGCCTTTGCTTCTCATTTTGAATTGCCTAGGAAGAATTTTGATAAGTATCATGAACCTTATAAAGATAAAACTGATTCACCTAAAGGTAAATGTATTGAAATTAAAACTGTTGATCATGTTCTTCCTGAAGCTTATATTGAAAAACTCCTTTCCCTGCTAAAATGAAGGAGTATTCTGTTATAACTAGTGTAGTTAATAAAAGTGCAAAGAAACCTATAGAACCTGAAGAACAAATAAAGGTTGAACCTGCTGTTGCAATAGTTAAAGATCTTGTGACTGAAAATGTGGAAGATGGTCATATTATTTTTTGTGAAGATGCTTCTAATATTGTTTCGCATCCTAATAAGTATAGGAAAGCCAGTGTTCCTGTGCTCTCTGTTCGAATTGGTGATCATTGCTATTATGGTTTATGTGATATTGGTGCAAGTATTAGTGCCATTCCTTATGAGCTCTACACGGAAATCATGCATGAAATTGGTTCTTGTGAACTTGAAGATATTGATGTGGTTATTCGGCTAGCTAATAGAGAAACTATCTCTCCCATTGGTATTGTTCGAGATGTTGAAGTTCTATGTGGTAAGATTAAATATCCTGCTGACTTTTTGGTACTTGGTTCTGCTGCTAGTAAGTCTTGTCCTATTATTTTTGGTAGACCTTTTCTGAATACTTGTGGAGCTATTATAGATTGCAAGAAAGAGAAAATTGTTACTAAATTTGCTGGTTCATATTAATTGACTCTAATATGGATGTATCTAGACACATTTTAGTTCTAGATACATCCATATTGAAGTCAATTAATTGTGACTAAATTTGCTGGTGAATCTTATGAGTTTAATTTCTCTAAATTTGCCAAAACTCCTTATAAAGCTGATTTGCCTAATGATGATTTTAGAGTTGAACAGTGTGCATCTATTGCTCTTGCTCCTAGTAATCCTTTGCAGCAACATTTGGAGAATAGTGAGAGTGAAGTTTTTAGGGAAGAAAGGGATGAGCTTGATGAAATTTTCCTTCGTCAACCTATTCTTAAACATGACTTACCTGTTGAAGATCTAGGTGTAACACCACCACCAAAGGAAGATCATGTATTTGATTTGAAACCATTACCTGATAATCTTAAGTATGCTTATATTGATGATAAGAAAACATATCCTGTTATTATTAGTGCTAAGCTTTCAGATATTGAGGAAGAAAGGTTATTGGAAATATTGAAGAAACACCGAGGAGCTATTGGCTACACTCTCGATGACTTGAAGGGGATTTCTCCCGCTATTTGCCAACATGCCATTAATATAGAAGATGGTGCAAAACCCGTTGTTGAACATCAGCGTCGTCTAATTCCCAAGATGAAGGATGTGGTAAGAAATGAGGTATTAAAACTTCTTGAAGCAGGTATTATATATCCTATTGCTGATAGTAGATGGGTTAGTCCTGTGCATTGTGTTCCTAAGAAAGGAGGAATAACTGTTGTTCCTAATGATAATGATGAGCTCATTCCTCAAAGAGTAGTTGTAGGGTATAGAATGTGCATTGATTTTCGAAAAGTTAATAAAGTTACTAAGAAAGATCATTACCCTTTACCTTTTATTGATCAAATGTTAGAAAGGTTGTCTAAAAATACTCATTTCTGCTTTCTTGATGGATATTCTGGGTTTTCACAAATTGCTGTTAGAGCTAAAGATCAAGAGAAAACCACTTTCACTTGTCCCTATGGAACTTATGCTTATAGGCGTATGCCTTTTGGTTTATGTAATGCTCCTGCTACTTTTCAAAGATGCATGTCTGCTATTTTTCATGGCTTTTGTGAAAAGATTGTTGAGGTATTCATGGATGATTTTTCTGTCTATGGGAATTCTTTTGATAATTGCTTGCGAAACCTTGATAAAGTTTTGCAGAGATGTGAAGAAACTAACCTTGTTCTTAATTGGGAGAAATGCCACTTTATGGTTAATGAAGGAATTGTATTGGGACATAAAATTTCTGAGAGAGGTATTGAAGTTGATAGAGCTAAAGTTGAAGCAATTGAGAAGATGCCCTATCCTAGGGATGTTAAAGGTATTCGTAGTATTCTTGGTCATGCTGGTTTTTATAGGAGGTTTATTAAAGATTTCTCTAAAATTTCAAAGCCTCTTACTAATCTTCTTCAAAAAGATGTACCTTTCATTTTTGATGATGATTGTAAGGAAGCCTTTGAAACTCTAAAGAAAGCCTTAACAACTGCTCCTATAGTTGAACCTCCTGATTGGAATTTGCCTTTTGAAATTATGTGTGATGCTAGTGATTTTGCTGTAGGTGCTGTTCTTGGACAGCGAGTAGATAAAAAATTAAATGTTATTCATTATGCTAGTAAAACTCTAGACGCTGCTCAAAGAAATTATGCTACAACTGAGAAAGAGTTATTAGCCGTAGTTTTTGCATGTGATAAGTTTAGATCCTATATTGTTGATTCAAAAGTTACAATTCATACTGATCATGCTGCAATTAGGTACCTTATGGAAAAGAAAGATGCTAAGCCAAGGCTTATTAGATGGGTGCTTCTTTTGCAAGAATTTGATTTACATATTGTAGATAGGAAAGGTGCTGATAATCCTGTTGCTGATAATTTGTCTAGATTGGAAAATATTGCTTATGATCCTGTTCATGTTAATGATAGTTTTCCAAATGAACAATTGGCTGCAATAAAGGTGAGCTCGCGAGAGAGTCCTTGGTATGCTGATTATGCTAACTTTATTGTTTCGAAGTACTTGCCTCCAACCTTTTCAGCTCAGCAAAGGAGGAAATTCTTTTATGATTTGAGGCATTATTTTTGGGATGACCCACACTTATATAAAGAAGGAGTGGATGGTATTATGCGAAGATGTGTCCCTGAATATGAACAACAAGAGATATTGAGTAAATGTCATGGTAGTGTTTATGGAGGACATCACGCTGGAGATAGAACCGCGCAAAAGGTTCTACAATCAGGTTTTTATTGGCCAACACTTTTCAAGGATGCAAGGAAGTTTATCTTATCTTGTGATGAATGTCAAAGAGTTGGTAATATCTCTAGACGCAATGAAATGCCTATGAATTATACTCTTGTTATTGAACCATTTGATTGTTGGGGATTTGACTTCATGGGTCCTTTCCCTTCTTCAGAAGGTAACACTCATATACTTGTTGCTGTTGATTATGTTACTAAATGGGTAGAAGCTATACCTACAAAAAGTGTTGATGGTGAGACCTCTTTAAAAATGCTTTTAGATGTTATATTTCCTAGATTTGGAGTACCTAGATATATTATGACTGATGGAGGTTCTCACTTTATTCATGGTGGTTTTAGAAAAACTCTTGCCAAATATGGTATTAATCATAGAATTGCTTCAGCTTATCATCCTCAAACTAGTGGGCAAGTAGAATTATCAAATAGAGAAATTAAAGCTATCTTGGGAAAGACTGTTAATAAATCTAGAAAGAATTGGGCTAGTAAGTTAAAGGAAGCACTGTGGGCTTATAGAACTGCTTATAAAAATCCTATGGGAATGTCTCCTTATAAAATGGTTTATGGAAAAGCTTGTCATTTACCTTTAGAATTAGAGCACAAAGCTTATTGGGCTGTAAGAGAACTTAATAAAGATTTTAAACTTGCCGGTAAGAAGAGGTTGCTACAATTGAGTTCTTTAGATGAATGGAGAAGTGAAGCTTATGAAAATGCTAAACTTTTTAAGGAGAAAGTTAAGAAGTGGCATGATAGAAGAATTATTAAAAGAGAATTTAATGTTGGAGATAAAGTCCTATTGTATCGGTCTCGTCTCAGATTTTTTGCAGGGAAATTACTCTCAAAATGGGAAGGACCATATGTCATTGAGGAGGTGTATCGTTCAGGGGCAATTAAAATTAGTTCTTGATACGTCTCCGACGTATCGATAATTTCTTATGTTCCATGCTACATTATTGATGATATCTACATGTTTTATACACATTATATGTCGTATTTACGCATTTTCCGGCACTAACCTATTAACAAGATGCCGAAGAGCCGTTGTTGTTTTCTGCTGTTTTTGGTTTCAGAAATCCTAGTAAGGAAATATTCTCAATTGGACGAAATCAACGCCCGGTCCTATTTTTGCACGAAGCTTCCAGAAGACCGAGGGAAAGGGGGGCCACGAGGCGCCGCCACACTAGGGTGGCCTGGCCTTGGCCGCGCGGCCCTGGTGTGTGGGGCCTCGTGTGGCCCCCCGCGTTGCCCTTCCGCCTACTTAAAGTCTTCGTCGCGAAACCCTCTGTACCGAGAGCCACGATACGGAAAACCTTCCACAGACGCCGCCGCCGCCAATCCCATCTCTGGGGATTCAGGAGATCGCCTCCGGCACCCTGCCGGAGAGGGGAATCATCTCCCGGAGGACTCTTCATCGCCATGATCGCCTCCGGAGTGATGAGTGAGTAGTTCACCCCTGGACTATGGGTCCATAGCAGTAGCTAGATGGTCGTCTTCTCCTAATTGTGCTTCATTGTTGGATCTTGTGAGCTGCCTAACATGATCAAGATCATCTATCTGTAATACTATATGTTGTGTTTGTCGGGATCCGATGGATAGAGAATACTATGTTATGGTGATTATCAATCTATTACCTATGTGTTGTTTATGATCTTGCATGCTCTCCGTTATTAGTAGAGGCTCTGGCCAAGTTTTTGCTCTTAACTCCAAGAGGGAGTATTTATGCTCGATAGTGGGTTCATGCCTCCATTAAATCTGGGACAGTGACAGAAAGTTCTAAGGTTGTGGATGTGCTGTTGCCACTAGGGATAAAACATTGATGCTATGTCTAAGGATGTAGTTGTTGATTACATTACGCACCATACTTATTGCAATTGTCTGTTGCTAGCAACTTAATACTAGAAGGGGTTCGGATGATAACCTGAAGGTGGACTTTTTAGGCATAGATGCATGCTGGATAGCGGTCTATGTACTTTGTCGTAATGCCCGATTAAATCTCACTATATTTATCATATCATGTATGTGCATTGTTATGCCCTCTCTATTTGTCAATTGCCCGACTGTAATTTGTTCACCCAACATGCTTTTATCTTATGGGAGAGACACCTCTAGTGAACCGTGGACCCCGGTCCTATTCTTTACATCGCATACAATCTACTGCAATACTTGTTCTTTACTGTTTTCTTCGCAAACAATCATCTTCCACACAATACGGTTAATCCTTTGTTACATCAAGCCGGTGAGATTGACAACCTCACTGTTTCGTTGGGGCAAAGTACTTTGGTTGTGTTGTGCAGGTTCCACGTTGGCGCCGGAATCCCTGGTGTTGCGTCGCATCACATTTCGCCACCATCAACCTTCAACGTGCTTCTTGGCTCCTACTGGTTCGATTAAACCTTGGTTTCATACCGAGGGAAACTTGCTTCTATACGCATCATACCTTCCACTTGGGGTTCCCAACGGACGTGTACATCTACGCGCATCAAGCTAAATTTCTCGCCGTTGCCGGGGAGATCAAGACACGCTGCAAGGGGAGTCTCCACTTCCCAATCTCTTTACTTTGTTTTTGTCTTGCTTTATTTTATTTACTACTTTTTTTTGCTGCACTTAAACAAAATACAAAAAAATTAGCTGCTAGTTTTACTTTATTTACTGTCTTGCTCTCTATATAAAAAAAACAAAAAATTTAGTTACTTGCATTTACTTTATCTAGTTTGCTTTATTTACTGTTGCTAAAATGAATACCCCTGAAAATACTAAGTTGTGTGACTTCACAAACACAAATAATAATGATTTCCTATGCACACCTATTGCTCCACCTGCTACTACAGCAGAATTCTTTGAAATTAAACCTGCTTTACTGAACCTTGTTATGAGAGAGCAATTTTCTGGTGTTAGTTCTGATGATGCTGCTGCCCATCTTAATAATTTTGTTGAACTTTGTGAAATGCAAAATTATAAGGATGTAGATGGTGATATTATTAAATTGAAATTGTTTCCTTTCTCATTAAGAGGAAGAGCTAAAGATTGGTTGCTATCTTTGCCTAAGAATAGTATTGATTCATGGACTAAATGTAAGGATGCTTTTATTGGTAGATATTATCCTCCCGCTAAAATTATATCTTTGAGAAGTAGCATAATGAATTTTAAGCAATTAGATACTGAACATGTTGCTCAAGCATGGGAGAGAATGAAATCTTTGGTAAAGAATTGCCCAACCCATGGACTGACTACTTGGATGATCATCCAAACCTTCTATGCAGGACTAAATTTTTCTTCGCGGAATTTATTGGATTCAGCTGCTGGAGGTACCTTTATGTCCATCACTTTGGGGGCGGCTACAAAGCTTCTTGATGATATGATGATAAATTACTCTGAATGGCACACGGAAAGAGCTCCACAAGGTAAGAAGGTAAATTCTGTTGAAGAAACCTCTTCCTTGAGTGATAAGATTGATGTGATTATGTCTATGCTTGTGAATGGTAGATCTAATGTTGATCCAAATAATGTTCCTTTAGCTTCATTGGTTGCTCAAGAAGAAAATGTTGATGTGAATTTCATTAAAAATAATAATTTCAACAACAATGCTTATAGGAACAATTCTGGTAATAACTATAGGCCATATCCTTCTGCTAATGGTAATGGTTATGGTAATTCTTATGGGAATTCTTACAACAATAATAGGAGTGTACCCCTGGTCTTGAAGCCATGCTTAAATAATTTATTAGTACACAAACTGCTTTTAACAAATCTGTTGAGGAAAAGCTTGATAAAATTGATATTATTGCTTCTAGAGTTGATAGACTTGCCTCTGATGTTGATCTATTAAAATTGAAAGTTATGCCTAATAAGGATATTGATAATAAGATTACTACTACAGAAAATGCCATCCAAGTTAGAATTAATGAGAATATAAGATTAATGGCTGAATTGCGTGCTAGGTGGGATAGAGAAGAAAATGAAAAACTAGCTAAAGAGAATAATGTAGCTAAAGTTTGGACTATTACCACCACTAGTAATGATAATGATTCACATGTTGCTGCACCTCCTACTATCAATGGTAAAATAATTGGTGTTGGCAATGTTTCTACTCCTAGTGCAAAGCGTACAAAACTGCCTGAAATTGCTAAAACTGCTGAAACTGCTTGTGATAAAACTGCTGAAATTTTTTCCAACCTTGGGGACAATGATCCCATTGCTGTAGCTCATAATGATTTAGATTTTGATGATTGCCACATCTCTGAAGTTATAAAGTTCTTACAAAAACTTGCTAAAAGTTCTAATGCTAGTGCTATAAATTTGGCCTTTACAAAACATATTACGAATGCTCTCATAAAAGCTAGAGAAGAGAAACTAAAACTTGAAACTTCTATTCCTAGAAAGTTAGAAGATGGTTGGGAGCCCATCATTAAAATGAAATTCAATGATTTTGATTGTAATGCTTTATGTGATCTTGGTGCAAGTATTTCCGTTATGCCTAAAAAGATTTATGATATGCTTGACTTGCCACCATTGAAGAATTGTTATTTGGATGTTAATCTTGCCGATAATGTTAAAAAGAAACCTTTGGGGAGGATTGATAATGTGCGCATTACGGTTAACAATAACCTTGTCCCCGTTGATTTTGTTGTCTTGGATATCGAATGCAATGCATCTTGTCCTATTGTGTTGGGAAGACCTTTTCTTCGAACCGTTGGTGCTGTTATTGATATGAAGGAAGGTAATATTAAATATCAATTTCCTCTTAAGAAAGGTATGGAACACTTCCCTAGAAAGAGAATGAAGTTTCCTTTTGATTCTATTATTACAACGAGTTATGATGTTGATGCTTCTACTCTTGATGTTACTTGATTTACACTTTCTGCGCCTAGCTGAAAGGCGTTAAAAAAAGCGCTTATGGGAGACAACCCATGTTTTTACTACAGTACTTTGTTTTATATTTGAGTCTTGGAAGTTGTTTACTACTGTAGCAACCTCTCCTTATCATGTTTTTGTGCCAAGTAAAGTTTCTATGCTAAAGTTGATGTTATATTTGGGATCGCTGCGCAGAAACAGCATTGCTGTCTGTCACGAATTCTGGCATAAGTCTCTGTAAAAATTCGAAAAAATCTGCAAAATTACGAGCGTGATCCTCAGATATGTACTCAACTTTCATTAGTTTTGAGTTTTTCCATTTGAGCAAGTCTAGTGCCCCTTTCAGGTTCGTCTTTACGGACTGTTCTGTTTTTGACAGATTCTGCCTTTTATTTCGCATTGCCGTATTTGCTATGTTGAATGAATTTCTTTGATCCATTAATGTCCAGTAGCTTTGTGCAATGTCCAGAAGTGTTAAGAATGATTGTGTCACCTCTGAATATGTGAATTTTTAATTGTGCACTAACCCTCTAATGAGTTTGCTTGAAGTTTGGTGTGAAGGAAGTTTTCAAGGGTCAAGAGAGGAGTATGATATACTATGATCAAGAGGAGTGAAAGCTCTAAGCTTGGGGATGCCCCGTGGTTCATCCCTGCATATTTTAAGAAGACTCAAGCGTCTAAGCTTGGGGATGCCCAAGGCATCCCCTTCTTCATCGACAACATCATCAGGTTCCTCCCCTGAAACTATATTTTTATTCAGTCACATCTTATGTTCTTTACTTGGAGCGTCGGTTTGTTTTGTTTTTTGTTTTTGTTTGAATAAAATGGATCCTAGCATTCACTTATGGAGAGAGACACGCTCCGCTGTTGCATATGGACAAATATGTCCTTAGGCTTTACTCATAATGTTCAAGGCGAAGGTTGAAATTTCTTCGTTGAATTGTTATATGGTTGGAATCGGGAAATGCTACATGTAGTAATTCTAAAATGTCTTGGATAATGTGATACTTGGGAATTGTTGTGCTCATGTTTAAGCTCTTGCATCATATACTTTGCACCCATTAATGAAGAAATACATAGAGCTTGCTAAAATTTGGTTTGCATATTTGGTCTCTCTAAGGTCTAGATAATTTCTAGTATTGAGTTTTGAACAACAAGGAAGACGGTGTAGAGTCTTATAATGTTTACAATATGTCTTTTATGTGAGTTTTGCTGCACCGGTTCATCCTTGAGTTTGCTTCAAATAACCTTGCTAGCCTAAACCTTGTATCGAGAGGGAATACTTCTCATGCATCCAAAATCCTTGAGCCAACCACTATGCCATTCGTGTCCACCATACCTACCTACTACATGGTATTTCTCCGCCATTCCAAAGTAAATTGCTTGAGTGCTACCTTTAAATTTCCATCATTCACCTTTGCAATATATAGCTCATGGGACAAAATAGCCTTAAAAATTATTGTGGTATTGAATATGTACTTATGCACTTTATCTCTTATTAAGTTGCTTGTTGTGCGATAACCATGCTTCTGGGGACGCCATCAACTATGCTTTGTTGAATATCATGTGAGTTGCTATGCATGTCCGTCTTGTCTGAAGTAAGAGAGATCTACCACCTTAATGGTTGGAGCATGCATATTGTTAGAGAAGAACATTGGGCCGCTAACTAAAGCCATGAATCATGGTGGAAGTTTCAGTTTTGGACATATATCCTCAATCTCATATGAGAATATTAATTGTTGCCACATGCTTATGCATTAAAGAGGAGTCCATTATCTGTTGTCCATGTTGTCCCGGTATGGATGTCTAAGTTGAGAATAATCAAAAGCGAGAAATCCAAAATGCGAGCTTTCTCCTTAGACCTTTGTACATGCGGCATGGAGGTACCCCTTTGTGACACTTGGTTAAAACATGTGTATTGCGATGATCCGGTAGTCCAAGCTGATTAGGACAAGGTGCGGGCACTATTAGTACACTATGCATGAGGCTTGCAACTTGTAAGATATAATTTACATAACTCATATGCTTTATTACTACCGTTGACAAAATTGTTTCATGTTTTCAAAATAAAAGCTCTAGCACAAATATAGCAATCGATGCTTTCCTCTTTGAAGGACCTTTCTTTTACTTTTATTGTTGAGTCAGTTTACCTATCTCTCTCCACCTCAAGAAGCAAACACTTGTGTGAACTGTGCATTGATTCCTACATACTTGCATATTGCACTTGTTATATTACTTTACATTGACACTATCCATGAGATATACATGTTATAAGTTGAAAGCAACCGCTGAAACTTAATCTTCCTTTGTGTTGCTTCAATACCTTTACTTTGATTTATTGCTTTATGAGTTAACTCTTATGCAAGACTTATTGATGCTTGTCTTGAAGTACTATTCATGAAAAGTCTTTTCTTTATGATTCATTTGTTTACTCATGTCATTACCATTGTTTTGATCGCTGCATTCATTACATATGTTTACAATAGTATGATCAAGGTTATGATGGCATGTCACTCCAGAAATTATCCTTGTTATCGTTTACCTGCTCGGGACGAGCAGAACTAAGCTTGGGGATGCTGATATGTCTCCGACGTATCGATAATTTCTTATGTTCCATGCTACATTATTGATGATATCTACATGTTTTATACACATTATATGTCGTATTTACGCATTTTCCGGCACTAACCTATTAACAAGATGCCGAAGAGCCGGGTGCTGTTTTCTGCTGTTTTTGGTTTCAGAAATCCTAGTAAGGAAATATTCTCGGAATTGGACGAAATCAATGCCAGGGTCCTATTTTTGCACGAAGCTTCCGTAAGACCGAGGGGGAAAAAGTGGGGCCACGAGGCGCCGCCACACTAGGGCGGCGCGGCCGGCCTTGGCCGCGCGGCCCTGGTGTGTGGGGCCCCGTGTGGCCCCCGCGCTGCCCTTCCGCCTACTTAAAGTCTTCGTCGCGAAACCCTCTGTACCGAGAGCCACGATACGGAAAACCTTCCGAGACGCCGCCGCCGCCAATCCCATCTCGGGGATTCAGGAGATCGCCTCCGCCGGAGAGGGGAATCATCTCCCGGAGGACTCTTCATCACCATGATCGCCTCTAGAGTGATGAGTGAGTAGTTCACCCCTCGACTATGGGTCCATAGCAGTAGCTAGATGGTCGTCTTCTCCTAATTGTGCTTCATTGTTGGATCTTGTGAGCTGCCTAACATGATCAAGATCATCTATCTGTAATACTATATGTTGTGTTTGTCGGGATCCGATGGATAGAGAATACTATGTTATGGTGATTATCAATCTATTACCTATGTGTTGTTTATGATCTTGCATGCTCTCCGTTATTAGTAGAGGCTCTGGCCAAGTTTTTGCTCTTAACTCCAAGAGGGAGTATTTATGCTCGATAGTGGGTTCATGCCTCCATTAAATCTGGGACAGTGACAGAAAGTTCTAAGGTTGTGGATGTGCTGTTGCCACTAGGGATAAAACATTGATGCTATGTCTAAGGATGTAGTTGTTGATTACATTACGCACCATACTTAATGCAATTTTCTGTTTTGCAACTTAATACTGGAAGGGGTTTGGATGATAACCGAAGGTGGACTTTTTAGGCATAGATGCATTGGATAGCGGTCTATGTACTTTGTCGTAATGCCCTGATTAAATCTCACTATATTTATCATATCATGTATTTGCATTGTTATGCCCTCTCTATTTGTCAATTGCCCGACTGTAATTTGTTCACCCAACATGCTTTTATCTTACGGGAGAGACACCTCTAGTGAACTGTGGACCCCGGTCCTATTCTTTACATCGCATACAATCTACTGCAATACTTGTTTTAATGTTTTCTTCGCAAACAATCATCTTCCACACAATACGGTTAATCCTTTGTTACAGCAAGCCGGTGAGATTGACAACCTCACTGTTTCGTTGGGGCAAAGTACTTTGGTTGTGTTGTGCAGGTTCCACGGAATCCCTGGTGTTGCGCCGCATCACATTTCGCCACCATCAACCTTCAACGTGCTTCTTGGCTCCTACTGGTTCGATTAAACCTTGGTTTCATACCGAGGGAAACTTGCTTCTATACGCATCATACCTTCCACTTGGGGTTCCCAACGGACGTGTACATCTACGCGCATAGCTCTCTGCAAGGTAATGCCACACAAGTAGTGAATGGACAAAGACTCAAGCATTATATTTCTGGAGATTCTTATAATGAAGATATTGATGTTATTCAAGTGATGACTCCGGAAGCTTTCATCAAAGATCAAATTGACAGTTCTGCAGAGTTCGACTTTGAATAGGTAACAGTTTTAGTAATAAAAAGTCCGCGTTTAACTTTCCGAACAATATTTCTGCTGTTTATGGAAAATATGAAAAATTACGAGATCGAAACGGAGTGGAGGAGACGCGCGAGGGCCCGTCACCATAGGCGGGCCCCACCCTGGCCGCGCCGCCCTATGGGGACAGCCCCTCGGCGTCCCGTTTCCACTCGTTTTCGGCCTGGAACCTTCCTTTTGTCGTAAAAATATTTGCTATATAATCCCCCGGACCCCTGGAGGTCCGTATATCGTTTTCTCGTCGTGTTTTGTTTCGAGCTGTTTTCTGCCAGATATTGTTTTCAGATCTAGAGCCACCATGTCTTCGTCGGAGCCTCCGAAGGACAACTTCTTTGAGAACGTCGTCAACCCGTACATGAGCGAGTTGAAGATGCATCCCAAGGAATTGCTGCTCGTAGATGGAGAGTTGCAGATAGAAGATGTTCGGGGACCTAAGGGAGAAGGAAGCTTGGAGGACAGGATGGAGAAACTAGAACAAGAGGTCTTCACCTACAAGAAGATGGCTGAGCGTGAAGTGGACATCTTCCACAGGATTGTGTCCGAACTCATTGGTGAACATGAGAAGGAGACTGCAAAGCTGTGGAGCGATATCCTCTCACTTCACAACACTACCAACCAACTTCAGGCGCAACTTTATGATGTTTGGAATCAAAACTGTGAGTATGAAAACAGGTTTAAACGCATTAGCTATGCTGCTAGTTTCAGGATTCCCGAGACCAAGACATCGTTTGTTGATGGAGAGCCTCTTCCTTGGAAGTCTGATGACGAGAAGAATCCACCACCATCACCACCGAAGGAGTAATTCATCATCGGTATTGGCATCCCCTTGGTTTGTTCCAAGCTTGGGGGAGTGCCGCGGTATCACATCATCACTATCTTTATCTTTTTACTATCAAGTAGTGTCATATCATGAGTAGGGAAGTTATCATATAGAATAGTTTGCAGTGTGGAAGTATCTCTCTTAGTTGGTTATCTATGTATCCGTTGGTGTGAGTTATCGTTATGGAATATTAATGAGAAGTCTTATCATTTACTTTTTGCACACCTTATTTTAGTTTGCAATTTCTGTTATATGATCACTCTTGACATTAGTATTGATATCACTTTGGGAGCATCAAGTAAATCTATTTGGTTTTGGCAAACTTAGCATTGGTCAATAGCAACAATACTTTGATGTTTAAATAGAAAAGGGAAATACATGTAGATATATTGCTTTATTATCTTTCTGCTAATGAGTTTAGTATTCTGAAGTTAAAATTGCTTGTGCTTATGAGAAAGATGCATGATTGTTTCTATCACATGTATATTTGTTTGTTTCCCTCAACCTTTATGCTTGCTACCCAACCTTGCTAGCCAAAGACCTGTATTGAGAGGGAATGCTTCTCATACATCCATAACCTTAGACCAAACCCATGCCATTTGTGTCCACCATAACTACCTACTATGTGGTATTTTGCGCCACTCCAAGTAAATACTTCATGTGCTACCTTTAAATAATTCAAACTATATTACTCCTTATTTGTGTCAATGTTTTATAGCTCATGAGGAAGTATGTGGTGTTTTATCTTTCAATCTTGTTGGGCGGACTTTCACCAATGGACTAGTGGCACATCCACTTATCCAATAATTTTGCAAAAAGCTGGCAACGGGGTTCCCAGCCCCAATTAATAACTTTCATTAATAATTCTCTTCACATGTTTTGCCCTGATTTATCAGTAAGCAACTTAATTTTGCAATAGACACTCCTCCATGGTTTGAGAAATGTTGGAAGGCACCCGAGGATTCGGTTAGCCATGGCTTGTGAAAGCAAAGGTTGGGGGAGTGTCATCCATAATAAAACTAAAATACATGTGTAAACAAAAGAGAAGGGGGATGATCTACCTTGCTGGTAGAGATGCCGTCCTCCATGGGAGCCGCTCTTGGAAGGTCTGTTTGGCAAGGGAGTTAGAGTGCCCGCTACCATTCGTTGACAACAACAAACACCGCTCAAAATCTTACTTTTATGCTCTTTATATGATTTCAAAACTTGAAAAGCTCTAGCACATGATTTAATCCCTGCTTCCCTCTGCGAAGGGCCTATCTTTTACTTTTATGTTGAGTCAGTAAACCTATTTCCCTCTATCTTAAGCAAGCAATCGAGTTGTTGTGAATCAACCATTTATGCTATGATTTAGTTAGTCATGCCTTTTATGCTTTCTTGTTTAGTACAAATTTTATCTGAATGAATATGACTTTGAAAGTTATCAATGATTATGAGGAGATTGTTATGATTAAGGATGAAAGCCCTGCCATATAAATTCTAATATGAAAGCTTTGCTTAGAAGATAAGTACAATCCGTTAGTAGTTCTCTGACCAAGAACAAAGTTTGCCATAACCATTTATGATTTCCTATGCACCTCTATTTGTGATTTCTCTTTACTTATTTCAAGTTGAATTATATGAGGAGAATGTTTACTAGAATATCTTGTGTGAATCAATATGATGCTTCTTGTCCGTATTTTATTTATCGACTCTTCACTCCATAAACATGTGGTCTTGTTCATTGAGCTCAGTTTCGCTTGGGGACAAGCGAAGTCTAAGCTTGGGGGGAGTTGATACGTCCATTTTGCATCACTATTTTATATCATAATTTGCTGTTATTCATTGATATATTTCATATTTAGAGATGATACTTATGTTATTTCACCTATTTTGCATGTTTCATGATCATTGGAGAATTATTCACCGGAGTCAGGATTCTGCTGGAAAAAGCACCGTCAGGACACCATATTTCGGAAGATCAACAATTGACGGAAATTATATGAAAAATCCTATTTTTCCAGAAGACGAAGGGAGCCAGAAGGAGGAGCCGAGGAGGGCCACCATGGGCCCCCCCATAGGCCGGCGCGGGCCCAGGCCTGGCCGCGCCGCCTTGTGGGGAGGGGGCCCACAGCCCCCTCTGGCCTCCTCTCCTTCGCGTACTTCTTCGTCCCGAAAACCTAAGCTACGGGAGTTACGGAGAATTGACAGTCATGCGGAAAGACACCGAGAGAAAAGAGCTCCTGACGCAAGGAATCCGTGGGAAATTCCCTCCTGAGGGGGAAATCGACGCCATCGCCACCGTCATCGAGCTGGACATCATTAGGATCATCATCATCTCCACCATCTACACCGCCATCTCCACCGCTGCATCTCGTCACCACTGTAACAATTAGGGTTGAATCTTGATTGTTTGATAGGGGAAACTCTCCCGTATTGATTTCTACTTGTTATTGATGCTATTGAGTGAAACCATTGAACCAAGGTTTATGTTCAGATTGTTATTCATCATCATATCACCTCTGATTATGTTCCATATGATGTCTCGTGAGTAGTTCGTTTAGTTCTTGAGGACATGGGTGAAGTCTAAATGTTAGTAGTGAACTATGTTGAGTAATATTTAATGGTTTGATATTTAAGTTGTGGTGTTATTCTTCTAGTGGTGTCATGTGAACGTCGACTACATGATACTTCACCTTTATGGGCCTAGGGGAGTACATCTTGTATTCGTTTGCTAATTGTGGGGCTGCCGGAGTGACAGAAACCTAAACCCCCGTTAGTATATCGGTGCAGGAGGGATAGCAGGATCTCAGAGTTTAAGGCTGTGGTTAGATTTATCTTAATTACTTTCTTGTATTTGCGGATGCTTGCAAGGGGTATAATCACAAGTATGTATTAGTCCTAGGAAGGGCGGTGCATTAGCATAGGTTCACCCACACAACACTTATCAAAACAATGAAGATTAATCAACTATAGGAAGCGAAAGCACTAGACTAAAATTCCCGTGTGTCCTCAAGAACGTTTGGTCATTATAAGTAAACAAACCGGCTTGTCCTTTGTGCTAAAAAGGATTGGGCCACTCGCTGCAATTATTTCTCTCGCATTTTATTTACTCGTACTTTATTTATCTGCTATATCAAAACCCCCGAATACTTGTCTCGTGAGCATTTACAGTGAATCCTTCATCGAAATTGCTTGTCAACACCTTCTGCTCCTCGTTCGACACTTATTTATCGAAAGTACTACGATACACCCCTATACTTGTGGGTCATCACTATGCCCGTGGCCTTACTCTATTGTGTTGTGCTTGCGTTGCCGTGCTCATGTCGTTGCGTATTATTGCTGCATGGCCATTGCTTCGTGTCCATGCTTGTGCTTGTGCCGCCGCTTCCCCGTGCCTCTGTTCTTGATGCTATTCTTGCCGTTACTCAAGTGTATTCATATATGTTGCCCTGGCTTGATTGCAGTGTGCAATACCAATTTACCAGAGCCGTGCCCTTGGGTGCTCTTCATGTGCTATAATTCATAGACATGCTCCATTGAGCATGCTTGTTGGCAAGACAACACCATCCCTTGATGGTGTGCTTCGCATACAATTATATATCAAATATTTCATTGTCTCGCTATGTCATTGTTCCTGTTGTGGCTATGTAATTTATCTGGTTATTGTGTTGGTGCTAGGCTTGGCTCTAGCATGCTCGTCAAGCCTCGATGATCATATGATCACCGTTACTTGGTAAAGGTCTCATTGCTCCATGCTTGTGTCTAGCTGGTGCTCTTCCTTGTCCTGTGTGGCACTCAAACTCGTGGCGGTGCATGTCGTTGCTTACCCCCAAGCTGCGCTTGCGTGATCATTTAGATCATATGCAAGGCTCTAGTGCTTGGTTACTTTGTGTATGTCATTTATCTGTGTAGGTTATCATGATTTAATGGATAAATGAGATGAACTGCTTGCAGTGATGAATATTATGATTAATTTACTTGGGCTAGAGGGATTCCAACACTTGTTGGGGACCCTAGCCCACTCTGAACCCTCGGGTGATGATGTGTGCTTGGTGGTTTGGTTGTTTTGGTGGTTGAGGTGGCCTCAGCAGCCATTCTTGGCTGCTCAAGAAGCTCCCACCCCTGTTGGCTGGCTATGTCTTGGAGAATACATCATTGGACCATCCATTATTGGATTTGATGAGCTTTACCGTTGACAAACATAAATAGACATTTTATAGTCTATCTGTCTGATGGTTTAGCTAGCTATAGGTTGCCAAGTGAACTTGTGTAGCTAGCTAGGGATTAAATCCATGTTGGATTTCTCTGATTGTGTCCCTGTGTGGACACAACCAGTGTTCCCTGGATTTCCTTCCTGGCTTTCCCTATGTTTGCTTGTACCAAATGGCTAGATAGCCATATGATGACACAAACAGGGCTTCCTACCCTTTTGGTGTGCTTGAGATCATGCCTGTGCAATTTATGAACAAAACCATCTGGTTTGTTCATGATTGTATACCTCACTCCAGCTCCTAGAAAATGGTGTTGGTGTAGAGGTTTTGCTTCGTGGTTTGTTTGGCTTTCCCCGCTCCTCCTTGTCGCCTTGAGGTTCTTGATGAATTTGTTGTGGTGGTGGCTGGGATAGGTGGAGCCGCTCTAGCTGTTCACCTGTTCTTGCTGTTTGCTGTGTTCTTATCCTGGTACTCCTTGTCGATGGAATGGCTAGGGTTTGTTGGTGAAAAGCTTTTAATGCTTTTCTGTGCTCCTTTGGTCGACACCAACCTGGTCACTTGGGTGACCCTCCCTCGCTATGTGGTTGTACAGCATGCAAAGACCAGCTGGTTTGTTGTTGAGCAACACAGCCAGGTGCGTGTCGCCTGTGTGTGTGTGTATACATCGGGCTTGGGACTTGTGTGTGGAAAGATCAGCTGGCTGATCTTGATCATATCCTCTATTACATTTCTTTCACTAACCTGCCAAGTGGTTTTACCACTTGGCATAATCTCTATTTGTTGTGTTTGTTTGAACTGGAATGATCAAGATGAAGATCATGATCAAGCATTTCAAGAAGATTATCTTGTGTAGTTTAGGATGTTTCATTTATTTGTAATTTTTCTTTTTCTTTTTCTATTTCTTCAATTCTTGTAATGTGTTGTAAAATTTAATTCAATTTGGAATATTGTAATTGACAATGTAATTTGTGTGTTAATCAATAAAGCTCAAGAGCTTTAATTGTATGCAATATTCCTTTTTATGTTTTCTTAAATAAATGTGTTGATGAATTTGAATTAGGGATTTCTATTTTCGTGCCCTCGGCTCCTTAGTTGTACTCAGTTTTCCCCAGATCCTTAGTTTTTCCTCAGTTTTCCCCCCCTTGTCTTAACCCGCAGAAAGAGCTCGGACGGAAGGAATCCCGTTTAGTTGACGTTGGTTGGTGCTGGCAAGTGGGGCCGCTGTTGGTGCCCCGCAGTGGACACGTCTCCACTTATCCAGATCATCGTGGGACCCACAACTTGTCCACGTTAGCGCGCCGGACCCACAGCTTACCCAGGTGACCGTTGCAAAATGGGAGCCCGAGCTAGCCCCGTGCCCGTGCCCGTGCCATTGCTTCCCCTTTCTTTCTCCGCGCCCCATTGTTCTTCTTCTCCGCCAGCGGCAGCCCTTCTCCGGCACGCGGGTGATGTCTAGTTTCTCTTCGACCTCCCGTTCTTCATGGCCGCAGTATGGACCCGTGCCTTTGACAAGATGCCCTGACTGCCCACGCCAGGAGCCTCTGAAGCGGTCGATCTGTAAGACGGACGAGAACGGCAACCGTGGACGTGAGTTCGTTGCATGCGAGAGCTTGCCATATAGAGAGGGGGATAAGGTTAGATCTCGCTCCAATTTCTCTGTTTTCTCTCGATTTTCTTGTTATTCCCTCGAATTTGGGATTTAGGGTTCACGTTGTTGTTTTCAGATCTTGAAGAAATGCAGGCATTTCGAGTGGATCGATGTGTACGTTCAGAGGCTTCAGTTGCAGGAATCAATTGGCGCTATTGGGGGCGCAATTTGGGAGGGGGGGACTTGCTGTAGAGAATGCGGCGGAGAGAGGAGCCGTTCCGATTAGGGACCTTCCGATTATGCCTAATGCTCCCAATGCAGAACTGGTGGAAGTGAAGGGAGAACTGAAGAAAATGAACAAGCAGTTAAGGCAGCTGATCGAGTTGAAGAAGCAAGCTAATATGATGGCTGGTTGTTTTTTTTGTTGTATAATTACGATCGGATTCTTATCATTGCTCACCAGGCGCTAGAAGTTGTTACAAGGGATACCTTGTTACAAATCCATTATTCAGTTACATGTACTTGTAGTTGTTTTCAAAGTTAGTGTGTGCATTCACCGAAATTACCAACTATATTCCCTAAAAGAAAAGGAAAGCTAAAGATAGTTGATAATTGTTAGAGGGGTGACAAATAATGCAATCCCCGAAATCCGCAAATATGTATGCCTCATGTTTATACCAAAATTATACCACTTTTAGGCCTTTCCAAAATACCAATACCATATCCCAAACTATATTCCCTAAAAGAAAAGGACAGCTAAAGATAGTTGATAATTGTTAGAGGGGTGACAAATAATGCAATCGCCGAAATCCGCAAAAATGTATGCCTCATGTTTATAACAAAATTATACCACTTTTAGGCCGTTTCAAAATACCAATACTATATCCCAAACTATATTCCCTAAAAGAAAAGGAAAGCTAAAGATAGTTGATAATTGTTAGAGGGGTGACAAATAATGCAATCCCCGAAATCCGCAAATATGTATGCCTCATGTTTATACCAAAATTATACCACTTTTAGGCCTTTCCAAAATACCAATACCATATCCCAAACTATATTCCCTAAAAGAAAAGGAAAGCTAAAGATAGTTGATAATTGTTAGAGGGGTGACAAATAATGCAATCGCCGAAATCCGCAAAAATGTATGCCTCATGTTTATAACAAAATTATACCACTTTTAGGCCGTTTCAAAATACCAATACTATATCCCAAACTATATTCCCTAAAAGAAAAGGAAAGCTAAAGATAGTTGATAATTGTTAGAGGGGTGACAAATAATGCAATCCCCGAAATCCGCAAATATGTATGCCTCATGTTTATACCAAAATTATACCACTTTTAGGCCGTTTCAAAATACCAATACTATATCCCAAACTATGTTCCTCATGTTTATTCTCCACCGACAGAGAGAGAGAGAGAGAGAGAGAGAGAGAGAGAGAGAGAGAGAGAGAGAGAGAGAGAGGTTGCCACGAAGAGACGGATAGGGGTATACTGCCCGTTAGATCAGTGGATCAACGGTTCGTGGAGTCGATCCGTGTGACAACGGCTCAACCAATCAGGATAAGTTTGGGCTTCTCAGAGCATTTGTGACAGTACTTGAGGGCAAAACTGAGTAGTACTAAGAATCCAAGGGCACATAAATAGTAAATAGACTAAGGGATTCAAACAAAAGAATTACAAAATGAAAAATGTGTGTTTTGTACAATATAATTCATATTGGGCTACATCAAATTATTTGCAATTCAAATATACATGAGTGTGACAATTATGGCATCATTTAGACAAACTATGTTTTGGGAAAGATGTTTTGCAAAGGGGTTTGGGTGGAAAACCATGCATCTTCATAGCTACACTAGTGATTCTGAGAAGTGGCAATTTGTGGTAAAACTTGATTTATATATGTTTGTTAAGGTTTTCTAGGTGGCAGGTTGCGTAGGAAGACTCCATGAGTAGTTGCCACTATGTTTTTATTTTTTTGGATTTTTTTGCGCATGAAATGACTCAATTAGCTATGTTAATCTCATTTGTTGACTCTCTGTTGACCAGCTACTTGAGGGTAAAACTGAGTATATTGCACTTGCCGGTCTAAGTCCTCGAGGGGAAAACTGAGTACAGATAAAATTTCTGTATAAGGCCTGAGGTTATAACTGAGTACACCAAACGTCCCAGGGTTAGACTCGTGTAGCGGTGCACGCTGCAGCCGTGCATAGCGGACGCGTGTTGCGGTACACGCCACCTTCGTCTTTATAGAGCCCCTCTTTCTCTCCCTCGACGCACGTTCTCACTGGCTCACTGCAACCGCCTCTCCTGTCCCATCATCTTCTCCACAACCGAAGAAAAAACCCCGAAGAAAACCGCCGGCGATGGAGAAGAATGAGATGCCCATTGTCGGCGCATCGGCCGCCGCCCCCGTCCAGGCCCCTGTCGCTGCTTCCAACGTAGCAGCCGGCGCATCGGCCGCCGCCCCCGTCCAGGCCCCTGTCGCTGCTTCCAACGTAGCAGCCGGCGCATCGGCCGCCGCCCCCGTCCAGGCCCCTGTCGCTGCTTCCAACGTAGCAGCCGGCGCATCGGCCGCCGCCCCCGTCCAGGCCCCTGTCGCTGCTTCCAACGTAGCAGCCGGCGCATCGGCCGCCGCCCCCGTCCAGGCCCCCGTCCATTGGGACCCGTACGAACCAGTGCAGTACGACGCGCCGAAGAACCCCTACGACACCACCATCGTCGACTACGATTCGGAGGTAACCCTTTGTTCCCTTGTTCTTATCTCATTTCAATCATTTTGTGTTAGATCTAGCGTTATTACGGTTCGTCTGTTCCTAGTTCAATCCTTTTGTGTTAGATCTTGCGTTATTACTGTTCGTCTCTTCCTAGTTCAATCCTTTTTTGTTAGATCTTGCGTTATTACTGTTCGTCTGTTCCTAGTTCAATCCTTTTGTGTTAGATCTTGCGTTATTACTGTTCGTCTGTTCCTAGTTCGATCCTTTTGTGTTAGATCTTGCGTTATTAGTGTTTGTGATTTGCTTTTGTTTCAGATTTGTGCCGATGATGATGAATATTTGGGCATCCCTAAATTGATTCAGGGTTTGGTCAGTAAACAATTGGTGTGTACAAATTTGTTGTGCATGATCTTTGGTTTACTTACTCAAATCCTGGATATAAGTGTGTCCAATGTAACTGAGGCTACCTCTTTTTTTCGAGCCCATATTATCATGCATGATTTTTTGTTCACTCTCTGTTCAATCATCGTTGCAATTGACTCCGTGTTTTTTGCACGATCTTTGGTGCTACGTGACAGGTCGAGAGCAGCGACGTCGACAGCGACGACGAGTCCTTCCACACCAAGACTCGTCACGTCCTCAGGAGGCTGCAGGCCGGCCAATACGGTCGCCCCTTTGCTCAAGGCATTTACAAGTGCCCCTTCTGCAACAGGAGGCTCTTCGACACCAACTTCAACACCCTGCTGAACCATGCTGAATCCATTGGCAGCCATGGCGCTAGAGTTGGAAGTACCGTGAACGTGCATGCGTACATGGCCAAACACAAAGCACTTGGGATTCACCTGCGCAACCTCCAAGCGAGTCACACGCGCCACCTGGAGGCGTTGAACGTGCCTACTGCACTCTCTGTATGTGACTGCTCTATCTGTAGAGCAGATTAAATTCATGTAAAATGTAGCTTATGTTGGATCTATCGGTACTACATTTGGATCTGTCCTGAATATATCTATGCTATGTTGGTTGCTGTATGCAGCTTATCCTATATTTTCTCTCTGGATTTGTGCCCTAGATTTCCTACCTGATTGGGTAAAAACGAAGGCATAAAGAAATGAATGGCGTTAAAAAACAGAAGGAGAAGCTTCTCTAGATTTGCTACCAATTTGGGCTATCAAATATGAATGAGATCGAGCGATAGAGAGGAAAAAGGTACATTGAAAACTGCTAATCTGGGCGAAAGAGACAGAAACCACTCGTGCCCCCGTCCCGGACCCACACGGCTCCACACGCTACGGCCCTACACGCTACGGCCCCACAAACACGGCCTCGTCCTGTCCCACGCGGTCCCTTCCTACCAGCCCCACACGACGCGGTCCCACACGACGCGACCCCACAAACGACACGACCCCACTCGTCAGCACGGAACGGTCAACTTAACGGATTCCTTCCGTCCGAGCTCCTTCTGCGGTTCAGACAAACGTTTGGGTAAAACTGAGGAAAAACTAAGGACCTGGGGAAAACTGAGTACAACTAACGAAGCAGGGGCACGAAAATAGAAATCCCTTTGAATTATATCATGATCAAGTGATGTTTGAATTTTGAAATTCAAATTCAACTTAGGTTTGAATTCAATCATGCAACTTAATTTTGAATTCAATCATGCAACTTAAGTTGTGATGCAATACTCTTCTCTCTTCTCAAAACCCTAGTCTAGTTGAATAAGAACAAGTTTGTCGCACTCTCGAAACCCTAACCCTGTAAGGTGTCGAGAGAGAAACTTGTCCCCCTTCGATGCAGTTTTTGTTTAAAAGCGCGAAATTTCCCCAGAATTTACAATGCAATGCACATCCCTTTCTAAAATCTACCCCTCGATCGTCTCTAAACCTGGGACATTACAGCCTTTCCCCCTTAAAGAAAACTTCGTCCCGAAGTTGTGGTTGTAATACCTGAAGAGTTCGGGGTATGTTTTCCTCAGGTCTTCTTCTTTTCCCAGGTGGCTTCCCTCTCGGGGTGATGCTTCCATTGTATCTTGCAGTACTTTATGGCTCTATTCCTGAGTTGTTTCCAGTTCTCCTCGAGAATCTTAGCTGGTTTCTCGATGTCAAATCTGGTTGTAACTCGAGCTCATCATGTGATACTGGCTCATCTGGGGTCTTTAAACATTTCCTGAGTTGCGACACATGGAATACATTGTGAACTTGAGCTAGCCTTCCCGGTAGATCCAATTCAAAGGCTAACCCTCGGTTCTGACTCAGTATCTTGAAAGGTCCGATGTATCTAGGGCTCAACTTTCCCTTTACTCCGAATCTCTGAAGACCTTTCATCGGGCTTACCTTAAGATACACCATGTCTCCAACTTGTGGCTCCCAAGTCCTTCTCTTCTGGTATGCATAGCTCTTCTGTCGACTTTGGGCTATCTTCAGCCTATCTCTTATAATGTTACCTGCCAAAACCCACCCATGAGCAGTGGTTAAGCAACACGAAGAGCCGGGAGGCTTCCAAGACTGCGGGGGCCCTGGTCCCTCGACGTCGTCCCGCAATGTTCCGGCACACGTCCTAGCGGTTGCAAGGGCGTGCCACCTGACCTATACCTGGTCAGGAAGGTGTTGGATTGCTTCGATTAGTTTCCTGCATGGTAGACACGTAAACATTAAATACGAGCCCTATCGGCTCTCAGGTTGCCCTGTGGATCGGCTCAAAGAGCCGATCGCCCCATGGTTTACGTCGGGTTAACGATGACATGGGGCTCCTGCTTGATCAATATAAAGTTAAACCAATCTACGACAGTTTAGGGTTTTCACCGCATGATCGGAACATCCTACGCGTAGTTGAGCCTAATAGACACGAAAGATAATGGAAAACCAACCCTAAAAGAGGCCTAAAAACCAACGTTAAGTCAATTCCCGGAACATCCCTCTTAGGACCAACAAACCATACCTTACGCACTACCGGATCATTCAACCCGTTTGCAAGGCCTAACCATACAGATATTAAACCAATCCTTGAAGAATCAAGGAGCAACTATAACAGATTGGATCTACTAAATAACGAACAAGCAAGGTGCTGCCCTTACACCTAGGTAGGTATAAGGGCAGCTAGATATCGAGGGACGGCATAGCTAAGCAAATATGCACAAGAAAAGCATCCATGCAAGCCCCAAAACACCTAAGATAAATAGTGCTACTCGCCATCAACAACGCTTCAGCACGAGCAACACAAGATAACGAATAAACGTGTACTGCCTAGATCGCAAGATGCGATCTAGGCAGCATGATGCTTACCCGGAAGAAACCCTCGAAATAAGGGGTGGCGATGCGCCTGGTTTGTGTTTGTTGTGAACGTGATTGTCCTCCTTTCTCGATAACCCTAGATACATATTTATAGTCCAAGGGACTTTCTAATTCGGGCGTGCACCTAACCGTGCACGGGTTAAACTCTATCTTTTAATTCTAAACTAAGATGCAATCTACTATATTTTACAGATACACGGGCAATCTAGCCCAAACTCTTCGCACAAGGCCGCTTCAGAGATACTCCACGTGTATATCCTTCAAGCCCATCTCCATTACGGCCCATCTCCGATTTGGCCAAAATCCGGTGATAACACATGCCCCCTGGTTTTGGTAAAGATAATTTCAAAACCACCTGCTTTTCCTTCGAAGGGTCACGTCGTGGCAGAAACCATCGCAGATTCTTCATCATGACGCCCCTTCTCAACTTCTCCGCGATTTGACGCTTTGGCACCACATCCTCGGGAACCGCTGCAGCATTGAATCATCTCCACTATATCGCCTCTATTTTAACCGCATCCTGCAGTTCATTCTTCATCCCCTTCACATTAGCACTCCAAAAGCCCTCCTATGCCACCATGTCTTCTTCTTCTTCCTCTTCCGCTTCATCTGTCTTCCCTCCAATCCCTCCCTCCCGCGAGCCGACGCCGGAGTGGGTCCCGATGGCGGACCACATTCGCCGCGCCCTAGAAGACGGGGACGAGGGCCAGCCACGACTTCTCCGTTTGGTCCGAGGACGACAAGTCCTCAACCGACGGCGAGAGTGACCTCCGTTTCCTCGCCGACGGGGAAACGGAAGAGGAGAGCGAGACGATCGCTTCTCCTGGGACGACTTCACCTCCTTCGAGGAGGAGGAGGTGGAAGAAGATGAGGAGGACAACACCTCCTCCGACGAGCCGCCGCCAAGCGCCGCTTCGGCCGAATTCGGCGACTTCGACAACGACGACGACGACGAAGAGGACGAGGACAACGGCCCTCCCGGCGGCGGCAGATAGCCGACGCACGAGGAAGGTGCCGACAGCGGCGACGACGGCGACGACGAGGCAGCGACGGCCCATAGATAGGATCCTTAGTATAGGATCAGTAGTAGTAGATGGGGTAATGTATCCCCTAGTTCTTCCTTTTGAGAGCAATCAGCTTTTTTATGTAAGAAATCCCATTATCAATGAAGAACTTCCTTTAATTTGATTTTGCCGATTTCCTTTGTGCTAATTTAGCCGATTTTCCCTCATATTGATTTTGCCGATTGTCAACTTGGTCAATGCTCAATGAGCCGATAGCATCGTATCGGCTTTTTACCATCAGACGCCCATAAAGCCAATCTGATAACCAACTAGACAGGTTCAAGCAAACAATCCTCAGATTTAGACAATAACTTGATACCTGACCATGATGCTTTGTACCTCTAAAGTCGATGACTGCGCATCGGCTGTTTTTATTCTAAAGTCGATGTCCGTGCATCTGCTTCAAAAATTTAAATTTTTCTGCCGATTGCATCGGCCTCCATACTTTACTGCTCATCATCCCACATACTTGGGAATACTTCTTGAGATGCTGGCCATTGACAGCCACTGGGAACTTCACACCATCCAACTGCTCGAGCATGTATGCATTACCCTTTAAAACTTGGTCGACTTTGTACGGGCCGTGCCAATTTGGAGACCATTTACCATACATTTTATCCTTAGTCCCCAACGGCAATACAGCTTCCCATACCAGATCACCAACCTGGAACTCCTTTGGCTTCACCTTCTTATTATATGCGCGAGCCACCTTGGCTTTATTCTCCTTGATTTTCTCAAGTGACCAAAGTCTAAGTTCCGTTGCATCCTCAATGTTGTCACTCATCAGGGCTGCATATTCTTCAGTAGTTAAATCATTCTGAAATGTAATCCTTCTCGAACCAGCCTTGATTTCCCAGGGTAACACAGCTTCTTGTCCATAGACCAGATGGTATGGCGAGGTTTTTATTGCTCCATGACACGACATGCGATAAGCCCATAACGCTTCTGACAATACCTCGTGCCAACGTCTAGGATGCTCGTCGATCTTCCTCTTAATCAGCTTGATCACTTTTGTTGGACGCTTCAGCCTGTCCATTTGCTTGAGCATAGTATGGAGACGATCGGATCAGCTTGATTCCCATATCCTCGCAGAATTTTCTAAACTCCTTAGAAACGAAGACCGAACCTCCATCGGTCGTGATAGTCTGGGGAATTCCGAATCTGTGGATAACATGCTCCCTCACGAAATCGACAACATCTGACGCTGCCACTGCCTTCATAGGGACGGCCTCTACCCATTTAGTAAAATAATCTGTAATGGCCAGAACCCATACATGGCCTTTGCTCGAAGGAGGATGTATCTTGCCGATCATATCCATGCCCCACCCTCGGAACGGCCACGGCTTGATGATGGGATTCATTGCTGATGCAGGCACCATCTGAATGCTCCCAAACTTCTGACATGCTTGACACCCTTTATAGTACTTGAAACAATCTTCAAGCATGGTGGGCCAATAAAATCCCGATCGCCTGATCAGCCACTTCATCTTATGAGCCGATTGGTGAGTTCCACAGGCACCTTCATGCACCTCATGCAAGAGCCGATTGGACTCGGCTGGTCCCAAACACTTGAGAAGTAACCCTTCCAAAGTCCTGTAGAACATGTCATCGCCGATCAGGACGTACTTCATGGCCCTGTATCTTATCCGTTTAGGTGCCCCCCGAGCCGGATCTTTCAAGTAATTGAAGATATCGGCTCTCCAATCATCGGGTTCCATGAACTGCACCTGAAAATCGGCTCCATCTACTACGTCCTTGTATCCTGACGCCGTCTGTGCGAGGTCGTTCGCCTCGGTATTTTGCGACCTTGGGATCCAATGGAAGTTGATATACCTGAACTGTGCCATCAGCTCACGGCATTGCATCCATAATGGGAAGAGCAACTCGCTCTCACACTTATACTCCTCCGTGAGTTGAGAAATCACCAATTTGGAATCCCCAAAGATCTCAACTGCCTCTGCCCCAGCGTCCAATAGCAACTCCATTCCCTTGCACATCGCTTCATACTCAGCAACATTGTTGGTGCAAGGGGTAGATATCCTGATGGAGAAGGAATACGTTGCCCCCCGAGGCGACACGAGTAGCACGCCGATGCCGCACCCATCCTCACAGACCGATCCATCGAAAACATGGTCCATGCACGCACAGATAGTGCTGCTACGTCCGTGTTGATCCGTTCAGCAATAAGATCGGCCAGCGCTTGTCCTTTGACTGCTTTCGCAGGCTGATACCGGATATCAAATTCCGATAGAGCAAACATCCATTTGCCGAGTCGGCCTTTCAATACAGGAGCCGACAGCATGTGCTTGATGACATCCGATTTGCATATGACGATGATTTCTGCTTTCAGCAAGATGTGCTGAATCTTGGTACAGGTGAAGAACAAGCAGAGGCACAACTTCTCGATCTCGAGGTACCTCGTTTCTGCATCCAACATCCTTCTGCTGAGGTAGAAAACCACTTTTTCCAGACCATCATAAACCTGAACCACCACTAACGCGATGGAGGTGTCGGCTGATACGTCTCCGACGTATCGATAATTTCTTATGTTCCATGCCACATTATTGATGATATCTACATGTTTTATGCACACTTTATGTCATATTCGTGCATTTTCTGGAACTAACCTATTAACAAGATGCCAAAGTGCCAGTTTTTCCGCTGTTTTTGGTTTCAGAAATCTTAGTAACGAAATATTCTCGGAATCGGACGAAATCAACGCCCGTGTTCCTATTTTTCCGGAACCATCCGTAACACCCGAGAGCCGCCGAGGGAAGCCCTGGGGTCCCACACCACACCCGGCGCGGCTAGAGGGGGCCGCGCCGCCTATGGTGTGGTGGCCCCAGCCCCTTCCGAGGCTGCCCTTCCGCTATTTAAAGCCTCCGTCGCGAAAACCCTATTACCACGAAACCTTCCGAGCCACCGCCATCGCGAAGCCAAGATCTGGGGGACAGAGTCTCTGTTCCGGCACCCCGCCAAGCGGGAAGTGCCCCGAAGGCTTCTCCATCGACACCGCTGCCATCTCCACCGCCATCTTCATCACCGCTGCTGCTCCCATGAGGAGGGAGTAGTTCTTCATCGCGGCCGGGGCTGTACCGGTAGCTATGTGGTTCATCTCTCTCCTATGTACTTCAATACAATAATCTCATGAGCTGCCTTACATGATTGAGATTCATATGATGATGCTTGTAATCTAGATGTCATTATGCTAGTCAAGTGGGTTTTACTTATGTGATCTCCGGAGACTCCTTGTCCCACGTGTGTAAAGGTGACAGTGTGTGCACCGTGTGGGTCTCTTAGGCTATATTTCACAGAATACTTATTCACTGTTATGAATGGCGTAGTGAAGTGCTTATTTATATCTCTTTATGATTGCAATATGTTTTGTATCACAATTTATCTATGTGCTACTCTAGTGATGTTATTAAAGTAGTTTATTCCTCCTGCACGATGTAATGGTGACAGTGTGTGCATCCGTGTTAGTACTTGGCGTAGGCTATGATTATGATCTCTTGTAGATTATGAAGTTAACTATTGCTATGATGGTATTGACGTGATCTATTCCTCCTACATGATGTGAAGGTGACAGTGTGCATACTATGCTAGTACTTGGTTTAGTCGTGTCGATCTTTCATGCACTCTAAGGTTATTTAAATATGAACATTGAATTGTGGAGCTTGTTAACTCCGGCATTGAGGGTTCGTGTAATCCTACGCAATGTGTTCATCATCCAACAAGAGAGTGTAGAGTATGCATTTATCTATTCTGTTATGTGATCAAAGTTGAGAGTGTCCACTAATGAAAGTCTATTCCCTAGGCCTTGTTCCTAAATACTGCTATCGCTGCTTGTTTACTTTTTACGTTACTACTGCTGCGTTACTACTGCTTGTTTACTTCCTACAATATTACTACCATCAACTGCACGCCAGTGAGCTATTTTCTGGCGCCGTACTCTGCTCATATTCATTCATACCACTTGTATTTCACTATCTCTTCGCCGAACTAGTGCACCTATTAGGTGTGTTGGGGACACAAGAGACTTCTTGCTTTGTGGTTGCAGGGTTGCATGAGAGGGATATCTTTGACCTCTTCCCACTACAAGAAAAGTTCTGATAGACAACGTCCCAAAATCGTCAACTAAGGGGCATTTTTCGTCGCCTATGGGCCTAACCCGACGATATGGGTTCTGTTGTCGAAACTGCGTCAGGCAAAGTCCAACGACGATTTTTCGGTCCGTCGCTGGGCGCCCTTCCGCCACGGAAAAAAAGTGTTTTGGGAGCCCGTTGACTCTGACGTCATGCAAATGACACGTGGCAGACGCCGTTAACCAGTTAACGGCGTTAACCGGAAACCCCGTGGTAGATGGTAGGCCCACACGAGGCCTGCCACGTCTTAAACGGGCCGAGCCAGATGACATAGTTTGACCGGTCAACTATATAGGGCTGGTCCATTAGTTACGTGGGCCGGGCCTAACCTCTAATGTTGACTGGTCAAAAGTTAAATGGGCCGGCCCATTTAACATGTGGGGTCCCTTACAGAACGGGCCGGCCAAGAAGCAAGTGGGCGGGCCAAAAACATAGGTGGGTCCCACTATCCCGTAAAAGGCCGCCCATTTAGTGTGGGGTCCACCATATAGCAAGTGGGCTGCCCAACAAGCTAGTGGGCCGGGCCAAAACACATGGTGGGTCCCACTATCCTGTTAAAGGGCCGGCCCATTTAGTATGTGGGGTCCACCATATAGCAAGTGGGCCGGCCAACAAGATAGTGGGCGGGCCAAAAACACAGTGGGTCCCACCTTCCGTTAAAGGGCCGCCCATTTAGTATGTGGGGTCCACCATATAGCAAGTGGGCCTGGCCCACCAAGCTAGTGGGCCAAAAACACAGGGTCCCACATTCGCTAATGGGCGGCCCATTTGGTATGTGGGGTCCATATAGAAAGTGGGCGCCCAACAAGATAGTAGGCGGGCAAAAAACAGTGGGTCCCACCTTCCTATTAAAGGGCCGCCTGTTTACCATGTGGGACCACCATATAGCAAGTGGGCTGGCCCAACAAGATAGTGGGCCAAAAGCACTGGGTCCCACTTTCCGTTAAAGGGCCGCCCAATTAGTTTGTGGGGTCCACCATATAGCAGGTGGGCCCAACAAGATAGTGGGCCGGGCCAAAAACAGGTGGGTCCCACTTTCCTCTTAAAGGGCCGGCCCATTTAGTATGTGGGGTCCACCACAAAAGCAATTGGGCTGGCCCAACTAAGTAGTGGGAGGGGTCCACCTTAAAGCAAGTGGGCCAGCCCAATTAGAGTGTGGGGTCCACCTTCAATCAAATGGGCTGGCCCAATAAGTAAGTGGGCCAGCCCGTTTAGTTGTTGTTTATATGCCGGCATAATAGGCGCTATAGGAATTTGCGGGCAGGCACATATGTGATTTCGCTTAATTGGGCCGTTTAAGGGATGGGAATTCGTGATTTAGATACTGAGAATATTTACGCAGCATTGATTTCTGTCGGATAGCCTCACTTACCACAAGCACCAAAGAAAAAATGCGCGAAAGAACTATAAAAACTAACTAAATATTACATCAGCTGCAAGGCATTGAAAAAATATTACAGAACCCAGAGAAATTGAATGGTAATTAAACCTAGCAATACAAGAAGCGATCCGGCAATCTTTTAAGTTGTCCATGCAGCACCTATATCTGAAACAAAGACATTACAAGTTAAGACAGCAACAATGGAAAGGCAAAGACACTACAATATTGTTTGGCAAAGAATTTGGAACTCATCATTTCGTCGTTATAACAAGATCATTGTAATGCGCACAATAAGCAAACAAAGAGTGCATGCCGCATACCAACAGCCAATATAACAGAGCATGTTAGAATGAAACAGCAGACTTACTACTGTCGAGTCCCATGCAAACCAACATGTTCAGGGAGTACAAAATTGGCATGAACAACATAGTAGCAGGCTATAAATTTTGTAACAACGACTGAGCAAGATGAAGTTATGATGGCTACATCTACAGAGCAGGGAATGTAAACCAAAAATAGAAGTTACGATGGCAAAAGCTAAAGAGGAGGGAATGTGAACCAACATGTGCCAAGTGCAATTACTTCATTTTGGCCGTGAACTAAATAATACTCCTGAACTTATAGTGAAGGGGATGCAAATCAAGATGTTTCGGGATATAAACTTGTAATGAGCAACACATAGAGGATAGTTAATGTTGGGGCCAGATACAGAATATAGTGGGATCACCTGTGAACTTGTATAAGAGGGAATGCAAACCAATATGTTCAGCTTTCCATATGTGAGCGTCATGCCAAGTCAGAGAAACAAGTCAATAATGCAGCTTTTGAAGAACAAGATGGCACGCAAAATTATTATCTAGTAGTATGACAAGTTTATTTGTACTACAGGCTAGATAGCAGAGTGATAGCATGCCAAACTAAGTCCTTACTTTGTTAGCTTACAATGAACTAGATACAAAACAATGGCATCACCTGTAGTACAGGGAATGCAAGCCAACATGTTCATGGAGTAAAAAATTGGCACAAACAACATAGTAGCAGGCCATAATTTTTGTAACAACGACTGAGCAAGATAAAGTTATGATGGCTAGATCTACAGAGCAGGGAATGTAAACCAAATATAGAAGTTACGATGCCAAAAGCTATAGAGCAGGGAATGCGAACCAACATGTGCAATTACTTAAAATTGGCCATGAACTAAATAATAGCAGGATGTTACTATAATACCTATAATTTTTGTAACAACGACTGAGCAAGATAGAAGTTATGATGGCTACATCTACAGAGCAGGGAATGCAAACCAAAATGTTCAATCGCTTAAAGTTAGCAATGAAGTAGAAAATAGCAAGATGTTACGGTCATAGCTAGGAATGAACTAAAAGAGCTTCAGACAAACAAGCATCTGAACCCAGAACATGGCGCTAAAACAAGGGACTTACATTAGGAGAAGCACTCTGTGGGAGTCACAACAGATCTTCCTGGGGTTGATAGATCCGGTGATGAAGTACGCTACATGTGCTACTTGGGGTTGGAGAGACGGCCATTACACTTCATGGTTACTCATCTCATCTGCAAAAACGTAACGGCGCGTCGTTAGCACAAACAGATTCCCCCAAGATTAAACAAGAACTTGCAGGCAAGCAATAGAAAAGCGACAGTAGAAGAGTTTAGATCATGCACGGCGCCGGTGAAGCAGATCCGGTTCATGCACAGCGGTGTCGGTGAGCAAGATCCGATGCGGTGGACGACGGATCCGGCGAAGCGGCTCCGGTGGGGTGGACGATACCGCAGCTGAAGCGACTGCGGTAGACTGCTGGATGAGTATATGGTTTCGAGGTTCGGCGGGGATGATCCGGTCCGGTTGATGACGGCGTCGATGAAGCGGCTCCGGCAGACAGCCGGATGACGAGGATCGCGAGGCCTCGGGTAGGCCAGGGAAGTCCGGCGGGGATGTTCCGGTGCGGTGGTCGTGGAGGTGGGAGAGAGAGGGACTTGGGAAGTTCCGGTGGGTGGTCTCAGAGGAGAGAGTGAGGGAAATGAATTTTTTTTCGGGGAGTTTCGGAGCTAGGGAGGTGGTGATCGAAAAAAATGACGGGTAGACCCCCCACCAACCGACTTATGCATGGACATTGTTGTCATCTTTACGAGGGTAGAATGGGAAGTTAGAGGCGTGTGAAATATTTGTATTTTTCGAGCGGGAAGTTTTGCCGCTGGAATGAGATTTCGAATTTGGCTATAGTCCAAGTAATACAAAAATATGAGACCGTACTAGTACGGCCAAGTGTCACATCAAGTCATCATCACGTTGAAAATCGGTTACCACGAGCATAATCATGATATATCTTGAAAATCAATTTTGAAAAGCCCTTCTGAAATATTTCGGGATTGGTACTAGGAGATTTTGCAGCTTGACTAAGTAATTTTTTTTCTTCGAAAAGGGGATATGACCCCAGCCTCTGCATCGTGGTGATGCACACGGCTTTTATTAATAATCCAGTCGCAACAAATGTATGTTTTTTTTTTGCAAGGAGCAACAAAAGTATGTTGTACAGATGGTCCAAGTAATATATACTCGTGATTGTAATATAAGGCCAGGGGTAGACCGGAACCATATCCTCTAACGTAGAGATGACAAGTCAGGTAAGCACAGTGCTTAAGTAGTGCAAAACGTAGAAGAAAAATCAGGAAAATGTAACAAATACTGTACGTATTTACTGTAGCAACCACTGTATATTTTTACTGTATAAAAAATCGTATAAATATTTAAAAAAGATAGTCATAATTTTGATTGTTACTAATTATCGTAAATGCATATGGCTTACATATATTATGGAAGTTAATTTAGATCAAATTAGACTTAATCATGTAGATGTGGAGAAGGAAAATTAGAGAGGTGTAGCTTACCCGACTTGTCTATTGCACGTTAGAGGATCTACTTCCGGGGTAGACCATGCTACTTAGACTACTCATAGTGGGAGTAACTAAGGAGTATTAACATAGAGCTGGTTGTGGTAACTAGCTATGTTACCATAACACTTTTCAAGATAGAATGAGTCTACATACTAACTAAAACAATCATGCATGATAGTACTACATCTAAGTTACTATGCATTATGAAGGTAGTAACATAGAGTAGTGTCATATGCATGCGGAAATTCAATTTGGCTCCCGGGTGCATATGCTCCCTCTACCAAAAAATCATATTTTAAAATGTCGAAAAAAATTAGCAAAAAATTTACATGTACATATTCATAATATATGTTCGTTCGTCAAGTTTCACGAAAAACCAATATTTTTTGTGGTCTATGTAAAAAAGAGAAAACTTATCTTGTGAAAAGCATTATTTTTAGTACTGTGTTTTATCTTTTTACACACGTCACACGACAAGTCGCAACTTTTTAAGGGCGTAGCACGAGAAGATGTACATGCGAATTTTTTGTTTCATTTTTTTGAAATTCAAAATATGTGTAAGATGCATTTCAAAATGGAGGGAGCATATGCTCCTATGTTTCAAAACACCAGTCCCGCATGCGCATGACACTACTATACGGTCACATCAAGTCATAATCACAACCAAAATCAGTTCCCATGTACAAATATTTTGGATTTTATTGGCGGGAGATTGTAGCGCTTGACAGATATTTTCAATTTAGCTGGCGCTAAAAAAATACTGTACTAGCAAAATTGGTAGCTTACTGTAGTACTGCCTCCTTTCAGGGATACAAGGACAAGGACCAATCAACTAAAATAATGTATGAAAATGGTCACCAATGGGCCAACTAATAGTTATACTTTTCCCATGCAGCGCAATATAAAAAATACTACAAATCAGATTAAACCTTGATTAAATATTGGTGCATCCAATCCATTCAGTTTTCATTTAATCCACATCACCAAGGAAACAACCACCAGGTACATAACAAGTGCAGATAGAAGCACCAACAAAATAGTTCAGCATCACAAACCCTTTCACACAACCAAGGGACACCTTTGACTGTCAGTGTTCACTGTGGTATTCAGCATCTCCCACACTTTCTCAGGATGTTGCCCAGGTGGGCTTGACTTGCTTCTAATCCTGCAGTTATACGGTGGATGACTACTCTTTGTGCAGCCACTATTGCTCGTTCCTCTTTGAGTAGTTCCTCGAGAACATAAAAAGACAATGACTTGGACCTCAACCTGCGCTTGGGCTTTGACTTGGACTTGGACCTCGACAAATTAGTTGTGAACCCAGCATTACGCAGGAATGTGTTGTTGGCTATACCATGACATTGTAGTACCTTGGAAAATGAATTCAGACATTCTTCCTGGGTTTTTTCTATACCATCTTTCTTTGGTTTTGCCAGCTCCACTTTCATGTCAGACTGAGGAGTTTTCAGTTGTTACACATGTGTAAGAGAAGAGATTATAATGTGAAGACATGTGTATGAACTACCTCTAATAATCCTACAAACTGGCATGGCTGATTACCGCATATACATTTTAGTAAGAGCATGTTACATCATATTGACATGTCTTCTATTGCTAACACGTAATAGCAGGACTATAAAAATATGCATGGATCCATGTGTAGAATTCGTAATGTGCATGATATTGCTGAGAAGTATATAAGTGAATTGTACTAGCCCTTTCCAGCAGTTCAGACATTTGGTTGTGTTGGCTAGTGCATGAAGCTTGACAAATATGACAAGATATTTCTGAATACAATTGAAAACCATAACTGACATTAGTAGAGAATACTTACAATAACACTCTGTGCAAAATGTCCAGTCAAACCATTTCTGCTCGTCTGGCACACCTTGAATTGCTCAAGTAGACTCATCTCTCTGTCTGTACTCTCACAGTATGCTTGCCTTGCCTTCTGATATTTTCGCAAGAGAAAATATAAATTAGTTTCACAACCACGTCACATGCCGACATGCGACAATTGAAAGTTTTCAAAAAAAATATAAATAAAACAGAGACATCAATTTACGATGTATATTGTGCATCTATAAATTCTAAATGATTTACTAATTTAAATATAGTTGTACAGATAACATTCCTTACCATACAGTAGAGGTGTCCAATCAAGCTACGAGATCCTGTACGCTGTTGTAAACGTACATTATTACGAGCACGCATGTTACTTCGAGCGATGAACTACAAATGAAGACTTGTGAGACACATGCTTAAAAAGGAATCAGTAATGTGATCTTGTCTCACTGTCTTCACAGAACATACCAAATTCTTTTGAGCAGACCAATACTCAACAAGATCACACCATTGATCATCAGTCATCTGTAGTATAGGAGAGGTTGTTGGAATATCGCTAGGAGTCCTCCCAGCAAAGTATCTCATCTTTAGCCTATGGCGCTCCTGGCGCAACGCTGAAGAGAATATGCTCCTGATAACAGTGATTACATTCTTCATGTCATCATCAAACTCAAGACATGTCTGTTTACAACAATGGGAACCGTTCATGTGTTAGATAGCTAGCCAACAGAAAGCTAGAGGGAATGTGAACGAGCAACATGGTATTGTTTACGAAAATGACTTACATGTAACATGTGCAGTAAACCTTCAAAATGAGAAGGGGTGTTTACGTGTTGTTTCCATGATGGAAAGATAGGAATTTGAGTCCTGACAAAAACGCCTGTGATCGATGCTATATTAGATGATTCTTGTGGATCCAGTGGCCTTCTGATACCTGCTATAACTGATGTGATGGGAAATCTTGTTCCCATTCGGGCAATCTTATTTTTAAGTGATTTCAAAGTCGTTGGCCCCCTTCGTTTTCTTGGTCGTGGTGGAACTGCAAATTTAAGCATTACATCAAGCTATCAAGGTATTTATGTAACGGAGCATGTAAGGGAACACGTACCTAATTCGGCCCCACCATCATCTTTAAGGAAGAAGTTGTCTCTGGCAGGACTAAATGTCAGCGGGCGATCGTGATTAGTTAGGTGTTGAGAACCTGCTGTTGAAACTGGGTCTGCTGTGAATTGTTCTTGGGTAACTGGATTGGCAACAGGTGGCTGGGGAACATGTGGTTTGGTATTTGCTCCGTCTACAGCTTTTAGACCAACCGATGTGGGGTTAGGTCGAAGCTTTTTATGTTGGTGTTTCGCATTACAATATTTTTTTGCCTGGTCATCATTTTCAACTAGATTAGAGTGACTCTGAGTCTGAGACCTTGTTTTTACTCTGTTCACTGCATTTGTTTGTGATCTGACATGACCAGCTTGAACCCTTTTTATTTTTAGGTGAGCTGTCAGATATTGATCTTCCTGTTGAACTATGTTCTTCACCTTGTTGGTATTTGAAACGTCCTTACGTGAAGTCCCTGATGCCTGCCAGAGATAAACGGTACTTCAATCAACAAAATCATATACATGCTTGATACGATTATGGAACATAAGAACAGCAAGCCAAGACATGATGAAACATATGTTATTATTATGTGTTAACTGAGCAGATGATAATGCTATAACTTGGGCTGGGTTGGACAGATACATCACAGTTATTGAAGATGCAACAATAATGCCAATGAAAAGAGCGAGCAATCACCTTGGGGGGTGGAGTAGGGTGCTTGACAAGGGCATCCTCTTTACTCAGGTCTCCCTCAGACTCTTGTTCAGTAGGATCAAGTTCTGAATAAGAAAATGATTGTTATCGATGGAGACAGGAGAGGTGTTTGATTGTTCACTGGTGATGCCTATATTTTCTCTCCGGCCCTCTTTGTACTCTACTACAGTATCTTTAGCATGCATTAGAAAAAAATGCTAACGAGATTTATCATGGAACTTTGAGTAGAGCAGTAGAAGGGCAAATTAGTAGTAGCAAGTAGATGATAGCTCAAAAAGGAATAAAGCGTAGATCAAAAATAAATGATTTCCCTGTGCATGCCAATTGATGATTACAAGATTTATAAACATGCAGTTTAATAATGTCGACTAATCACTCTGCAGGCTTGACTTCTACTACAGTCATACCAGATAGCACCAAACAGATTGTAGGAAAAGTAAACTTGAAACCCCAGATCGCACGAAACTGATGTTCGGAAATGAAATGCATAACGGAAGCGGCTAAACACCAACCTTCGCATGGGGAGTGGACGGCTTTACGCTTTGGTTTCGCGCGGTGGACCGGTTGGGCGCGGGGTCTACCCATTTCACCGTGCGGTAGACCAGGGAGTCGGGAAGCAGATCCGACGCAGCGGCGGAGGTGGACGGCGTCCCTGAGCAGGATCCGGCGCGGTGGGCGTCGGCTACGGTGGAGCACAAATGGTGCGGTGTGCGCCTTCGTAGGGGAAGCGGCTCCGGCTTGCTTGACAACGTCTTCTCGGACACTACAGCGTCTGGTCAGGAGGCTGTGGTGGCGAGGTGGGACGGTGGTGCACTGCCGTCGTCGGGCGAGATGCTCCGATTCGGTGTGTGACGCGTGAGAGATGTGGGATTCGGCGCCTGTGCCGGTGGTATGTTTTAATGGCTGGGGTGAGATTGGCCTTGGCCAAGAGAAGAACCGCTGGGGACGTTTTTGATGAAAGGATAAGATCGGAAATTCGAACATTTGAAAATTGGAGGCGGCAACCCGAGCTATTTTCGCCGCTGTTTTGGCGCTTCGTTGAAATGGTTTGGTGGATGCGCGAAAAAAAAATGGACGCGGTCCGACCCCATCAAGGTCTCATTTGTAAGCATGGGCGGTACGGCAGCCATCCTACCTTGATTTTTAGTGAATATCCATCCATTCATATATATGTGTTTTTTTCTGAACATTTGAGTACTTAAAACGGACTTCATATGACAAAGTTGCGCCTATTTTAGTGAACACTGCGTGGAGCCGATTTCGAAAACAAAACATGGACTAGGTACCAAAAAACATATATAGACTCGTTCTCCGCATTAAAAAGATTGATGTATCATGGATCTTAGTATATGTAAAATAACCTTGAGCTATTCATTATCATACGCGTAGAATTGAAGACTTCAGATATTTCTTTATATTTGAAAGAAACGCCATGTTTCATCCGACAACATTTATCATCTCATTGAGTTGGCGCTGATTTTATATGTGGTGACGAAAACAACTGAGGCTCCTTTGATTTATAGGATTTAGATCCTACGGGAATTATTCTACACTATTGGTTATATTCAAAGGGAACATATCCCATATGAATCTTGTACTACAAATCCTATATGAACAAAACATTAGGTCATCCCTCATGGAAAAATCCCTTTGGTACAATCAAAGAAACTCATATTCCCATAGGATTCAAATAGACAAGATGTACATACGTTTTTCCTATCCTATGACTTAAAGGACTCCTGAAATGGCTCGACAACAAAGATCATAAATTCCGAGTTGTGCATCGAGCAAAAGATATTGAAAAAATTCTTGATCGATCCAATTACAAAATGATTTTCAAAAGAACTAAAGTTTTGCCATTGATCACATAATTGGTATGTATATAGGTTCTACTTATAATAAAATATGTTTTGGTTTATTGGGATTGCGTTAGAATTACATGCATCACAATGTCTCGGGACTATTTCGGTATTTACCTCTTCTTTTAGAGTTCGCCCTATCTAAGATTATTTCCGACATTCGCCAATGTTTGCAAGGAATGGCATGCAGTCGATTCCCACCCTGTTTCAGAAAAAATGAAGAAAAAAAAGTGAACTTGTGGCTATAAAATGATAAGCTTGAATTTTGATATGTTTTTTTTAAAAAAAACTAGCTTCAAAATATGGCCTACCATTTTATATAAAAAACCATGGGTCTTAACGAAAATGCCCAAGGTAAAATGTGCATTAACATTTTGGGGAAAGGTGCAATAAGATTTCATTTTATTGTGGGAAACAAATTGTTGTTGTTTTTTTGCCTTTTCTGAATAGCTAAAAAGGTGTCATCTTTTTTCCATACATTCCATAATGTCATAGAACATAAGCATCCGGTGTCCAGATATAGCAACAATTCAGTATAAGACAATACTAACATAGTTTCCATAAAGTACTGCTAACACATAAGAAAACAAAAGATCTAGATGATGACCCAAGAAACATCCTTGTATATAATAACAATCTATTGACCATATGGCGGCTTTTGCATCACCCTATCAAAATCATCTGCCTTCAAGCACGAGAGCAGAATGTCGACACGTGCTTCAACATGTTCCAAGATCCTCTTGATGATCTCATGGATATCTGCATCAGCCGAATAGGAATCAAAGTTGTCAGCCACTAGCTTCTGATAGAAAGAAACATCAGTGTTGAAGGCGTCGATCTTAGGAGTCCCCACATTTCATTACTTGCAAGACCAAGATGATCAAATTCCCTTTACTTCATAAGAATGTCTGGATCGCTGACACGATCGAAATCTTTGCTAGTACCCTCCTTTGGCCGAATTCAAATTTGCATCAGATCTTGGTGCCCATGCCTTTGGTACATGCGGGTAATTTTTTGCCAATATGTCGTGCATTGCACATAGCGTCCTACTGTACAGGGGTATTTCTACATATCTTCTTCCAAATATAATTTAATTTATTTCGGGTTGGATTCAATTTGTTTCAAAATTGTCTGATATACCATTTGTATTGGTAGGAGATGCAGCTTTGAATTTTAATCATTGTTTCTAGGTGCCACACTTGCAGGGTACAGTCAAAGATTTTATCCAATGTTTCATGTCTTGACAAATCCTTTTCGTAATGGAAGTTGAGACCCCCAGCCTCTGCATCAAAATGATGCACATGGAATTTTTTAGTATGGTATTCAACAAAATATGATAAGATGCAAAAATCAAACCTTGGACAAATATGACACATGCTCACTTGGGTAGAAAGCCAATCAAACTGATACAAATTACATTGCAGAGTCCTTGCATGTTAAACTATATATTGCCAAACACCACATATATTAAGGGATACATATTAATTTCGATACTACTACTTTTACGATAGAAGATTTGTAACTACAAACGTTGTGGGTTGTGGCTGCCCTCCTCAATCTACTCACTTGTCTCATCGGCAACCGTCTCCACCTCTCTACATGCACATATGGGTACAACTTCTTCACACCCGAAGAAGATTACTTGTTTCCTGTCATGCTCCGCCACTTGTAGTAGGTGTGCTCCTTTTTCAGAGATGAATTCTCTTTTAGGATGGAGATGTTCTCCTTTTTCAGAGATGAGTTCTCTTTTAGGATGGAGATGTTCTCCTTCGTTAGAGACCCGTTCTGATTTACCATGGAGAGGTTCTCCTTCGATAGAGATGAGTTCTCCTTTGATAGAGATGAGTGCTCATTCAAGAGTACGGCATACTCATTCCATAGCTTCATAGCACGGTTTACCAGATGTGCGTTCACATCTCGGAGCTTGGACGCATGGTCAATCAACTCGCGCGACTCATCCAGGAGCGACCGCCGGATTACTTGCAGAGACGCTTCATGTTGTCGTCCTTCATTAGATGGTAGATTCACAGAGCGACCCTGTGTGACACATGATATTATACTAATAAAGTGCAAGAGTGTAACTTCAATAGTAAAAATATAGTACTCCGAAAGTTTGCAGGACTTAAACTTCAATACTCATAGTAATATGTACAAGACTAACTTCAATAGTAATTGTAATATGTATAAATTTCAATTGCAATACTGTAGTAATATGAGTACTCCGGAGCTTGGAGTAATAAAGTTTCAAACTAAGAACGAAACATGAACTAATAAAGTTTGCCCTATGCATCAATCGATGGAGAGGCTGGATCTCAAGTTCGAAAGGGGGAAAAAGACTGCAGTGAAGTTTCAAGTTTGCATTGAAGTTCGAAAGTGGTAATGCAGCTAGTATTAGTGCAGTAGAAATCCCTTGTGCCTTGTTTGGTTGACGTGTTTTCACATGGTTCAGTGAGTAATATCTGGGTCTTTCTTAATAAGAACACATTTTATCTGTTTGGCAGAAGAGTATTGGACAGGATCAGAGTCGCGGGGATCCTCAGGAAACACTTCCGCGCACGTCGGGTGGACGTGGAACCGCAACACCTCTATGCTCTCGCGTTTCTGGTCGTTCCGCATACGTGCTCCGATTGCTGCTTCTCCTTCCAGGCATCCACCCCGTTCCAGCATGGATCAGGCTGAGGGATTGATTCCAATGCAAAATTACAAGTCCTGAGGCCTGCTGGCATGGATTACGTGAATAGAAATTGGACGCTTCACTAATAAGGCCCGAGGAACCCCTCAAAAAAAAACTAATAATGCCCCAGGACAGGCTATCTCTCAGGTTGTCCTGATCTGCCGCAAATACTCACGCCAAAACATGGTGAATGAAGTATTTTGCATCAAATCCCCTCCGAATAATACTCAGTAGGGGGCTAACTAGTTTTAAACCAATGATTAAACTACATTAACCACTGACCTCGAAGCTCTCCTCCTTGGAGAGGACCGACTCCCCGGCGACGGCGAGGTTGTCTTGCAGCTGCAGCAGGACTGTCACGTCTGAGCCCACGGAGAGGTCGTTGATCCGCTGCCGCTTGGTGGGCACATCAGACTCAACGGCGAGGCCGCCATGCGCCTGCTGCAGCAGCTGTAGGGGGGCGTGCGAGTTGGCGGCGAGGTCCTGTAGTTGCTGCTGGGGGATTACGACGGTGGGCCGCACACCTAACAGGCCCCCTTGTCCACTCGTGGGATTCATCGCCGGAAGATGGGGGTGCAGGGAGGCGCTAATACAGAGGTTGTGGATGGTACAGCCGCCGACGAGCACTGTACAGGTTGGGGCTATAGGATTTTGAAGATGAATGGGGAGAGGCGGCAGGGGCCTATATAAATCGAGAGGAGTGAGGTAGCGAGAAGTGAAGTGAATGGGGAGAGGCGGCAGGGGCCTATAAATCGAGAGGGCTATAGGTTGGGACATGATTTTTACGCAATATTTAAATTTAGATTTAAGCCGCATGTCACCAGGTGACATGCGAAAGGTGCATGTCACCTGATCTCTATCCGTGAAGGACACAGGTCACTCGCAACACTGTACATGGTGTACTGTAGGGACGCGAAACAGTATTGTTCACTGTTCGTAGTGTTTTTCATTTTTCTGATTTTTTTGAATTTTATGCCCATTTGAATCTTTTGGTCAAATCCTAGGTTTGACAAAGATTTAAACAAGTTTAAAATATATGAAAAGGTAAGCATGGATCCTTCTTAGTCACTCTAAAATGAAGCTTTTGGGATGTTCTTGAAATTTCCATGCTTGACTTCATAAGACAGAGTTTAGGGTTAGGGGTAGATATATACATGATTTGTTTGGTTTGAATATGTCTAGACCTTGTTTATCAACTTTAATTCTTACTATATGACATAAGAAAACTATTTGCTTTGGTTTTTCATTTTTCTGATTTTTTTGAATTTTGATGCCCATTTGAATCTTGTCAAATCCTAGGTTTGACCAAGATAATTTAAACAACTTTAAAACATGGAAATGAAAAGGGAAGCATGTATCCTTCTTAGTCACTCTAAAATGAAGTTTTTGGGAGGTTTTTGAAATTTCCATGTTTGAAACCCAAAACCACTTCTCTTCATGCTTGACTTCATAAGACAGAGTTTAGGGGTTAGGGGGTAGATACATGGTTTGTCTAGTTTGAAACTTTGAATATGTCTAGACCTTGTTTATCAACTTGAATATGCTTACTATATGACATAAGAAGACTATGTACTTTGGTTTTTCATTTTTCTGATTTTTTTAATTTTCTGCGCATTTGAATCTTGGTCAAATCCTAAATTTGACCAAGATTTAGACAAGTTTAACACGTGAAAACGAATAAGTAAGCCTGGATCCTTCTTAGTCACTCTAAAATGAAGCCTTTGGGAGGTTCTTGAAATTTCCATGTTTGAAACCCAAAACCACTTCTCTTCATGATTGACTTCATAAGATCGACAGATTAGTTTAGGGTTAGGGGTAGATATATACATGATTTTTCTGGTTTTAATATGTCTAGACCTTGTTTATCAACTTGAATGCTTACTATATGACATAAGAAAACTATTTGCTTTTGTTTTCATTTTTCTGATTTTTTTTGAATTTTGATGCCCATTTGAATCTTGTCAAATCCTAGGTCGTTTGACCAAGATAATTTAAACAAGTTTAAAACATGAATATGAAAAGGGAAGCATGTATACTTCTTAGTCACTCTAAAATGAAGTTTTTGGGAGGTTTTTGAAAATTCCATGTTTGAAACCCAAAACCACTTCTCTTCATGCCTGACTTCATAAGATAGAGTTTAGGGGTCAGGGGGTGTAGATACATTTGGTTTGTCTAGTTTGAATATGTCTAGACCTTGTTTAACAACTTTAATGCTAACTATATGACATAAGAAGACTATGTGCTTTGGTTTTTCATTTTTCTGATTTTTTTGAATATTGTGCCCACCCATTTGTATCTTCATGAAATCCTAGGTTTGACCAAGATAATTTAAACAAGTTTAAAACATGAAAATGAAAAGGGAAGCCTGGATCCTTCTTAGTCACTCTAAAATGAAGCTTTTGGGAGGTTCTTGAAATTTCCATGTTTGAAACCCAAAACCACTTCTCTTCATGATTGACTGAGTTTAATTAGGGTTTTAGGGGTAGATATATACATGATTTTTCTGGTTTTTCATTCTTTTGATTTTTTCTGAATTTTTAGGGCCATTTGAATCTTGGTCAAATCCTTGGTTTGACCAAGATTTAAACAAGTTTAAAACATGAAAATGAAAAGGGAAGTATCCTTCTTAGTCACTCTAAAATGAAGCTTTTGGGATGTTCTTGAAATTTCAATGTTTGAAACCCAAAACGACTTCCCTTCATGCTAGACTTCATAAGATCGAAAGGGGGTAGATACACGATTTGTCTGGTTTGGATATATCTAGACCTTGTTTATCAACTTGATTGCTTACGATATGACATAAGAAGACTATGTGATTTGGTTTTCCATTTTTCTGATTTTTTTAATTTTTTGCCCACCCATTTGTATCTTCGTCAAATCCTAGGTTTGACCAAGATAATTAAAACAAGTTTTATAAAACATGAAAATGAAAAGGGAAGCATGTATCCTTCTTAGGCACTCTAAAATGAAGCTTTTGGGAGTTTTTTGAAATTTCCATGTTTGAAACCCAAAACCACATCTGTTCACATGCTTGACTTCATAAGACAGAGTTTAGGGGTTAGGGGTATAGATACATGATTTGTCTGGTTTGAATATGTCTAGACATTGTTTATCAACTTTAATGCTTACTATATGACATAAGAAAAATAATGTCATGTAAATGAGTTAACTTGGATTTCCTACCCTTGAATCCATAGGAAACTTTATTCTAATGCACTATAATAATCAACCGAGTTTTTACACCAACAGGTCTGTCACTTACGTGTGGTGCCCACGCGTGAGGTCCCACACTTCAGTGAGCACAAGTCACGTGCAATAGGTACGCAAACTCCCAGCCATCTTCTTTGTCAAGAGAAGACGCATCAGGATGCGTATTGGAAGTCTGTGGGTCCTTCTGGATCCTTCGGTTGTCCCTCTCAAAAAACAAATCTCTCTCATTCTCGGCCTCGCTCGACTCGCTCGCTCGCTCGCTCGCTCGCACCTCCTGCTCACTGACAAACCCTGCACAAAAGTCAACATCATCACCCGAAAAAGGGGAGACACCATAATTCTCTCCCTTCTTCTCTCCTTCCTCCGAGTGATCCCTCTTCCTCCGAGTTTCACTCGACGGGCAAACACACTTGTGCTGCATAGTAATAATAAAAAGGTATAGAAAAATCAACCTACGAATCTATAATTAAATAGGTTAGTAATAATAAAAAGGTAGAAAAATCAACCTACGAATCTATAATTAAATAGGTTAAACTAGGGTTTTGCCCACTACTACAGATCAAGGTTCAAACCTTGTTTATCAACTTGAATATGCTTACTATATGACATAAGAAGACTATGTACTTTGGTTTTCATTTTTCTGATTTTTTAAATTTTCTGCGCATTTGAATCTTGGTCAAATCCTAGGTTTGACCAAGATTAGACAAGTTTAACACGTGAAAACGAATAAGTAAGCCTGGATCCTTCTTAGTCACTCTAAAATGAAGCATTTTGGGATGTTCTTGAAATTTCCATGTTTGAAACCCAAAACGACCTCTCTTCATGCTACACTTCATAAGATCGACCGAGTTTAGGGTTAGGGGTAGATACATGATTTGTATGGTTTGAATATGTCCAAACCTTGTTAATTTATCAACTTGAATGCTTACTATATGACATAAGAAGACTATATGCTTTTGTTTTTCATTTTTCTGATTTTTTTGAATTTTATGCCCATATATTTGAATCTTGGTCAAATCATAGGTTTGACAAAGATTTAAACAAGTTTAAATTGTGAAAATGAAAAGGTAAGCATGGATCCTTATTAGTCACTCTAAATTAAATCTTTTGGGAGGTTCTTGAAATTTCCATGTTTGAAACCCAAAACCACTTCTCTTCATGATTGACTTCATAAGAAAGAGTTTAGGGTTTTAGGGGTAGATATATACATGATTTTTCTGGTTTGAATATGTCTAGACCTGGTTTATCAACTTGAATGCTTACTATACATATGACATATATAAGAATGCTATGTGCTTTGGTTTTTCATTCTCTTTTGATTTTTTTTCTAAATTTTTATGCCCATTTGAATCTTGGTCAAAATCTTTGGTTTGACAAGGATTTAAACAAGTTTAAAACATGAAAATGAAAAAGGGAAGTCTGTATATCCTTCTTTTAGTAACTCTAAAATGGAAGCTTTTGGGATGTTCTTGAAATTTCCATGTTTGAAACCGAAAACGACTTCCCTTCATGCTAGACTTCATAAGATCGACAGGGGGTAGATACATGATTTTTCTGGTTTGAATATATATGTCTAGACCTTGTTTATCAACTTGAATGCTTACTATACATATGACATATCTAAGAATGCTATGTGCTTTGGTTTTTCATTCTTTTGATTTTTTTCTGAATTTTTAGGGCCATTTGAATCTTGGTCAAATCATTGGTTTGACCAAGATTTAAACAAGTTTAAAACATGAAAATGAAAAGGGAAGTCTGTATCCTTCTTAGTCACTCTAAAATGAAGCTTTTGGGATGTTCTTGAAATTTCAATGTTTGAAACCCAAAACGACTTCCCTTCATGCTAGACTTCATAAGATCGAAAGGGGTAGATACATGATTTGTCTGGTTTGGATATATCTAGACCTTGTTTATCAACTTGATTGCTTACGATATGACATAAGAAGACTATGTGATTTGGTTTTTCATTTTTCTGATTTTTTTGAACATTGTGCCCACCCATTTGTATCTTCATGAAATCCTAGGTTTGACCAAGCTAATTTAAACAAGTTTAAAACATGAAAATGAAAAGGGAAGCATGTAACCTTCTCAGTCACTCTAAAATGAAGTTTTTGGGAGGTTTTTGAAATTTCCATGTTTGAAACCCAAAACCACTTCTCTTCATGCTTGACTTCATAAGACAAAGTTTAGGGTTAGGGGGTATATATAGATACATGATTTGTATGGTTTGAATATGTCCAAACCTTGTTTATCAACTTGAATATGCTTACTATATGACATAAGAAGACTATGTACTTTGGTTTTTCATTTTTCTGATTTTTTTAATTTTCTGCACATTTGAATCATATCTTGGTCAAATCCTAGGTTTGACCAAGATTTAGACAAGTTTAACACGTGAAAACGAATAAGTAAGCCTGGATCCTTCTTAGTCACTCTAAAATGAAGCTTTTGGGAGGTTCTTGAAATTTCCATGTTTGAAACCCAAAACCACTTCTCTTCATGATTGACTGAGTTTAATTAGGGTTTTAGGGGTAGATATATACATGATTTTTCTGGTTTGAATATATATGTCTAGACCTTGTTTATCAACTTGAATGCTTACTATACATATGACATATCTAAGAATGCTATGTGCTTTGGTTTTTCATTCTTTTGATTTTTTTCTGAATTTTTAGGGCCATTTGAATCTTGGTCAAATCATTGGTTTGACCAAGATTTAAACAAGTTTAAAACATGAAAATGAAAAGGGAAGTATGTATCCTTCTTAGTCACTCTAAAATGAAGCTTTTGGGATGTTCTTGAAATTTCAATGTTTGAAACCCAAAACGACTTCCCTTCATGCTAGACTTCATAAGATCGAAAGGGGGTAGATACATGATTTGTCTGGTTTGGATATATCTAGACCTTGTTTATCAACTTGATTGCTTACGATATGACATAAGAAGACTATATATGTGATTTGGTTTTTCATTTTTCTGATTTTTTTGAACATTGTGCCCACCCATTTGTATCTTCATGAAATCCTAGGTTTGACCAAGCTAATTTAAACAAGTTTAAAACATGAAAATGAAAAGGGAAGCATGTAACCTTCTCAGTCACTCTAAAATGAAGTTTTTGGGAGGTTTTTGAAATTTCCATGTTTGAAACCCAAAACCACTTTTCTTCATGCTTGACTTCATAAGACAAAGTTTAGGGTTAGGGGTATATATAGATACATGATTTGTATGGTTTGAATATGTCCAAACCTTGTTTATCAACTTGAATATGCTTACTATATGACATAAGAAGACTATGTACTTTGGTTTTTCATTTTTCTGATTTTTTTAATTTTCTGCGCATTTGAATCATATCTTGGTCAAATCCTAGGTTTGACCAAGATTTAGACAAGTTTAACACGTGAAAACGAATAAGTAAGCCTGGATCCTTCTTAGTCACTCTAAAATGAAGCTTTTGGGAGGTTCTTGAAATTTCCATGTTTGAAACCCAAAACCACTTCTCTTCATGATTGACTGAGTTTAATTAGGGTTTTAGGGGTAGATATATACATGATTTTTCTGGTTTGAATATATATGTCTAGACCTTGTTTATCAACTTGAATGCTTACTATACATATGACATAAGAATGCTATGTGCTTTGGTTTTTCATTCTTTTGATTTTTTCTGAATTTTTAGGGCCATTTGAATCTTGGTCAAATCCTTGGTTTGACCAAGATTTAAACAAGTTTAAAACATGAAAATGAAAAGGGAAGTCTGTATCCTTCTTAGTCACTCTAAAATGAAGCTTTTGGGATGTTCTTGAAATTTCAATGTTTGAAACCCAAAACGACTTCCCTTCATGCTAGACTTCATAAGATCGAAAGGGGGTAGATACACGATTTGTCTGGTTTGGATATATCTAGACCTTGTTTATCAACTTGATTGCTTACGATATGACATAAGAAGACTATGTGATTTGGTTTTCCATTTTTCTGATTTTTTTAATTTTTTGCCCACCCATTTGTATCTTCGTCAAATCCTAGGTTTGACCAAGATAATTAAAACAAGTTTTATAAAACATGAAAATGAAAAGGGAAGCATGTATCCTTCTTAGGCACTCTAAAATGAAGCTTTTGGGAGTTTTTTGAAATTTCCATGTTTGAAACCCAAAACCACATCTGTTCACATGCTTGACTTCATAAGACAGAGTTTAGGGGTTAGGGGTATAGATACATGATTTGTCTGGTTTGAATATGTCTAGACATTGTTTATCAACTTTAATGCTTACTATATGACATAAGAAAAATAATGTCATGTAAATGAGTTAACTTGGCTTTCCTACCCTTGAATCCATAGGAAACTTTGTTCTAATGCACTATAATAATCAACCGAGTTTTTACACCAACAGGTCTGTCACTTACGTGTGGTGCCCACGCGTGAGGTCCCACACTTCAGTGAGCACAAGTCACGTGCAATAGGTACGCAAACTCCCAGCCATCTTCTTTGTCAAGAGAAGACGCATCAGGAACGTATTGGAAGTCTGGGTCCTTCTGGATCCTTCGGTTGTCCCTCTCACAAAAAAAAACAAATCTCTCTCATTCTCGGCCTCGCTCGACTCGCTCGCTCGCTCGCACCTCCTGCTCACTGACAAACCCTGCACAAAAGTCAACATCATCACCCGGGAGACACCATAATTCTCTCCCTTCTTCTCTCCTTCCTCCGAGTGATCCCTCTTCCTCCGAGTTTCACTCGACGGGCAAACACACTTGTGCTGCATAGTAATAATAAAAAGGTATAGAAAAATCAACCTACGAATCTATAATTAAATAGGTTAGTAATAATAAAAAGGTAGAAAAATCAACCTACGAATCTATAATTAAATAGGTTAAACTAGGGTTTTGCCCACTACTACAGATCAAGGTTCAAACCTTGTTTATCAACTTGAATATGCTTACTATATGACATAAGAAGACTATGTACTTTGGTTTTCATTTTTCTGATTTTTTAAATTTTCTGCGCATTTGAATCTTGGTCAAATCCTAGGTTTGACCAAGATTAGACAAGTTTAACACGTGAAAACGAATAAGTAAGCCTGGATCCTTCTTAGTCACTCTAAAATGAAGCATTTTGGGATGTTCTTGAAATTTCCATGTTTGAAACCCAAAACGACCTCTCTTCATGCTACACTTCATAAGATCGACCGAGTTTAGGGTTAGGGGTAGATACATGATTTGTATGGTTTGAATATGTCCAAACCTTGTTAATTTATCAACTTGAATGCTTACTATATGACATAAGAAGACTATATGCTTTTGTTTTTCATTTTTCTGATTTTTTTTGAATTTTATGCCCATATATTTGAATCTTGGTCAAATCATAGGTTTGACAAAGATTTAAACAAGTTTAAATTGTGAAAATGAAAAGGTAAGCATGGATCCTTATTAGTCACTCTAAATTAAATCTTTTGGGAGGTTCTTGAAATTTCCATGTTTGAAACCCAAAACCACTTCTCTTCATGATTGACTTCATAAGAAAGAGTTTAGGGTTTTAGGGGTAGATATATACATGATTTTTCTGGTTTGAATATGTCTAGACCTGGTTTATCAACTTGAATGCTTACTATACATATGACATATATAAGAATGCTATGTGCTTTGGTTTTTCATTCTCTTTTGATTTTTTTCTAAATTTTTATGCCCATTTGAATCTTGGTCAAAATCTTTGGTTTGACAAGGATTTAAACAAGTTTAAAACATGAAAATGAAAAAGGGAAGTCTGTATATCCTTCTTTTAGTAACTCTAAAATGGAAGCTTTTGGGATGTTCTTGAAATTTCCATGTTTGAAACCGAAAACGACTTCCCTTCATGCTAGACTTCATAAGATCGACAGGGGGTAGATACATGATTTGTCTGGTTTGGATATATCTAGACCTTGTTTATCAACTTGAATGCTTACTATACATATGACATATCTAAGAATGCTATGTGCTTTGGTTTTTCATTCTTTTGATTTTTTTCTGAATTTTTAGGGCCATTTGAATCTTGGTCAAATCATTGGTTTGACCAAGATTTAAACAAGTTTAAAACATGAAAATGAAAAGGGAAGTCTGTATCCTTCTTAGTCACTCTAAAATGAAGCTTTTGGGATGTTCTTGAAATTTCAATGTTTGAAACCCAAAACGACTTCCCTTCATGCTAGACTTCATAAGATCGAAAGGGGGTAGATACATGATTTGTCTGGTTTGGATATATCTAGACCTTGTTTATCAACTTGATTGCTTACGATATGACATAAGAAGACTATGTGATTTGGTTTTTCATTTTTCTGATTTTTTTGAACATTGTGCCCACCCATTTGTATCTTCATGAAATCCTAGGTTTGACCAAGCTAATTTAAACAAGTTTAAAACATGAAAATGAAAAGGGAAGCATGTAACCTTCTCAGTCACTCTAAAATGAAGTTTTTGGGAGGTTTTTGAAATTTCCATGTTTAAAACCCAAAACCACTTCTCTTCATGCTTGACTTCATAAGACAAAGTTTAGGGTTAGGGGGTATATATAGATACATGATTTGTATGGTTTGAATATGTCCAAACCTTGTTTATCAACTTGAATATGCTTACTATATGACATAAGCAGACTATGTACTTTGGTTTTTCATTTTTCTGATTTTTTTTAATTTTCTGCACATTTGAATCATATCTTGGTCAAATCCTAGGTTTGACCAAGATTTAGACAAGTTTAACACGTGAAAACGAATAAGTAAGCCTGGATCCTTCTTAGTCACTCTAAAATGAAGCTTTTGGGAGGTTCTTGAAATTTCCATGTTTGAAACCCAAAACCACTTCTCTTCATGATTGACTGAGTTTAATTAGGGTTTTAGGGGTAGATATATACATGATTTTTCTGGTTTGAATATATATGTCTAGACCTTGTTTATCAACTTGAATGCTTACTATACATATGACATATCTAAGAATGCTATGTGCTTTGGTTTTTCATTCTTTTGATTTTTTTCTGAATTTTTAGGGCCATTTGAATCTTGGTCAAATCATTGGTTTGACCAAGATTTAAACAAGTTTAAAACATGAAAATGAAAAGGGAAGTCTGTATCCTTCTTAGTCACTCTAAAATGAAGCTTTTGGGATGTTCTTGAAATTTAATGTTTGAAACCCAAAACGACTTCCCTTCATGCTAGACTTCATAAGATCGAAAGGGGGTAGATACATGATTTGTCTGGTTTGGATATATCTAGACCTTGTTTATCAACTTGATTGCTTACGATATGACATAAGAAGACTATATATGTGATTTGGTTTTTCATTTTTCTGATTTTTTTGAACATTGTGCCCACCCATTTGTATCTTCATGAAATCCTAGGTTTGACCAAGCTAATTTAAACAAGTTTAAAACATGAAAATGAAAAGGGAAGCATGTAACCTTCTCAGTCACTCTAAAATGAAGTTTTTGGGAGGTTTTTGAAATTTCCATGTTTGAAACCCAAAACCACTTCTCTTCATGCTTGACTTCATAAGACAAAGTTTAGGGTTAGGGGGTATATATAGATACATGATTTGTATGGTTTGAATATGTCCAAACCTTGTTTATCAACTTGAATATGCTTACTATATGACATAAGAAGACTATGTACTTTGGTTTTTCATTTTTCTGATTTTTTTAATTTTCTGCGCATTTTAATATCTTGGTCAAATCCTAGGTTTGACCAAGATTTAGACAAGTTTAACACGTGAAAACGAATAAGTAAGCCTGGATCCTTCTTAGTCACTCTAAAATGAAGCTTTTGGGAGGTTCTTGAAATTTCCATGTTTGAAACCCAAAACCACTTCTCTTCATGATTGACTGAGTTTAATTAGGGTTTTAGGGGTAGATATATACATGATTTTTCTGGTTTGAATATATATGTCTAGACCTTGTTTATCAACTTGAATGCTTACTATACATATGACATATCTAAGAATGCTATGTGCTTTGGTTTTTCATTCTTTTGATTTTTTTTCTGAATTTTTAGGGCCATTTGAATCTTGGTCAAATCATTGGTTTGACCAAGATTTAAACAAGTTTAAAACATGAAAATGAAAAGGGAAGTCTATATCCTTCTTAGTCACTCTAAAATGAAGCTTTTGGGATGTTCTTGAAATTTCAATGTTTGAAACCCAAAACGACTTCCCTTCATGCTAGACTTCATAAGATCGAAAGGGGCTAGATACATGATTTGTCTGGTTTGGATATATCTAGACCTTGTTTATCAACTTGATTGCTTACGATATGACATAAGAAGACTATGTGATTTGGTTTTTCATTTTTCTGATTTTTTTGAACATTGTGCCCACCCATTTGTATCTTCATGAAATCCTAGGTTTGACCAAGCTAATTTAAACAAGTTTAAAACATGAAAATGAAAAGGGAAGCATGTAACCTTCTCAGTCACTCTAAAATGAAGTTTTTGGGTGGTTTTTGAAATTTCCATGTTTGAAACCCAAAACCACTTCTCTTCATGCTTGACTTCATAAGACAAAGTTTAGGGTTAGGGGTATATATAGATACATGATTTGTATGGTTTGAATATGTCCAAACCTTGTTTATCAACTTGAATATGCTTACTATATGACATAAGAAGACTATGTACTTTGGTTTTTCATTTTTCTGATTTTTTTAATTTTCTGCGCATTTGAATCATATCTTGGTCAAATCCTAGGTTTGACCAAGATTTAGACAAGTTTAACACGTGAAAACGAATAAGTAAGCCTGGATCCTTCTTAGTCACTCTAAAATGAAGCTTTTGGGAGGTTCTTGAAATTTCCATGTTTGAAACCCAAAACCACTTCTCTTCATGATTGACTGAGTTTAATTAGGGTTTTAGGGGTAGATATATACATGATTTTTCTGGTTTGAATATATATGTCTAGACCTTGTTTATCAACTTGAATGCTTACTATACATATGACATAAGAATGCTATGTGCTTTGGTTTTTCATTCTTTTGATTTTTTCTGAATTTTTAGGGCCATTTGAATCTTGGTCAAATCCTTGGTTTGACCAAGATTTAAACAAGTTTAAAACATGAAAATGAAAAGGGAAGTCTGTATCCTTCTTAGTCACTCTAAAATGAAGCTTTTGGGATGTTCTTGAAATTTCAATGTTTGAAACCCAAAACGACTTCCCTTCATGCTAGACTTCATAAGATCGAAAGGGGGTAGATACACGATTTGTCTGGTTTGGATATATCTAGACCTTGTTTATCAACTTGATTGCTTACGATATGACATAAGAAGACTATGTGATTTGGTTTTCCATTTTTCTGATTTTTTTAATTTTTTGCCCACCCATTTGTATCTTCGTCAAATCCTAGGTTTGACCAAGATAATTAAAACAAGTTTTATAAAACATGAAAATGAAAAGGGAAGCATGTATCCTTCTTAGGCACTCTAAAATGAAGCTTTTGGGAGGTTTTTGAAATTTCCATGTTTGAAACCCAAAACCACATCTCTTCACATGCTTGACTTCATAAGACAGAGTTTAGGGGTTAGGGGTATAGATACATGATTTGTCTGGTTTGAATATGTCTAGACATTGTTTATCAACTTTAATGCTTACTATATGACATAAGAAAAATAATGTTATGTAAATGAGTTAACTTGGATTTCCTACCCTTGAATCCATAGGAAACTTTGTTCTAATGCACTATAATAATCAACCGAGTTTTTACACCAACAGGTCTGTCACTTACGTGTGGTGCCCACGCGTGAGGTCCCACACTTCAGTGAGCACAAGTCACGTGCAATAGGTACGCAAACTCCCAGCCATCTTCTTTGTCAAGAGAAGACGCATCAGGATGCGTATTGGAAGTCTGTGGGTCCTTCTGGATCCTTCGGTTGTCCCTCTCACAAAAAAAAACAAATCTCTCTCATTCTCGGCCTCGCTCGACTCGCTCGCTCGCTCGCTCGCTCGCACCTCCTGCTCACTGACAAACCCTGCACAAAAGTCAACATCATCACCCGAAAAAGGGGAGACACCATAATTCTCTCCCTTCTTCTCTCCTTCCTCCGAGTGATCCCTCTTCCTCCGAGTTTCACTCGACGGGCAAACACACTTGTGCTGCATAGTAATAATAAAAAGGTATAGAAAAATCAACCTACGAATCTATAATTAAATAGGTTAGTAATAATAAAAAGGTAGAAAAATCAACCTACGAATCTATAATTAAATAGGTTAAACTAGGGTTTTGCCCACTACTACAGATCAAGGTTCAAACCTTGTTTATCAACTTGAATATGCTTACTATATGACATAAGAAGACTATGTGATTTGGTTTTTCATTTTTCTGTTTTTTTATTTTTCTGCCCATTTGAATCTTGGTCAAATCCTAGGTTTGACCAAGATTTAGACAAGTTTAACACGTAAATGAGTTAACTTGGATTTCCTACCCTTGAATCCATAGGAAACTTTGTTCTAATGCACTATAATAATCAACCGAGTTTTTACACCAACAGGTCACTTACGTGTGGTGCCCACGCGTGAGGTCCCACACTTCAGTGAGCACAAGTCACGTGCAATAGGTACGCAAACTCCCAGCCATTTTCTTTGTCAAGAGAAGACGCATCAGGATGCGTATTGGAAGTCTGTGGGCCCTTCTGGTTCCTTCGGTCGTCCCTCTCACAAAAACAAATCTCTCTCATTCTCGCCTCGCTCGACTTCTGCTCGCTCGCTCGCACCTCCTGCTCACTGACAAACCCTGCACAAAAGTCAACATCATCACCCGAAAAAGGGGAGACACCATAATTCTCTCCCTTCTTCTCTCCTTCCGAGTGATCCCTCTTCCTCCGAGTTTCACTCGACGGGCAAACACACTTTTTTTAATTTTCTGCCCATTTGAATCTTGGTCAAATCCTAGGTTTGACCAAGATTTAAACAAGTTTAAAACATGAAAATAAAATGGTAAGCATGGATCCTTCTTAGTCTCCCGAAAATGAAGCTTTTTTTTTGAAATTTCCATGTTTGAAACCAAAAACCACTTCTCTTCATGCTTGACTTCATAAGACATAGTTTAGGGTTAGGGGTAGATATATACATGATTTTTCTGGTTTGAATATGTCTAGACCTTGTTTATCAACTTGAATGCTAGCTTACTATATATGACATAAGAATGCTATGTGCTTTGGTTTTTCATTCTTTTGATTTTTTCTGAATTTTTATGCCCATTTGAATCTTGGTCGAATCCTAGGTTTGACCAAGATTTAAACAAGTTTAAAACATGAAAATGAGAAGGGAAGCATGTATCCTTCTTAGTCACTCTAATTAAAATGAAGATTTTGGGAGGTTTTTGAAATTTCCATGTTTGAAACCAAAAACCACGTCTCTTCATGCTTGACTTCATAAGATATATAGAGTTTAATTAGGGGTTAGGGGTATAGATACATGATTTGTTTGGTTTGAATATGTCTAGACCTTGTTTAACAACTTGAATGCTTACTATATGCCATAAGAAGACTATGTACTTTGGTTTTTAATTTTTTTGATTTTTTAAAATTTTCTGCCAATTTGTATCTTGGTCAAATCCTAGGTTTGACCAAGATTTAAACAAGTTTAAGACGTGAAAATAAAATGGTAAGCATGGATCCTTCTTAGTCTCCCTAAAATGAAGCTTTTGGTTTTTTTTTTGAAATTTCCAGGTTTGAAACCCAAAACCACTTCTCTTCATGCTTGACTTCATAAGACAGAGTTTAGGGATAGGGGTAGATATATATATACATGATTTTTCTGGTTTGAATATGTCTAGACCCTGTTTATCAACTTGAATGCTTACTATATGACATAAGAATGCTATGTGCTTTGGTTTTTCATTCTTTTGATTTTTTCTGAATTTTTATGCCCATTTGAATCTTGGTAGAATCCTAGGTTTGACCAAGATTTAAACAAGTTTAAAACATGAAAATGAGAAGGGAAGCATGTATCTGTAACAACCCAACTTTTGTGACTTGATTAAAATTTTGGAGTACAAATTTTTGGGCCAACAAAAACTTTTTATATCTTCCAATTTTACATGCATATAGTTGGTCTTGCATTGATTGTAGGATGTGTGTGTTTGTTACTTGTGGAAATTACATTGTGTGTCAATTACTAAAAACCCTAAAACCCTTCCACCTGTGAACTTTTTATCTATATATATATATTCTTTTTTTATTTCTTGTTTGAATTAATTAAACCAAGACACAAACCCTTTTTCATGTGATCATCCCCACATGTGATCATCCAAGATCATGACCATCTCCATTTTTTTTCCTCCGCCAATTCTCTTTTATTCTTTTTCCAATTTCCATTCTACAAATTCTCCAAGCAAGGACCCTATGTCTCATCCCATATTTTGACTCAACTTGCCTTGGGTCATGCCCTAGTGTGTTGACCAATTTTTCAAACAAATAGAAATGTGGAGGATGGCCATCACACCACCACCATTACCTTGCATTCCTCCCTCTATCTTTTTTCCCCCCCTTCACTCTCCAAACCACCGGCATGGTGGATGCACCTGAACCCACACACGCCCCCATCTCCTCTCTTCTTACTCTCTCACTCTCCACACATGATCCACGAGTGTGCATGCATTTTGGCACCATGTGATTAATAGAGAAATAGAGAAGAGGTGGCGGGGCTTGAGTACACTTTGCCAATATGCATGCCTCCACTTAGACACAACAAACCGAAGCTACTCCAACCCTACCCTCCCTCTGTCCCTCCCTATCAACCTAGACATATACTCACCACGTCACCTCTCTCCCATGGCAACCCGCATAGAGCCAGCCCTCCCTCTTTCTCTCTGCTGCTCATGCACAGGCTGGAAGCTATCGACGTCTCCCCGCAACCTCCCTTTCTCCTTGGCATGATGTGAGCCTCCCTCGCACCGAACCACCCCTGCCGGCTCCGGTGGTGACCACACACGTCTCCACGGCACGCACACGTCGACCATTCGTCAAACCACGCGGCTGGTGCACTGGGGACGGCCGTGGCTGGCAAAGGAGAGCGCCGGCACCTCGGAAACATGCGCGGCTCCGCTTTCCCTCTCCCCTGCACGCCGTGACCTCGTTTTCCGTTGGCATTTCGCCGAACAAGACGTGGGCTGGCACGACCCTTCCCCACGTCGATTCCCTAGCACTCCCGCCCGCTTCCCTCTCCAAACCATCTCGCACCGGCGGAGCACGCTCCACCGCCCACGGGAGCGCCGCGCTCACCTCATCGTGCACGCACCAAGTCCGCCATACGCCCGGCCTCGCCACTTATATGGCTCAGACATCTCCTCTCCGCTCATCGGTTACACCCGACCACTCCTCGGTTCGCGCGCGGAGAGAGAGGCGCAAACTCTGTTGATCCCGGGCGCACACGGCGGTAACCGCCGTGTCGCGGTGAAGGTTGCCGTGGCAGCCGGCCACCATTCCTCTCCTCCCCCTTGCTCTCCGTCGCATCTCATCTCTCTCTCTCGACGCGTGCCTTCGTTTGTCCCTAGGGCCCTTCGACGTCGCACCGTGGACGCGGTGAGGCCGTCGCCGTCGTCAAACTCACGCCGGTGACCTCGGCCGTCCACCGGCAGTGTTGCCGCGGAGAAAAGCTGCGGAACGGCGGCGACCCACCGCACCCTCTCCATCGACCCCACCCTCAGTGAGCAAACACGGACGTCGCAGCCGTCGCCGTCACCATCGCCGCCCCCGAACTCCGGCGTGCATGCGCACGCGAGGTTACTGCACGGCGGAGCCCTTCCGCATCTCCGGCGACGATCCCTTTGTCCCCGAGCCCCTAGGTGACCCGATCCGCACCCAAGTCGCTAGGATTGGTTCCTTCGTTGTCTGCGTCGCGTGCGGGAAGAAAGGCCGTTCGATCGATCTGGATCGATGGCGCATGCGGCCCGGCCTTGCATGGCTGCTGGCCGCAGGCCCGCGCGCCGGCGTGGCTCTCACGTCGGTGCGGTTTAAACCGCTGGCTCCCGCGTCTCGAGCCGCGATTGGCCGGCCGGCGGATGGATGCGCCGCCGCCACTTCCGCCCATGTCCCCTTTTTCTTTAATATGGAAAATTCTGCGCGAAACTACCCTAGCTTTTAAATCACCATAAATTCGTAAAATGTCTAAAATTGATGATTCAAATTCGTGGATGCTCACAAACGAAATGTTAACCATATACAATTGCATGCATGTGATTCTATGTAGTAGATGTGCAAATAAACTAAAATCTAGAATGTTGCGGTATAGGTATTTTATTTCTTGTGACAGCTTTATTGATCCTATATGCATGAGGTAAATTTTTCTGTACTCCGGATGAGCTTACTGTCATTTGGCATGGTACCACATGCAGGAGCTTCTTGTATTTTGATTGGTTAGCAAATTAAAATTGGTCCGGGAGCTCTTCGTGATTTTTAATTCAAAAACCAAAACTGATTTTGGGACAAACCCAAGTGCTATGGGTAGACATCATGTTGGGGTAATTCTGTGCCAAAGGAAATAATTTTGTGAATTATATATTTTGTCTGGGGAATTTACTACTGAAACAGGACATATTTCAGTATCTGAAATTTGTAAATTCTTTTACAAATCAAAAAAAAAAAAAAAAAAAACCAAACCAGTGGGGTTAGATCACATTTAGTTTCAGATATCCATAGGTATGATTGGTTTTGTTTGGTGATTCTGATCTTGGTGTGGATAGCTAATTGTGTGCTCTGGTTTCTGTCTCATTTAAATTGTCAAAATTATTTAAAAACTTATTTGCAAGTGATTCTTGTGCAAGTGTGTTATACATTTTGTTAGCTTTCAGTAGGTATGCTGCATGTATTTTTGTGACTCACAGAAAGATTTAGACCATTTAAATGGTTCTTAAGTCATTTCTGGAATTGTAAAAATCATATCTTTTGTTTTAAAAATCATAAATTAGTGAAACCACTTTCAGTAGCTTGCATTTGTAAACCTTTACATACTGTGATTTTACCAAATTTTTGTGTGCACTATTCTGGAATGGTTTGTTGATTCGGTGTGTGCTTGTTTCTTTTTATTTTGCGACGCTAGATTCGAACGCCGCCGGAAACAAGGGGGAGGTGAATTTGGAGGATTTGAGGAAGAAGGCCAGGGACACTTTGCTGATCAAGGCAAGCCACCTCTTGATGCATGTCTCATCCTAATTATCTTACTCTTGCATTATCACAGGTTTTGATAAATTGCATGTCTTTTATTTATTTATGTGAGTGGTTCCGCCACTCGAAGTTTTATTATTCCACCCTTACGGGTGCAGCCCTCGTGTTACCTACTGATCACACACTTGCTACTGATATGGTGCTTAGCACCTTATCATCCTTGTCGCCGCTTTTCAAAGAAAAGTCGGACTATAGGTCGGGAGCCCTCTTTAAAAAGGTTTGTGAAAATGTTTTCAAGAAAGAAGTGTTTCGAAAACCTTGGAATGGGGTAGCCCTGCCCAAGTGTGAGTTTATGAAAAGGAAAAGGTTTTTGGGAAGAAAAGTTGCTGGAGGCAAGTGGAGAAAATTGTTTTCGAAAAACTTTGGTGACTGAGTACCTAACCGGACCTAGCCAGTACAACCACATTACCCTTTAGTGGGACGGGGCGTAGCGTAGTAGTTTGTCTCGCCTTAGTTTGGGTCCTGCAAGTGTAGTGGCAGTCCGACCATGGACGCTTCGACCGGGGTTCTTCCCATGAGAAGGGACGCAACCCATTTGCCTGTTTAGGTACGCGGGGTACAACTTATGAGCTCCCATTGAAATATGCCTAAGAGGTTGGATGGCATTCCGGAGGGTCGAGTGTGCTGGGGACCTTGCTACTCCTGGACAGCCCTCGGACTCTGGTGTTGGGAGGTACAACTCATTCGGCATGTCTTAGGCTAAGGCGAGCAGGCGAAAAACTACGATCGGGTACTTGTCGTGGCATATGTTATTATGCAGGGATGATGCCCACACGATGAGTATTCGGATCTTGTGGGGAAAGTGTACAACCTCTGCAGAGTGTAAAACTATTCGAATAGCCGTGTCCGCGGTTATGGACGTGGGAATGGAAGCTGCTTGGCATTAAAGGAAAGTTTTGTTTTACAAAAGTGTTTTCCAAAAAGGTTTTGGAAATGTACCTGGGAGGTACGGAAAGATACCAGTGGGACTGGTGGAAATGTACCTGGGACGGTGGAAAGTGGAAATTGTTTTGGTCAATCTGATGACAAAAGAAAATGGGTCTTCCTTACCTATTAGTCTTCAAAAGAAAACTTGTTTTCAAAAAGGTTTTCAACAAAGATATAGAGATGTCATACTCTCGAGAGGAACCACCTCTCGCTCCTTGTCGCCCTAGTTTAGTGCCTGTTCCTTGCTACTGCCATATTGCATATCCTTTACTTCTCTCTAAGGTGGTTTGCGAGTACATTCAAACGTACTCATTGGCATTGTTGTCCTGGCTATTTACTTGGCCAGACTTTGAAGAGGAGTACTTCGAAGAAGAGGAGTACGACGCCGAAGACGCGAACTAGGACGCTCTCCCAGTCAGCCGCCTGTAGGGTAAAGGCCTGACTTGGGTTCCACCGCTGTTTGGAGTCAAATAAATTCCGCTGCTGTTTGTTGAACTTCGGCCTTGATGGCCTATGATGTAAGACTTCCGTATTAATATTATTTCGGTACTGTAATGGATGATGTAATCTGGTATCAGTTCGGTTATGTATTCACGATGGAATGATCTTGGGATCGTGAAATTGTATGCATAACAGGAGTTCTGGACTGGTAAGTCCGGGGCCCCACAGAGCTGGTATCAGAGCCATCCTGACTGTAGGAGACCTTAGTTAGCATGGGCGTTAGTTAGGAAAATACTACTTTGGTAAAATTATTTACTAAACCTATTTTCCTAAATACTAGAAGTTTAGCTTCTATCTTTCTTACCCTTTCAAAAACTTCTAATTCTCACCTCTCTGATTTTTAGCGACTTTGAAAGTTCTTATTCTACTATCTCATCCTCTTCCAAACCTATATAATTGGCGATGTTCCCCCAACTCGACACACCGGACTCGAGGTATTGAAGACGACAAGCTCAGTTGATTCGGATAGGATACACCAAATATTAGGTGTCCCTTGGAACTAGTCCTATGCGCGATTCCCGTAGTCGTTGTAGTTTCGTAGTGTGAGCTTGATTGGTTGTATGTGATTGTTGTGTGATGCTATTTTGTGCCTTGGCACTCCTGCTATGATACACCTTTGTTTTCGTCCATTTTTGCTTGGTTGTTTTCGTTTTAAAACTTTCGTTTTTACCAAACCCTCCCCTTTTAAGTGGGTGCCCATATCCTTGTTTCCCCATTAATATCTGAACCCTTCTTCGGGATGGTTGACAACCATAGAGCAAGCGCCGGCGGGTCAGACCAAAACCCCCTCCACCTCCGGACCCAACCATGGCACAACTTCTGCCTTATGATGGAAGACCGTGAGGCAGCCCGTACGGAGCGCCAAGCTAGCCTTGCTACCCTTCAGCACCTCGCTCAGCTTGCGACCGGAAACGCCAACAACAATAATGGCGGGAACGGCAATGAAGACCCCCGCTCTAAGTGAAGGATTTCCAGAGCACCAACCCTCTGTTTTCGCCAAGTGCATGAACCCCTTGACGCCGATGATTGGCTTCGCACCATAGAGAACAACCTGGAGGTCGCCGGAGTCGGCAATGCTGAGAAGGTGTTATTCGCCACTCATTTTCTTTCGGACCTGCACGTGCTTGGTGGGAAAATGTCAAGGCTATTCAAGCTGAAGGCCACGTCATCAACTGGGAAGAATTCAAGGCCAAGTTTCGCAAGACCCATATTCCATCTGGTCTAATCAAGCTCATGAAGGCCAAGTTCATAAATCTGAGGCAAGGAAGCATGTCCGTGGTGGAATACTGGACAAGTTCACCACTCTGTCTAGGTATGCTCCTGAGGACACCAACACCAAGAAGAAGAAGGACCGTTTTACGAGCAGTCGCACGATGAGCTGCAAAGTATCTTAGTAGCTGTCCCATACCCCGACCTTGAGTCTCTGGTGGATGCTTCCATCATGGTTGAGAGCAAGCGCAAGAATGCAATTGAAAATCGCAGCGCAAGGCACGTGCGCGGGCAGCTCGGCACTCAGCAACCCCGTAGTCCCCCCACCTAGGTTGGCGCCCGCAGTGGACCCCTCCCCCTGCACCTCGTCCCAACAACCTCAACCAAAATCCAACTACAATGCGAGAACAACACTTCGCAAACCCCCAATGGATGCTACGCTGCGGACAACCGGATCATTACTCTAACGAGTGCCCCAACAAAGTGGCTCCGGACAGCGCCCCAATGCGCCCAAGCCAAATCAAGGACAATCTCGCACCGCTTGGGAGGAACCGAACCATATGAAGCAGACCACCTAGAGGACACCCGAACCATGTCAACGAGAAGAAGCTCGGAAGCTCCGATATTGTTCTGGGTACATTTCTTGTCAACTCGGTACCCTCAATTGTTTGATTACGGAGCCTCGCATTCTTTCGTTACCAAGCCTTTGTGAGAAAAGGAGGTTTAACCCCCACCCCCATGAAGCGACCTATGTTAGTCCAAATCCTGGATCCACAGCAAAACCCAAAGTTCTTGCAAGGAGGTTCCTATAGAGATTCAAAGCGTTTCCACGCGGATCGATCGTGTTAGGAGAGCAAGGCTTAGAAGTTATCCTCGGGATGAATTGGATGGTGAAGTATAAGGGACACATAGATTGTGTCCCGAGCCATAACCTGACTGCCGAGGACGGTGAAGTAGTTGAGCATGTGGCAACCATGCCCTCATCGAAGGCCTTATGCAAGAAGAGTGTCGCCGGTCCAGCCCTGCATGAAGTACCCATAGCTTGTGAGTATCTCGATGTTTTCCCGATGAACCCGGTATGCCCCCTGATCGGGATATCGAGTTTATCATTGAGCTAGTTCCCGGAACTGCCCCTATCGCTCAACGACCCTACCGGATGAACCCTCAAGAATTAGTCGAGTTGAAGAAGCAGTTGGATGACATGTTGAGGAAAGGGTTGATTCGCCCGAGCGCATCACCCTGGGGATCTCCGTCATCTTTGTGGATAAGCGGGACGGTACTATTCGTTTGTGTACGGATTACCGTAAGCTTAATGATGTCACCATCAAGAACAAATACCCCCTCCCGAAGATTGAAGACCTGTCGACCAGATGAATGGGGCACGAGTTTTCTCCAAAATTGATCTCCGAACTGGTTATCATCAACTCAAGGTTCGAGAGTCAGACATTCCCAAGACTGCCTTCACCACACGGTATGGACTTTTTGAATATACCGTGATGTCTTTTGGTGACCAATGCCCCCGCCTATTTCATGAATCTCATGAACAAGGTGTTCATGAAGTACCTCGACAAGTTCGTCGTGGTTTTCATCGACGATATTCTGATCTACTCCAAGAATGAAGAAGAGCATGCTGAACATCTGCGGATTGTTTTGGGAACTCTCCGAGACCATCAGCTTTACGCCAAGTTTAGTAAATGTGAATTTTGGCTGAAGAGGTAGGATTCCTAGGTCATGTCATATTGCCGGAGGAGTGTCTGTCGACCCGTCTAAAATCCAGTCCATCATGGAGAAGAAAGCCCCTACCAATCATTGAAGTCCGCGCCTTTCTAGGATTGGCTGGATATTACCGCAAGTTTGTTGAGGGATTCTCCAGCATTGCGAGACCCTTGACGCAGCTATTGAAGAAAGATAAGAAATTTGAGTGGACCGACAAATGTGAGGCCAGGGGAGCTCAGAAGAGATTACTGCCCCGTCTTGACCATGCGATATCACCAAGGACTTTGATGTATACTGCGATGCATCGAAACAGTCTGCAGGAGTGCTGATGCAAGAAGGCAAGGTGATAGCCTATTTATCAAGACAACTTCGACCGCACGAGATGAACTATCCTACCCATGACTTAGAGCTTGCTGCTGTAGTTCACGCCCTGAAGACCTGGCGCCACTATCTAGTGGGAAATCGCTGCGAAATCTACACCGACCACAAGAGTCTGAAGTACATCTTCACTCAGCGGGAGCTGAACATGAGGCAGAGCAGATGGATGGAACTTATCAAGGATTACGACCTCGGCATTCATTACCACCCCGGTAAAGCCAATGTCGTAGCTGATGCCCTTAGTCGAGAGCCCTGTTCATTGAACGCCCGATCAAAATTGCTCAACCCAAGTTGTATGAAGAACTTGAGGAGTTCGGCCTCGAGCTCGTTAGCCATGGTTTTACGGCCAATCTTGAGTTGAAGCCTACTTTATTTGATCAAATCAAAGAAGCTCAAGTGGGTCATGAGAGTATTGAAGGAATCAAGCGTAGAATGGATAGGAGGAAGTTCCTGGTTTTGAAGTTGACGCTTAAAGGAGTTTTGTGGTACAACGGACGCCTCTGTCTAGATTGAAGACCTGAAGCAACTCATCATGAAGGAAGCCCACGACACCCCCTACTCAATCCACCCCGGAGGAACCAAGATGTATCAAGATTTAAAGAAGCACTGGTGGCACGGTATGAAGCGCGAGATAGCCTTTTTCATTGCCCGATGTGATGTGTGCCGAAAGTGAAGGCTGAACATCAGCGACCAGCTGGACTACTCCAACCCCTCAAGGTCCCTGAATGGAAATGGGAAGAAGTTGGAATGGATTTCATTTTGGACTTCCTAAATCTCAGCGTGGTCACGACTCCATCACAGGTCATCGTCGATCGACTCACCAAGGTCGCTCACTTCATTCCAGTCAAGACTACCTACCGCGGTACCCGCTTGGCTGATCTTTATATGTCCCGAATTGTGAGTCTTCACGGAGTTCCGAAGAGGATCGTCTCTGATCGAGGTACCCAGTTCACCTCAAAATTTTGGGAAAGCCTGCATGAAGCTTTAGGAACCAGGCTATCATTCGCCGCATATCACCCGCAAACCGGTGGCCAGACCGAAAGAGTAAACCAGATTCTTGAAGACATGCTTCGTGCTTGTGTCCTCGCCTATGGAGCAAAATGGGAAGATTGTCTACCCTTCGCAGAATTCTCATACAACAATAGCTACCAAGCTAGTCTGCAGATGGCCCCTTTCGAAGCCTTATATGGTCGCCGTTGTCGAACCCCTCTCAACTGGTCCGAGACTGGAGATAGTCAAGTTTTTGGACCTGACCATCTTCGTGAAGCTGAAGAACAAGTCCAACTGATCCGTGATCGCCTCAAAGCCGCTCAATCCCGCCGGAAAGAGTTATGCTGATTCCAAGCGTCGCGACCCGACCTTCAAGGTTGGAGATCATGCCTATCTTCGCGTCACTCCACTCAAGGGAATGCAGAGATTTCACGTCAAAGGGAAGCTTGCCCCCAGATATATTGGGCCCTTCAAGGTTCTCGCTCGTCGAGGTGAAGTATCCTATCAACTTGGAACTGCCTGCTGAATTAGCGGATTTCCACGATGTGTTCCATATCTCTCTTCTTCGACGATGCCTCCAAGTGCCTGACAAGCCTGAGACATTCAAGAACATCGATTATCGCACCCTCGACCTCAACACCGACTTAACTTATCGAGAGGTACCCCTTCGGATTTTGGAAGAAGCTATCCGTCTCACACGAAGAAGGAAGATTAAATTTTGTAAGGTTCAATGGAGTAATCACTCAGAAGAAGAAGCCACTTGGGAACGAGAAGATCAACTTCGAAAGGAATTTCCCGCACTCTTCAGTTCTTAGCCATCGAATCTCGAGGACGAGATTCATTTTAAGGGGGGAAGGTTTGTAACAACCCAACTTTTGTGACTTGATTAAAATTTTGGAGTACAAATTTTTGGGCCAACAAAAACTTTTTATATCTTCCAATTTTACATGCATATAGTTGGTCTTGCATTGATTGTAGGATGTGTGTGTTTGTTACTTGTGGAAATTACATTGTGTGTCAATTACTAAAACCCTAAAACCCTTCCACTGTGAACTTTTTATCTATATATATATTCTTTTTTTATTTCTTGTTTGAATTAATTAAACCAAGACACAAACCCTTTTTCATGTGATCATCCCCACATGTGATCATCCAAGATCATGACCATCTCCATTTTTTCCTCCGCCAATTCTCTTTTATTCTTTTTCCAATTTCCATTCTACAAATTCTCCAAGCAAGGACCCCTATGTCTCATCCCATATTTTGACTCAACTTGCCTTGGGTCATGCCCTAGTGTGTTGACCAATTTTTCAAACAAATAGAAATGTGGAGGATGGCCATAACACCACCACCATTACCTTGCATTCCTCCCTCTATCTTTTTTCCCCCCCTTCACTCTCCAAACCACCAGCATGGTGGATGCAATTCTGAACCCACACGCCCCCATCTCCTCTCTTCTTACTCTCTCACTCTCCACACATGATCCCACGAGTGTGCATGCATTTTGGCACCATGTGATTAATAGAGAAATAAGAGAGAAGAGGCCGGGCTTGGAGTACACTTGCTGCCAATATGCATGCCTCCACTTAGACACAGCCAAACCAAGCTACTCCAACCCTACCCTCCCTCCCTGTCCCTCCCTATCAACCTAGACATATACTCACCCGTCACCTCTCTCCCATGGCAACCCGCATAGAGCCAGCCCCTCCCTCTTTTCTCTCTGCTGCTCATGCACACGGGGCTGGAAGCTATCGACGTCTCCCTGCAACCCTCCCTTTCTCCTTGGCATGATCCGTGAGCCCCCTCGCACCGAACCACCCTGCCGCTCCGGTGGTGACCACACACGTCTCCACGGGCACGCACACGTCGACCATTCGTCAAACCACGCGCCGGTGCTGTGGACGGCCGTGGCTGGCAAAGGAGAGCGCGGCACCTCGGAAACATGCGCAGCTCTCTTTCCCCCTCTCCTCTCGCACGCCCGTGACCTCGTTTTCCGTTGGCATTTCGCCGAACAAGACGTGGCTGGCACGACCCTTCCCGTCACGTCGATTCCCTAGCACTCCCGACGCCCGCTTCCCTCCAAACCATACGCACGGCCGGACGCACAGCTCCACCGCCCACGGTGCCCGTAGAGAGCCGCGCGCCTCACCTCATCGTGCACGCACCAAGTCCGCCATACGCCGGCCTCGCCACTTATATGGCTCGACATCTCCCTCTCCGCTCATCGGTGCACACCCCACCACTCCTGCGGTCTCGCCCGAGCGCGGAGAGAGGCGCAAACTCTCTCTCGTTGATCCCGGGCGCACACCGGCGGTAACCGCCGCGTCGCGGTGAAGGTTGCCGTGGCAGCCGGCCACCATTCCTCTCCACCCCTTGCTCTCCGTCTCATCTCATCTCTCTCTCTCGACGTGCCTTCGTTTTGTCCCTAGGGCCCTTCGACGTCGGCGCACCGTGGACAGCGGTGAGGCCGTCGCGTCGTCAAACTCCGACGCCGTGACCTCGGCCGTCGTCGCCACCGCAGTGTTGCCGCCGGAGAAAAGCCACGGAACGGCGGCGACCCACCGCACCCTCTCCATCGACCCCGACCCCTCGTGCGAGCAAACCTGGACGTCGCAGCCGTCGCCGTCACCATCGCCGCCGAACTCCGGCGTGCATGCGGCCTGCGAGGTTACCTGCACGGCGGAGGCCCTTCCGCATCTCCGGCGACGATCCCCTTTGTCCCCGAGCGCCCTAGGTGAGCCGATCCGCACCCAAGTCGCTAGGATTGGTTCCTTCGCTTGTCTGCGCGCGTCGGGAAGAAAGGCCGTCGCCGTTCGATCCTGGATCGATGGTCATGCGGCCCAGCCTTGCATGGTGCTGGCCGGCAGGCCCGCGCGCCGCGTGGCCCTCCACGTCGGTGCGGTTTAAACCGCTGGCTCCCCGCGTCTCGAGCCGCGCCCCGGCCGGCGGATGGATCGGGCGCCGCCACTTCACTTTGTCCCCTTTTTCTTTAATATGGAAAATTCTGAAACTACGCCTAGCTTTTAAATCACCATAAATTCAAAATGTCTAAAATTGATGATTCAAATTCGTGGATGCTCACAAACGAAATGTTAACCATATACAATTGCATGCATGTGATTCTATGTAGTAGATCTGTGCAAATAAACTAAAATCTAGAATGTTGCGGTATAGGTATTTTATTTCTGTGTGACTTTATTGATCCTATATGCATGAGGTAAATTTTTCTGTACTGATGAGATAGCTTCATTTGGCACTGGTACCACATGCAGGAGCTTCTTGTATTTTGATTGGTTAGCAAATTAAAATTGGTCCAGGAGCTCTTCAGTGATTTTTAATTCAAAACCAAAACTGATTTTGGGACAAACCCAAGTGCTATGGGTAGACATCATGTTGGGGTAATTTGCCAAAGGAAATAATTTTGTGAATTATATATTTTGTCTGGGAATTTACTACTGAAACAGGACATATTTCAGTATCTGAAATTTGTAAATTCTTTTACAAATCAAAAAAAAAAAAACCAAACCAGTGGGGTTAGATCACATTTAGTTTCAGATATCCATAGGTATGATTGGTTTTGTTTGGTGATTCTCTCGAACGGTGTGGATAGCTAATTGTGTGCTCTGGTTTCTGTCTCATTTAAATTGTCAAAATTATTTAAAAACTTATTTGCAAGTGATTCTTGTGCAAGTGTGTTATACATTTTGTTAGCTTTCAGTAGGTATGCTGCATGTATTTTTGTGACTCACAGAAAGATTTAGACCATTTAAATGGTTCTTAAGTCATTTCTGGAATTGTAAAAATCATATCTTTTGTTTTAAAAATCATAAATTAGTGAAACCACTTTCAGTAGCTTGCATTTGTAAACCTTTACATACTGTGATTTTACCAAATTTTTGTGTGCACTATTCTGGAATGGTTTGTTGATTCGGTGTGTGCTTGTTTCTTTTTATTTTGCGACGCTAGATTCGAACGCCGCCGGAAACAAAGGAGGAGGTGAATTTGGAGGATTTGAGGAAGAAGGCCAGGGACACTTTGCTGATCAAGGCAAGCCACCTCTTGATGCATGTCTCATCCTAATTATCTTACTCTTGCATTATCACAGGTTTTGATAAATTGCATGTCTTTTATTTATTTATGTGAGTGGTTCCGCCACTCGAAGTTTTATTATTCCACCCTTACGGGTGCAGCCCTCGTGTTACCTACTGATCACACACTTACTAGTGATGTGGTGCTTAGCACCTTATCATCCTTGTCGCCGCTTTTCAAAGAAAAGTTGGACTATAGGTCGGGAGCCCTCTTTAAAAAGGTTTGTGAAAATGTTTTCAAGAAAAGAAGTGTTTCGAAAACCTTGGAATGGGGTAGCCCTGCCCAAGTGTGAGTTTATGAAAAGGAAAAGGTTTTTGGGAAGAAAAGTTGCTGGAGGCAAGTGGAGAAAATTGTTTTCGAAAAACTTTGGTGACTGAGTACCTAACCGGACCTAGCCAGTACAACCACATTACCCTTTAGTGGGACGGGGCGTAGCGTAGTAGTTTGTCTCGCCTTAGTTTGGGTCCTGCAAGTGTAGTGGCAGTCCGACCATGGACGCTTCGACCGGGGTTCTTCCCATGAGAAGGGACGCAACCCATTTGCCTGTTTAGGTACGCGGGGTACAACGCATGAGCTCCCATTGAAATATGCCTAAGAGGTTGGATGGCATTCCGGAGGGTCGAGTGTGCTGGGGACCTTGCTACTCCTGGACAGCCCTCGGACTCTGGTGTTGGGAGGTACAACTCATTCGGCATGTCTTAGGCTAAGGCGAGCAGGCGAAAAACTACGATCGGGTACTTGTCGTGGCATATGTTATTATGCAGGGATGATGCCCACACGATGAGTATTCGGATCTTGTGGGGAAAGTGTACAACCTCTGCAGAGTGTAAAACTATTCGAATAGCCGTGTCCGCGGTTATGGACGTGGGAATGGAAGCTGCTTGGCATTAAAGGAAAGTTTTGTTTTACAAAAGTGTTTTCCAAAAAGGTTTTGGAAATGTACCTGGGAGGTACGGAAAGATACCAGTGGGACTGGTGGAAATGTACCTGGGAGGTACGATGGAAAGTTGAAATTGTTTTGGTCAATCGATGGCCGCAAAGAAAATGGGTCTTCCTTACCTATTAGTCTTCAAAAGAAAACTTGTTTTCAAAATGTTTTTCAACAAAGATATAGAGATGTCATACTCTCGAGAGGAACCACCTCTCGCTCCTTGTCGCCCTAGTTTAGTGCCTGTTCCTTGCTACTGCCATATTGCATATCCTTTACTTCTCTCTAAGGTGGTTTGCGAGTACATTCAAACGTACTCATTGGCATTGTTGTCCTGGCTATTTACTTGGCCAGACTTTGAAGAGGAGTACTTCGAAGAAGAGGAGTACGACGCCGAAGACGCGAACTAGGACGCTCTCCCAGTCAGCCGCCTGTAGGGTAAAGGCCTGACTTGGGTTCCACCGCTGTTTGGAGTCAAATAAATTCCGCTGCTGTTTGTTGAACTTCGGCCTTGATGGCCTATGATGTAAGACTTCCGTATTAATATTATTTCGGTACTGTAATGGATGATGTAATCTGGTATCAGTTCGGTTATGTATTCACGATGGAATGATCTTGGGATCGTGAAATTGTATGCATAACAGGAGTTCTGGACTGGTAAGTCCGGGGCCCCATCTGGTCATCTAATTAAAATGAAGCTTTTGGGTGGTTTTTGAAATTTCCATGTTTGAAACCCAAAACCACATCTCTTCGTGCTTGACTTCATAAGACAGAGTTTAGGGGTTAGGGGGTACATAGATACATGATTTGCATAGTTTGAATATGTCTAGCTAGAGACCTTGTTTCTCAATTTTAATGCTTACTATATGACATAAGAAGACTATGTGCTTTGGTTTTTCATTTTTCTGTTTTATTTTAATTTTATGCCCATTTGAATCTTGGTCAAATCCTAGGTTTGACCAAGATTTAAACAAGTTTAAATTATGAAAATGAAGGTAAGCATGGATCCTTATTAGTCACTCTAACATAAATCTTTTGGGAGGTTCTTGAAATTTCCATGTTTCAAACCCAAAACCACTTCTCTTCATGATTGACTTCATAAGACAGAGTTTAGGGTTTTAGGGGTAGATATATACATGATTTTTCTGGTTTGAATATGTCTAGCCCTTGTTTATCAAAACTTGAATGCTTACTATACATATGACATAAGAATGCTATGTGCTTTGGTTTTTCATTTTTCTGATTTTTTTGAATATTGTACGTGCCCACCCATTTGTATCTTCATCAAATCCTAGGTTTGACCAGGATTTAAACAAGTTTAAAACATGAAATGAAAAGATAAGCCTGGATCCTTCTTAGTAACTCTAAAATGGAAGCTTTTGGGATGTTCTTGAAATTTCCATGTTTGAAACCGAAAACGACTTCCCTTCATGCTAGACTTCATAAGATCGACAGGGGGTAGATACATGATTTGTCTGGTTTGGATATATCTAGACCTTGTTTATCAACTTGAATGCTTACGATATGACATAAGAAGACAATGTGATTTGGTTTTTCAATTTTCTGATTTTTTTGAATATTGTGCCCACCCATTTGTATCTTCATGAAATCCTAGGTTTTACCAAGATAATTTAAACAAGTTTAAAACATGAAAACGAAAAGGGAAACATGTAACCTTCTCAGTCACTCTAAAATGAAGTTTTTGGGAGGTTTTTGAAATTTCCATGTTTGAAACCCAAAACCACTTCTCTTCATGCTTGACTTCATAATAAGACACAAAGTTTAGGGTTAGGGGTATAGATACATGATTTGTATGGTTTGAATATGTCCAAACCTTGGTTATCAACTTGAATATGCTTACTATATGACATAAGAAGACTATGTACTTTGGTTTTTCATTTTTCTGATTTTTTTAATTTTCTGCACATTTGAATCATATCTTGGTCAAATCCTAGGTTTGACCAAGATTTAGACAAGTTTAACACGTGAAAACGAATAAGTAAGCCTGGATCCTTCTTAGTCACTCTAAAATGAAGCTTTTGGGAGGTTCTTGAAATTTCCATGTTTGAAACCCAAAACCACTTCTCTTCATGCTTGACTTCATAAGACAGAGTTTAGGGTTAGGGGTAGATATATATATACATGATTTGTTTGGTTTGAATATGTCTAGACCTTGTTTATCAACTTTAATTCTTACTATATGACATAAGAAAACTATTTGCTTTGGTTTTTCATTTTTCTGATTTTTTTGAATTTTGATGCCCATTTGAATCTTGTCAAATCCTAGGTTTGACCAAGATAATTTAAACAACTTTAAAACATGGAAATGAAAAGGGAAGCATGTATCCTTCTTAGTCACTCTAAAATGAAGTTTTTGGGAGGTTTTTGAAATTTCCATGTTTGAAACCCAAAACCACTTCTCTTCATGCTTGACTTCATAAGACAGAGTTTAGGGGTTAGGGGGTAGATACATGGTTTGTCTAGTTTGAAACTTTGAATATGTCTAGACCTTGTTTATCAACTTGAATATGCTTACTATATGACATAAGAAGACTATGTACTTTGGTTTTTCATTTTTCTGATTTTTTTAATTTTCTGCGCATTTGAATCTTGGTCAAATCCTAAATTTGACCAAGATTTAGACAAGTTTAACACGTGAAAACGAATAAGTAAGCCTGGATCCTTCTTAGTCACTCTAAAATGAAGCCTTTGGGAGGTTCTTGAAATTTCCATGTTTGAAACCCAAAACCACTTCTCTTCATGATTGACTTCATAAGAGACAGAGTTTAGGGTTAGGGGTAGATATATACATGATTTTTCTGGTTTTAATATGTCTAGACCTTGTTTATCAACTTGAATGCTTACTATATGACATAAGAAAACTATTTGCTTTTGTTTTCATTTTTCTGATTTTTTTGAATTTTGATGCCCATTTGAATCTTGTCAAATCCTAGGTCGTTTGACCAAGATAATTTAAACAAGTTTAAAACATGAATATGAAAAGGGAAGCATGTATACTTCTTAGTCACTCTAAAATGAAGTTTTTGGGAGGTTTTTGAAAATTCCATGTTTGAAACCCAAAACCACTTCTCTTCATGCCTGACTTCATAAGATAGAGTTTAGGGGTCAGGGGGTGTAGATACATTTGGTTTGTCTAGTTTGAATATGTCTAGACCTTGTTTAACAACTTTAATGCTAACTATATGACATAAGAAGACTATGTGCTTTGGTTTTTCATTTTTCTGATTTTTTTGAATATTGTGCCCACCCATTTGTATCTTCATGAAATCCTAGGTTTGACCAAGATAATTTAAACAAGTTTATAACATGAAAATGAAAAGGGAAGCCTGGATCCTTCTTAGTCACTCTAAAATGAAGCTTTTGGGAGGTTCTTGAAATTTCCATGTTTGAAACCCAAAACCACTTCTCTTCATGATTGACTGAGTTTAATTAGGGTTTTAGGGGTAGATATATACATGATTTTTCTGGTTTTTCATTCTTTTGATTTTTTTCTGAATTTTTAGGGCCATTTGAATCTTGGTCAAATCCTTGGTTTGACCAAGATTTAAACAAGTTTAAAACATGAAAATGAAAAGGGAAGTCTGTATCCTTCTTAGTCACTCTAAAATGAAGCTTTTGGGATGTTCTTGAAATTTCAATGTTTGAAACCCAAAACGACTTCCCTTCATGCTAGACTTCATAAGATCGAAAGGGGGTAGATACACGATTTGTCTGGTTTGGATATATCTAGACCTTGTTTATCAACTTGATTGCTTACGATATGACATAAGAAGACTATGTGATTTGGTTTTCCATTTTTCTGATTTTTTTAATTTTTTGCCCACCCATTTGTATCTTCGTCAAATCCTAGGTTTGACCAAGATAATTAAAACAAGTTTTATAAAACATGAAAATGAAAAGGGAAGCATGTATCCTTCTTAGGCACTCTAAAATGAAGCTTTTGGGAGTTTTTTGAAATTTCCATGTTTGAAACCCAAAACCACATCTGTTCACATGCTTGACTTCATAAGACAGAGTTTAGGGGTTAGGGGTATAGATACATGATTTGTCTGGTTTGAATATGTCTAGACATTGTTTATCAACTTTAATGCTTACTATATGACATAAGAAAAATAATGTCATGTAAATGAGTTAACTTGGATTTCCTACCCTTGAATCCATAGGAAACTTTATTCTAATGCACTATAATAATCAACCGAGTTTTTACACCAACAGGTCTGTCACTTACGTGTGGTGCCCACGCGTGAGGTCCCACACTTCAGTGAGCACAAGTCACGTGCAATAGGTACGCAAACTCCCAGCCATCTTCTTTGTCACTCTAATTAAAATGAAGCTTTTGGGTGGTTTTTGAAATTTCCATGTTTGAAACCCAAAACCACATCTCTTCGTGCTTGACTTCATAAGACAGAGTTTAGGGGTTAGGGGGTACATAGATACATGATTTGCATAGTTTGAATATGTCTAGCTAGAGACCTTGTTTCTCAATTTTAATGCTTACTATATGATATAAGAAGACTATGTGCTTTGGTTTTTCATTTTTCTGTTTTATTTTAATTTTATGCCCATTTGAATCTTGGTCAAATCCTAGGTTTGACCAAGATTTAAACAAGTTTAAATTATGAAAATGAAGGTAAGCATGGATCCTTATTAGTCACTCTAACATAAATCTTTTGGGAGGTTCTTGAAATTTCCATGTTTCAAACCCAAAACCACTTCTCTTCATGATTGACTTCATAAGACAGAGTTTAGGGTTTTAGGGGTAGATATATACATGATTTTCTGGTTTGAATATGTCTAGCCCTTGTTTATCAACTTGAATGCTTACTATACATATGACATAAGAATGCTATGTGCTTTGGTTTTTCATTCTCTTTTGATTTTTTTCTAAATTTTTAGGCCCATTTGAATCTTGGTCAAATCCTTTGTTTGACCAAGATTTAAACAAGTTTAAAACATGAAAATAAAAAAGGAAGTCTGTATCCTTCTTAGTCACTCTAAAATGGAAGCTTTTGGGATGTTCTTGAAATTACCATGTTTGAAACCAAAAACGACTTCCCTTCATGCTAGACTTCATAAGATCGACAGGGGGTAGATACATGATTTGTCTGGTTTGGATATATCTAGACCTTGTTTATCAACTTGAATGCTTACGATATGACATAAGAAGACAATGTGATTTGGTTTTTCATTTTTCTGATTTTTTTGAATATTGTACGTGCCCACCCATTTGTATCTTCATCAAATCCTAGGTTTGACCAGGATTTAAACAAGTTTAAAACATGAAATGAAAAGATAAGCCTGGATCCTTCTTAGTCACTCTAAAATGAAGCTTTCGGGAGGTTCTTGAAATTTCCATGTTTGAAAACCAAAACCACTTCTCTTCATGATTGACTTCATAAGACAGAGTTTAGGGTTTTAGGGGTAGATATATACATGATTTTTCTGGTTTGAATATATATGTCTAGACCTTGTTTATCAACTTGAATGCTTACTATATATATGACATAAGAATGCTATATATGTGCTTTGGTTGTTCATTCTTTTGATTTTTTCTGATTTTTTAGGCCCATTTGAATCTTGGTCAAATCCTAGGTTTGACCATGATTTAAACAAGTTTAAAACATGAAAATGAAAAGGTAAGCATGGATCCTTCTTAGTCACTCTAAAATGAAGCTTTTGGGATGTTCTTGAAATTTCCATGTTTGAAACCCAAAACGACTTCGATCTCTTTATGCTAGATTTCATAAGACTGAGTTTTAGGGGTTAGGGGGTAGATACATGATTTGTCTAGTTTGAATATGTACATAGTACTCCCTCTATAGGAACTTGGAGAAAGCAACTGTTGTGCCACACAATTTTGTTGTTTTCCTATTTTTCTTTCATGAAGCTTTACGATGTGGTTCGTGTGTGGGGATCAAGCTCGTAATCTCGTTTCAATTACACAACCAACTACTCTGCTCATCCTTGCATGTAATTAACCAATATAGGAATTTGATTCCACGGAACTTTTTCAGTACATAAGTCTCCTCCTTAACTCCTCTAGTCTCTACCAAGCCGGCCGCCTCGCTACTTCCCTAGCTTCCTCCCTACAGCACACCTCGCCCCCGTACGCGAGCTAGGTCCAGCCGGAGATGGGGCACAGCCGCCCCCGCTGGAAGAATGCTCAGAGGAAGTCCGGGCAGGAGGACAAGGGTGACGCCATCCCGGATGAACTTCTCGGGCTGGTGTTCCTGCGCCTCACCTCGCCTCTGGATCTCGTCCGCGCCGCGTTCGCCTGCAGGAGCTGGCGCAAGGTCATCGCGGCGGAGGACTTCCGTGTCCTCTCCGCTCGCCACGGCGCGCCATCCTCCATAGTCGCCGGCCACTACCACATCAGCTTCTCCCATTGTCACTATCGGCCGTCTGGCTTGCTGCCCCACTTCGTTCCCTCTTCCTCGTCATGTTGGGCCGGGGTCGCCGCAAATAATCTCGCGCTCGACTTCCTCCCACGGGCGCCAAACGGCGACCTCAGTTTGGAGCTCGCCGACTCTCGGGGCGGCCTCCTACTCCTTGCGGACTTCGACCACACCGAACACGGAAAGCCTTTCGAGCAGCCTTCACGTCTCGTCGTCTGCGATCCCCTGGCAGGTCAGTACGTGACGGTCCCTCCACCCCCTGCTGTTTCGCACACAACATTCGTAAGCTTGTTCCTGGGCGCCGCCCTCCATGGCGAGGACGCTGCGGCGCGCATCAGTCTGTCAAATTACAGGGTGACGTGCCTGATCTATCATGACGGCATCTGCAAGACCTGCGTGTTCTCGCCTGGCCCTGGTGGCCACGCTTGGACCTCCTCCGGCGCCATCGTGCCTCTCCACGCCACGCACACAGGCCGGTCGGATATCCTCTTTGTGGGGTGCAACGCCCGTTTCTTCCAGTGGTACGTGTTCGGTGGGCTCGGAAACTTCATTCTTGCTCTCGACAGAGAATCCGGCGAGCTCTCACGCTTCGAGAGAGCTCGAGACGAGGACTGGCTTCACACCGTGCCGATTGAGATGCTGGGCGGGCCCTCGCGCGTGCTGAATTGGTACGTGCTAGAGCTTCCGTGGCCACCTACCTTCCGAGCTTGCTTATCCTAGGATTCTGGCTTCCTGGGTTGGATTAGTGTCGGCCATGGTGTCGTCGACATGGTCTGGAGGTTGAAGACGAAGGGCATCTCAAGGATTTTGTTGTAATTTCGTTTTTTTTCAGGTGTTTTGTACTATTTGATGTTTCTCTTAATGCCAGAGGGTTTATTTGCACTAGTCATACTTGACATAGCTGTACGTTTTGAAGATTAACTTGTTCATCATGATCCGAACTTCTCATACTCTTAATGCCAGAGGGTTTATTTGCACTAGTCATACTTGACATAACTTCGAACTTGTTTTGAGTAATACGTAGTATGGTATACTAGAATAGGAGGAGTAACACTTTTCGCATTTGGGCCAAATATAAAGTACTACCTCCATTTCAAGGAATAAGGCGCACGCGTACTCCAAGACGTATCTTTTGGTCAGATTACCTTGACCATTGAATTGACAAGACAACACACAGAGCATTGGGGCGTGCTCGATGGTGCTAGCTGCGGCTATACAGACATGTGATAGGCATCGCGGAAGCGTCGCAAATAGAAAACAAATCATATTTTTTGGGGGAGGATGTTTTGGCTCCTGGTTGCGTATGCTCCCTTTAGTTTGAACTGCAACATCTATATATTTTGAAATGTAAAAAAAATCCAAACAAAAAATTAATCTTTTCATCTTCACATGCTAAGAGCGCATAAAGTCTTTCCATAAAAAACTAAATTGTCGTTTGGGCTATGTAAAAAAGATAAAATTTATTGCTAAAAATAAAGCTGTTTACATCAACCACAAAAAATATCGGCTTTTCACGAAACTACACGAACACACATAGATTATCGAGAAGTACATGCGGATTTTTTTGTTAGAATTTTTTGAAAATTAAAAATATGTTTTTTTGGGTCGAGGTAGCATATCCGCCCAATAGCCGAATTAAATTTCCGATTTTTTTGGACTGACAATTTCATCGGGAAGACATGGATGCGCGCAGACGGCGTGCAAGGCAAGGCATCGATTTGACCGGACGTACTTAGGGCAGGTCAGGCTGCCAGCGTACTTATTCCGGGCAGGTGAGGTACTAGAACTCAAAGTCCTCCTCAGCGTCTCTCCTCTCTCTCTGTCTTTATTGAGTGTACTAGCGCGCAGGGACTCAAAGTCAGGGAAATGTTTGAGATGCAAAGTAAGAGAATATTTACCAGTATAATTGGTTGATTAGAAGATTAAGTGGTGAAATCACAACAGATTGGAGCAGTACATGGTGGAAACCGCAAAATATCCTTCCAAATGGTGTTTTTGTGCAACATACGAAGTATGAGGTGGTGGAACTTGAGGCCAGTGACTTTACTTACTCCAAAATGCAACTTTACGTACATGAGCCATCGGATCAAGATCCAACGGACACAGTTGATCCAGAATTTGTAGTCACATTTTAAGTTGCTCGAAAAAAATCGAAAACATTACAGTAAGATATATATCTTTCTTAAGTATTCTGGTAAAGTTTTACTTCATTTGAAAATTGAGTTTAATTTTAAGTTTAAAATTTGGATCAACCATGTGCGTTGGATCTTGATCGAATGACTCACGTACAAGTCGCCAGTGAAGTTACTGGATCTCGTTCCTTGGTGGAATCTGCAATTCCCTCGCCTATATATACTATACAAGTCGAAGACTACGACCCTCTATCCCTATCTCCTTCACATCCTCTAAATTCATATTCCCATTTAGAATCGTTGGGCATGGAGGTTCCCCCTGGTAGCTTTAGAGCTTTTGTCGACGATGCTAATTTGAGAAGACTGCTCACCTACGGTTTGTGCTCTCAATCCGCACAACCTCCATTTTGGCGGGTTAGTACTTTCTTCACTAGGTTCATCAAGATGTATTTTAATTTGGGCTAACAGTCGTGTTAATTTCCTTGTATTAAGCAGTGCTGTTCGTGCAAGAAGGTTGCATGCGACAGCTGCGCTAGGAACCTGCCCGGTGGCGCGTGCCCGGGATGCCAGGGCGTCTTCCAAGGTGAAAGTCCTCCATCTGAAAGCATGTACTTTTCCCGTGAATGTGTTATGGAAAAGAATGTGGTGAGAAGAACGTTCATCTGCGGTTTGTGCTCTCAAATCGCACGACGTCCACTATAACGGGTTAGTACTTTCTTCACTAGGTTCCACCCAACTGTATTTTTCTTTGGGCCAACAGTCATGTAAATTTCCTTGTATTAAGCAGTGCATTCGCATGGGGGAGGGACATCACATTGCATGCGGAAGCTGCTTAAGAAACCTGCCCAGTCTCGTGTGCCCGAACTGCGACGGCATCTACGAAGAGGATGAGGATTTAAGTAGATTTGCCTCCTTGTTTAAGGTGGATTGCAGCAACGATGGTTGCGACATGAGCGGCGACTTGCTCGAATACTTTCAACATGAGGCGACGTGCCCGCATGCGCCAACGAGACGGTAGGTGGTTGATCTTGCCGGTCTCGATGGAGAAGATGATCGCGCTTTGAGGCTAATCTGAGCTCGGTGGAGAAGGACCGGATGGAGTTTCCTTTTCTAGAACTAGAGTTCTTTTTGTACTTTTGGATGTCTTGTCTGTAGTTTCCTTTTACTTGGAGGGTCCTCCTAGCTTGCAGTCTGTAATCCCACCGTCATCATAATATAAAAGCAGTGTCGCGAGGTCCTTCGGGACATTTCTGTGTTCAAAAAATGTATGATTTTAGACATGTCGTCTATTTATGTGTGCGATGTTGTATCATCTATTACCGTGATTAGTTTGAACGTGTCCATGTCCTAGAACAAAACTTCGGCATGATGTACTTGTATGTTTAATTGAATTCGACCAAGTATAATGTGGAACCGATCATTGCGAGCATATGGAGATTGCGAACCGGTAATTGACAGGTGGTACATGCTCTATCTTAATCTTGTTTATCTAATGGTAATTGCGATTTATGCGGTACTGAAATAATTAGTTTTAGTTATAAACAGGGACTCTTCGGACGGGGGCTCCTTTTCAAACAAGACCGGGGAGATTTATGAAGTGCTAGAAGGGAACAAATTACTACATGAGTGTTTTGCGTGAAATGGTTAAAATTTGTAGTGGCAGATTGCCGCCAATGCAATTTTTTCATGTGGTTGATATGGTAGGATGGACATTTCAAAATTTCACGAATTATTTCGGTTTGTGACCATATATTAAATTAGTTCTGGGCTCATTTCCATATAATTTGAAATTTCAACGCGAAGTACACGAAGTACAATTAAAAAAGGGGAAACTATATATACGTGATGTGCACTAAATGTGTGGTACCCCCCAAAAAATGACCAAACATATGCGTTGCATCCAAGTACGTAACACCCATATGGCAAACGAAAGCATTGAGTAGTTGTTTGTGATGTAAGTAATCTACATATATATCAAAATACCAAACATGGCACACCAAAATATTTTTTAGAAGAACTTACCAGATTTTGGCACCATGCATGTTGGAGTTTTTTTTTTGACAGAATCCATCTTGGAGTTCGCATGGCTCTCTTCCGAAGTGAGAGGTGAGTTGGTTAATGCTAGAACCATGGCAAACTTCCGAATGTTAGTAATTTATCATGGATTCATCATTTGTGATGAAATACCTAGGAACAATGCCAAACATGACCTACCTATGTTCTTGAGAATATTCCCTTTCACCGATTTTGGCACCATGTGTGTTTTTAAGTACGTTTGCATGCCTTCTTGATTGGTTATTAAAATACCATGTCAAACTGTCGATACATGGAAAATTCCTTTGCTACAATCAAATAAACTTCGGGCTCCTTTTATTCAAAGGAATATGGAGGGCGTAGGAATATGAAAGGTGCATGATTGGAATGTTATGCCAAGTTGAATCCTATAGGAACATGATGTGTCTTTGATTGTGGCAAAGGAACTTTTCCATGAGGTATTAGCTAATGGTTTTTTTCCTATAAGATTTGCACTACAAGATTCCTATATGAATAGTTCCTATGAATCAAATGACTTGTATAGGAATTTTTCCCATAAGAACCGAATCCAACATAATTCCTATGACAATCATATGAATCAAAGGAGCACGATTCCCATAGGATTGAAGTAGACATGACATCCCAATTCTATGATTTTCCTTTTCCTATACTTTCCATTTCCTATGAACCAAAGGAGGCCTAACTAGTTGGCCATACTGAAACAATTGCCAAATAAATGCCGTGCATCCTATGGCCCCCGTGAGTTTGACCTAAATTTGAAATCATGGTAAAAGGTGCTTAAAATAGGCAAATAAAAGCATGTAGTCAATTTTTTTTAGGATGTAGTACTACCTAGGGAAAATACCAAACATGCCATAATGCAAACTGTGTTTTAGAGAGTAGCCCTTCAAAAAAGTTGGCATCCACTTGTTGATTTTGCTATCGACATGACAAAATAACTGATCAGATGACCAAGTGGTAAAAATTGCAACAGATTAGACCACCACATGGTGGAAACTGCTAAAAATCATGAAAACTGCGAAGAAAAAGTTAAAGTGGTGGTTTGTGCAGCATATGGAGGATTGAGTAGTACAAGTTGGATGTGCACTACCGTGTGCCCGTGGTAATGTTCGCCTATTATGATGATGGCAAGAAAAAATGATGTTTTCTCTGCTGAAACTGTCCCGAGCTGATTTGACGAGACAAAATACAGCTACACGGCGTGCAAGGGACGGCTATACAGTACATTAGCTTCTTCTCGGGTCACACGCCTGCACCACAGGTGCAGTAAGTGCAGCAGAGACCAGAGAGAGAAGGAACGCCCGTATTATATTTGATTTCAATTCATATTGTTTTTTTCCTTGCCTCTCCGTCTTCTTCACCGCCATCTTCTCGGTGTTTTCAAGAGTGATTATCAAGTGGAGAGACAATTGCATTGGGAAAGTCTCTCCACTTGATAATCTCTGTTGAAAAACTCGCACGTCTTGTGAAATGTGAAGGCTGCACGCGTGGGGAAGGGAGACGCAAACGCCGCACCGCATAGTATACTACCTTTCTCTCCTCAGGCACCCCGGCTGGCCGCCCGCCGCAATAGTTCCTTGCATAGCGCTTGCCGTCTCCTCCAAAAACCCCCAGCGCACTTGCATCCGCCATCCACCTAAATCCACCGCCGAGTACCTTTCTGTCCTCACCACCGCCGCTGCGCCTATTCCCCTGTCCAGCAGACGACTGCGGCGTTGCGTGTGTCGCCGCCGTGTCAGATGGAGGCGGAGCCGCTCAACTCCCGAAGGCGGGTCGAGCCAGATCGGGAAGAGCCTCCGTCGAGCCTCGACCTCATCAGCCGCCTCCCCGACGAGATGCTGCACATCATCATCTCCCTCCTGCCCATGATATCCGCTGTAAGGACAACATTGCTCTCCAAACGGTGGCGCCACCTCTGGCGCTCCGTCCCACTTAACCTCCTCGTCGGCGACAACGACCTCATCAGCCGCCTACCGGACCAGATTCTCCACATCATCATCTCCCACCTGCCCACTGTATCCGCTGTAAGCACAACCTTGGTCTCCAAACGGTGGCGCCACCTCTGGCACTCCGTCCCACTTAACCTCCAGATCGACGACGAACTCGCCAAGCAAAACCACAAACGCATCGCCGCGGTCTCCAGTATCCTCGCCGCTCACCCTGGCCCCGCCAGAAGCGTGTCAATCGACCCCTTCAGAACCACTTGCAAGGTCGACACCACGCTCGACAGCTGGTTCCGGTCCAGCACCCTATCTTGCGTCGAGAACCTCAGATTCGATGCTGGAACTGTGATGCGCTCCTTCCCGCTGTCCGCGTTCCGCTGCGCGCCCACGCTGCGCATTGTCAGCATTTCTACTTGCTATTTGCCCGAGATTCATGCCAACTCCATGCTTCTTTTCCCCCAACTCAAAAGGCTCTTGCTCTATGACGTCTACATCTGTAAGGCGACGAACATCGACCGCCTGTTCACCCGCTGTATTGTGCTCGAGGCACTTCACCTTGAGGGGGTCCACGGGTTCACCCAACTCAACATTCAAATGCCAAATCTTCGTACAATTAGTGTGGCTAGCTATTGGAAACGCAACACCACCGAACTTATTCAGTTAGACACGGTGCAAATTATGGATGCATCTTGCCTCGAGAGATTGGTCATATGCGTTGATGATGTTCCACTACTAATCCAGGTCGCCAACGCACCAAAGTTGATGGTGTTGGGCTTTGCGTCGTACCCTGGCTGCCAACTTGTTATTGGACGCATAAACTATTTGGTAGAACAGCCTTCTTCTTGTTGAATTAACTCACATTTTTGTTATTTTTTTTGACATATGTACCATTGTCCTGTAGAGGATGATGCCCATAAGCTTGGAAAATTCTCTGTGCACAGTGAAGAACTTGGTTCTAAAATCTGACGGCCCTCGTCTGGATCAACTACTTGCATTTCTTAGATGCTTTCCCTGCACGGAGAAGCTATATATCCAGGTAAATTCGTTGTTGTTAACTGTTTACCACTATGAGCAAAAACTGTAGAGTTACATGGAGTTAACCTGTTATTACTTATTAGCCTAGATCAGTTGAACAATTGTACTAGAAGAACATCCACAATGGAGTTATATTATGTTGGTTCAAAACTAAACTTCTTGTCATACAATGTGTTGTATCTTGTGCATTGATACGTCCAATTTGCATCACTATTTTGTATCATAATTTGCTGTTATTCATTGATATATTTCATATTGGGACACAATACTTATGTTATTTCATCTATTTTGCATGTTTCATCATCATTGGAGGATCAAGCACCGGAGCCAGGATTCTGCTGGAAAAAGCACCGTCAGAACGCAATATTTCGGAAGATCAACTGTGGAAGGGAATTTCACGTAAATTCCTATTTTTCCAGATGACGGAGGGAGCCAAAAGGGGGAGCAGAGAGGAGCCACTGTGGGCCCAGACCACAGGGCGGCGCGGCCCAAGGCCTGGCCGCGCCACCCTGTGCTCTGGGGGCCCCACAGCCCCTTTCGCCTCCTTTTCTTCGCGTACTCCTTCGTCCCGAAAACCTAAGCCACAGAGGGATCCTCACGAAGGGTTACAGCCGCCTCTGCGGGGCGGAGAACACCAGAGAGAAAAGAGCTCTCCGGCGGGCAGGAATCCGCCGGGGAAATTCCCTCCCGGAGGGGGAAATCGACGCCATCGCCATCGTCATCGAGCGGGACATCATCTCCATCATCATCATCATCATCTCCACCATCTACACCGCCATCACCACCGCTGCACCTCGTCACCGCTGTAGCAATTCGGGTTAAATCTTGATTGTTTGATAGGGGAAACTCTCCCGGTGTTATTCTATACTTGTTGTAGATGCTATTGAGTGAAACCATTGAACCAAGGTTTATGTTCAGATTGTTATTCATCATCATATCACCTCTGATTGTATTCCATATGATGTCTCGTGAGTAGTTCGTTTAGTTCTTGAGGACATGGGTGAAGTCTAAATGCTAGTAGTGAATTATGGTTGAGTAATATTCAATGTTATGATATTTAAGTTGTGGTGTCATTCTTCTAGTGGTGTCGTGTGAACGTCGACTACACGACACTTCACCATTTATGGGCCTAGGGGAGTGCATCTTGTATTCGGTTGCTAATTGCGGGGTTGCCGGAGTGACAGAAACCTGAGCCCCCGTTAGTATATCGATGCAGGAGGGATCGCAGGATCTCAGAGTTTAAGGCTGTGGTTAGATTTATCTTAATTACTTTCTTGTAGTTGCGGATGCTTGCAAGGGGTATAATCACAAGTATGTATTAGTCCTAGGAAGGGCGGTGCATTAGCATAGGTTCACCCACACAACACTTATCAAAACAATGAAGATTATTAAACCACATGAAGCGAAAGTACTAGACTAAAATCCCCGTGTGTCCTCAGGAACGTTTGGTCATTATAAGTAAACAAACCGGCTTGTCCTTTGTGCTAAAAAGGATTGGGCCACTCGCTGCAATTATTTCTCTCGCATTTTATTTACTTGTACTTTATTTATCTGCAATATCAAAACCCCCTGAATACTTGTCTGTGAGCATTTACAGTGAATCCTCCATCGAAACTGCTGCCAACACCTTCTGCTCCTCGTTGGGATCGACATTCTTACTTATCGAAGATACTGCGATACACCCCCTATACTTGTGGGTCATCAAGACTATTTTCTGGCGCCGTTGCCGGGGAGTGAAGCGCTATTGGTAAGTGGAATTGGTAAGGAAATTTACTGTTTGTGCTGATTTTATTTCTGCCTGCTGCTATAAATCATTATGGAGAGATCTTCTCTTCAATTTCTATTTGGGAAATCTACTACTACTGCAACGGTAGTGGATGAAGCGCCAGGTGAGGAAGTAGTACCATATAAAATACCTATGAAAATTATTGAACGTGTTATGGATAACCGCTATGAAGGGGATGGAACTGTCCATCCTGGTGATCATTTATTGTTTTTGCATGAATTATGCGGGTTATTCAAATGTGCAGGTATTTCTATGAATGAAGTTAGGAAGAAACTATTCACTATATCGCTGTCTGGTAAAGCGGCGCACTGGTATAAATTGCTGAAGAATGGTGATTCTATTGATTGGGAGGACATTGTGCCTTTATTCTATTCCAAATTTTATCCTCCAAGTGAAATTCACAAAGATCGGAACCGCATATATAATTTTTGGCCTCATGATGGAGAGAGTATCGCCCAAGCTTGGGGGAGATTGAAGTCTTTAATGCTCAAATGCCCCATTCATGAGCTTCCTGGTAATGTTATTATTGATAATTTCTATGCAAGACTTTCTTTTCAAGACAAGACCTTGCTGGATACTTCTTGTTCTGGATCATTTACACGCAAGAATGAAGAGTTTAAAAGAGACCTTCTTGATCGGATCCAAGAAAATACTGAAGGATGGGAGAATGACAAAGATAGAGAATCAGGTATAATTTATGATTATAAATGCATTGAAGCTTTTATGGATACTGATAAATTTCGTAATATGAGTGCTACATATGGTCTTGATTCCCAAGTTGTTGCAAATCTTTATAGAGCTTTTGCCTCTCATTATGAACTGCCTAAGAAGAATTTTGATAAGTATCATGAACCGTATAAAGATAAAATTGATTCATCTGTAAACAAATGTGTAGTGGTTGAAACTGTTGATAATGTTATTCCTGAAGCTTATATTGAAAAAACTCCTTTCCCTGCTAAAATGAAGGAGTACTCTGTCATATCTAGTGCGGTTAATAAAAGTGAAAAGAAACCTAAAGAACCTGAAGAACAAATTAAAATTGAACCTGCTGTTGCTATAGTTAAAGATCTTGTGACTGAAAATGTGGAGGATGGTCATATTATTTTCTGTGAAGATGCTTCTAATATTGTTTCACATCCTAATAAATCCAAACAAGTTAGTGTTCCTATGCTATCTGTTAGAATTGGTGATCATTGCTATTATGGTTTATGTGATATTGGTGCAAGTGTTAGTGCTATTCCTTATGAACTTTACACGGAGATTATGCACGAAATTGGTTCTTGTGAACTTGAAGATATTGATGTGGTTATTCATCTGGCTAATAGAGAAACTATTTCTCCAATTGGTATTGTTCGAGATGTGGAAGTTCTATGTGGTAAGATTAAATATCCTGCTGACTTTTTGGTACTTGGTTCTGCTGCTAGTGATCATTGTCCTATCATTTTTGGTAGACCTTTTCTAAATACTTGTGGAGCTATTATAGATTGTAAGAAAGAGAAAATTTTGACTAGATTTGCTGGTGAACCTTATGAATTTAACTTTTCTAAATTTACCAAAACTCCTTATAAAACTGACTTGCCTAGTAATGATTTTAAAATGGAGCAGTGTGCATCTATTGTTCTTGTTCCTAATAACCCTTTGCAGCAACATTTGGAGAATAGTGAAAGTGAAGCTTTTAGGAAAGAAAGAGATGAGCTTGAGGAAATTTTTCTTCGCCAACCTATTCTCAAGCATGATTTACCGGTGGAAGATTTGGGTACAACACCGCCACCAAAGGAAGATCCTGTTTTTGATCTAAAGCCTTTACCTGATAATCTTAAATATGCTCATATTGATGATAAGAAAATATATCCTGTTATTATTAGTTCTAAGCTTTCAGAAATTGAGGAAGAAAGGTTATTGGAAATATTGAAGAAACACCGAGGAGCTATTGGCTATACTCTTGATGATTTGAAAGGGATTTCTCCTTCTATTTGCCAACATGCTATTAATATGGAAGAAGATGCAAAGCCTGTTGTTGAACATCAACGTCGTCTAATTCCGAAGATGAAGGAAGTGGTAAGGAACGAGGTATTAAAACTCCTTGAAGCTGGTATTATATATCCTATTGCTGATAGTAGATGGGTTAGTCCTGTTCATTGTGTTCCTAAGAAAGGAGGAATGACTGTTGTGCCTAATGATAATGATGAGCTTATTCCTCAAAGAATAGTTGTAGGTTATAGAATGTGCATTGATTTTCGAAAAGTTAATAAAGTTACTAAGAAAGATCATTACCCTTTACCCTTTATTGATCAAATGTTAGAGAGGTTGTCTAAAAATACTCATTTTTGCTTTCTTGATGGTTATTCTGGGTTTTCACAAATTGCTGTTAAAGCTAAAGATCAAGAGAAAACCACTTTTACTTGTCCTTATGGAACTTATGCTTATAGGCGTATGCCTTTTGGTTTATGTAATGCTCCTGCTACTTTTCAAAGATGCATGTCTGCTATTTTTCATGGTTTTTGCGAAAGTATTGTAGAGGTGTTCATGGATGATTTTTCTGTCTATGGGAATTCTTTTGATAATTGCCTGCGAAACCTCGATAAAGTTTTGCAGAGATGTGAAGAAACTAACCTTGTTCTTAATTGGGAGAAATGCCATTTTATGGTTAATGAAGGAATTGTATTGGGACATAAAATTTCTGAGAAAGGTATTGAAGTTGATAGAGCTAAAGTTGAAGCAATTGAGAAGATGCCCTATCCGAGGGATGTTAAAGGTATTCGTAGTGTTCTTGGTCATGCTGGGTTTTATAGGAGATTTATTAAAGATTTCTCTAAAATTTCAAAGCCTCTTACTAATCTTCTTCAAAAAGATGTACCTTTTGTTTTTGATGATGATTGTAAGGAAGCTTTTGAAACTCTAAAGAAAGCCTTAACAACTGCTCCTGTAGTTGAACCTCCTGATTGGAATTTGCCTTTTGAAATTATGTGTGATGCTAGTGATTTTGCTGTAGGCGCTGTTCTTGGACAGCGGGTAGATAAAAAGTTAAATGTTATTCATTATGCTAGTAAGACTCTTGATGCTGCTCAAAGAAATTATGCTACAACTGAAAAAGAATTGTTAGCTGTAGTCTTTGCTTGTGATAAGTTTAGACCTTATATTGTTGATTCAAAAGTTACAATTCATACTGATCATGCTGCAATTAGATACCTTATGACAAAGAAAGATGCTAAGCCAAGGCTTATTAGATGGGTACTTCTGTTGCAAGAATTTGATTTACATATTATAGATAGGAAAGGTGCTGATAATCCTGTTGCTGATAATTTGTCTAGATTGGAAAATATTGCTTATGATCCTGTTCCTGTTAATGATAGTTTTCCAAATGAACAATTGGCTGTAATAAAGGTGAGCTCGCGAGAGAGCCCTTGGTATGCAGATTATGCTAACTTTATTGTTTCGAAGTATTTGCCTCCAACCTTTTCAGCTCAGCAAAGGAGGAAATTCTTTTATGACTTGAGGCATTATTTTTGGGATGACCCACACTTATATAAAGAAGGAGTGGATGGTATTATGCGAAGATGTGTTCCTGAATATGAACAACAGGAGATATTGAATAAATGTCATGGAAGTGTTTATGGAGGACATCACGCTGGAGATAGAACCGCGCAGAAGGTTCTACAATCAGGTTTTTATTGGCCAACACTCTTCAAAGATGCAAGGAAATTTATTTTATCTTGTGATGAATGTCAAAGAGTTGGTAATATCTCTAGACGCAATGAGATGCCTATGAATTATACTCTTGTTATTGAACCATTCGATTGTTGGGGATTCGACTTCATGGGACCTTTCCCTTCTTCAGACGGTAACACTCATATACTTGTCGCTGTTGATTATGTTACTAAATGGGTAGAAGCTATACCTACAAAAAGTGCTGATGGTGAGACCTCTATAAAAATGCTTGTAGATATTATATTTCCTAGATTTGGAGTACCTAGATATATTATGACTGATGGAGGTTCTCATTTTATTCATGGAGGTTTTAGAAAAACTCTTGCTAAGTATGGTATTAATCATAGAATTGCTTCTGCTTATCATCCTCAAACTAGCGGTCAAGTAGAATTATCAAATAGAGAGATTAAAGCTATCTTGGGTAAGACTGTTAATAAATCTAGAAAGAATTGGCCTAGCAAATTGAAAGAAGCATTATGGGCTTATAGAACTGCTTATAAAAATCCTATGGGAATGTCACCTTATAAAATGGTTTATGGAAAAGCTTGTCATTTACCTTTAGAACTAGAGCACAAAGCTTATTGGGTTGTTAGAGAACTAAATAAAGATCCTAAATTAGCCGGTAATAAGAGGTTGTTGCAATTAAGTTCTCTAGATGAATGGAGAAGTGAAGCTTATGAAAATGCTAAACTCTTTAAAGAAAAAGTTAAGAAGTGGCATGATAGAAGGATCATTAAAAGAGAATTTAATGTTGGAGATCAAGTTCTATTGTATCGGTCTCGTCTCAGATTCTTTGCAGGGAAATTACTCTCGAAGTGGGAAGGACCATATGTTGTTGAGGAGGTGTATCGTTCAGGAGCAATTAAAATTAGCTCTCTCCAAGGCAATGCCACACAAGTGGTGAATGGACAAAGACTCAAGCATTATATCTCGGGTGATTCTTATAATGTTGATGTTGATATTATTCAAGTGGAAACACCGGAGGCTTTCATCAAAGGACAAATTGACAGTCCGCCAGAACTGGACTTTGAATAGGTAACAGTATAGGTAATAAAAAGTCCGCGTTTACCTTTCCGAACATTATTTTTGCTGTTTTTGGAAAATATGAAAAATTACGGAATCGAAACGGAGTGGAAAAGACGCGCGAGGGCGTGCCACCATAGGCCGGCGCGGCCTGACCTGGGCCCGCGCCGACCTATGGTCTGGCCGCCTCGTTGCCCCTTTCCGACTCGTTTTCGACCTGGAATCTTCCTTTTGTCGTAAAAATATTTGCTATATAATCCCCCGGACCCCTGGAGGTCCGTAATATCGTTTTCTCGTCGTGTTTTGTTTCGAGCTGTTTTCTGCCAGGATCTGCTTCGGATCTAGATCCATCATGTCTTCGTCGGGAACTCAGAAGGACAGCTTCTTTGAGGACGTCGTCAACCCGTACATGAACGAGCTGAAGATGCACCCCAAAGAGTTGCAGCTCGTGGATGGAGAGTTGCAGATCAAAGATGTCCAGGGTCCTAAGGGAGAAGGGAGCTTGGAAGACAGGATGGAGAAGCTGGAACAAGAGGTTTTCAACTACAAGAAGATGGCTGAGCGTGAAGTGGATATCTTTCACAAGATTGTGTCTGAACTCATTGATGGACACAAGAAGGAGACTGCAAAGCTGTGGGACGATATCTTCTCACTTCACGACACCACCAACAAACTCCAAGCTCAACTCTATGATGTCCATAATCAGAACTGTGAGTATGAAAACAGGTTTAAGCGCATAAGTCATGCTGCTAGTTTCAGGTTTCCGGAAACCAAGATGTCTTTTGTTGATGGAGGGCCTCTTCCATGGAAGTCTGATGACGACAAAGATTCACCATCATCACCGAAGGAGTAATTCATCATCGGTATTGGCATCCCCTTGGTTTGTTCCAAGCTTGGGGGAGTGCCGCGGTATCACCATCATCACCACCTTTATCTTTTACTATCAAGTAGTGTCATATCATGAGTAGGGAAGTTATCATATGGAATAGTATGCAATGTGGAAGTATCTCTCTTAGTTAGTTATCTATGTATCCGTTGGTGTGAGTTATCGTTATGGAATATTAATGAGAAGTCTTATCATTTACTTTTTGCACACCTTATTTTAGTTTGCAATCTCCATTATATGATTACTCTTGACATGAGTATTGATATCACTTTGGGAGCATCAAGTAAATCTATTTGGTTTTGGCAAACTTAGCATTGGTCAATAGCAACAACATCTTGATGTTTAATGAAGGAGAGAAATACACTTAGATACATTACTCTATTATCTCTATGCTTAGTATTCTAGAGTTAAAATTGCTTGTGCTTATGAGAAAGATGCATGATTGTTTCTATCATATGTATATTTGTTTGTTTCCCTCAACCTTTATGCTTGCTATCAAACCTTGCTAGCCAAAGACCTGTATCGAGAGGGAATGCTTCTCATACATCCATAACTTTAGACCAAACCTATGCCATTTGTGTCCACCATACCTACCTACTACATGGTATTTTCTGCCATTCCAAGTAAATACTTCATGTGCTACCTTTAAATTATTCAAACTATACTACTCCTTATTTGTGTCAATGTTTTATAGCTCATGAGGAAGTATGTGGTGTTTTATCTTTCAATCTTGTTGGGCGGACTTTCACCAATGGACTAGCGGCACATCCGCTTATCCAATAATTTTGCAATAAGAGCTGGCAACGGGGTTCCCAGCCCCAATTAATAACTTTCATTAATAATTCTCTTCACATGTTTTGCTCTGACTTATCAGTAAGCAACTTAATTTTGCAATAGACACTCCTCCATGGTATGTGAATGTTGGAAGGCACCCGAGGATTCGGTTAGCCATGGATTGAGAAAGCCAAGGTTGGGGGGAGTGTCACCCATAATAAAACTAAAATACATGTGTAAACAAAAGAGAAGGGGGATGATCTACCTTGCTGGTAGAGATACCGTCCCTCATGGGAGCCGCTCTTTGAAGGTTCGTTTGGCAAGGGGGTTAGAGTACCCGCTACCATTCGTTGACAACAACAAACACCGCTCAAAATCTTACTTTTATTCTCTTTATATGATTTCAAAACTTGAAAAGCTCTAGCACATGATTTAATCCCTGCTTCCCTCTGCGAAGGGCCTATCTTTTACTTTTATGTTGAGTCAGTAAACCTATTTCCCTCTATCTCAAGCAAGCAATTGAGTTGTTGTGAACCAATCATTTATGCTGTGATCCAGTTAATCATGTCTTTTATACTTTCTTGTTTAGTACCAATTTTATCTGAATGAATATGACTTTGAAGTTATCAATGATTATGAAGAGATTGTTATGCTTAAATATGAAGGCTCAGCTATAAAATCTAATATGAAAGCTTTGCTTAGAAGTACAATCCGTTAGTAGTTCTCTGACCAAGAACAAAGTTTGCCATCACCAATTATGATTTCTTATGCACCTTTACTTGTGATTTCTCTTTACTTATTTCAAGATGAGTTATATGAGGAAGTTGTTTACTAGAATGTCTTGTGTGAATGAATATGATGCTTCTTGTCCGTATTTTATTTATCGACTCTTCACTCCATAAACATGTGGTCTTGTTTATCGAGCTCAGTTTCGCTTGGGGACAAGCGAGGTCTAAGCTTGGGGGAGTTGATACGTCCAATTTGCATCACTATTTTGTATCATAATTTGCTGTTATTCATTGATATATTTCATATTGGGACACAATACTTATGTTATTTCATCTATTTTGCATGTTTCATCATCATTGGAGGATCAAGCACCGGAGCCAGGATTCTGCTGGAAAAAGCACCGTCAGAACGCAATATTTCGGAAGATCAACTGTGGAAGGGAATTTCACGTAAATTCCTATTTTTCCAGATGACGGAGGGAGCCAAAAGGGGGAGCAGAGAGGAGCCACTGTGGGCCCAGACCACAGGGCGGCGCGGCCCAAGGCCTGGCCGCGCCACCCTGTGCTCTGGGGGCCCCACAGCCCCTTTCGCCTCCTTTTCTTCGCGTACTCCTTCGTCCCGAAAACCTAAGCCACAGAGGGATCCTCACGAAGGGTTACAGCCGCCTCTGCGGGGCGGAGAACACCAGAGAGAAAAGAGCTCTCCGGCGGGCAGGAATCCGCCGGGGAAATTCCCTCCCGGAGGGGGAAATCGACGCCATCGCCATCGTCATCGAGCGGGACATCATCTCCATCATCATCATCATCATCTCCACCATCTACACCGCCATCACCACCGCTGCACCTCGTCACCGCTGTAGCAATTCGGGTTAAATCTTGATTGTTTGATAGGGGAAACTCTCCCGGTGTTATTCTATACTTGTTGTAGATGCTATTGAGTGAAACCATTGAACCAAGGTTTATGTTCAGATTGTTATTCATCATCATATCACCTCTGATTGTATTCCATATGATGTCTCGTGAGTAGTTCGTTTAGTTCTTGAGGACATGGGTGAAGTCTAAATGCTAGTAGTGAATTATGGTTGAGTAATATTCAATGTTATGATATTTAAGTTGTGGTGTCATTCTTCTAGTGGTGTCGTGTGAACGTCGACTACACGACACTTCACCATTTATGGGCCTAGGGGAGTGCATCTTGTATTCGGTTGCTAATTGCGGGGTTGCCGGAGTGACAGAAACCTAAGCCCCCGTTAGTATATCGATGCAGGAGGGATCGCAGGATCTCAGAGTTTAAGGCTGTGGTTAGATTTATCTTAATTACTTTCTTGTAGTTGCGGATGCTTGCAAGGGGTATAATCACAAGTATGTATTAGTCCTAGGAAGGGCGGTGCATTAGCATAGGTTCACCCACACAACACTTATCAAAACAATGAAGATTATTAAACCACATGAAGCGAAAGTACTAGACTAAAATCCCCGTGTGTCCTCAGGAACGTTTGGTCATTATAAGTAAACAAACCGGCTTGTCCTTTGTGCTAAAAAGGATTGGGCCACTCGCTGCAATTATTTCTCTCGCATTTTATTTACTTGTACTTTATTTATCTGCAATATCAAAACCCCCTGAATACTTGTCTGTGAGCATTTACAGTGAATCCTTCATCGAAACTGCTGCCAACACCTTCTGCTCCTCGTTGGGATCGACATTCTTACTTATCGAAGATACTACGATACACCCCCTATACTTGTGGGTCATCAAGACTATTTTCTGGCGCCGTTGCCGGGGAGTGAAGCGCTATTGGTAAGTGGAATTGGTAAGGAAATTTACTGTTTGTGCTGATTTTATTTCTGCCTGCTGCTATAAATCATTATGGAGAGATCTTCTCTTCAATTTCTATTTGGGAAATCTACTACTACTGCAACGGTAGTGGATGAAGCGCCAGGTGAGGAAGTAGTACCATATAAAATACCTATGAAAATTATTGAACGTGTTATGGATAACCGCTATGAAGGGGATGGAACTGTCCATCCTGGTGATCATTTATTGTTTTTGCATGAATTATGCGGGTTATTCAAATGTGCAGGTATTTCTATGAATGAAGTTAGGAAGAAACTATTCACTATATCGCTGTCTGGTAAAGCGGCGCACTGGTATAAATTGCTGAAGAATGGTGATTCTATTGATTGGGAGGACATTGTGCCTTTATTCTATTCCAAATTTTATCCTCCAAGTGAAATTCACAAAGATCGGAACCGCATATATAATTTTTGGCCTCATGATGGAGAGAGTATTGCCCAAGCTTGGGGGAGATTGAAGTCTTTAATGCTCAAATGCCCCATTCATGAGCTTCCTGGTAATGTTATTATTGATAATTTCTATGCAAGACTTTCTTTTCAAGACAAGACCTTGCTGGATACTTCTTGTTCTGGATCATTTACACGCAAGAATGAAGAGTTTAAAAGAGACCTTCTTGATCGGATCCAAGAAAATACTGAAGGATGGGAGAATGACAAAGATAGAGAATCAGGTATAATTTATGATTATAAATGCATTGAAGCTTTTATGGATACTGATAAATTTCGTAATATGAGTGCTACATATGGTCTTGATTCCCAAGTTGTTGCAAATCTTTATAGAGCTTTTGCCTCTCATTATGAACTGCCTAAGAAGAATTTTGATAAGTATCATGAACCGTATAAAGATAAAATTGATTCATCTGTAAACAAATGTGTAGTGGTTGAAACTGTTGATAATGTTATTCCTGAAGCTTATATTGAAAAAACTCCTTTCCCTGCTAAAATGAAGGAGTACTCTGTCATATCTAGTGCGGTTAATAAAAGTGAAAAGAAACCTAAAGAACCTGAAGAACAAATTAAAATTGAACCTGCTGTTGCTATAGTTAAAGATCTTGTGACTGAAAATGTGGAGGATGGTCATATTATTTTCTGTGAAGATGCTTCTAATATTGTTTCACATCCTAATAAATCCAAACAAGTTAGTGTTCCTATGCTATCTGTTAGAATTGGTGATCATTGCTATTATGGTTTATGTGATATTGGTGCAAGTGTTAGTGCTATTCCTTATGAACTTTACACGGAGATTATGCACGAAATTGGTTCTTGTGAACTTGAAGATATTGATGTGGTTATTCATCTGGCTAATAGAGAAACTATTTCTCCAATTGGTATTGTTCGAGATGTGGAAGTTCTATGTGGTAAGATTAAATATCCTGCTGACTTTTTGGTACTTGGTTCTGCTGCTAGTGATCATTGTCCTATCATTTTTGGTAGACCTTTTCTAAATACTTGTGGAGCTATTATAGATTGTAAGAAAGAGAAAATTTTGACTAGATTTGCTGGTGAACCTTATGAATTTAACTTTTCTAAATTTACCAAAACTCCTTATAAAACTGACTTGCCTAGTAATGATTTTAAAATGGAGCAGTGTGCATCTATTGTTCTTGTTCCTAATAACCCTTTGCAGCAACATTTGGAGAATAGTGAAAGTGAAGCTTTTAGGAAAGAAAGAGATGAGCTTGAGGAAATTTTTCGTCGCCAACCTATTCTCAAGCATGATTTACCGGTGGAAGATTTGGGTACAACACCGCCACCAAAGGAAGATCCTGTTTTTGATCTAAAGCCTTTACCTGATAATCTTAAATATGCTCATATTGATGATAAGAAAATATATCCTGTTATTATTAGTTCTAAGCTTTCAGAAATTGAGGAAGAAAGGTTATTGGAAATATTGAAGAAACACCGAGGAGCTATTGGCTATACTCTTGATGATTTGAAAGGGATTTCTCCTTCTATTTGCCAACATGCTATTAATATGGAAGAAGATGCAAAGCCTGTTGTTGAACATCAACGTCGTCTAATTCCGAAGATGAAGGAAGTGGTAAGGAACGAGGTATTAAAACTCCTTGAAGCTGGTATTATATATCCTATTGCTGATAGTAGATGGGTTAGTCCTGTTCATTGTGTTCCTAAGAAAGGAGGAATGACTGTTGTGCCTAATGATAATGATGAGCTTATTCCTCAAAGAATAGTTGTAGGTTATAGAATGTGCATTGATTTTCGAAAAGTTAATAAAGTTACTAAGAAAGATCATTACCCTTTACCCTTTATTGATCAAATGTTAGAGAGGTTGTCTAAAAATACTCATTTTTGCTTTCTTGATGGTTATTCTGGGTTTTCACAAATTGCTGTTAAAGCTAAAGATCAAGAGAAAACCACTTTTACTTGTCCTTATGGAACTTATGCTTATAGGCGTATGCCTTTTGGTTTATGTAATGCTCCTGCTACTTTTCAAAGATGCATGTCTGCTATTTTTCATGGTTTTTGCGAAAGTATTGTAGAGGTGTTCATGGATGATTTTTCTGTCTATGGGAATTCTTTTGATAATTGCCTGCGAAACCTCGATAAAGTTTTGCAGAGATGTGAAGAAACTAACCTTGTTCTTAATTGGGAGAAATGCCATTTTATGGTTAATGAAGGAATTGTATTGGGACATAAAATTTCTGAGAAAGGTATTGAAGTTGATAGAGCTAAAGTTGAAGCAATTGAGAAGATGCCCTATCCGAGGGATGTTAAAGGTATTCGTAGTGTTCTTGGTCATGCTGGGTTTTATAGGAGATTTATTAAAGATTTCTCTAAAATTTCAAAGCCTCTTACTAATCTTCTTCAAAAAGATGTACCTTTTGTTTTTGATGATGATTGTAAGGAAGCTTTTGAAACTCTAAAGAAAGCCTTAACAACTGCTCCTGTAGTTGAACCTCCTGATTGGAATTTGCCTTTTGAAATTATGTGTGATGCTAGTGATTTTGCTGTAGGCGCTGTTCTTGGACAGCGGGTAGATAAAAAGTTAAATGTTATTCATTATGCTAGTAAGACTCTTGATGCTGCTCAAAGAAATTATGCTACAACTGAAAAAGAATTGTTAGCTGTAGTCTTTGCTTGTGATAAGTTTAGACCTTATATTGTTGATTCAAAAGTTACAATTCATACTGATCATGCTGCAATTAGATACCTTATGACAAAGAAAGATGCTAAGCCAAGGCTTATTAGATGGGTACTTCTGTTGCAAGAATTTGATTTACATATTATAGATAGGAAAGGTGCTGATAATCCTGTTGCTGATAATTTGTCTAGATTGGAAAATATTGCTTATGATCCTGTTCCTGTTAATGATAGTTTTCCAAATGAACAATTGGCTGTAATAAAGGTGAGCTCGCGAGAGAGCCCTTGGTATGCAGATTATGCTAACTTTATTGTTTCGAAGTATTTGCCTCCAACCTTTTCAGCTCAGCAAAGGAGGAAATTCTTTTATGACTTGAGGCATTATTTTTGGGATGACCCACACTTATATAAAGAAGGAGTGGATGGTATTATGCGAAGATGTGTTCCTGAATATGAACAACAGGAGATATTGAATAAATGTCATGGAAGTGTTTATGGAGGACATCACGCTGGAGATAGAACCGCGCAGAAGGTTCTACAATCAGGTTTTTATTGGCCAACACTCTTCAAAGATGCAAGGAAATTTATTTTATCTTGTGATGAATGTCAAAGAGTTGGTAATATCTCTAGACGCAATGAGATGCCTATGAATTATACTCTTGTTATTGAACCATTCGATTGTTGGGGATTCGACTTCATGGGACCTTTCCCTTCTTCAGACGGTAACACTCATATACTTGTCGCTGTTGATTATGTTACTAAATGGGTAGAAGCTATACCTACAAAAAGTGCTGATGGTGAGACCTCTATAAAAATGCTTGTAGATATTATATTTCCTAGATTTGGAGTACCTAGATATATTATGACTGATGGAGGTTCTCATTTTATTCATGGAGGTTTTAGAAAAACTCTTGCTAAGTATGGTATTAATCATAGAATTGCTTCTGCTTATCATCCTCAAACTAGCGGTCAAGTAGAATTATCAAATAGAGAGATTAAAGCTATCTTGGGTAAGACTGTTAATAAATCTAGAAAGAATTGGCCTAGCAAATTGAAAGAAGCATTATGGGCTTATAGAACTGCTTATAAAAATCCTATGGGAATGTCACCTTATAAAATGGTTTATGGAAAAGCTTGTCATTTACCTTTAGAACTAGAGCACAAAGCTTATTGGGTTGTTAGAGAACTAAATAAAGATCCTAAATTAGCTGGTAATAAGAGGTTGTTGCAATTAAGTTCTCTAGATGAATGGAGAAGTGAAGCTTATGAAAATGCTAAACTCTTTAAAGAAAAAGTTAAGAAGTGGCATGATAGAAGGATCATTAAAAGAGAATTTAATGTTGGAGATCAAGTTCTATTGTATCGGTCTCGTCTCAGATTCTTTGCAGGGAAATTACTCTCGAAGTGGGAAGGACCATATGTTGTTGAGGAGGTGTATCGTTCAGGAGCAATTAAAATTAGCTCTCTCCAAGGCAATGCCACACAAGTGGTGAATGGACAAAGACTCAAGCATTATATCTCGGGTGATTCTTATAATGTTGATGTTGATATTATTCAAGTGGAAACACCGGAGGCTTTCATCAAAGGACAAATTGACAGTCCGCCAGAACTGGACTTTGAATAGGTAACAGTATAGGTAATAAAAAGTCCGCGTTTACCTTTCCGAACATTATTTTTGCTGTTTTTGGAAAATATGAAAAATTACGGAATCGAAACGGAGTGGAAAAGACGCGCGAGGGCGTGCCACCATAGGCCGGCGCGGCCTGACCTGGGCCCGCGCCGACCTATGGTCTGGCCGCCTCGTTGCCCCTTTCCGACTCGTTTTCGACCTGGAATCTTCCTTTTGTCGTAAAAATATTTGCTATATAATCCCCCGGACCCCTGGAGGTCCGTAATATCGTTTTCTCGTCGTGTTTTGTTTCGAGCTGTTTTCTGCCAGGATCTGCTTCGGATCTAGATCCATCATGTCTTCGTCGGGAACTCAGAAGGACAGCTTCTTTGAGGACGTCGTCAACCCGTACATGAACGAGCTGAAGATGCACCCCAAAGAGTTGCAGCTCGTGGATGGAGAGTTGCAGATCAAAGATGTCCAGGGTCCTAAGGGAGAAGGGAGCTTGGAAGACAGGATGGAGAAGCTGGAACAAGAGGTTTTCAACTACAAGAAGATGGCTGAGCGTGAAGTGGATATCTTTCACAAGATTGTGTCTGAACTCATTGATGGACACAAGAAGGAGACTGCAAAGCTGTGGGACGATATCTTCTCACTTCACGACACCACCAACAAACTCCAAGCTCAACTCTATGATGTCCATAATCAGAACTGTGAGTATGAAAACAGGTTTAAGCGCATAAGTCATGCTGCTAGTTTCAGGTTTCCGGAAACCAAGATGTCTTTTGTTGATGGAGGGCCTCTTCCATGGAAGTCTGATGACGACAAAGATTCACCATCATCACCGAAGGAGTAATTCATCGTCGGTATTGGCATCCCCTTGGTTTGTTCCAAGCTTGGGGGAGTGCCGCGGTATCACATCATCACCACCTTTATCTTTTACTATCAAGTAGTGTCATATCATGAGTAGGGAAGTTATCATATGGAATAGTATGCAATGTGGAAGTATCTCTCTTAGTTAGTTATCTATGTATCCGTTGGTGTGAGTTATCGTTATGGAATATTAATGAGAAGTCTTATCATTTACTTTTTGCACACCTTATTTTAGTTTGCAATCTCCATTATATGATTACTCTTGACATGAGTATTGATATCACTTTGGGAGCATCAAGTAAATCTATTTGGTTTTGGCAAACTTAGCATTGGTCAATAGCAACAACATCTTGATGTTTAATGAAGGAGAGAAATACACTTAGATACATTACTCTATTATCTCTATGCTTAGTATTCTAGAGTTAAAATTGCTTGTGCTTATGAGAAAGATGCATGATTGTTTCTATCATATGTATATTTGTTTGTTTCCCTCAACCTTTATGCTTGCTATCAAACCTTGCTAGCCAAAGACCTGTATCGAGAGGGAATGCTTCTCATACATCCATAACTTTAGACCAAACCTATGCCATTTGTGTCCACCATACCTACCTACTACATGGTATTTTCTGCCATTCCAAGTAAATACTTCATGTGCTACCTTTAAATTATTCAAACTATACTACTCCTTATTTGTGTCAATGTTTTATAGCTCATGAGGAAGTATGTGGTGTTTTATCTTTCAATCTTGTTGGGCGGACTTTCACCAATGGACTAGCGGCACATCCGCTTATCCAATAATTTTGCAATAAGAGCTGGCAACGGGGTTCCCAGCCCCAATTAATAACTTTCATTAATAATTCTCTTCACATGTTTTGCTCTGACTTATCAGTAAGCAACTTAATTTTGCAATAGACACTCCTCCATGGTATGTGAATGTTGGAAGGCACCCGAGGATTCGGTTAGCCATGGATTGAGAAAGCCAAGGTTGGGGGGAGTGTCACCCATAATAAAACTAAAATACATGTGTAAACAAAAGAGAAGGGGGATGATCTACCTTGCTGGTAGAGATACCGTCCCTCATGGGAGCCGCTCTTTGAAGGTTCGTTTGGCAAGGGGGTTAGAGTACCCGCTACCATTCGTTGACAACAACAAACACCGCTCAAAATATTACTTTTATTCTCTTTATATGATTTCAAAATTTGAAAAGCTCTAGCACATGATTTAATCCCTGCTTCCCTCTGCGAAGGGCCTATCTTTTACTTTTATGTTGAGTCAGTAAACCTATTTCCCTCTATCTCAAGCAAGCAATTGAGTTGTTGTGAACCAATCATTTATGCTGTGATCCAGTTAATCATGTCTTTTATACTTTCTTGTTTAGTACCAATTTTATCTGAATGAATATGACTTTGAAGTTATCAATGATTATGAAGAGATTGTTATGCTTAAATATGAAGGCTCAGCTATAAAATCTAATATGAAAGCTTTGCTTAGAAGTACAATCCGTTAGTAGTTCTCTGACCAAGAACAAAGTTTGCCATCACCAATTATGATTTCTTATGCACCTTTACTTGTGATTTCTCTTTACTTATTTCAAGATGAGTTATATGAGGAAGTTGTTTACTAGAATGTCTTGTGTGAATGAATATGATGCTTCTTGTCCGTATTTTATTTATCGACTCTTCACTCCATAAACATGTGGTCTTGTTTATCGAGCTCAGTTTCGCTTGGGGACAAGCGAGGTCTAAGCTTGGGGGGAGTTGATACGTCCAATTTGCATCACTATTTTGTATCATAATTTGCTGTTATTCATTGATATATTTCATATTGGGACACAATACTTATGTTATTTCATCTATTTTGCATGTTTCATCATCATTGGAGGATCAAGCACCGGAGCCAGGATTCTGCTGGAAAAAGCACCGTCAGAACGCAATATTTCGGAAGATCAACTGTGGAAGGGAATTTCACGTAAATTCCTATTTTTCCAGATGACGGAGGGAGCCAAAAGGGGGAGCAGAGAGGAGCCACTGTGGGCCCAGACCACAGGGCGGCGCGGCCCAAGGCCTGGCCGCGCCACCCTGTGCTCTGGGGGCCCCACAGCCCCTTTCGCCTCCTTTTCTTCGCGTACTCCTTCGTCCCGAAAACCTAAGCCACAGAGGGATCCTCACGAAGGGTTACAGCCGCCTCTGCGGGGCGGAGAACACCAGAGAGAAAAGAGCTCTCCGGCGGGCAGGAATCCGCCGGGGAAATTCCCTCCCGGAGGGGGAAATCGACGCCATCGCCATCGTCATCGAGCGGGACATCATCTCCATCATCATCATCATCATCTCCACCATCTACACCGCCATCACCACCGCTGCACCTCGTCACCGCTGTAGCAATTCGGGTTAAATCTTGATTGTTTGATAGGGGAAACTCTCCCGGTGTTATTCTATACTTGTTGTAGATGCTATTGAGTGAAACCATTGAACCAAGGTTTATGTTCAGATTGTTATTCATCATCATATCACCTCTGATTGTATTCCATATGATGTCTCGTGAGTAGTTCGTTTAGTTCTTGAGGACATGGGTGAAGTCTAAATGCTAGTAGTGAATTATGGTTGAGTAATATTCAATGTTATGATATTTAAGTTGTGGTGTCATTCTTCTAGTGGTGTCGTGTGAACGTCGACTACACGACACTTCACCATTTATGGGCCTAGGGGAGTGCATCTTGTATTCGGTTGCTAATTGCGGGGTTGCCGGAGTGACAGAAACCTGAGCCCCCGTTAGTATATCGATGCAGGAGGGATCGCAGGATCTCAGAGTTTAAGGCTGTGGTTAGATTTATCTTAATTACTTTCTTGTAGTTGCGGATGCTTGCAAGGGGTATAATCACAAGTATGTATTAGTCCTAGGAAGGGCGGTGCATTAGCATAGGTTCACCCACACAACACTTATCAAAACAATGAAGATTATTAAACCACATGAAGCGAAAGTACTAGACTAAAATCCCCGTGTGTCCTCGAGAACGTTTGGTCATTATAAGTAAACAAACCGGCTTGTCCTTTGTGCTAAAAAGGATTGGGCCACTCGCTGCAATTATTTCTCTCGCATTTTATTTACTTGTACTTTATTTATCTGCAATATCAAAACCCCCTGAATACTTGTCTGTGAGCATTTACAGTGAATCCTTCATCGAAACTGCTGTCAACACCTTCTGCTCCTCGTTGGGATCGACATTCTTACTTATCGAAGATACTACGATACACCCCCTATACTTGTGGGTCATCAAGACTATTTTCTGGCGCCGTTGCCGGGGAGTGAAGCGCTATTGGTAAGTGGAATTGGTAAGGAAATTTACTGTTTGTGCTGATTTTATTTCTGCCTGCTGCTATAAATCATTATGGAGAGATCTTCTCTTCAATTTCTATTTGGGAAATCTACTACTACTGCAACGGTAGTGGATGAAGCGCCAGGTGAGGAAGTAGTACCATATAAAATACCTATGAAAATTATTGAACGTGTTATGGATAACCGCTATGAAGGGGATGGAACTGTCCATCCTGGTGATCATTTATTGTTTTTGCATGAATTATGCGGGTTATTCAAATGTGCAGGTATTTCTATGAATGAAGTTAGGAAGAAACTATTCACTATATCGCTGTCTGGTAAAGCGGCGCACTGGTATAAATTGCTGAAGAATGGTGATTCTATTGATTGGGAGGACATTGTGCCTTTATTCTATTCCAAATTTTATCCTCCAAGTGAAATTCACAAAGATCGGAACCGCATATATAATTTTTGGCCTCATGATGGAGAGAGTATCGCCCAAGCTTGGGGGAGATTGAAGTCTTTAATGCTCAAATGCCCCATTCATGAGCTTCCTGGTAATGTTATTATTGATAATTTCTATGCAAGACTTTCTTTTCAAGACAAGACCTTGCTGGATACTTCTTGTTCTGGATCATTTACACGCAAGAATGAAGAGTTTAAAAGAGACCTTCTTGATCGGATCCAAGAAAATACTGAAGGATGGGAGAATGACAAAGATAGAGAATCAGGTATAATTTATGATTATAAATGCATTGAAGCTTTTATGGATACTGATAAATTTCGTAATATGAGTGCTACATATGGTCTTGATTCCCAAGTTGTTGCAAATCTTTATAGAGCTTTTGCCTCTCATTATGAACTGCCTAAGAAGAATTTTGATAAGTATCATGAACCGTATAAAGATAAAATTGATTCATCTGTAAACAAATGTGTAGTGGTTGAAACTGTTGATAATGTTATTCCTGAAGCTTATATTGAAAAAACTCCTTTCCCTGCTAAAATGAAGGAGTACTCTGTCATATCTAGTGCGGTTAATAAAAGTGAAAAGAAACCTAAAGAACCTGAAGAACAAATTAAAATTGAACCTGCTGTTGCTATAGTTAAAGATCTTGTGACTGAAAATGTGGAGGATGGTCATATTATTTTCTGTGAAGATGCTTCTAATATTGTTTCACATCCTAATAAATCCAAACAAGTTAGTGTTCCTATGCTATCTGTTAGAATTGGTGATCATTGCTATTATGGTTTATGTGATATTGGTGCAAGTGTTAGTGCTATTCCTTATGAACTTTACACGGAGATTATGCACGAAATTGGTTCTTGTGAACTTGAAGATATTGATGTGGTTATTCATCTGGCTAATAGAGAAACTATTTCTCCAATTGGTATTGTTCGAGATGTGGAAGTTCTATGTGGTAAGATTAAATATCCTGCTGACTTTTTGGTACTTGGTTCTGCTGCTAGTGATCATTGTCCTATCATTTTTGGTAGACCTTTTCTAAATACTTGTGGAGCTATTATAGATTGTAAGAAAGAGAAAATTTTGACTAGATTTGCTGGTGAACCTTATGAATTTAACTTTTCTAAATTTACCAAAACTCCTTATAAAGCTGACTTGCCTAGTAATGATTTTAAAATGGAGCAGTGTGCATCTATTGTTCTTGTTCCTAATAACCCTTTGCAGCAACATTTGGAGAATAGTGAAAGTGAAGCTTTTAGGAAAGAAAGAGATGAGCTTGAGGAAATTTTTCGTCGCCAACCTATTCTCAAGCATGATTTACCGGTGGAAGATTTGGGTACAACACCGCCACCAAAGGAAGATCCTGTTTTTGATCTAAAGCCTTTACCTGATAATCTTAAATATGCTCATATTGATGATAAGAAAATATATCCTGTTATTATTAGTTCTAAGCTTTCAGAAATTGAGGAAGAAAGGTTATTGGAAATATTGAAGAAACACCGAGGAGCTATTGGCTATACTCTTGATGATTTGAAAGGGATTTCTCCTTCTATTTGCCAACATGCTATTAATATGGAAGAAGATGCAAAGCCTGTTGTTGAACATCAACGTCGTCTAATTCCGAAGATGAAGGAAGTGGTAAGGAACGAGGTATTAAAACTCCTTGAAGCTGGTATTATATATCCTATTGCTGATAGTAGATGGGTTAGTCCTGTTCATTGTGTTCCTAAGAAAGGAGGAATGACTGTTGTGCCTAATGATAATGATGAGCTTATTCCTCAAAGAATAGTTGTAGGTTATAGAATGTGCATTGATTTTCGAAAAGTTAATAAAGTTACTAAGAAAGATCATTACCCTTTACCCTTTATTGATCAAATGTTAGAGAGGTTGTCTAAAAATACTCATTTTTGCTTTCTTGATGGTTATTCTGGGTTTTCACAAATTGCTGTTAAAGCTAAAGATCAAGAGAAAACCACTTTTACTTGTCCTTATGGAACTTATGCTTATAGGCGTATGCCTTTTGGTTTATGTAATGCTCCTGCTACTTTTCAAAGATGCATGTCTGCTATTTTTCATGGTTTTTGCGAAAGTATTGTAGAGGTGTTCATGGATGATTTTTCTGTCTATGGGAATTCTTTTGATAATTGCCTGCGAAACCTCGATAAAGTTTTGCAGAGATGTGAAGAAACTAACCTTGTTCTTAATTGGGAGAAATGCCATTTTATGGTTAATGAAGGAATTGTATTGGGACATAAAATTTCTGAGAAAGGTATTGAAGTTGATAGAGCTAAAGTTGAAGCAATTGAGAAGATGCCCTATCCGAGGGATGTTAAAGGTATTCGTAGTGTTCTTGGTCATGCTGGGTTTTATAGGAGATTTATTAAAGATTTCTCTAAAATTTCAAAGCCTCTTACTAATCTTCTTCAAAAAGATGTACCTTTTGTTTTTGATGATGATTGTAAGGAAGCTTTTGAAACTCTAAAGAAAGCCTTAACAACTGCTCCTGTAGTTGAACCTCCTGATTGGAATTTGCCTTTTGAAATTATGTGTGATGCTAGTGATTTTGCTGTAGGCGCTGTTCTTGGACAGCGGGTAGATAAAAAGTTAAATGTTATTCATTATGCTAGTAAGACTCTTGATGCTGCTCAAAGAAATTATGCGACAACTGAAAAAGAATTGTTAGCTGTAGTCTTTGCTTGTGATAAGTTTAGACCTTATATTGTTGATTCAAAAGTTACAATTCATACTGATCATGCTGCAATTAGATACCTTATGACAAAGAAAGATGCTAAGCCAAGGCTTATTAGATGGGTACTTCTGTTGCAAGAATTTGATTTACATATTATAGATATCAAAACCCCCTGAATACTTGTCTGTGAGCATTTACAGTGAATCCTCCATCGAAACTGCTGTCAACACCTTCTGCTCCTCGTTGGGATCGACATTCTTACTTATCGAAGATACTAATACAGTTGTATACTTGTGCATCTGTGAATTCATATAAACACATGATAATATGTGATCTGTGTAAAAAAGAGAAGACATATGTAAATAGTGTGACTTACTATTTACACATCATTTGTTCTTTTTTTGTGTAGAACACAATGTATGTCCAGACTTTTAGTTTACATTTTTTTTGGAAACTTGGAAGTGTCAAAAGAAAAATGGGGTGCACCCGCAACTAGTTGCGGATTGGAGTTTCCCATGTTGGTAACCTTTCCCCAACTTTACAATGACAATAACAGATGTAAAAAAGTGCATCTATCAAATTGGAACGTGTCAGGGGATTATGTTGTTCCACGGTCCTCAATTAACACATGATTCAACTCACCTGAGATATTCATTAGTTGATAGCTATGAAGTACTTTGTTATTGTACTGACTACTTAATTTGACTTCTTTGCAGTTTTATAGAACCGGCAATAAGGTTCATGTGCTGCATAATGAGCCAGCCTGTCCCATTGAATGCCTTGATCTCCACCTCAAAGAAATTTCGATTTCTGACTACCGAGGAAGGAGAAATGATGTTATTGTCTCCAGGTTCTTTATACAGAACACTAGAATGCTCAAAGTAATGAATTTTGGTGTAAGATATCATCACAAGGAGATCTGGTGGGATACCCAGTTCAAGCAGCTAGACCTGAAGAACACCGCTTATAGAGATGTTGATTTTCAGTTTGGATATTTACCATCCTTAGATAAGTTCAGCTCGGACGGTGTTCTTAGCTGGTTGGTACATGACTTGTCAGTGGCTGATCCCTTTGCTAGAGGGATATATGCAAGAGAAGGGCCAATTTCTGCATAGTGTTAGTTTAACTCCCTATATTTTGTACTGGTCTGAACAATATATTTTATCACTCTGTTAATGTAGTTCAGACTTGATGTTATTCTTGTGAACATGGTCTAATATTCTAATGCTTTCGCGATGTATGTACTACTAGTGATATTTACAGAAGCTAGCAATTGTTTGACAAAATTTACTAAAAAAAGCCTGTAACGCATGTTCACATTCAGTTCGTCAATGCTAGTGTTCACAGAGGAAAGGTTTATTGTTCACAGAGGCTGACATGTGGGGCCCATGAGCCAGCAGAGTCCTCAACGTTTCAAAGGCGGCAGGGAATCAAAAAAAAATGAAGTAGCCACAAATTAGGGTAAAAAATAACTCCAAGAAAGGAAACTTCTTTTGTAAATAGAGGACGACATGCGGGTCCCATTTTGCACGGGATCGAAAGAAAAAAGGCAAGTGACCAAATATCAGGAGCCAAAAATAATCCACGAAAAGAAACTTTTATTGTACATAGAGGATGACATGTGGGTCCCATTTTGCAATAGCGGTCTCATAGTTTCCAGGCGGCACAGGATCAAAAGAAAAAGGAAGTAGCCAGAAATCAGGGTGTCAAAAAATCCATGAAAAGAAAGATTTCAATTGGGCTGCATCTGGACATCTGGGCCTTCGAACTATCGTGCTGGAAGCCTTTTGACTCGTACAATTTAAGCCCACTCCAAAACAGGAAAGTCCTATGCTTGGCAAAAACAAAAAACAAGGAGATTCAACATATAAGTTTGTTTATGTAAAAACAAAGATTTAATTTATCCCTTTGAAATAGCTCAGAGCGAAATACACTGTTTATTGTCTGCAAAATAATCAAGATATCACATGTTTCTTGTACGGGGAGGCTGACATCGGGGACCCATGAGCCAGCAGCGTCGTCAATTTTAAAGGCGGCAGGGGATCGAAAGAAAAAATAAACCAAAAATCAGTTGGTAAAAATCCAAGAAAATAAACATTTATCGTTCTAAGAGGATGACATGCGGGACCCTTGAGGCAGCAGCATCCTCAACCTTTGCATAAAGAGGATTTGCAGTACGGGGAGGCTGACATTGGGGACCCATGAGCCAGCAGCGTCGTCAACGTTTTCAAGGCGGCAGGAGATCGAAAGAAAAAATAAGCCAAAAATCAGTTGGTAAACAAAACCAAGAAAAGAAACAATTACCTTTCTGAGGGGATGACATGCGGGACCCATGAGGCAGCAGCATCCTCAACTATTCTAAGGCGGCAGGGGATCAAAAGAAAAAGGAAATAGCCGAAAATCAGAGGGTAAAAAATAAATCCAACAAAGGAAACTTTTAGGATTTGCTAAGAAACAGTCGACTTATTCTTTTTTGGCCATCAGTCGAATTTCTGTCCAACCAATTAGGCATCGCGATTGTGGACTTGCACGTGTTTCTCTGAGCCACTGTGTACCGTACTTAGCCATCTGCTATAGCTGCACACGTTTGTGTGGGGAGGTTTTGGATGTAAAACGCGTGCATGACTAAGTCAGCGGATAGATATTTACTGAACTTTTTGTGTAAATTTGTATATGACGAATTACAGTCCATTACACTGGTATTTACATGATTTGGAACATGTAAAATTAGGCAAACAAGTCTGTAATTTTACTTTCAAATCATGTAGACGATTTTCTTTCAGTTTCCCCATCTCACAGTTTACAGTCCATTACAACTATGTTTACATAATACAAAACATGTAATTTTCGCCAAACAACGTTTTAAGGTCTTTAAATCATGTATTATGGATTTTTTTTTCTGTTTGCAACTTGTTTGTCTGTTGCTAATTATAGGGATTTAGCCCACATACAAGGCTTGGTAAAATTCTTTTTTTATGGGCTTGACTGATTTTTGCCTATGCCATGTGCCGTCTTATAATTTGAAGAAAAACTGACTTACGCTGAATTGAAAATCAGTCAGCTGACAAATAGACATCCCCAACTTTTATTGTTCATAGAGGATGACATGCGGCACCCATGAGCCAGCAGCCTCAACGTTTCAAAGTCGGCATGAGATCGAAAGAAAAAGGCAAGTGACCAAATATCAGGAGCCAAAAATAATCCAAGAAAAGAAACTTTATTGTACATAGAGGATGACATGCGGGTCCCATTTAGCAGCAGCTGTATCAACGTTTGAGAGGCGGCAGGCGATCGAAAGAAAAAGCAAGTGACCAAATATGAGGTGCCAAAAAAAATCCAAGAAAAGAAAGTTTTATAGTACATAGAAGATGACATGCGGGTCCCATTTAGCATCAGCGGTATCACCGTTTGAGAAGCGGCAGGGGATCAAAAGAAAAAAAGGAAATAACCAGAAATTAATTAGGGGTCAAAAATAAATCCACCAAAGGAAACTTTTATTGTTCATAGAGGATGACATGTGGGACCGACCTGCCAACAGCGTCCTCATCGTTTCAAAGGGGGCAGGGGATCAAAAGAAAAAGGCAAATATCCAGAAATTAGGGGTAAAAATAACTCCAAGAAAGGAAACTTTTATTGTTCGTAGAGGATGACATGCGGGACCCATGAGCCAGCAGAATCCTCAACGTTTCAAAGGCGGCAGGTGATCAAAAGAAAAAGGCAAGTGACCAAATATCAGGAGCCAAAAATAATCCAAGATTTATTGTACATAGAGGATGACATGCGGGTCCCATTTTGCAGCAGCGGTCTCAATGTTTCAAATGCGTCTTGAGATCAAAAGAAAAAGAAAGTAGCTAGAAATTAGGGGCTCAAAATAATCCAAGAAAAGAAAGTTGATGGACATAGAGGATGACATGAGGGTCCCATTTAGCAGCAGGTTCCTCAACGTTTCAAACGTGGCATGAGATCGAAAGAAAAAGGCAAGTGACCAAATATCAAGAGCCAAAAATAATCCAAGAAAAGAAACTTGAATGTACATAGAGGATGACATGCGGGTCCCATATAGCAGCAGCTGTATCAACGTTTGAGAGGCGGCAGGCGATCGAAAGAAAAAGGCAAGTGACCAAATATGAGGTGCCAAAAAAATCCAAGAAAAGAAAGTTTTATAGTACATAGTGGATGACATGCGGGTCCCATTTTGTAGCAGCGCTCTCAACGCTTCCAAGGCGGCACAGGACCAAAAGAAAAATGAAGTAGCCAGAAATCAGGGGTTGAAAAAATCCAAGAAAAGAAAGATTTCAATTGGGCTGCATCTGGACATCTGGCCTTCGAACTATCTTTCTGGGCCTTTTGACTCGTACAATTTCAGCCCACTCCAAAACAGGAAAGTTCGGATTTTTCTAAAAAAAACAGGAAAGTCCTACTATGCTTCGCAAAAACAAAAAACAAGGAGATTCAACATATAAGTTTGTTTATGTAAATATAAAGATTTAATTTATCAGTTTGCAATAGCGCAGAGCGAAATACAAAGTTTATTGTCTGCAAAATAAGATATCACATGTTTCTTGTACGGGGAGGCTGACATCGGGGACCCATGAGCCAGCAGCGTCGTCAACGTTTCAAAGGCGGCAGGGGATCGAAAATAAAAAAAACCAAAAATAAGTTGGTAAAAAAATCCAAGAAAAGAAAACATTTATCATTCTGAGAGGATGACCTGCGGGACCCATGAGGCAGCAGCATCCTCAACGTTTATTGTTTATAGAGGCTGACATGTGGGACCCGTGAGCCAGCAGCGTCGTCAACGTTTTAAAGGCGGCAGGAGATCGAAAGAAGAAAAAAAAGCCAAAAATCAGTTGGTAAACAAAATCCAAGAAAAGAAACATTAACCTTTCTGAGAGGATGACATGCGGGACCCATGAGGCAGCAGCATCCTCAACGATTCCAAGGCGCAGGGGATCAAAAGAAAAAGGAAATAGCCAGAAATTAATTAGGGGTCAAAAATAAATCCACCAAAGGAAACTTTTATTGTTCATAGAGGATGACATATGGGACCGACCTGCCAACAGCGTCCTCATCGTTTCAAAGGGGGCAGGGGATAAAAGAAAAAGGCAAATAGCCAGAAATTAGGGGTCAAAAATAAATCCAAGAAAGGAAACTTTTATTGGTCGTAGAGGATGACATGCGGGTCCCATGAGCCAGCAGCTTACTCAACGTTTCAAAGGCGGCATGAGATCGAAAGAAAAAGGCAAGTGACAAAATATCAGGAGCCAAAAATAATCCAAGATTTAGTGTACATAGAGGATGACATGTGGGTCCCATTTTGCAGCAGCGGTCTCAATGTTTGAAATGCGGCTTGAGATCGAAAGAAAAAGAAAGTAGCTAGTAATTAGGGGGTAAAAAAATCCAAGAAAAGAAAGCTGATGGACATAGAGGATGACATGTGGGTCCCATTTTGCAGCAGCGGTCTCAATGTTTGAAATGCGGCTTGAGATCAAAAGAAAAAGAAAGTACCTAGTAATTAGGGGGTCAAAAAAATCCAAGAAAAGAAAGTTGATGGACATAGAGGATGACATGCGGGTCCCTTGAGCCAGCAGCTTACTCAACGTTTCAAAGAGGGCAGGGGATCAAAAGAAAAAGGCAAGCCAAAAATCAGAGGGTGAAAAAAATCCAACAAAGGAAAGTTTTATAGCACATAGAGGATGACATGCGGGTCCCATGAGCCAGCAGGTTCCTCAACGTTTCAAACGTGGCATGAGATCGAAAGAAAAAGGCAAGTGACCAAATATCAGGAGCCAAAAATAATCCAAGATTTATTGTACATAGAGGATGACATGTGGGTCCCATTTTGCAGCAGCGGTCTCAATGTTTGAAAGCGGCTTGAGATCAAAAGAAAAAGAAAGTACCTAGTAATTAGGGGGTCAAAAAAATCCAAGAAAAGAAAGTTGATGGACATAGAGGATGACATGCGGGTCCCTTGAGCCAGCAGCTTACTCAACGTTTCAAAGGGGGCAGGGGATCAAAAGAAAAAGGCAAGCCAAAAAAGAGGGTGAAAAAAAATCCAACAAAGGAAAGTTTTATAGCACATAGAGGATGACATGGGTCCCATGAGCCAGCAGGTTCCTCAACGTTTCAAACGTGGCATGAGATCGAAAGAAAAAGGCAAGTGACCAAATATCAGGAGCCAAAAATAATCCAAGATTTATTGTACATAGAGGATGACACGTGGGTCCCATTTTGCAGCAGCGGTCTCAATGTTTGAAATGCGGCTTGAGATCAAAAGAAAAAGAAAGTAGCTAGTAATTAGGGGGTCAAAAAAAATCCAAGAAAAGAAAGTTGATGGACATAGAGGATGACATGCGGGTCCCTTGAGCCAGCAGCTTACTCAACGTTTCAAAGGGGGCAGGGGATCAAAAGAAAAAGGCAAGCCAAAAATCAGAGGTGAAAAAAATCCAACAAAGGAAACTTTTATAGCACATAGAGGATGACATGCGGGTCCCATGAGCCAGCAGGTACCTCCACGTTTCAAACGTGGCATGAGATCGAAAGAACAAGGCAAGTGACCAAATATGAGGTGCCAAAAAACTCCAAGAAAAGAAAGTTGATTGCTCATAGAGGATGACATGCGGGTCCCATTTAGCTGCAGCGGTCTCACCGTTTGAGAGGCGGCAGGGGATCAAAGAAAAAGTCAAGTGACCAAATATGAGGTGCCAAAAATAATCCAAAAAAAGAAAGTTTTATAGTACATAGAGGATGACATGCGGGTCCCATTTAGCAGCAGCGGTATCACTGTTTGAGAGGCAGCAGGGGATCGAAAGAAAAAGTCAAGTTACCAAATATGAGGTGCCAAAAAAATCCAAGAAAAGAAAGTTTTATAGTACATAGTGGATGACATGCGGGTCCCATTTAGCAGCAGCGGTATCACCGTTTGAGAGGCAGCAGGGGATCGAAAGAAAAAGTCAAGTGACCAAATATGAGGTGCCAAAAAAATCCAAGAAAAGAAAGTTTTATAGTACATAGAGGATGACATGCGGGTCCCATTTAGCAGCAGCGGTATCACCGTTTGAGAGGCAGCAGGTGATCGAAAGAAAAAGTCAAGTGACCAAATATGAGGTGCCAAAAAAATCCAAGAAAAGAAAGTTTTATAGTACATAGAGGATGACATGCGGGTCCCATTTAGCAGCAGCGGTATCACTGTTTGAGAGGCAGCAGGTGATCGAAAGAAAAAGTCAAGTGACCAAATATGAGGTGCCAAAAAAATCCAAGAAAAGAAAGTTTTATAGTACATAGAGGATGACATGCGGGTCCCATTTAGCAGCAGCGGTATCACCGTTTGAGAGGCGGCAGGGGATCGAAAGAAAAAGGTAAGTGACCAAATATGAGGTGCCAAAAATAATTCAAGAAAAGAAAGTTTTATAGTACATAGAGGATGACATGCGGGTCCCATTTAGCAGCAGCGGTATCACCGTTTGAGAGGCGGCAGGGATCGAAAGAAAAGGCAAGTGACCAAATTTGAGGTGCAAAAAAAACTCCAAGAAAAGAAAGTTGATTGCACATAGAGGATGACATGCGGGTCCCATTTAGCAGCAGGTCTCAACGTTTCCAAGGCGGCAAGGGATCAAAAGAAAAGGAAGTAGCCAGAAATCAGGGGTCAAAAAATCCAAGAATAGAAAGAATTTTGGTTCATAGAGGATGACATGCGGGACCCATGATCCTGCATCGTAAACGGCTCGATCGGAGAACGTTGAACGAGATGGCGCGATCTAGAAAAAAACAATGCCAGAGAGGCTGCCATCTGGGCCCTACATCCCTCGGCGGTGCGGATTTGCGTTGACTCGGCCGGCGAACCCGAGATTTCGAGATGCACCACGTCCCGGGCCACCATACGCCATGTTTTGGCCGCTTTCGTCGGGCTAGGTGGCCTCAAAAACGAGAAAAAAAAAGTTTTGACATGCACCACGGAGGGACCAAAATCGTCGGCCATGGTACACCAGCAACCACGGCGCGACTTCAACTTCGTCGGCCATGGCAACTTTTCTTGTAGTGTCCTCCCTGAGTTCGATAAACCTTGGGTAATCCACTTAAGGGAAACTTGCTGCTGTTCTACAAACCTCTGCTCTTGGAGGCCCAACACTGTCTACAAGAATAGAAGCACCCGTAGACATCAAGCACTTTTCTGGCGCCGTTTCCGGGGAGGAAAGGTAAAAGGTACTCACACTCCGGATCTCGGCTACTAAGCTATTTTCCGGCGCCGTTGTAAGTACTCGAAGCTATTTCCTTTAGACTCTGCAATTGCGACATTTGGTTTCTTGTTTACACTAGTTAGGCATAATGGAAAACAATGAGCTTCTTATTCTATTTCCTGATTTAAGACATGGATGGTTTGATGCGAAAATTAAAAAACCCATGGAACATATTAATATGAATGCTTTGAACACTATTGTTGTTAATGATATGGAAAATTCTAAGCTTGGGGAAGCTGGTTTTGATGAGCATGATATTTTTAGTCCCCCAAGCATTGAGGAGAAAATTTACTTTGATGATACTATGCCTCCTATATTTGATGATGAGAATAATAATGATAGCTACTTTGTTGAATTTGCTCCCACTACAACTAATAAAATTGATTATGCCTATGTGGGGAGTAATAATTTTATGAATGAGACTCATGATAAGAATGCTTTATGTGATAGTTATATTGTTGAGTTTGCTCATGTTGCTACTGAAAGTTATTATGAGAGAGGAAAATATGGTTGTAAAAAATTTCATGTTACTAAAACACCTCTCTATGTGCTGAAATTTTTGAAGCTACACTTGTTTTATCTTCCTATGCTTGTTACTTTGCTCTTCATGAACTTGTTTATTTACAAGATTCCTATGCATAGGAAGCATGTTAGACTTAAATGTGTTTTGAATTTGCCTCTTAATGCTCTCTTTTGCTTCAACTTCTATTTCTTGCGAGTGCATCATTAAAACTGCTGAGCCCATCTTAATGGCTATAAAGAAAGAACTTCTTGGGAGATAACCCATGTGTTTTTTTTTACTACAGTACTTTGTTTTATATTTGATTCTTGGAAGTTGTTTACTACTGTAGCAACCTCTCCTTATCATGTTTTTGTGCCAAGTAAAGTTTCTATGTTAAAGTTGATGTTATATTTGGGATCGCTGCGCAGAAACAGCATTGCTGTCTGTCACGAATCTGGGCACAAGTCTCTGTAGAAAATTCGAAAAAATCTGCCAATTTACGAGCGTGATCCTCAGATATGTACGCAACTTTCATTAGTTTTGAGTTTTTCCATTTGAGCAAGTCTGGTGCCATTTTAAAATTCGTCTTTACGGACTGTTCTGTTTTTGACAGATTCTGCCTTTTATTTCGCATTGCCTCTTTTGCTATGTTGGATGAATTTCTTTGATCCATTAATGTCCAGTAGCTTTATGCAATGTCCAGAAGTGTAAAGAATGATTGTGTCACCTCTGAATATGTGAATTATTAATTGTGCACTAACCCTCTAATGAGTTTTCTTGAAGTTTGGTGTGAAGGAAGTTTTCAAGGGTCAAGAGAGGAGTATGATATACTATGATCAAGAGGAGTGAAAGCTCTAAGCTTGGGGATGCCCCGTGGTTCACCCCTGCATATTCTAAGAAGACTCAAGCGTCTAAGCTTGGGGATGCCCAAGGCATCCCCTTCTTCATCGACAAAGTATCAGGTTCCTTCTCTTGAAACTATATTTTTATTCGGTCACATCTTATGTACTTTACTTGGAGCGTCTGTGTGTGCTTTTATTTTTGTTTTGTTATCTTAGTTCTCTTAATAAGTTCATCCTTGTGTGGGAGAGAGACACGCTCCGCTGGTTCGTATGAACACATGTGTTCTTAGCTCATAATATTCATGGCGAAGTTTCCTCTTCGTTAAATTGTTATATGGTTGGAATTGGAAAATGCTACATGTAGTAATTGGTAAAATGTCTTGGATAATGTGATACTTGGCAATTGTTGTGCTCATGTTTAAGCTCTTGCATCATATACTTTGCACCTATTAATGAAGAAATACATAGAGCATGCTAAAATTTGGTTTGCATAATTGGTCTCTCTAAGGTCTAGATAATTTCTAGTATTGAGTTTTGAACAACAAGGAAGGCGGTGTAGAGTCTTATAATGTTTACAATATGTCTTTTATGTGAGTTTTGCTGCACCGGTTCATCCTTGAGTTTGCTTCAAATAACCTTGCTAGCCTAAACCTTGTATCGAGAGGGAATACTTCTCATGCATCCAAAATCCTTGAGCCAACCACTATGCCATTTGTGTCCACCATACCTACCTACTACATGGTATTTCTCCGCCATTCCAAAGTAAATTGCTTGAGTGCTACCTTTAAAATTCCATCATTCACCTTTGCAATATATAGCTCATGGGACAAAATAGCCTTAAAAACTATCGTAGTATTGAATATGTACTTATGCACTTTATCTCTTATTAAGTTGCTTGTTGTGCGATAACCATGCTTCTGGGGACGCCATCAATTACTCTTTATTGAATATCATGTGAGTTGCTATGCATGTCCGTCTTGTCTGAAGTAAGAGGGATCTACCACCTTAATGGTTGGAGCATGCATATTGTTAGAGAAGAACATTGGGCCGCTAACTAAAGCCATGAATCATGGTTGAAGTTTCAGTTTTGGACATATATCCTCAATCTCATATGAGAATAATAATTGTTGCTACATGCTTATGCATTAAAGAGGAGTCCATTATTTGTTGTCCATGTTGTCCCGGTATGGATGTCTAAGTTGAGAATAATCAAAAGCGAGAAATCCAAAATGCGAGCTTTCTCCTTAGACCTTTGTACAGGCGGCATGGAGGTACCCCTTTGTGACACTTGGTTGAAACATGGCATTGCAAAGATCCGGTAGTCCAAGCTAAGTAGGACAAGGTGCGGGCACTATTAGTATACTATGCATGAGGCTTGCAACTTGTAAGATATAATTTACATAACTCATATGCTTTATTACTACCGTTGACAAAATTGTTTCATGTTTTCAAAATAAAAGCTCTAGCACAAATACAGCAATCGATGCTTTCCTCTTTGAAGGACCATTCTTTTACTTTTATTGTTGAGTCAGTTTACCTATCTCTCTCCACCTTAAGAAGCAAACACTTGTGTGAACTATGCATTGATTCCTACATACTTGCATATTGCACTTGTTATATTACTTTATGTTGACAATATCCATGAGATATACATGTTATAAGTTGAAAGCAACCGCTGAAACTTAATCTTCCTTTGTGTTGCTTCAATACCTTTACTTTGATTTATTGCTTTATGAGTTAACTCTTATGCAAGACTTATTGATGCTTGTCTTGAAGTACTATTCATGAAAAGTCTTTGCTTTATGATTCATTTGTTTACTCATGTCATTACCATTGTTTTGATCGCTGCATTCATTACATATGTTTACAAATAGTATGATCAAGATTATGATGGCATGTCACTTCAGATATTATCTTTGTTATCGTTTTACCTGCTCGGGACGAGCAGAACTAAGCTTGGGGATGCTGATACGTCTCCGATGTATCGATAATTTCTTATGTTCCATGCCACATTATTGATGATATCTACATGTTTTATGCACACTTTATGTCATATTCGTGCATTTTCTGGAACTAACCTATTAACAAGATGCCAAAGTGCCAGTTCCTGTTTCTGCTGTTTTTGGTTTCAGAAATCCTAGTAACGAAATATTCTCGGAATCGGACGAAATCAACGCCCAGGTTCCTATTTTTCCCGGAACCATCCAGAACACCCGAGAGCCAGAGGGAAGCTGGGGTCCCACACCACACCTGGCGCGGCCAGAGGGGGCGCGCCGCCCTATGGTGTGGTGGCCCGCCCCTCCGAGGCTGCCCTTCCGCCTATTTAAAGCCTCCGTCGCGAAAACCCTATTACGTTGGACGAAACCCGAAACCTTCCAGAGCCGCCGCCATCGCGAAGCCAAGATCTAGGGGACAGGAGTCTCTGGCACCCGCCGGAGCGGGGAAGTGCCCCGGAAGGCTTCTCCATCGACACCGCTGCCATCTCCACCGCCATCTTCATCACCGCTGCTGCTCCCATGAGGAGGGAGTAGTTCTTCATCGAGGCTCGGGGCTGTACCGGTAGCTATGTGGTTCATCTCTCTCCTATGTACTTCAATACAATAATCTCATGAGCTGCCTTACATGATTGAGATTCATATGATGATGCTTGTAATCTAGATGTCATTATGCTAGTCAAGTGGGTTTTACTTATGTGATCTCCGGAGACTCCTTGTCCCACGTGTGTAAAGGTGACAGTGTGTGCACCGTGTGGGTCTCTTAGGCTATATTTCACAGAATACTTATTCACTGTTATGAATGGCGTAGTGAAGTGCTTATTTATATCTCTTTATGATTGCAATATGTTTTGTATCACAATTATCTATGTGCTACTCTAGTGATGTTATTAAAGTGGTTTTATTCCTCCTGCACGGTGTAATGGTGACAGTGTGTGCATCCGTGTTAGTACTTGGCGTAGGCTATGATTATGATCTCTTGTAGATTATGAAGTTAACTATTGCTATGATGGTATTGACGTGATCTATTCCTCCTACATGATGTGAAGGTGACAGTGTGCATACTATGCTAGTACTTGGTTTAGTCGTGTCGATCTTTCATGCACTCTAAGGTTATTTAAATATGAACATTGAATTGTGGAGCTTGTTAACTCCGGCATTGAGGGTTCGTGTAATCCTACGCAATGTGTTCATCATCCAACAAGAGAGTGTAGAGTATGCATTTATCTATTCTTTTATGATCAAAGTTGAGAGTGTCCACTAGTGAAAGTCTATTCCCTAGGCCTTGTTCCTAAATACTGCTATCGCTGCTTGTTTACTGTTTTTTGCGTTACTGCTGCGTTACTACTGTTTGTTTACTTCCTACAATATTACTACCATCAATGCACGCCAAAGCTATTTTCTGGCGCCGTACTACTTCTCATATTCATTCATACCACTTGTATTTCACTATCTCTTCGCGAACTAGTGCACCTATTAGGTGTGTTGGGGACACAAGAGACTTCTTGCTTTGTGGTTGCAGGGTTGCATGAGAGGGATATCTTTGACCTCTTCCTCCCTGAGTTCGATAAACCTTGGGTAATCCACTTAAGGGAAACTTGCTGCTGTTCTACAAACCTCTGCTCTTGGAGGCTCAACACTGTCTACAAGAATAGAAGCACCCGTAGACATCATCGGCTACTGACAAGTAAATGTAGAATGGCCTGTCTTGCTGTGGTGGAACCAACACAGGTGGCTTCGTTAAGTACTCCTTAATATCGTCAAATGCTTGCTGTTGCTCTGCCCCCCAGCGAAACTCCTCATCAGACTTGATTTTGACCAATCCCATGAACGGCTCGATTCGTCCTGACAAGTTGGAGATAAACCTTCTGACGAAATTGATTTTGCCGATGAGACACTGGAGCTCCTTCTTCGTGGTGGGTGGCTTCATCGTTCGCACTGCCTCTTGACTTTTTAGGCCGATCTCGATTCCACGCTCATGAACCAAGAAACCCAAGAACTGACCGGCCGTCACACCAAAGGCACACTTCTTTGGATTCATTCTTAGTCCGAACTTCCTAGTTCGGTCCAGGACGTGTCGCAAATCTTCCAAGTGTCCGTCCACCGAAACAGACTTCACCACCACGTCATCGATGTAAATCTCCACCAATTTGCCGATTAAATCATGAAAGATGTAATTCATGGCTCGTTGGTATGTTGCGCCGGCATTCTTCAGTCCAAATGTCATGACTACATATTCAAACAAGCCTACTGAGCCTGGCACTCTGAATGCAGTCTTGTTTATATCTTCTGGAGCCATAAAGATTTGATTGTACCCGGCATTGCCATCCATGAAGCTTAAAACTTTATGACCAGCAGCTGCATTGATCAACGTCTCTGCTACTGGCATCGGATATTCATCCTTTGGAGTGGCACTATTGAGATTCCGAAAATCTATGGCGACGCGCCATCGGCCATCCTTTTTCTCCACAGGTACGACATTGGAAATCCATTCAGCGTACCTGCATGGCCTGATGAACCCGGCGTCCAACATCTTCTGGATCTCTTTCTTGACTTCCACCAAGATTTCGGCCTTCATCTGTCGTGCTCGCTGCTGGAACGGCCGAAATCCTTTCTTCAGAGGGAGCCGATGCTCGATGATGCTCCTGTCTAACCCAGGCATCTCTGTATAATCCCATGCAAAACAATCTGGGTACTCCTTCAACAAGGCTATCAACCGGCTCCTCAGATGTGGATCCAACTTTTTGCTGATAAATGTTGGTCGTGGCTTATCCCCAGGACCAATGTCAATCTCTTCTAGCTCATCAGCTGATGTGAACCCATACCCCAGCTTTCCATCGCTTGCTAGATCAATGCTGAACACAGGCAAAAGGCAAGTTGAGGATAATTTGGCCGATTGCTAGAATCGGCCTCCTTTTTCATTGCAACGTTTAATGAGGGTTTACAACTTTTTGGTTCTCTACTATGGCTACGTGACAATCTTGAGGTAAGACCTTTGCTTTTTATTTTTTGGGGCCGATCGCTGGGATCGGCCTTGTCACGCACGTCCATAGACTTGGAGCTTGCTACTCTGTCAGGCCAGTGGATAAGACCAGCCTCACCCCGTTTTTTGAAGCTTCGATGCGCTCACAGCCGTCCAGATTAATTCCAGAGAGCGGCTCTTGGTCGTTTGCATCCCAAATGTTCATGGCAGCTAGCGAGATCTCGATCGAATCATCTGCATGAACAACTTCCACTTCATCTCCATCCCATTGTATGATGCACTGATGCATTGTGGATGGAATGCAACAGTTAGCGTGGATCCAATCTCTCCCTAGCAGGACAGCATAAGTGCTTTTGCTGTCGACGATGAAGAACGATGTAGGGATGGTTTTTCGGCCTACAGTCAGGTCTACGTTCAGAACACCCTTTGCTTCTGACGCTTGGCCGTTGAAATCGCTTAATGTGACGTTGGTTTTGATCAGATCTTCATTGGAACGTCCCAAACGTCGTAGCATAGAGTACGGCATTATATTGACTGCCGCTCCTGTATCAACCAACATCTTGCCGATAGGCTGCCCATTGATGTAACCTTTCAGGTATAGGGCTTTCAAATGCCTGTAGCTTCTATCTCGTGGCTTCTCAAAGATGACTGGCCGTGGACCGCAGTCAAACTGTGCCACACTTCCTCGTCTTTTGGAGCACAAAATTCTGACGGGAGTATGAACACCATGTTTGTATCAGCCGATGCCTCTGCATCGGCTCTTGTCTGCTTGGGGCGCCACACTTTCTTTTGTGGCCGTGCCTCTGTCTCCAATGTTTGCTGAATTTTCACGGCCAGATCGGGCCGTGCTTTCCTCAACGTATACAGGTACTGCGCCTCGGCTTCCTCTAGGTTTCGTAGCCGCTGCACTCTTCGCTTTTGGGAGTGGCTGAGTCCATCGGGACACCACCGTGGCCGGTGATACCTATCTTCTTCTTCATCTGACTCCCCGAAGTCTTCATCTTGAGACGACTCAGCTCGTTTGTTCTGAGGTGGGAGAGGCCCTAGACGCTTGAACACTGATATTTCATTTGCTCCCTTCCTCTTTCGTCTACATTCTGGGCAGTTCTCGATTGTTGGCAATCGGCTCATTCCTGAGTCCCAGCAGTGTTTGAAGAAAGGACAGTCCCAATGCTTATCCATGTCCTCTTGCTCTCTTGACCTCCCTCTAGCGTGACGCTCATACCCTTCTTGGTCTCTATCATATCGACGATACTTCTTGTCATCTGCATCAGACCGACGATATCTCTCATCATCTACGTCGTAGCGCCGACGTCGGTCATACTGCTGCTCATATTTGTTAAGGAGATGTGCGGAGAGTGGTCGTTGATACCGCACGCTTCTCACTTCTTCCTCTGTCAAGTACCGTCTGTCATCATGCTGGGGCCGGTCGCGTGGATCGGCCTCCGCTTTATCTTTGCCACGGGAGTGACTGCTCTCTGGCTTATCCTTGCCATGGCGGTCTACAAGTCCTGCCATGTTGATATCAAACGAGAAGCCTGGCTCGCTCCTTAAGCAGTGACTAAGATCGACCATGTTGACGTCAGGAAACGGATGCGTGTCAACTCTCATGGCAAACTGACCGAAGAGTAATCGGCCTTGTTCTATCGCCATTTGAATCTGTCCGCGCAACACTTTGCAGTCGTTGGTGGCATGGGTGAACGTGTGATGCCACTTGCAGTATGGCCTACCGTTCATCTCTTGTAACGTAGGGATTTTGTGGCCTTCGGGTAACTTTAGCTGTTTTTCCTTCAGCAAATCAAAAATCTGCTCCGTTTTGCTTAAATCAAAGTCAAACCCTCTTGCAGGCCCTGGTTGTTTCACCCATTTGCAGGACACGGGTACTGCCCCCCGAGCCCATTCAGCTACGGCGACCTCCTGATCTTCTGCAGAGTCTTCATCTTCTTCCGTCTCGACCAGGGCGACGCGCTTGAACTTGTCCTGGTACAATTCTGGGTGGCGCTGTTCATATGATGTCAACTTCTGAACCATGTGCGCCAGTGAATTGTAGTCTGCTTGGAAAGTCAGATCCTTGAGCGGCGCTGAGAGTCCTGCTATTGCCAGCTCAACTGCTTCCTTCTCAGATAAACGAACCGAATAACATCGGTTCTTGACAGTCCTGAAACGCTGAATGTATTCAGACACTGTCTCTCTCGCCTTTGGCGAACCTGGGTCAGATCGGCAATGCCAGCCGGTAGCTTCTGAATGATATTGTATGTGAAACTGATCTTCCAGCTGCTTCCACGTCCGAACTGAATCGCGGCAACGAGGTGTACCACCCAAAGGCTGGGCCCGTGAGAGATTGCGAAAAGAACCTCACACGTAGCTGGTCTGAAGCTGAGACCATGCCCAACTGTGCCAAATATCGGCTCACGTGCTCGATCGAACTAGACCCCTCTGATCCACTGAATTTTGTGAAGTCAGGGAGCCGATATTTAGGCGGTAGTGGGATCAGGTCATACTCGTTAGGATACGGCTTGGAATAGCCGATTACTCTCTTCTTCGGCAGGATACCGAACTGGTCTCTCAAGATTGCACTGATCTGATCCACAGTAGGAGCTGCAGAGGTTGAGCTTTCATGACTTGTTCCGGTGGCATATTTAGCTAGCCACGCCTGTTTCTCAGCATCTGCTCCAGAACTTCCTCCTGCTGTGGCAATCCCTCCTGCTGTAGCTATCCCTCCTGCTGTAACCTGGCTCATCCAGTTGTTGCAGTCCGGCACGTATGTGCACACGTATCCATGCGGGATCTCCTTGGGCGGCTCATACAAGAATTGGTAATCGCCAGGATCACCTCCAACCTTGTAGACGACGTATGCTGGTGAACCTTGTTGCTGTGGAGCTGCCAACGTGTACGGCAGTGGTGGCCTAGTGTAGAACGGTATTTCTCCCTGATGAGTTCCTAGAGCAGGTCCTGACGGAGAATACTGATGCTTCATGATTTCTTGCACCACGCGAAGCGCAACACGCTCCAAAGTGTTCACCAAGCTCTCAGAATGCCGATGTAGGGAATGAGCCACAGCATAGTTGATTTCCTGGCGCAGGGCTCTGGTACGGTCCTCCGAAGGGAGAGACAGATCTATCCCTTCAAGCGCGCCTTCGGGTTTGAACCCTTTGAACCTAATCCCGTGCGAACGGGTCTTCTCGAAAGAGCCGATGAGATCGGCTTCGAAGATGGCCTTGAGATCATCATATTTCTTCTTGTGCTCTGGAGGTAGATCCTCGTACTTGATCTGTTCTTCCGCCATCTCGGATGTTGACGTGGTTGTTGTAGAAGATTGTCCCACCGGGCGTGCCAGAATGTGTTACTGCCAAAACCCACCGGCGAGCAGTGGTTAAGCAACACGAAGAGCCGGGAGGCTTCCAAGACTGCTGGGGGCCCTGGTCCCTCGACGTCGTCCCGCAATGTTCCGGCACACGTCCTAGCGGTTGCCAGGGCGTGCCACCTGACCTATACCTGGTCAGGAAGGTGTTGGATTGCTTCGATTAGTTTCCTGCATGGTAGACACGTAAACATTAAATACGAGCCCTATCGGCTCTCAGGTTGCCCTGTGGATCGGCTCAAAGAGCCGATCGCCCCATGGTTTACGTCGGGTTAACGATGACATGGGGCTCCTGCTTGATCAATATAAAGTTAAACCAATCTACGACAGTTTAGGGTTTTCACCGCATGATCGGAACATCCTACGCGTAGTTGAGCCTAATAGACACGAAAGATAATGGAAAACCAACCCTAAAAGAGGCCTAAAAACCAACATTAAGTCAATTCCCGGAACGTCCCTCTTAGGACCAACAAACCATACCTTACGCACTACCGGATCATTCAACCCGTTTGCAAGGCCTAACCATACAGATATTAAACCAATCCTTGAAGAATCAAGGAGCAACTATAACAGATTGGATCTACTAAATAACGAACAAGCAAGGTGCTGCCCTTACACCTAGGTAGGTATAAGGGCAGCTAGATATCGAGGGACGGCATAGCTAAGCAAATATGCACAAGAAAAGCATCCATGCAAGCCCCAAAACACCTAAGATAAATAGTGCTACTCGCCATCAACAACGCTTCAGCACGAGCAACACAAGATAACGAATAAACGTGTACTGCCTAGATCGCAAGATGCGATCTAGGCAGCATGATGCTTACCCGGAAGAAACCCTCGAAATAAGGGGTGGCGATGCGCCTGGTTTGTGTTTGTTGTGAACGTGATTGTCCTCCTTTCTCGATAACCCTAGATACATATTTATAGTCCAAGGGACTTTCTAATTCGGGCGTGCACCTAACCGTGCACGGGTTAAACTCTATCTTTTAATTCTAAACTAAGATGCAATCTACTATATTTTACAGATACACGGGCAATCTAGCCCAAACTCTTCGCACAAGGCCGCTTCAGAGATACTCCACGTGTATATCCTTCAAGCCCATCTCCATTACGGCCCATCTCCTGATTTGGCCAAAATCTGGTGATAACACATGCCCCCCTGGTTTTGGTAATGATAATTTCAAAACCACCTGTTTTTCCTTCGAAGGGTCATGTCGTGGCAGAGCAGAACCGTCGCAGTATTCTTCATCATGACGCCTTGCCTTCTCAACTTCTCTGCACGATTTGACAGTTTTGGCACCACATCCTCGGGAACCGCTGCAGCATTGAATCATCTCCACTATATCGCCTCTATTTTAACCGCATCCTGCAGTTCACTTCTTCATCCCCTTCGCATTAGCACTCCAAAAGCCCTCCTCTGCCACCATGTCTTCTTCTTCTTCTTCCTCTTCCGCTTCGTCGGGTCTTTCCCTCCAGTCCTCCCCCTCCCGCGAGCCGACGCCGGAGTGGGTCCCGATGGCGGACCACATTCGCCGCGCCCTAGAAGACGGGGACGAGGCCAGCCACGACTTCTCCGTCTGGTCTGAGGACGACAAGTCCTCGACCGACGGGGAGAGTGACCTCCGTTTCCTCGCCGACGGGGAACGGAGGAGGAGAGCGATGACGATCGCTTCTCCTGGGACGACTTCACCTCCTTCGAGGAGGAGGAGGAAGAAGAGGAGGAGGACAACACCTCCTCCGACGAGCCGCCGGCCAAGCGCTTCTGCCCCTGGCCGGGAAACCTCAGCGACGACAGCGACGACGCGACGAGGAGGACGAGGACAACGAGGGCCCTGCCGGCGGCCGCAGCAGCGACGACGAGCCCGCCGGGAGTAGTGCCGACAGCGGCGACGACGGCGACGACGAGGGCAGCGACGGCCCATAGATAGGATCCTTAGCATAGGATCAGTAGTAGTAGATGGGGCAATGTATCCCCTAGTTCTTCCTTTTGAGAGCAATCAGCTCTTTTATGTAAGAAATCCCATTATCAATGAAGAACTTCCTTTAATTTGATTTTGCCGATTTCCTTTATGCTAATTTAGCCGATTTCCCCTCATACTGACTTTGCCGATTGTCAACTTGGTCAATGCTCAATGAGCCGATAGCATCGTATCGGCTTTTTACCATCAGACGCCCATAAAGCCAATCTGATAACCAATTAGACAGGTTCAAGCAAACAATCCTCAGATTTAGACAATAACTTGATACCTGACCATGATGCTTTGTACCTCTAAAGTCGATGACTGCGCATCGGCTGTTTTTATTCTAAAGTCGATGTCTGTGCATCGGCTGTTTCCCAAAAATTTAAATTTTACTGGCCGATTTCGTGTATCGGCCTCCATACTTTACTGTCCATCATCCCACATGCTTGGGAAATACTTCTTGAGATGCTGGCCATTGACAGCCACTGGGAACTTCACACCATCCAACTGCTCGAGCATGTATGCATTACCCTTTAAAACTTGGTCGACTTTGTACGGGCCGTGCCAATTTGGAGACCATTTACCATACATTTTATCCTTAGTCCCCAACGGCAATACAGCTTCCCATACCAGATCACCAACCTGGAACTCCTTTGGCTTCACCTTCTTATTATATGCGCGAGCCACCTTGGCTTTATTCTCCTTGATTTTCTCAAGTGACCAAAGTCTAAGTTCCGTTGCATCCTCAATGCTGTCACTCATCAGGGCTGCATATTCTTCAGTAGTTAAATCATTCTGAAATGTAATCCTTCTCGAACCAGCCTTGATTTCCCAGGGTAACACAGCTTCTTGTCCATAGACCAGATGGTATGGCGAGGTTTTTATTGATCCATGACACGACATGCGATAAGCCCATAACGCTTCTGACAATACCTCGTGCCAACGTCTAGGATGCTCGTCGATCTTCCTCTTAATCAGCTTGATCAGACTTTTGTTGGACGCTTCAGCCTGTCCATTTGCTTGAGCATAGTATGGAGACGATCGGATCAGCTTGATTCCCATATCCTCGCAGAATTTTCTAAACTCCTTAGAAACGAAGACCGAACCTCCATCGGTCGTGATAGTCTGGGGAATTCCGAATCTGTGGATAACATGCTCCCTCACGAAATCGACAACATCTGACGCTGCCACTGCCTTCATAGGGACGGCCTCTACCCATTTAGTAAAATAATCTGTAATGGCCAGAACCCATACATGGCCTTTGCTCGAAGGAGGATGTATCTTGCCGATCATATCCATGCCCCACCCTCGAAACGGCCACGGCTTGATGATAGGATTCATTGCTGATGCAGGCACCATCTGAATGCTCCCAAACTTCTGACATGCTTGACACCCTTTATAGTACTGGAAACAATCTTCAAGCATGGTGGGCCAATAAAATCCCGATCGCCTGATCAGCCACTTCATCTTATGAGCCGATTGGTGAGTTCCACAGGCACCTTCATGCACCTCGTGCAAGAGCCGATTGGACTCGGCTGGTCCCAAACATTTGAGAAGTAACCCTTCCAAAGTCCTGTAGAACATGTCATCGCCGATCAGGACGTACTTCATGGCCCTGTATCTTATCCGTTTAGGTGCCCCCGAGCCGGATCTTTCAAGTAATTGAAGATATCGGCTCTCCAATCATCGGGTTCCATGAGCTGCACCTGAAAATCGGCTCCCTCTGCCACGTCTTTGTATCCTGACGCCGTTTGTGCGAGGTCGTTCGCCTCGGTATTTTGCGACCTTGGGATCCAATGGAAGTTGATATACCTGAACTGTGCCATCAGCTCACGGCATTGCATCCATAATGGGAAGAGCAACTCGCTCTCACACTTATACTCCTCCGTGAGTTGAGAAATCACCAATTTGGAATCCCCAAAGATCTCAACTGCCTCTGCCCCAGCGTCCAATAGCAACTCCATTCCCTTGCACATCGCTTCATACTCAGCAACATTGTTGGTGCAAGGGGTAGATATCCTGATAGAGAAGGAATAAGTTGCCCCCCGAGGCGACACGAGTAGCACGCCGATGCCGCACCCATCCTCACAGACCGATCCATCGAAGAACATGGTCCATGCACGCACAGATAGTGCGACGTCCGTGTTGATTCGTTCAGCAATAAGATCGGCCAGCGCTTGTCCCTTGACTGCTTTCGCAGGCTGATACCGGATATCAAATTCCGATAGAGCAAACATCCATTTGCCGAGTCGGCCTTTCAGCACAGGAGCCGACAGCATGTGCTTAATGACATCCGATTTGCATATGACGATGATTTCTGCTTTCAGCAAGATGTGCTGAATCTTGGTGCAGGTGAAGAACAGGCAGAGGCACAACTTCTCGATCTCAAGGTACCTCGTTTCTGCATCCAACATCCTTCTGCTGAGGTAGAAAACCACTTTTTCCAGACCATCATAAACCTGCACCACCACTGACGCGATGGAGGTGTCAGCTACTGACAAGTAAATGTAGAATGGCCTGTCTTGCTGTGGTGGAACCAACACAGGTGGCTTCGTTAAGTACTCCTTAATATCATCGAATGCTTGCTGTTGCCCTTAATATCATCAGACTTGATTTTGACCAATCCCATGAACGGCTCGATTCGTCCTGACAAGTTGGAGATAAACCTTCTGACGAAATTGATTTTGCCGATGAGACACTGGAGCTCCTTCTTCGTGGTGGGTGGCTTCATCGTTCGCACTGCCTCTTGGCTTTTTAGGCCGATCTCGATTCCACGCTCATGAACCAAGAAACCCAAGAACTGACCGGCCGTTACACCAAAGGCACACTTCTTTGGATTCATTCTTAGTCCGAACTTCCTAGTTCGGTCCAGGACGTGTCGCAAATCTCCCAAGTGTCCATCCACCGAAACAGACTTCACCACCACGTCATCGATGTAAATCTCCACCAATTTGCCGATTAAATCATGAAAGATGTAATTCATGGCTCGTTGGTATGTTGCGCCGGCATTCTTCAGTCCAAATGTCATGACTACATATTCAAACAAGCCTACTGAGCCTGGCACTCTGAATGCAGTCTTGTTTATATCTTCTGGAGCCATAAAGATCTGATTGTACCCGGCATTGCCATCCATGAAGCTTAAAACTTTATGACCAGCAGCTGCATTGATCAACGTCTCTGCTACTGGCATCGGATATTCATCCTTTGGAGTGGCACTATTGAGATTCCGAAAATCTATGGCGACGCGCCATCGGCCATCCTTTTTCTCCACAGGTACGACATTGGAAATCCATTCAGCGTACCTGCATGGCCTGATGAACCCGGCGTCCAACATCTTCTGGATCTCTTTCTTGACTTCCACCAAGATTTCGGCCTTCATCTGTCGTGCTCGCTGCTGGAACGGCCGAAATCCTTTCTTCAGAGGGAGCCGATGCTCGATGATGCTCCTGTCTAACCCAGGCATCTCTGTATAATCCCATGCAAAACAATCTGGGTACTCCTTCAACAAGGCTATCAACCGGCTCCTCAGATGTGGATCCAACTTTTTGCTGATAAATGTTGGTCGTGGCTTATCCCCAGGACCAATGTCAATCTCTTCTAGCTCATCAGCTGATGTGAACCCATACCCCAGCTTTCCATCGCTTGCTAGATCAATGCTGAACACAGGCAAAAGGCAAGTTGAGGATAATTTTGGCCGATTGCTAGAATCGGCCTCCTTTTTCATTGCAATGTTTAATGAGGGTTTACAACTTTTTGGTTCTCTACTATGGCTACGTGACAATCTTGAGGTAAGACCTTTGCTTTTTATTTTTTGGGGCCGATCGCTGGGATCGGCCTTGTCACGCACGTCCATAGACTTGGATCTTGCTACTCTGTCAGGCCAGTGGATAAGACCAGTCTCACCCCGTTTTTTGAAGCTTCGATGCGCTCACATCCATCCAGATTAATTCCAGAGAGCGGCTCTTGGTCATTTGCATCCCAGATGTTCATGGCGGCTAGCGAGATCTCGATCGAATCATCTGCATGAACAACTTCCACTTCATCTCCATCCCATTGTATGATGCACTGATGCATTGTGGATGGAATGCAACAGTTAGCGTGGATCCAATCTCTCCCTAGCAGGACAGCATAAGTGCTTTTGCTGTCGACGATGAAGAACGATGTAGGGATGGTTTTTCGGCCTACAGTCAGGTCTACGTTCAGAACACCCTTTGCTTCTGACGCTTGGCCGTTGAAATCGCTTAATGTGACGTTGGTTTTGATCAGATCTTCATTGGAACGTCCCAAACGTCGTAGCATAGAGTACGGCATTATATTGACTGCCGCTCCTGTATCAACCAACATCTTGCCGATAGGCTGCCCATTGATGTAACCTTTCAGGTATAGGGCTTTCAAATGCCTGTAGCTTCTATCTCGCGGCTTCTCAAAGATGACTGGCCGTGGACCGCAGTCAAACTGTGCCACTGACACTTCCTCGTCTTTTGGAGCACAAAATTCTGACGGGAGTATGAACACCATATTTGTATCAGCCGATGCCTCTGCATCGGCTCTTGTCTGTTTGGGGCGCCACACTTTCTTTGTGGCCGTGCCTCCGTCTCCAATGTTTGCTGAATTTTCACGGCCAGATCGGGCCGTGCTTTCCTCAACGTATACAGGTACTGAGCTTCGGCTTCCTCTAGGTTTCGTAGCCGATGCACTCTTCGCTTTTGGGAGTGGCTGAGTCCATCGGGACACCACCGTGGCCGGTGATACTTATCTTCTTCTTCATCGACTCCTCGAAGTCTTCATCTTGAGACGACTCAGCTCGTTTGTTCTGAGGTGGGAGAGGCCCTAGACGCTTGAACACTGATATTTCATTTGCTCCCTTCCTCTTTTGTCTACATTCTGGGCAGTTCTCGATTGTTGGCAATCGGCTCATTCCTGAGTCCCAGCAGTGTTTGAAGAAAGGACAGTCCCAATGCTTATCCATGTCCTCTTGCTCTCTTGACCTCCCTCTAGCGTGACGCTCATACCCTTCTTGGTCTCTATCATATCGACGATACTTCTTGTCATCTGCATCAGACCGACGATATCTCTCATCATCTACGTCGTAGCGCCGACGTCGGTCGTACTGCTGCTCATATTTGTTAAGGAGATGTGCGGAGAGTGGTCGTTGATACCGCACGCTTCTCACTTCTTCCTCTGTCAAGTACCGTCTGTCATCATGCTGGGGCCGGTCGCGTGGATCGGCCTCCGCTTTATCTTTGCCACGGGAGTGACTGCTCTCTGGCTTATCCTTGCCATGGCGGTCTACAAGTCCTGCCATGTTGATATCAAACGAGAAGCCTGGCTCGCTCCTTAAGCAGTGACTAAGATCGACCATGTTGACGTCAGGAAACGGATGTGTGTCAACTCTCATGGCAAACTGACCGAAGAGTAATCGGCCTTGTTCTATCGCCATTTGAATCTGTCCGCGCAACACTTTGCAGTCGTTGGTGGCATGGGTGAACGTGTGATGCCACTTGCAGTATGGCCTACCGTTCATCTCTTGCACCGTAGGGATTTTGTGGCCTTCGGGTAACTTTAGCTGTTTTTCCTTCAGGAGCAAATCAAAAATCTGCTCCGTTTTGCTTAAATCAAAGTCAAACCCTCTTGCAGGCCCTGGTTGTTTCACCCATTTGCAGGACACGGGTGCTGCCCCCCGAGCCCATTCACCTATGGCGACCTCCTGATCTTCTGCAGAGTCTTCATCTCCTTCCGTCTCGACTAGGGCGACGCGCTTGAACTTGTTCATATGATGTCAACTTCTGAACCATATGCGCCAGTGAATTGTAGTCTGCTTGGAAAGTCAGATCTTTGAGCGGCGCTGAGAGTCATGCTATTGCCAGCTCAACTGCTTCCAACGAACCGATAAACGGACCCTGGACCTCGCGTCGTCCCGCAATGTTCCGCACACGTCCTAGTGGTTGCAAGGGCGTGCCACCTGACCTATACCTGGTCAGGAAGGTGTTGATTGCTTCGATTAGTTTCCTGCATGGTAGACACGTAAACATTAAATACGAGCCCTATCGGCTCTCAGGTTGCCCTGTGGATCGGCTCAAAGAGTCGATCGCCCCATGGTTCACGTCGGGTTAACGATGACATGGGGCTCCTGCTTGATCAATATAAAGTTAAACCAATCTACGACAGTTTAGGGTTTTCACCGCATGATCGGAACATCCTACGCGTAGTTGAGCCTAATAGACACGAAAGATAATGGAAAACCAACCCTAAAAGAGGCCTAAAAACCAACATTAAGTCAATTCCCGGAACATCCCTCTTAGGACCAACAAACCATACCTTACGCACTACCGGATCATTCAACCCGTTTGCAAGGCCTAACCATACAGATATTAAACCAATCCTTGAAGAATCAAGGAGCAACTATAACAGATTGGATCTACTAAATAACGAACAAGCAAGGTGCTGCCCTTACACCTAGGTAGGTATAAGGGCAGCTAGATATCGAGGGACGGCATAGCTAAGCAAATATGCACAAGAAAAGCATCCATGCAAGCCCCAAAACACCTAAGATAAATAGTGCTACTCGCCATCAACAACGCTTCAGCACGAGCAACACAAGATAACGAATAAACGTGTACTGCCTAGATCGCAAGATGCGATCTAGGCAGCATGATGCTTACCCGGAAGAAACCCTCGAAATAAGGGGTGGCGATGCGCCTGGTTTGTGTTTGTTGTGAACGTGATTGTCCTCCTTTCTCGATAACCCTAGATACATATTTATAGTCCAAGGGACTTTCTAATTCGGGCGTGCACCTAACCGTGCACGGGTTAAACTCTATCTTTTAATTCTAAACTAAGATGCAATCTGTAATAACCCAGAACATAGGAACAACGAAGGGTAGATTTAGAAATGGGATGTGCATTTCATTGCAAAACGGGGGAAATTTTCGCGCCTTATTGCAACTAAACCTAAGAGGGATCGAGGTTCTCTCTCATTTTGCACTTAGGGTTAGGCAATGTGAGTTAGGGAAATTTCGACATGATCTCTTTTGTATCTTATTGATTTTGGGAGTTGATTTCATTTGACAAGTGTTAATACATTTAACAATAAGCAGTAAACAATATAAATATGAATTCATCATTCAAACACAAATAATGAAATCAAATGACTTTGAATTTCACATTGAATATTAAATACAATATTAATTCAGAATATAAATATTACATAAACCAAAAAGCTCATAAGAAAAACTTGAGCTTTATTGATATACACACACATACATTGTCTTTACAATATTCTGGATACAAGCATTAAAGGAAAAATAAACAGAAATAAAAGAAGATTACAGAATTGGATCCTAAACTAAATTTCTATACTAATGACTTGGAGGATTCTTCATGATCATCTTCACTTTCCAAAAACCTGCAAAATAAACCATGAAACTAGCCAGGGGGATTAGAAGCTGCATATATTCAGTTTGGTCAGTTAGCATAGTGTCATTGACACTTGTGATTGTCCAAATTCAGGGACAGCACAAGATAAGACCAGGCAGACCAAAACTGAGCAAGCCACAGGGGCTCAAGTTTCACCATATGAAGGCTGTTGCTAGCCAAGCAACAGCAAGGCAATGCAAGGGGTGAGTCATAAAGTAACCAGGCTTGTGTGTCATGGCCAGGGAAGAAGTAGAGACCATATAAATAGCACACAAACCCTAGAACCATGACAGTCGACCACATATGCAAATCACCAGGTAAGGGTGCAGTGAGAACAAGCACCAGTTCATCCAGTTCATACTCAAGAACAGCACCAAAACACAACCACTTAACCACCAGGAATCATGGTGACCTGAGAAGATCCACCAGAACCTGGAGGTGAAGGGCTGTGCACAAAACCCCAAGTCTGCAGCAACAAAACATTTCTTTCTAGGAGCTGGAGCAAGGTATACCAAGTTCCTGGACTGGATCCAATGGATCCAATCCATCCAATATGCATGACATAGTCATGGGATTGAGCAGATGCTCAAAGGGGAAATCATCACTTGGTTTCACCAAGGATCACTGTCAGTCAAAAAGCCACTAAGATAGAAACCCATCCAGATACAGATCTTGTGCACAGAAGCAAGATCTCATGCACAGATAGCACCAGTAGATGTATTGCAATATATAGCAGCTAGTAAAGACTACACAGATAACCCTAGGCACACAACCATCAGTAAACCCTAGATTTCATCACAGGCAAGCATATTGGCATTCATAGCTAGTATGATCCCCAAATATGCAAGCAAAGATGAGTAGCCAACAAGATCCAACCAAGCAGGTGAGCAACCAATCAGTAGCTAGGCTACTGAGGTCACAGAACCATTTTTAACCACCCAAAGAAAAGCCATCAGTATCCAGAAAGGGATTCTGATTTCATTTGCTTGTCAAATGATCATGAACAACAAACTCATACACAAGCAAATAATTTAAATCATCACTGCATAAGCAGTTCATCATGAATCAATTTATTCAAGCATGAATTTGTAACAGATTCATGCTATTCATTGACAGTAGCACACTGTGAGGCAACATAGTATAAATTACTGCATCATAGCCACTGGATCAAGTCCAGTGAGCTAGAGAGAGCAACAGCACATACACATAGTAGCAGTAGCATGCTTGAGCATCAGCATCAACAAGGAAAAGAATCCACTTAGCCACAGAAGTAATCAGTAAGCCATCACTGACATTTCATTGATCAAATGGATCAAATGAATCATGTTAAGCCACACAGGTAAGCTAGCCAGCAAACAATGGTTGATCCAATGGATCAATAGCTTACACAGGAAGCACAGAAGCATATCACAGGCATCACTGGCATTCACAAGTGTCACAGATGCATAGCAGTACACCTAGACAAGCAAGTAAATTGCCAGTAAGCATAGCAAGTTCATAAGCAGTTACAGGATAGCATAGCAAGATCAGAGCATGCTAGGAGCAGTAGGCAAGCAACAGATGGCATGTACAGCAAGCAAGGCAACACTGGCCAGTACCAGAAACTGGTGACTGGCCATAGCTTACAGAAAATGGAAGCACAGGCAGCTATTGCAAAGCTCTGTGTGATCACAGGATCACCAGGGAGCAGTAGAACTCAAGGAAGAAGAAGCACAGTAGCTTGGGAGGCGCACAGGCATGGAAAGGAGAAGGAGATGGAGACGAATCACTTACTTGCGCCTGGAAGCAGAGGCTAGGGCATGGCGAGGCAGTGCTCGCGCGGCCCTAACAGCTGCAAGTCCAGGGTAGGCGCCGGCGTTACGCCGACGAGCACAAACACCACCACAGCACGGCACGGAGACGACGGCACAAGTACTGCGAGCAGCACCTGCGCCAGGTCAGTCTCGGAGGCGCACACGTCGTCGGCGAGGACGAGAGCTCGCCGGAGATCGTCAATCGCCAGAGGCGATTCTCCACGAGATCCACAACGGAGGCGATCTACTAGGAGAGGAAGAGAGGGGGAAAACCACGCGGCCAGATCGATAGATCTGCGCGCGGCGGTTCTGATTTGGTAGGTGGCTACGGCGGGGGAGCTCGGAGCTGGCCGGAGCACGGCGGCGGCCATGGCGGCGACGCCATCGCCACGGGCGTCGCAGCAGGTTAGGGTTAGGTCGAGCGAGTGAGAGACGAGCGAGTGAGCGAGTGAGGTGGGCCGTTCGGCGCCACCGACCCGTTAAGGGACACGCCTTAGTGGGCTGTCCTGTGGGCCAGAATTAGTGGGCTGGCCCAATAGGGGCCAGGAGGGGTATTTTAGTCATTTCACATTTAAAAATAACCAGAATTTCACCAAATTTTAATAAATAAAATACAACTCTAAAAATCCATTAAAAATTGGATTGGTGAATGAAAAATTATTCTTAATAAGAATAAAATATGAAATAAAATTTAAGGAACAAATTCAAATTTGTGAATTTTATGAATTTAAAATAAACATTTGGAATTTCAAATTATATTTCCTTGTATTAATAAATCAAGGAAAAATCCCAAATAAGTTCAAATACTTATTTTTAAATATTTCAAAATGAAATTCTATTATTCCAAGTCATTTCTATTTGAAAAAGGTATTTTCCAAAGGAAGATATTCTATTCCTCTTTATTCTCAAAAATATAGAGACAACTCTATTATTTCAAATTATTTTGGAATAAATAATGAATCACCAAAATAAAGTAGTTTTACTTTGAATTATGTTACCTTATGTGAATTAAAGTGGTTTATACATTAAAACAATTGCAAATTACTGCCAAAGGCATAAATCTTAACTCAACCCTAAATTGTAATAACTCATTGGGGTAAAGGGATTCAACATAAAATAATACATCCATGCATGCATCATTTGGATTTTATAACATTGTCCTTACCGGACAATGATGCTTCTTTACAGAACCCGAGGTCCAGGTTCCATCCAACGCATTGAACTGCACTATCTCGCAGTCCACAGGCAAGTTCACCCTTGCTCATGTCAATTTGAGTATTTTCTATTAATTTAATGCAAAACTATATGACTTATCATTCCTGCATTGAAAATGAAATGTTACTTTTCCAATTATGAATATGACTATGTGGCTGGCAATGGAACCATGGTATGTGTTGATTGGTGGAGGTTCCATTGCAAGGGTACTATTCATCTAGGACTAAGTACCAATGCCGTCCAGTGATTCTAGCGCCGTACATATCGCGTTGACCATAAGATCTATAATGGCTCTGGGGAAGCCAGCTGTATCTTTTCCCTCCTGCACGCCAACGGACTTGATAGAGCCTGGCGGGGTGCTGGAGGCACTGCCGTAGGTTGGGAAATCCTTTAAAATCCCCATCCGGACGTTTGGATGAGAGGCTCTACCGTCTATGAAGGATTGTCCGACGTACACCGTGGGTAAAGCCGTATGATCGGGAGATGTCTACCGGGGGTGTACGGATGGACAAAAGGGTGGGTTTGCAGGGTCGCGGAGAAGGCGGTGTGGGCTTGGATCTTTATACCTGGCCTCACACCAAGGAAGTGTGAACGGGGGCAAGTCCCTGCGGATGGCAAAAAGGGTGAGATCTCTTATGGGAAAAGTAACGCACCTCTGCAGAGTGTATTAAATTGTGGCTGTCACTCCCTGTTCCGGGAAGGGAACTGCGAAAGGAACTCCGTGAAGTTCTAGTCAACCTGTGAAGACTGACGGGCATAGTTTTCAGAATAAAATAAACCTTTTGAAGAAATGATTTCGAAACATGCATTGACCTAAGATTTTCTGATCGAGGGTCGTAGCTAGTGCATCAAACACCTTTTACTCTTTTGAACTTGCTGAGTACCTCTGTACTCACTTTCTTTCGACACCCTTGCTAGACTGTGATACGGAAGTGGAGGCCATCACCGATGGAGCACCAGAAGGAAGCTACGAGCTGGTCTACGAGGAACCTGATCTTACCGGAGGAGTTGAAGGAGTAGACTATGGGATAGTCTACGGACCCGATGACATGGAGGTGGAGGAGTAGTGATATACCTTAGTAATATAGAGCCGAGCAGCGTAGTGGCATACTTAAATAAGTTGCTGAGCTCTTTTCATATCTATGTTGGTTTGTAATAGTACCTTATGTTGTAGGGTGTTCTCATCGGACCTGTGAGAATACCAACTTGTTAAGAACATGTTTGTAATATTTTATCGAGTGTTATGACCTGCAATGTTTCTGTTGTACCACTCTGAGGGATGTGATATTTGTGAAGAAGTCCCTTCATGAAGATCATATCAACGACTTGTATACTACAACATGCAGTGGTATGCTGGGTCACCGCAGCTGGTATCAGAGCAAATGTTGCGACCTTAGGTTGGAAAAACCTAGTATAGGGAAGAAACCTGTAGGAGTCAAGTTGAAATAGTAAAGGATTCTCTAAAAATATGATGTTTATTCACTTGAGAATAGAAAAATCATATATTTTAGTGCGATAATTCTTTATTATAGCTATTATTATACACTATCACTACTAATTTTCTGCTTTTGTATACAGCCATAATGGCGTACACGTTTCCCAAGAGGACTTTGAGGCAGGTTGAGGGCTGGCTCGGTGATTATGAGGGACCACTTACAGATCTCCTGCGTGGGATGCTGAAGGAACTTCATTGTGAAACTCGGATACCTGTTCTCAAGTACATCTATTATGATGGAGAGATAGTAGCCAAGTACAGAGTTTCAGTTCAACTACCTATGCAACTGGAGATGAGCCGTATAATGCCATACGGAGAAGCCAAAACCCTTACCACAGCCTTTCACATGGCCATATTCAAGGCAATCCTTGAAATAAGGCAGCACAAGTCAGTAGAACTGCTATGTTCGGAGTATTCTCATATACCTCATGCCGAGGAAGATGAGGATCCCGCTCTGAATCATCTGCTGATGGCAAACAAACATCCTGAAGTTGCAGCGCAGCACATGGACAGTTGTAAGTCTTTACTGACTACGATGTACCTTCTACACGTGAAGATGGTGGGTGAGATTGACCACATGCTAGCTGAGTTCACGGACCCTGATAAAGTCCAAGCTCGGATGCATGATCTGAGGGCACAACCCCAATATACAACACCCTTCTTTAGCCTAAACAACCCTGTAGATTGGAGTGGCCAGGCAACCCAGAGAGATCCACTTACACCCAACTTTGTCCCACATTATCCACATGTGTCAGCATCATATGATTCTGGATATGGGGGAGATAACTCATGGAACCTAAACTGCTCCGAGTCACCAATCGAAAACTCAACCGGTTGGCGTTTCGGGGAACCTTTTGGAGATGAGGAGGAACCTATTCCATGTGACACTGGAGATGAAAGTGGCGGGGTTAACCAGTATATTAACCGACACTATGGGAAGGAAGAGAAAGGTACTGATTCCATTTCTTTAGACTTGGAGATGGGATTCTCAAAACCATCACAGTACGAGGAAGGTGAAAGCTCTGGAGTGAAAAAGAAGAAGAAGAAGATGAGGGGGCAGGTGAATCGAAACCCTTCATGGATGACCAATGAAGGAGGTATGTATCCTACTGGGGATACATACGAGTCATTGTCCAGTTACTTTGGCATGACTGATCTCTGTCTCGGCACTTCGTCCGATTCAGATTACATACCTACTGGAAGGACCTTTGTTCCGGACGGTGTTCGGAAGACGAGTCGCTGTACCGGATGGACCCCAGGAATGTATGCGGAGGCGAACGAAGACGATGAGGAGTAGAGCTCCAAGGAAGAATAAAGTAGTATAGGTGGTATTGTACTAGAACGTATTTTAAATTCCGTTGGCTTGGGCTTGAAGCCAAATAAGTGGTTATATAAGTACCACATGTAATATATGTGTGTAAGTTATGTAATATACGGTGTATATACATAATAAATGTTTGCTTTGGATTTGCTTCTTGATTTCATTGTGTGACTAGTTCTGGGCAATGAGTTGAGCTCAGAAAACATTTGCATGGTGTAATTATGAGTAATCGCTCTTTGTTACAGGACTAGGGGGAAATGGCGTTAGTTGAAACCGAAGATGCTCGGAGAGAGCGGGAGGCGAAAGAAAAAGAGGAAGCGGATGCCGCAGCTAGAGCAGAGGATGCACCACCACCACCACACCCAATGATGCATCCAGATTTCCAACAGTACATGAGGGCAATGGAAGAAGATAGGAGGAGGTACCAGGAGAGTCAAAACAAGAACATGCAAGATTTCTTTACCCACGTCATCAATGATAGGGGTAATGAAGGCAAGGGAGTAACCTTATCAGACTTCCAGAATGCAAGACCACTACCTTTTGCATCAGCCCCAGAACCAATGGATGCAGAAGACTGGCTCATGGACACTGAAAGAAAGTTGAGGACCGTTGGATGCAATGATGAAGAAAAGATTCGGTATGCCACTTATCTGTTGTCAGGTCCAGCAGCATCATGGTGGGAGAATCTTGTGGCAGTACACCCTCCAGAAAAGGTGTTCACCTGGGAGGAATTCAAGAAGAAGTTCCGGGATGCCCATGTTCCGGAGAGCGTGGTGGAGCTGAAGAAGAGAGAGTTTGACGAGCTGCATCAGAATACTGCACCTATCATGCAGTATGTCCGAGATTTTAATAGGCTGTCAAGATATGCACCTGAGGAAGTGGACACTGAGGAGAAAAGAAAGAAACGATTCATGAAAGGCATGAATCCATACATGAAGATGCAACTGAGGTTGGCACGGACTGCAGAATTCCAGGAACTGATTGATTCGGCAATCACTTTCGAGGATGACTACAGGCAGGTCCAGGAGGATAGGAGGAAGAGGGCTCGTATCGAGCCAAGGAAGTACCCAGTCAGTAAACCGACTCCAGATCGGAGTTTCAAACCACGATTCCGACCTACTGGTAATCAGTATAACCGGGGAGGTCAGAATCAGAATCCAAGGAATCAGATACTCTGTCATAATTGTGGCCAGAGGGGACATGTCCAGAAGGATTGTCAGAAGCCCAAGATCATATGCTATGGTTGTGGGAAAGAGGGACACATCAAGCCAGAGTGTCCAAACAAGGCGTCATGGAGTGGACAAAGCTCCGGAGGACGAGGCGGAGGTAATAACAACAACAACAACAACAACAGCAACCGGAACTACAACAACAACAACAAGAGGGGAAAGCCATATGGGAAGCTGAATTGCACAACTTTGGAGCAAGCGGGAGAGTCGGATCAAGCAGTCTTAGGTACGCTCAGCATCCTTACCCATCCTGGCAAAGTATTATTTGATACTGGAGCAACTACATCATTTCTTGCACGGGAATTTGTGGAACAATTCGGGCTTAGATGTTCTAAGTTAGAAACACCTATAACTGTCTTATCTGCGGGGGGAACGATCTTAGTAACCCACGTGAAAGAAGCACAGGTCATAACCATTTGTGACTGTGTATATTTCGCGGACCTATTCATCATTCCCATGAAGGACATATCAGTCATCCTAGGAATGGACTGGTTAACGGAGAATGGCGCAGTAATCAACTGTGGAGACAAGACAGTATCACTCCGAAACTCCATAGGAGGTCAGATAGTGTTTCAAGGAGACAAGTACACTCAGTTGGAGATAGGATTGGAGCTGAATAGTCTGAAGGAGGTGAAGATTGAAGATATCCCTGTAGTGAATGAGTTTCAAGATGTATTTCCAAAGGAACTACCGGGAATGCCACCCGATAGAGAGATCGAGTTTACCATAGATCTAATTCCAGGCACAGCACCAATAGCTCAACCACCATATAAGATGGGGCCAAAGGAGTTAGTGGAACTGAAGGCTCAGATAGATGAACTGGAACAGAAGGGATTTATCCAAGAAAGTGTGTCACCATGGGGTACACCAGTTATCTTTGTGGATAAAAGAGATGGAGGAAGGAGAATGTGTGGAGATTACAGGAATCTTAACAATGTAACCATCAAGAACAAGTACCCTTTACCCAGAATACAAGATCTTTTTGATCAAGTTCAAGGAGCTGGAGTCTTCTCGAAGATAGATTTAAGGTCAGGATATCACCAAATCAAGATCAAGAAGGAAGATGTGCCAAAAACAGCGTTTGTATCAAGGTATGGACACCATGAATACTTGGTTGTACCATTTGGACTAACAAATGCACCAGCTATTTTCATGAATTTGATGAACAAGATATTCATGAAGTACTTGGACAAGTTTGTGATCGTGTTTATCGATGACATTCTGATCTATTCCAAAGATAAAGAAGAACATGCCAAGCATTTGAAGATAGTTCTGCAGATTTTAAGAGAACATCAGCTATATGCAAAGTTCAGCAAGTGCAAGTTTTGGTTAGATAGTGTTGAATTTCTTGGACATGTCATAACCAAAGAGGGAATAGCAGTGAATCCAAGCAAGGTTCAGTCAGTATTAGAATGGAAGTCACCTAAGAATGCTAAGGAGATCAGAGGATTCCTTGGTATGGCGGGTTATTATCGGAGATTCATTGAAGGATTTTCGAAGATTGCAGGACCAATGACCAAGTTACTCAAGAAGAATACCCCATTTGTGTGGACTGATGAGTGTGAAACCAGTTTCCAAACACTCAAAGAGAAGTTAACCACGGCACCGGTGTTAGCAGTTCCGGAACCCGGAAAGGATTACACGGTGTATTGTGATGCTTCCAAGAATGGACTTGGATGTGTTCTAATGCAAGATCGTAAGGTGATAGCCTACGGATCAAGACAACTTAAGCCACATGAACATAACTACCCAGTACATGACTTAGAGTTGGCGGCAGTTGTGTATGCTTTGAAGAGTTGGAGGCAATTTCTTTATGGATCCAAATGTGAGTTGTATACGGATCACAAAAGTTTGAAGTATTTCTTCACTCAGAAGGAATTAAACATGAGACAAAAGAGATGGTTAGAGTTGATTAAGGACTATGAATTGACAATCAACTATACACCAGGCAAGGCTAATGTAGTAGCAGATGCTTTAAGCAGGAAGAGTACTGAGAATCAACCTACGGAATGGGAGATTCCGAAGGAACTTCGGAAAGAACTAGAAGAAGCTCAGATTCTGTTTATCCAAGGTGATACAGTGGGAAGCATAGCAACCATGAGGATCATGGATGAAATGTACTCAGACTTAAAATATGAAATCATTCGGAAACAAGTAGATGACTTATTCATCCAAGAAGAAATCAAAAGGATTGGAGAGGGTAAACCGTCAGAATTCAATCTCGGAGAGTTTGGTTCTCTATACTTTCAGAAGAGGATATGTGTACCGGATGATCCAGAAGTGAAGTCAATCATATTGAAGGAAGCACATGAAACCCCTTACTCAATACATCCGGGAAGTACTAAGATGTATATGGATTTGAAGGAAATGTTCTGGTGGAACAACATGAAAAGAGAAATAGCTCAATATGTCTCTGAATGCCATACATGTCAGCGAGTGAAAGCAGAACATCAGAGTCCTGCTGGATTACTCAAACCTCTAGAGATACCAGAATGGAAATGGGATGAAATCGGAATGGATTTTGTTACTGGTTTACCAATGACCAGTAAAAAGAAGGATATGATATGGGTAATCGTGGATAGACTTACCAAGAGTGCTCACTTCATACCAGTAAACCAGAAAGATGACTCTGAGAAGCTGGTAAACATATATGTTAAAGAAATAGTTAGTAAGCATGGAGTACCAAAGAAGATAGTCTCAGATCGAGGTTCGATCTTCACATCAGCATTTTGGAAACAACTCCAAGAAGCTTTGGGATCCAAGTTGGATTTCAGTACAGCTTATCATCCACAAACCGGAGGACAAACCGAAAGAACCAATCAGATACTTGAAGACATGCTTAGAGCTTGTGCTCTAAACTTTGGAGGCTCATGGGAGGACCATCTACCATTGGCGGAATTCTCATATAACAATAGTTATCAGAGTAGTATCCAGATGGCACCGTACGAAGCATTGTACGGAAGGAAGTGTAGATCACCAATCTGTTGGTTTGAAACCGGAGAGAACAAGGAGTTTACACCGGACTACATCAAGGAGAGACAAGGAGTCATCGAGGTGATCCGAGATAGACTCAAAATAGCCCAAAGTCGACAGAAGAGTTATGCCGACCAGAAGAGACGAGTTTGGGAACCAAAAGTAGGAGACATGGTATATCTGAAAGTTAGCCCAATGAAAGGACTCAAAAGGTTCGGAGTAAAAGGAAAACTAAGTCCTCGATACATAGGACCATTCAAGATACTCAGTCAGAATCGAGAAACAGCTTTTGAGTTGGAACTACCGGAACAGCTCAGTCTAATTCACAATGTTTTTCATGTATCACAACTCAGAAAATGTTTGAAGGCACCTGATGATCCCATTACACATGAAGAAATAGAGCTACAATCAGACTTAACTTATGTGGAGAAGCCTGAAAAGATTTTGGAAGTACAGTGGAAGAAGTTAAGGAATAGAGCAATCAAATACTGCAAGATACAATGGCAACATCATCCTGAACGAGAAGCAACCTGGGAGACCGAAGAAGAGCTCAGGAAGTCCTACCCCGAGTTATTCAGGTACCAATCTTAACTTCGGGACGAAGTTTCTGTTAAGGGGGAGAGGCTGTAATAACCCAGAACATAGGAACAACGAAGGGTAGATTTAGAAATGGGATGACAAAATCGCAAAAGGGGCATTTTTCGTCGCCTATGGGCCTAACCCGACGATATGGGTTCGTTGTCGAAACTGCGTCAGGCAAAGTCCAACGACGATTTTTTCGGTCCGTCGCGCTTGGGCGCCCTTCCGCCACGGAAAATCGGACCGTTGCGGAAGTGTTTTCGGGAGCCCGTTGACTGCTGACGTCATGCAAACTGACACGTGGCAGACGCCGTTAACTGCCAGTTAACGGCGTTAACCGGCTGAAACCCCGTGGTAGATGGTAGGCCCACACGAGGCCTGCCACGTCTTAAGCGGGCCGGGCCAGATGACATAGTTTGACCGGTCAACTATATAGCTGGGCTGGTCCATTAGTTACGTGGGCCGGGCCTAACCTCTAAGGTTGACTGGTCAAAACTTAAATGGGCCGGCCCATTTAACATGTGGGGTCCACCTTACAGCAACTGGGCCGGCCCAAAAAGCAAGTGGGCCGGCCCAAAAACACAGGTGGGTCCCACTTTCCTGTTAAAAGGCCGGCCCATTTAGTGGGGTCCACCGTAGCAAGTGGGCCGACCCAACAAGCTAGTGGGCCGGCCAAAAACACAGTGGGTCCCACTTTCCAGTTAAAGGGTCGGCCCATTTAGTTTGTGGGGTCCACCATATAGCAAGTGGGCCGGCCCAACAAAATAGTGGGCCGGGCCAAAAACACAGGGGTCCCACTTTCCTGTTAAAGGGCCCATTTAGTGTGTGGGGCCCACCATATAGCAAGTGGTGGCCCACCAAGATAGTGGGCCGGGCCAAAAACACGGTGGGTCCCACATTCCTGTTAATGGGCCGGCCCATTTGGTATGTGGGGTCCACCATATAGAAAGTGGCCGCCCAACAAGATAGTGGGCAAAAAACAAGGTGGGTCCCACCTTCCTACTAAAGGGCCGGCCCATTTGGTGTGTGGGGTCCACCATATAGAAAGTGGGCCGGCCCAACAAGATAGTGGGCCGGGCCAAAAACACAGGTGGGTCCCACCTTCCTATTAAAGGGCCGGCCCATTTACCATGTGGGACCACCATAGAGCAAGTGGGCCGGCCCAATAAGCATGTGGAGCCCATTATCGTGTAACCGGGCCGGCCTACTAAAGAAGTGGGCCGGCCCAAAATGAAAGTGGGTCCCACACTACTGTAAGTGGGCCGGCCCAATCTGTTGTAGGGCCCTACTTGTTTGACTAGTCAACTTGCATTAAATTTCATGAGCCTAAAATCTGATTTCAATGATACACACAAGTACATACACAAATAAAACAAATAGGAAAATTACAAGGCAATTAATGTGCCCAAATAAAAAAATTACATAGAATCATTGAGGACTTCTATTAGCATCATCAATAACACGTTGACATTTGGCAATCGCCTTGATTGAATCTTGTGTACTCTTTGTCAACATATCAGCTACAGATCTTAAAGCAGCAATACCATGTCTTTTATAAAGTACAGCCTTGAGATATTTACTGTCTGATGAAAGAAATGGTCTAGGTTGACGGCTATGAGAAGATGCATCAGAAGAAAGATCAGAACTTTTTGTGGGCCTCACTGGTAATGAAGATTGCTTCATCACAACTGCATTCTGATAATAATGCAAAAAGAGTTAAACGATGAACTATGCAAACATTTATTATGCAATGTAGATATAAGATAATAACAAGTTGCATAAATAAGACATGTATGGAACTTGTACTAAGCACAAACTTACATCATAATGTTGCACAGGGTCGCTACAGATCCTTTTTTGGCGACTATCTTCTAATGATGACTGCTTCATTAAAACTGCATTCTGGTAACATTGTAAACATAGTTACAACAATTAACTATTCAAACATGTATTACGCAATGTAGAGATCAGATAACAGCATGTAGCAGAAATAAGCACAAGATAAGATAAGATGCATGTACTAAGCACATACTGGCTCACTGCAGGTCCTTCTCTTGCGTGCACTAGTCGTGGTCAACATGCCTATCATTTTAGGTTCAGCCATCAAGTGAAATGCTAATCCTCCTGCTCCATTGTCCTTAATCTGTGTTTAGATATCACATTTAAGACCAAGTCAGCTGGTTTCAAATAACAAAAAACTTGAGCTGCCAAATGAATAAGCCAATAGTTACCAGATATCAGATTAAAACCAACTAGATGTTGCTTTGCATGAGATACGAATTTCAGACATTCAGATTTAGAGTAGGGTAATGCCAAGGTTTTACACATAAAGTAAACTGGCATTAAGAATGACCAAATGTCAGGTTCAAATCACCCTCGAAGTTTCTCCAAGACAAGCATATCAAATAGGCAGAAACATAGTAAAGCATGAATGGCATTGCTATGGCAGGGTTCCAAGTGTTAATCTCTTGCATAAGGAACAATGCATATAGGTTATAGATAATAACGGAAGTAAACTGCCAAAATTACCAACCACGAACTCAGATTCCAACCTTACCTAGCGTCCCCGCTGTTAATGTTGGATGTTCTAATAAGTGGTTCGCATGATCAATCCCTAGGAAAAATAACATTGACAAGTCAGTCTACGATAATACAAAGACCAGACATGCACGCAGCAATAACTATATAAGCTAAAGACGAGGTATAAGAGCAAGCAGATTGGAAATGCACATAGCATGATTATAAAAGCAGTGTGAGAATAGCAGACACGAGAAAACAGCTAGCGGTGAGCTAATGACGTGGTATAAGAACAAGCAGATTGGAAATGCCCATAGCACGACTATAAAAGCAGTGCGACAATAGCATGCAGTACAAAAACAGTTGGCAGCAAATGAATGGGTACAAGGCTATAAATATGTGGATGCACACAGGTGTCAGTAGAATGAACAGGATGGTAGCGACCGGATAATGCTTTTGTACTGTACAACATTTAAACAAACTTCATGCGAAGCAACACATCAAGAAAGTTAACGGCATATGAGATCTGCAAATAACTACACAAAACATGGCTAAAGAAACACCGCGATCTAACGGGCCAGCGTACTAACCAAGCTGCGGCGGGGTGGACGGGGGCGGCAACTTGCATTCCAGCGGCGGCGAACGCGGGAGACGATGAATCGACCCTGTTTCAGTAGAAGCGGGCGTTAGTGAAGCAGATCTGGTTGGCTGGCAAGGTATTCGGTGAAGTTGATACAGCCGCTGCGGCGAGGTAGTCGGTGGCGAGGTCGGCGGTGAAGCAGATCCGTCGGTGGCGAGGTCGGCGGTGAAGCAGATCCGTCGGTGGCGAGGTCGGCGGTGAAGCAGATCCGTCGGTGACGAGGGCGGCGGGGGAGCGGATCAGGTGGGTGGACAGCCAACACGATCAAGGCTACGCTGTGGAGGAGTATGCCGGCGGCGAAGCAGATCTAGTACTGTAGAGAGTCAGAGCTTTGGCGTGTGAGAGTATTTTTGAGCTAATGGGGCGAATGGTTGGTGGGTGGGTGTGGGCCTGTGGGGAGGGTTCGGGATCTAGGCAAGATATTTCATTGTTACCGAATGAGCCCTCCATGGTCGGTGGGTTGTAGCTTCCGGACCAGGGTTAAAAGGGTAAAACTGGTCACGGGATTTTCGAATGGATGCGGCGGGATGATTTGGCGCGTGGCCGAAATTTTCAGTTTCAAGCTACAGTACGAGCAGAACGACAAAAATAATGTTCTTCCCCAGGGAGCTCTCATTTCTTCCTCTTCTCTTTCTCTCTCGAGTCTCTCCCACTCCCCCGGCTCCTCTCCCCCTTCTCTCCGGCGGCCTCGCCGGCCGGAGACGAGGCCGACTTCTCTCTGTATATTGTACACCCTCCGAACTAAATTAATTGATTCAACTTTCCTTAGACGTGTATGTATCTAGAGTAAAAACATGTGTGGATACATCCATATTTAGATAAGCAAAGTTGAGTCAGCTAATTTGGATCCGAGGGAGTTAGTGTTGTTGTAAGCTTAGATCCAGTGTTTCCCATGAGCAGAATGGCGCAATGGAGTCGGGGATCTCGTCATCGGCTTCAGATCTGGCCTATGGTGAATCTGGCGGATCTTGCCGGCCAAACCCCGATCTGGTGCCATCAATGTGATGGCGCTAACGGTGAGGCTTGCTTTGGTCAGTGCTTCAGATCTGGCCAATGGGGAAGTCAAGCTGCTAAAGTTCACAAGCTCGGGGCATACGACGGCGTCATCCGTCTTGCCCGTGCACATCTTGGACTTTCAGCGACCCTTCTCAGAGCCAATATGCCGTTGCTGAGGCCCTTCTTCTCCTTCGTCCTGGCGACTACCGGCGACACCGTCCCAAGTGGTGCGTCCCCGGCGACGGAGTTGCTGGAAAGGATGCGGAGCAGAGATCTGATGTGCGGTCGAGAAGGACTCGATTGATTTTCTTCTATATGTTTTGGGGTCCTTTTTGTAAAGTTGCAGGTTCTATTAGTTATTGTCTAGTACTTTTGGTCCTCTATGTAATTTTTTGGACTAGTTTCCATTGGCACTGATAAACTTGAATTTTGACAAGTTCACGAGGAAAAAAATTCCTTTGCACATATGGCCTATCATGTATAAACATTCTTGAGATTTAAACTATATGTAATGTGCCATGCATTAACCCTAAACCATATATATGTAACTAACCCTAGCTGATCAAACCCTACTTAATTAAAACAAATAACCCTAAACTATATGCATGCACTTTATGCGCAAAGGCGCGGGTGCCTCTAATAATGTGTGTGCGCACTCGATCGATGATCCCTAAACCTTATACAACCCTGAAACCCTAATCCCTAATCCCTAAACCCTAAACACCCTAAACACTAAACCCTAGACCCTAAACCCTAACCCTAACCCTAAACCCTAATTAAACCCTATATATAGGCCAACGACACTTAATTGTGCATCAAGCAGGCCAGGGGTGCCTCGCGGTCCTCTAATTAAATTAAATGTGCCATGCATTAACCCTAAACCATATATATGTAACTAACCATAGCTAATCAACCCTACTTAATGAAAACACATAACCCTAAACTATACTAGCTATAACCCGATCTAATAAAAACATGCTCTATATATAGCAGCTAGCTAGCAAACCGTAGATTAACACCAATTAATATATACATGGCCTATATCGATCATGTTGTATAACATATCCCTGAGATTCATTAATTAATTATATAATTATCGTGATAAATTAATTAACTTTAATTTTGACAAGTTCTCTCGAATGAAAACACATTTGATTAAGTTGCCTCATAATATATATATATAATTAGTGTGCATGCATGGCCTACCATGCATTCGTGCATATATTTTAATGTATATTTGAACATATTCTTGGGGATTTCAATCTCTCTCTCTCGATCATCTATATATCGTTGGTGGCCAAAAAACACACATATATATATATGCATGCAATTTATGCGTAAAGGCGCGGGTGCCTCTAATAATGTGTGTGCGCACTCGATCGATGATCCCTAAACCTTAAACAACCCTAAAACCCCTAAATCCCTAATCCCTAAACCCTAAACACCCTAAACACTAAACCCTAAACCCTAGACCCTAAACGTACCCTAACCCTAACCCTAACCCTAACCCTAAACCCTAGCTAATCCTAAACCCCAATTAAACCCTATGTATAGGCCAACGACACTTAATTGTGCATCGATCGAGCGGGTCATGGGTGCCTCGCGATCCTCTAATAAAATTAAATGTGCCATGCATTAACCCTAAACCATATATATGTAACTAACCCTAGCTAATCAACCCTACTTAATTAAAACACATAACCCTAAACTATACTAGATATAACCCGATCTAATAAAAACATGCTCTATATATAGCAGCTAGCTAGCAAACCGTAGATTAACACCAATTAAAATATACATGGCCTATATCGATCATGTTGTATAACATATCCCTGAGATTCATTAATTAATTATATAATTATCGTGATAAATTAATTAACTTGAACTTTGACAAGTTCTCTCGAATGAAAACACATTTGATTAAGTTGCCTCATAATATATATATAATTAGTGTGCATGCATGGCCTACAATGCATTCGTGCATATATTTTAATGTATATTTGAACATATTCTTGGGGATTTCAATCTCTCTCTCTCTCGATCATCTATATATCGTTGGTGGCCCAAAAAACACACATATATATGCATGCAATTTATGCGTAAAGGCGCGGGTGCCTCTAATAATGTGTGTGCGCACTCGATCGATGATCCCTAAACCTTAAACAACCCTAAAACCTTAAATCCCTAATCCCTAAACCCTAAACACCCTAAACACTAAACCCTAAACCCTAGACCCTAAACGTACCCTAACCCTAACCCTAACCCTAACCCTAAACCCTAGCTAATCCTAAACCCCAATTAAACCCTCTGTATAGGCCAACGACACTTAATTGTGCATCGATCGAGCGGGTCATGGGTGCCTCGTGATCCTCTAATAAAATTAAATGTGCCATGCATTAACCCTAAACCATATATATGTAACTAACCCTAGCTAATCAACCCTACTTAATTAAAACACATAACCCTAAACTATACTAGCTAGCTATAACCCGATCTAATAAAAACATGCTCTATATATAGCAGCTAGCTAGCAAACCGTAGATTAACACCAATTAAAATATACATGGCCTATATCGATCATGTTGCATAACATATCCCTGAGATTCATTAATTAATTATATAATTATCGTGATAAATTAATTAACTTGAACTTTGACAAGTTCTCTCGAATGAAAACACATTTGATTAAGTTGCCTCATAATATATATATATAATTAGTGTGCATGCATGGCCTACAATGCATTCGTGCATATATTTTAATGTATATTTGAACATATTCTTGGGGATTTCAATCTCTCTCTCTCTCGATCATCTATATATCGTTGGTGGCCCAAAAAACACACATATATATGCATGCAATTTATGCGTAAAGGCGCGGGTGCCTCTAATAATGTGTGTGCGCACTCGATCGATGATCCCTAAACCTTAAACAACCCTAAAACCTTAAATCCCTAATCCCTAAACCCTAAACACCCTAAACACTAAACCCTAAACCCTAGACCCTAAACGTACCCTAACCCTAACCCTAAACCCTAGCTAATCCTAAACCCCAATTAAACCCTATGTATAGGCCAACGACACTTAATTGTGCATCGATCGAGCGGGTCATGGGTGCCTCGTGATCCTCTAATAAAATTAAATGTGCCATGCATTAACCCTAAACCATATATATGTAACTAACCCTAGCTAATCAACCCTACTTAATTAAAACACATAACCCTAAACTATACTAGCTAGCTATAACCCGATCTAATAAAAACATGCTCTATATATAGCAGCTAGCTAGCAAACCGTAGATTAACACCAATTAAAATATACATGGCCTATATCGATCATGTTGTATAACATATCCCTGAGAATCATTAATTAATTATATAATTATCGTGATAAATTAATTAACTTGAACTTTGACAAGTTCTCTCGAATGAAAACACATTTGATTAAGTTGCCTCATAATATATATATAATTAGTGTGCATGCATGGCCTACAATGCATTCGTGCATATATTTTAATGTATATTTGAACATATTCTTGGGGATTTCAATCTCTCTCTCTCTCGATCATCTATATATCGTTGGTGGCCCAAAAAACACACATATATACGCATGCACTTTATGCGTAAAGGCGCGGGTGCCTCTAATAATGTGTGTGCGCACTCGATCGATGATCCCTAAACCTTAAACAACCCTAAAACCCTAATCCCTAATCCCCTAAACCCTAAACACCCTAAACACACTAAACCCTAGACCCTAAACACCCTAAACACTAAACCCTAAACCCTAGACCCTAAACACCGTAAACCCTAAACCCTAAACCCTAAACCCTAAACCCTAAACCCTAAACCCTAAAACCCTAAACCCTAAACCCTAAACCCTATAAACACCCTAAACACTAATTAAACCCTAAACCCTAGACCCTAAACACTAAACCCTAAACCCTAGACCCTAAACACCGTAAACACTAAACCCTAAACCCTAAACACCCTAAACACTAATTAAACCCTAAACCATAGACCCTAAACACTAGACCCTAAACCCTAGACCCTAAACACCCTAAACACTAAACCCTAGACCCTCTAAACACCGTAAACACTAAACCCTAAACCCTAGACCCTAGCTAAACACCCAAAACACTAAACCCTAAACCCAGCTAGCTAACCCTAAACCCTAATTAAACCCTATATATATAGGCCAACGACACTTAATTGTGCATCAAGCAGGCCAGGGGTGCCTCGCGGTCCTCTAGTTAAATTAAATGTGACATGCATTAACCCTAAACCATATATATATAACTAACCCCTAGCTAATCAAACCCTAGTTAATTAAAACACATAACCCTAAACTATACTAGCTATAACCCGATCTAATAAAAACATGCTCTATATATAGCATGCAGCTAGCTAGCAAATTAAACGGTAGATTAAAACCAATTAATATATACATGGCCTATATATCGATCATATGTTGTATAACATCTCCCTGAGATTCATTAATTAATTATATAATTATCGATGATAAATTAATTAACTTGAATTTTGACAAGTTCTCTCGAATGAAAACACATTTGATTAAGTTTCCTCATAATATATATATAATTAGTGTGCATGCATGGCCTACCATGCATGCATTAATTCGTGCATATATTTTAATATATATTTGAACATATTCTTGGGGGATTTCAATCTCTCTCTCGATCATCTATATGTCGTTGGTGGCCAAAAAACACACACATATACGCATGCACTTTATGCGCAAAGGCGCGTGTGCCTCTAATAATGTGTGTGTGCGCACTCGATCGATGATCCCTAAACCTTAAACCCTAAATAAACCCTAATCCCTAATCCCTAAACCCTAAACACCATAAACATTAAACCCTAAACCCTAACCTCCTAACCCTAAACCCTAAACCCTAATTAAACCCTATATATAGGCCAATGACACTTAATTATGCATCAAGCAGGCCAGGGGTGCCTCGCGGTCCTCTAATTAAATTAAATGTGCCATGCATATATATGTGTTTAATTTGGGGATTTCAATCGCTCTCTCGTATGTAGCTCTCTCTACCTCTCTCTCTCTCTCTCTCTCTCTCTCTCTCTCGTTGGTGGCCAACAACACACACATGCACTTTGTGCGCAAAGGCATGCGCCTCTAATAATGTGTGCGCAGTCGATCGATCTAGTTTTGATTAATCATAGCACACAAATAAAGAAGTTGTATTTGAATCCACACAACCTAATCTAAAACACATAACCCCTAACATGGCCTAATTAATTAACCCTTCTCGATCTCTACCTAATTAGTGGAAATTGCACAAAATCAAAAGGGGTCCCTCACTAATTATGCATATCTGCTAGATTGTGATAAACTTTTGCCACATATATATTTGGTGGATGGGTGCATCTTGGCATGTAAACAATTAGTGTTTGCAAATGGCGTTGTCAAAATTTATGTACAAATGATTTCTTTCCATCCAAAGTGCATAAAATGGGAGTTTTAATGAAGAAAGTACAAATAAAACAGCTCAACATGCTTCCACACCCCGATTTTCACACGAAGTAGAGCATATTTAAAGGATAATTCCAGAGTTTTACTATTTTTCAAGCAACTTTGCTAATTTTCCCCCACTCACATGACTTTATGTCGATTTAACGAAAATATGGCGAATTTAAACTACATGGGCGGGATAGTTTGAATTGTGCGCGCGGCAAAGGGAACCGCCTATTCCTCAACCTTGTGCACGGCAAATTACACACGCAACTCCATTAAACGCCACCTACCGACCTTAATTATCACCCCGGCGGCCCGGCCGCATGACCCCCCACCCACCCGTACACAACTTATCCCCGTCCGTGCGAAGAGCTTCCCCTCCCCGTCCCGTCCGTGCGAAGAAGAAGCTTCCCCTCCCCGTCGTTCTTCTCGAGACGCACCGGCGGTCAAGTTGATCCACGGTAGGGCTGCTATCTCTAGCTCAATCATGTATCGGGCAAGACAGCCTAACGATTTATATTTTCTTGATGCTGCTAAAAAAATTCGTCAGTATGCTCGAACTAATTGGCACTTTATAGTTTTCCGCTCGATTTGTCATCGATCAATTTGTTCATTTGCGTGGGCATATAGAGTCAGTTCTGCACTCGATCCGTTAATTTGCTGAAATGCCATGGCAGAGTTTTGTACACGATCTGTTTGCTAAAATGTCGATGGGCATTTTTTGTTTTGTACTCGACATGATTGCTGAAATGCATAATCATGTAGTATAGTTTTGTACTCGATGGATATACATTTCCTACTTCGCCTTAAATTAATCACCAACCACTGTATCTCATAATTAAACAGATGGACAGAACTTGGAAACTGCATGGACACTTATGTTCCCCTTCATATATAAATGGTGTTCAACCCTTTATGGGGTTTATTAGAGCTCATGATGGTCACAACCTGGACGTGTATTGCCCGCGCTGCACATGTATGAATGGTGAGAAGAGGCCTCACCCTGTAGTGGCAGATCATTTACACATTTTTGGGATGGACCGCACATATGTTAGGCGGGTTTAGCATGGTGAACCATATAATGATCCTTTAGCAGGAGAAGCAGATCTTGCTCACACTGTATGTGTGCTGGCATATGTAGTTAATTATTTATATTGATGCTGCCGCTGTTTCAATCAATAGTTTGCATTGCTGTGCAAGGTTCTGTACTCAAATTTAACTTGTTGCAGATGGATGGACGGGAAGGAGAGAAAAAGCGCTTGCTTCAGGAAACGGGTTTCAGCTCTGGGACATGTGCTGTGCCAGATGAGAAGGTAAATATGTAAAACGGCATTTGTTCAGGTTGCATCCCTTAGATGTTTGTCTAATCGGTTGATGTACTAATTGCAGAAGCATAGAGTTAAAGAGGTCTCTCAGTTTGATGGGAGATTTGAAGATGAATCTCAGTTTGATGCACCTGTGGATGGTACTGATGACGAGCCTTTCATAGACGAAGGTCCTGCACCTGAGATTATCCAGTCTACAGAAGGAGGCCGTGGACCGAGTACACAGCTTTGCGTTGAAGTGGATGCACGCCCGGAGATCATCACGGGCGTCCGGGTAGTCTCAAGACCACCCAGCCCTGATGCACCTGTGGATGGTACTGATGACGAGCCTCTCATAGACGAAGGTCCTGCACCTGAGATTATCCAGCCTACAGAAGGAGGCCGTGGACCGAGTACACAGCTTTGCGTTGAAGAGGATGCACACCCGGAGATCATCAGGGGCGTCCCGGTAGTCTCAGGACCACCCAGCCCTGATGCAAAATGTTGAGCTACTTTATGATTCGTACTCTTATGTTCTGGTGCTGTAGTATGTTATGATTTGTACGCCTTTGGCGCTAGATTAAGCATTCAGTGGATGATCGCGTTGCAAAATTCGACACCCACACAATCAGTTCATCGTACGAGTAGTAGCACAATTACTTCTACAGCGATTCCTGCCAGCGCATTAGTTGGTAGCATGAAACACTTTCAGGTACTCCCCTCTGATTCATATTAATTGACTCAATTCTGTCTAGATATGGATGTATCTAGATGCATTTGTTAACTAGACTAACAAACTTGAGTCAGTTAATATGAATCCGTGTAAACCGCCCAAGTCCTCGAGCAGCTAGTTTATTGACTCTGGACTCCAAGCCTCTCGCGGCAAGCCATCGACGAAGCTTTGACCAGATCTTGGCCCGCAATTTTTTTTGTGTGGCGAATAGCAAAGCTTTGACCAGTTCCTCTCGGGATACAGCACGCCGGTGAGCTTGCACGGTTGCCATGAGCACTTTCCGGCGGAACTTCCTCTTCAGCGCCCTCAAGCCGCTGCTGCGAGACAGCACGCAGTGCCTCGAGGTGGACGGAATTCTGGATCTCAGGGCGGGTGGTCCGCATCGTCCGGGAACGATCTCCAGCGGGTTAACGAGGACATGCATGGCGGCCAGGGGATTTGTTTTTTGTTTTTTTTTTGGTTTGAGCTTGGGATTTGGGGTTTTTTCGGATAGGGGAGGAGGAACCGAGGAAGAGGAAGGAACAGCCGCGTGCTTGGCGCGTGGCGGTGTGCTTGAATTTCGAATTTTTGTGAAATGTTTCATTTCCCCGCTACAATTCGGGGGTTTCTTGACGCGCCAATGCGTCCCGCCGGGCAGCTTCAAGTAAATTTGGGGTGCCACACTATGGGCCCTAGTTTCAGTGAGACATGTAATGACTAGTCACATCAGTAAGTTCACTGTGTAATAAAATATGTTACCCCTCCCCTTTATGTAGCACCCCTTCTCTCCCGATCGAGTGCCGATTGCCGACGGATGCAAGCCGCTAGCTCGATCCCCTCCTTTCGCCTCCACCGTCCAGGCATCCAGCTTGGAGGGGCAAGCTGCATCTAGCCCAAGCGGATTAGGTAGGACTAGTAATGTTCTCTCCTTTCTCGAGATCGGTTCTTTTTTCCTCTCCTCGATATCTTGCGCATCTCTTTCCTATTCTGGGCGAAGGGGTGTCTTTCTGGTCACCCTCGAGCTGGGAGTGATTGATGGGGGTGGGGGCGGGGGCTACCTTTGCTTGGATTGGGGTGTTCTTCCTTTATTTGTCGACATTTGCAACCTTTGTAGTTTCTGCTGATCCTCACTGTATCTTTTGTCAGCTTGTACAGGAAAGGTAAGACCTCGGCGGTGGGGGCAATGGAGCGTAAGGCCACCACGCATGTGGGCAGTTGGCTGAGCCTGAGCTGCGTCCCCAGCCCCGCGAAGCAGGTACTCCGTTTGCTTATCCACTCTTTACCTTTTAAGTGTCTCTCTGGTCTCTGCATCCTCAATCTGTTCCTGTTCTGGAATATGCTTAAAGTAGCACATGTCTTCAGCTGTTTGTGCGTAAAGCCTCTGTGACACCATGCTCTATATTCTCTGTATCAGGTTGGTACCTCCAGGTTCCGTGCTGAGGCTATGGGGAACGAGAATAGCGCCCCACCTGCTGCAGGAGCATGGCCCGATCTGCAGCACAAGAAGCGAAATGCCACTGCCGAGCTGGGCAGGGACCGCCCAGGGGTAATTTTTTTAACCAACTTACCATGATGTAGTCTGAATCTGATACTCCCTCAGATCCAAATTAATTGACTCAACTATCTGTAGATACGGATGTATCTAGATGTGTTTTAGCTCTAGATACTACTGCCTCCATCCCAAAGCTTTGGGCTTATATTATTTTTAGAAAGTCAAACTATACCATGTTTGACTAAGCTTTTACCAAAAATCAGTAACATGCAAAATACAAAATTAATATCATTAAATAGATAATAAAATATATTTTCCTACGGTATCTACACAGTATTATATTTGTTGATAGAATGTTCTAAAATTTTGGTCAAACTTTGCTTGTTTTGATTTCTCAAAAATAAATAAGGCTTAAGCTTTTGGATGGTGGTAGTACATTCATATCTAGACAAAGCTGAGTTAACTAGTTTTTTTGTCTGTCCATAGCTAGTGTTCACGCTGCAAAAGGCTAAGAGCATCCACTATATGCATCAGTCTATCTCATACAGTAATTCAATATCACTGCTGAGGTCTGCCTTTTGTTTTGCTATTCATATGCAGACTGAAACTTTAGGGCCTTTACTCAAAAGGAAGATCAAAACTGCGGCTGATCAGGCTGCCAGTATGTTGATGCCGCCCCCATCTTCTAAATGCCTCTACAAGCACAAGGCCACGCACCAGCTGGGTGGTGATCTTTTAATGAATATGGTATATTTTCTTAATCCACAAAACATGCCTTGATTTTTCTCTGTTTATTGTCGGTTTTTTCTATGCTTGCCAAAAGTTTACAACAACAACAACAACCAAGCCTTTCAGTCCCAAACAAGTTGGGGTAGGCTAGAGTTGAAACCCATAAGATCTCGAAGCCAAAAGTTTAGAAACACCAAATTCGTTTGCTTACAATCATCATACAGTAATGTTCATCTACTCCAGTTCCCCTAACCCAACATAAAATGATGTTAATTTCGATTTTTAGATTAAAAGAGCACCATTAGGCGCTGTTAATTACGACTTTGAGATTAAAATGTCATTTGCAATTGTTAATTACAATTTTGAGACAATTGGTTAGTTTAACCTCGATCTCTTCTGCTCTCCATTTTTCCCAACCGAACAAAAATGTAACCATTCCATTCCTCTGAAATGGAACCATTCCATTCCATTCCACGCTGTTTCAGAACCGAACACACCCTTGCATTGTTGTGAACTGTTGTCCATACACGGCCATACCCTTCCACTTACATCTAGCACTATATGCATCAGTCTGTCTCAGAGTCATTCAATATCACTGCTGAGATCTGTTCCCATTCTTATGCAGGCTGAAACTGCTGCGCCTTTACTCAAGTGGATGCAAAATGGGGCTAATGAGGCTGCTGTGAGGACGATGGTGCCGGCACCATCTTCCGAAAACCTCTACAAGCACGAGGCCATGGGCCAGCTGGGTGGTGACCTTTTAATGAATCTGGTATATTTTCTTAATCCACATACATGATTTCATTATTATCTGTTTAATTACTGTTGGCTTTGTCTAATGCTTACCAAAAGTTCAGAAACACTGCGTTTGCTTACAATCATCATACACTAATTTTTCACTTTTCAGTCTGTCTCATCCAGTATATAAACTGTTGATTTCCATTGGCTTCTTTTGTAATCATTTGCATTGTTGTCAACTGTTCTCTATGCACAACCCTATTCTTCCACTTACACCCCGCACTATTTGCATCAGTCTATCTCATAGATTTATTAAATATCAATGATGAGTTCTGTTGCTATTCATATGCAGGATGAAACTTCTGTTCCTCTACTCAAATGGATAAAAAATGATCCTGATGAGGCTGCTGTGAAGACGATGGTGCTGCCACCATCTTCTGAAAACCTCCTCAAGCACAAGGCCACGGGCCAGCTGGGTGGTACCCTTTTCAGTAAGCAGGTATATTTTCTTAATCCTCATACATGATTTGATTTTTGTCTGTTTATTGCCGGCTTTGTCTAATGCTTACCAATAGTTCAGAAACACACACACCTATTCTTCCACTTACATCCAGCACTATATGCATCAGTGTCTCATAGATTCATTTTATATATCACTGCTGATGTCTGTTGCTCTTCAATTTTTATATGCAGACTGAAACTGCTAAGCCTTCATTGGTCAAAAGGATTGCAACTGCTGCTGATGAGGCATCTGCAGAGGCTGCCACCAAGTTACTGTCAGCCCCACCTTCTGGATGCTTATATAAGCTCAAGTCCAAGGATCAGCCGGGCCGTAACCATCCAAGGGTTCGGGTATATTTTCTTAAGCCACATATACATGCCATGATTTATGTCTGATATTATCACTGGCTCTGTCTAATGCTTTTTGGAATTCGGAAACACCAAATTAGCATGCTTATATTCATCATACACTAATTTTTCACTGTTCAGTTTGTAACATAGTGTTATGCACTTGCTTGTCAACATTTGCATTGCTCTGAACTATGCACTTTACACAACCTAATTCTTCCACTTACGTTCAGCGCTACGCACCAGTAGTACCTCCCATGTTTCCTTCACCATCCCGATGCCGAGCTTGCGGGAATATGGCGGGCCCATGTACATACCCCGCATATAACACCTCCTATGGCTCTATCTACCTTTCTAGTAGCTCCTTCACAGAGTTACAGGTATGTATTCTCAGTGGTTTAGCATGAATTGGCATATAGTAAAGTCTTGTTTTTAGTCTTCCTGCTTCTTACATTTGTATCAATTTTCACATGCAGACTGTACCTTGTGAACTTCGTCCAATGATTAACCAGATGTGTCCGCATGAAGGATCTTTCACTATGCATGGCAATGGCAAATTGATGAACACCTACACGGTCTATGAGGTGTATGTCTACAAGACGCAGGCCATCACATATTTGTATGGACATGATTGGAGAAAGTTTGCTTTTGACTACGGTCTGAAGAAGGGCGACGAGCTGAGGATCAGAAACTCAAACGGGCAGATATACGTAACTGCTTACAGAGTTGGAGACACTTCCAAATATATAATATGTAACTTTTTTCTACTCATATCTTTTGATAACTGCATTCTGAGCAGTTGTTCTAAACCATTCCCTCTGTTCTAGCTTGCTGGGTTTAACATGATCAAAGCTGCAGATCCCCTGACGGAACAGGAGCGGATGTCACAAAGGGCAACCACACCAGCACCGGCACCGGCTTCCCACTCTCCTGCATCAGCACCGGTTCCTGTACCAGCTCCGTTTACTGCATCTACCCAGCAGTCCCCTACATCAGCATTGGTTCCTGTAGAGGCCCCATATACTACACATGCCCAGCAGGCTCCTGCATCAGCACTGGTTCCTCTAGCTGCACCGTTTACTGCACCTGCCCAACAGTCTCCTGCATCAGCACCGGTTCCTCTAGAGGCACCGTTTACTGCACCTGCCCAGCAGTCTCCTGCATCAGCACCAGCTCGTGTACCAGCCCAGGCTCATGCACCTGCCCCAGCCAGATCACCGAGGTCTCAGCTCATTGCTGTGGCCACCCGTGTGGTGACCAGGACGCATCTGAAGGCTATGTTCGTGAGTATATGACAGCATAACTGCTCTTATCTTGATGTCTTCTCTGCTCAAAGTCTCACATGGTTCAGTGCATTGGTGCCATTGACTAATTTTTGGTGGTATCTCTTGCTTTGAATCAGAAATTGCCTAAAAGTATCTCCAAGGATCTCAATGCTGGCCGAAGGGGCAAGATATCCCTCGTCATGGAGAGTGAAGGTCTCACCGTGGAGGGACGGTACTCTGTCAGTCCCACAGATGGCCGCTTGGCTGTTACTTCCAGGTGGAAAAAGTTCATTGACGGTGCCAAACTTCGCATTGGATCAAAGTTGAAGGTCAAGATCTTTCGATGCCGCTGTGACATGCTGGTCATAAAGTTCGCGGTTGTCTAGTTCTGTTGTCCCATGAGCCCTTAGCAAATGCATTTGTAGTTATACTTATATAAGGTTATCTTATCTGAACTGCTAATTAATTGTATGGGTGGTAAAACTCTGGCAAGCTTTTGCTCTTAGCAAGTATGTATGTATGATCAGCTATTATGATAACTAATGTTTGTGTTCATCTTAATTTGCATTTCCCTTTTAGAAAAAAACTTAATTTCTATTTTGGCTGACCTGTTAGAGAACTATCAGATTGAACCCACAACATGATTCATATAGATTCATTACACCGAGCCACATGTCTTGACCTTGCGATACACTACTTCCATTAATTAGTGCAAGAAGGCTTACCTGAGCTGCCTGAACCATGGCAGATTCGAATCCACCTTATCTATCTAGAAATACAACCTTTGCAGAAAGAGGATTTGCAGTATGGGGAGGCTGACATTGGGGACCCATGAGCCAGCAGCGTCGTCAACGTTTTAAAGGTGGCAGGAGATCGAAAGAAAAAATAAGCCAAAAATCAGTTGGTAAACAAATTCAAGAAAAGAAACATTTACCTTTCTGAGAGGATGACATGCGGGACCCATGAGGCAGCAGCATCCTCAACTATTTCAAGGCGGCAGGGGATCAAAATAAAAAAGGAAATAGCCAGAAATTAATTAGGGTCAAAAATAAATCCATCAAAGGAAACTTTTATTGTTCATAGAGGATGACATGTGGGACCGACTTGCCAGCTGCGTCGTCATCGTTTCAAAGGGGGCAGGGGATCAAAAGAAAAAGACAAATAGCCAGAAATTAGGGGAAAAAAATAAATCCAACAAAGAAAACTTTTATTGTTCATAGAGGATGATGATGACCCACAAGTATAGGGGATCGCAACAGTCTTCGAGGGAAGTATTACCCAATTTATTGATTCGACACAAGGGGAGACAAAGAATACTTGTAAGCCTTAACAACGGAGTTGTCAATTCAGCTGCACCTGGAAACAGACTTGCTCGCAAGGGTTTATCAGTAGTAACAGTTTTATGGCAGTGGAAATAGTGAAATAACAGCAGCGGTGAAATAAAGACAACAGTAGTGATTATAGTAAACAGCAGGATTAAAATACTGTAGGCACAGGACGGATTTAATGGGCGTTGCATGGATGAGAGAAACTCATGTAACAATCAAAGCAGGGCATTTGCAGATAATAATAAAACGGTATCCAAGTACTAATCAATCAATAGGCATGTGTTCCATATTTAGTCGTACGTGCTCGCAATGAGAAACTTGCACAACATCTTTGTCCTACCAGCCGGTGGCAGCCGGGCCTCTAGGGAAACTACTGGATATTAAGGTACTCCTTTTAATAGAGTACCGGAGCAAAGCATTAACACTCCGTGAACACATGTGATCCTCACATCACTACCATCCCCTCCGGTTGTCCCGATTTCTGTCACTTCGGGGCCATTGGTTCCGGACAGCGACATGTGTATACAACTTGCAGGTAAGATCATAAACAACGAATATCTTCATGAATCAATAACATGTTCAGATCTGAGATCATGGCACTCGGGCCCTAGTGACAAGCATTAAGCATAACAAGTTGCAACAATATCATAAAAGTGACATCTACGGATACTAGGCACTATGCCCTAACAATCTTATGACTATTACATGACCAATCTCATCCAATCCCTACCATCCCCTTCAGCCTACAGCGGGGGAATTACTCACACATGGATGGGGGAAACATTGCTGGTTGATGGAGAGGCGTTGGCGGTGATGGCGGTGAAGATCTCCTCCAATTCCCCGTCCCGGCGGAGTGCCAGAACGGAGACTTCTGGCTCCCGCGACGGAGTTTCGCGATGTGGCGGCTCTCTGGAGGGTTTCTGGCGACTTCGACTTCTCCCCGTGCGTTTCAGGTCGAAACCAATAAGTAGTCCGAAGGGGGGCGTCGGAGGCCGGCCGAGGGGGCCACACCATAGGGCCGCGCGGCCCCCCCTGGGCCGCGCCGCCATATGGTGTGGGGCCCTCGGGCCTCCACCTCCTTTGCCCTTCTGGCTCCGTCAATATTTTGGTAAAATAGGGCCATCTGAAGAAATTCCGAGGATTTTCCCGAAAGTTGGATTTCTGCACAAAAACGAGACACCAGAGCAATTCTGCTGAAAACAGCGTTAGTCCGTGTTAGTTGTATCCAAAATACACAAATTAGAGGCAAAACAATAGCAAAAGTGTTCGGGAAAGTAGATACGTTTTGGACGTATCAACTCCCCCAAGCTTAGCTTATTGCTTGTCCTCAAGCAATTCAGTTAACAACTGAGCGATAAAAGAACTTTCACGAACACATTTGCTCATATGATGTATATATTCTCATGCTATGGCTAATACTTAAGCAGTTCATAATAAGATACATGCAAATAAGATCATCCAACAGCTATGTCAATCATGGAGAGGTACCAACAATTAATAATAAGCACCATGAATCATGTATATAAGCAGGATTGCAATGTTCATAAGAGAATATGATAAAGTGGTATCTCGCTTGCCCGTATTTGATCGGCAAAACATAAATGCCGAGGCACCTCTTGAGTTCATAGAAAGACTAGAAGTAGTGATTGTCAAAGATAAAAGCATCAAAGTTATACCACAATCAATCATATTTTGAGACAAGCATATTATACTAAGAATGACAGTCGTGCTCTCAAGATAGTGCTCAAAGAAAGAATGGAGACACAACATAAAAGTAAAAGATTGACCCTTCGCAGAGGGAAGCAGGGATTAACATGCGCTAGAGCTTTTCATTTGTAAAGCAGGAGTAAAATTATTTTGAGAGGTGTTTGTTGTTGTCAACGAATGGTAATGGGTACACTAACTACCTCATCAACCGGACTCACAAGAGCGGCTCCCATGAATTATTTTTTGGTGGCACTCCTTCCAACCTTTCTTTCACAAACCATGGCTAACCGAATCCTCGGGTGCCTGCCAACAATCACATACCATGAAGGAGTGCCTTTTTATTTAAGTTTTATTATGATGATGACACTCCCCCCAACCTTTGCTCACACAAGCCATGGCTAACCGAATCCTTCGGGTGCCGTCCAACAATCACAAACCATGGAGGAGTGTCTATTTAAGTTAATTAATTTGGGACTGGGAATCCCATTGCCAGCTCTTTTTGCAAAATTATTGGATAAGCGGATGTGCCACTAGTCCATATGAGAGTCCGTCAAAAGTAAATGACAAGGTTGAAAGCTAAACACCACATACTTCCTCATGAGCTATGAAACATTAACACAAATTGAGAAGCATTTTGAAAGTTTTAAAGGTAGCGCATGAGAATTTACTTGGAATGGTTTGAAATGCCATGCATAGGTATTTATGGTGGACACTTTTGGAACAACTTGGTTTTCAGGTGTTTGGAAGCACGAGCGGCGTCACCGCTCAGTACAAGTGAAGGCTAGCAAAAGACTAGGGAGCGACAAATCAAGAGAGCAGTAACTGTCATAATCATGCTTGCGGCAAAATAAATTAACGGAGGCATAAAAGTGATACAATAACTCTGAAGCAATATAAATCATCGAGGCCTAATTGACTTTTGTTCAGTCATATGCATGCGTGAGCATGTGCCAAGTCGATATAAATGAATTATTCAGAGGAGGATACCACAATGTCATACTTACTTATGAATAAAACAATGCAAGCAAACATACATGACATGCTACTCATATTAATAAATTGGAACTAAACATGAGAGATCATGAACTACTAGACTTTCTCAAATAACATATACCTCACATGAACCAACTAAGCATGCTCATATGGATGAGTATATGTACAAAAATGAAAACAAATAGAGTTCATACCAGCCTCTCACCACAATCAGATTGTCGTAGATCGTCATTATTGCCTTTTCACTTGTGTAGCTTGGATAATATGAAATGAAAACCACGCTCCAGCCACCGAAGACCATTGAACTCATGATGAACTTTACAAACCAAAGAAGAACAGCAAATATTTTTGGTGTTTTCGAATTAGAAACAAGAACGAAAGAAAACAAGCAAACAAAGCAAAATCTTTTTGGGTTTTCTCATAGCAAACTAACGATAGCAAATAAAGCAAACTAAGAGCAAGGTACCAAATAAACAAATGGTGAAGAGAAACAACAGAAATATTTTTGGTCTTTTTGTGTTTTAGGAGAGAAACAAAGCGAAAACAAAAGAATGCAAACTAACAGAAACACAGAAAAGCAGGATGACAGAAATCTGCCAAATCCTGACAGCAGTACAGAAATCGAATTTAACAAAAATCTTCCATTGCTCAGACCAAAAAGTGTTCAACTAATGAAAGTTAGATAACAACCTGGGGAACATGCTCAAAAATTGGCAACTCAAAATAACGTTCTGGCTGTGCGTACGAATTTTTTTGGTAACAGCACAGAATCTGTTTTTGGACAGCACTTCCCCAAATATCATCTCCCTCTCATTAGAAAACCACTCTAGAGACTAAACAAGTATGTACAAGTATCCAGCAACCATAATATGCAAAGAATGAGTGATGCCGGTATACCTCCCCCCAAGCTTAGGCTTTTGGCCTAAGTGGAGTTCATTCCCAACGAGGGTCGGAGTTCCACGCCGGTGGATCATACATGGAGTGGTAATAGGGCCCCTGTGCAGAAGAATATCGTGGAGGCTCCACATGACCATGATGTTGATATGAGGAGCTTGCTGCATCGGATGAAGAGTCGGGATGCTCCTCGGTCTCCTCCACATCTTCCCTCGCACGACGGCTTTCTCTTTCTATGTATGCGTTTAGCTCATTTTCTGTGATCGACCACCCGTCCCTGGCATCAAGGTTAAACAAAGCAGGTGCAGGCAAGCGTACTAATTTTTCAATTTTCTTAGTTATACTCCAACTTTTCTTATACAAAGTTATCCTATAATGCAGGTTGTTCAAACTAGATGCATCTGAAATAAACTCATGTCTAATCATGGAGAAAACATCAAGTTTCTCTATAGAAAGCGGAATATCTAAATGGTGAGGACCTACACCATGCATAGCTAATAAGCGAGAGGCAATAAGACCTCCACAAATTCCTCCTTTCTCACGGTTAGTAGCAAGTCTACAAGCTATTAAAGCACCCAAATTATAAGTCCTATCCTGTTGCAAAGCAGCAGCTAAGAAAGCCAAGTCTGGGACAGATAATTTACCTCCAGTCCTTCTCGCAAGAACGCACTTTGTAATGAAATAGGCAAAGTAGCGGATGGCTGGATGTTGAATGCTACTAATCTTACCACCATCATTGGAGAAGCTCCTCCCATTACAAATCCTTGTATAAAGATCTGAGAGCTCCCGCGGTGTTCCCCTGATCTTCTCGCAGGATCCCCACTGCGGCACTCTAATCGCTGTGCAAAAATCACTAAAAGGCAAGTCAATGGTTTTGTTATAAATTTTATACCGGACCATGGGGTCAGTTCGAGACCGGTGAAATTCGAAATCCTGCACAACCGACACCGTTAGTTTAGCATATTGGTGAGGTTCACCAACAGCAAAATTTCCCAATCCTGCATTGGAAATTAGTGTTTGCACATCTTGCAGGATTCCTGCATTCCGCATAAAGTCCGTGCATGGGTAATAAGAGGGGTATACTCCCTCTTCACGATGGACTCTCATAACGTGCTGTACCTCCAACTCTTCTTGGTTCAATTGGGGCACACCTCCTTCCATTTTCTGAAATTTTCAACAATCATTATAAAATTTGATTTCAAGGTATGTAATTGAAGGGAACTACTATAGGAACTTGCTAGAGTACTAAACATGCATCAAAACTAATTTCTTCCACTTAGAACAAGCATGCAAGCTCACTAAACATGTTATCTACAGCAGCAAAATATTCAAGATATACTCAACCAAATGAAATTCTAATTGGACAATCAAAGGAGTCACATACCAAGGAGTAAATGTGCCAAATTTCAGACAGAAATCTGGGCTGAGCAAGGAGATCGAAAAATCGCGAGTTCTTGAGCAGAAACACGAGTGAGAGAAACTTGGTACGAGCTTTTTCGGGAGAGAGAAGGTGCTGGGAGGAAGAGATGATGAAGTGGGGCAAGGGGTGGCCCACACCACATGGTGGCGCGGCCCCCTTGCTGGCCGCGCCGGCCTATGGTGTGGCACCCCCTGGTGCCCCACAGGTCATCCTCTGGTGCTCCCAGGTGCCTCGTCGAAAAATAGGACCAACGGTGTAATTTTTGTAATTTTTAGAGAACTTCGAAAAATGCACATTTCTGGGTATTAAATTAATGATTACTGCGCAGGAAAATGATTTCTAAAATCTTAAATGACTAAAGCATATTGCAAAACAAAAGTGCTACAGCAAGTAAAATAGGTGGAGGGAGAAAGAAAGAAAGAAGTGTTGTTTAGCTCTTTTATGCAATAAAATATACTTGTTAACAAGGTTGATCAAGTCTTGCTATCAAATAAATTTTATATGACATAAGAAGAAATAAACCTCAAATCAATCATGTTACCTTATATTGAATTGATATGGATCCAATCACAAGAGTTTGATATTCTTCTTTAGGCTCATATATAGGACAATCAATGGATCCCACTTTGATAGTTTTCACATTAAAAATTGTATTGACTCCACATACTTTATCAATCCTCTTGGGAAAATAGACAGTGTGTTCCTTATCATCAACATTGAAAGTAACCATGCCTTTATTGCAATCAATAACAGCCCCTGCAGTATTAAGAAAGGGTCTTCCAAGAATAATGGACATATTATCATCTTCAGGCATTTCCAACACAACAAAATCAGTTAATATCAAGCAATGCTGAGTAACTTGAACAGGAACATTTTCACATAAACCAACAGGAATAGCAGTAGATTTATCAGCCATTTGCAAAGATATATCAGTTGGTATCAATTTATCTAAATCAAGTCTCTTATAAAGAGAAAAAGGCATCACACTCACACCTGCTCCCAAATCACATAGAGCAGTTCTAACATAATTATTCTTGATGGAACAAGGAATAGTCGGTATACCTGGGTCGCCCAACTTCTTTGGAATCTTACCATTGAAGGAGTAATTAGCGAGCATAGTAGAAATTTCCTCATTGGGGACTTTCCTTTTGTTAGTAACAATATCTTTCATATACTTTGAATAAGGAGGCAATTTAATAGCATCAGTCAAAGGGATTTGCAAAAATAAAGGTTTCATCCAATCACAAAATTTATTATAATGTTCCTCTTCCTTTGATTTAAGTTTCTTAGCAGGAAAAGGCATTTGCTTTTGAACCCAAGGTTCTCTTTCATTACCATGCTTCTCAGTAATAAAGTCTTCTTTAGTGTACTTTTTATTTTTAGCATGCTTTTCAGGTTCTTTTTCAATTTCTTCTTTATCAGGAGTATCATTCTTATCATTATCTTCCTCATGTTCATTACCACTTTCAGTTTCAGCATCAGAAATAGAAATACTATTAGGATCATTAACAGGTTCAGAGGATTCTACAACATTCTTATGTTTCTTTTTCTTTTTCTTAGATGGAGCACTAGTTTTAATTAGTTGAGAATCTTGTTCAACTCTTTTGGGATGCCCTTCAGGATATAGAGGATCCTGGGTAGAAGCACCACCTCTAGTTGTTACTTCACAAGCATGTTTTTCTTTAGAATTATTTCCCAACAAGTCATTTTGCACTTTAGTAAGTTGATCAATTTGAGTTTGAACCATTTGAAAATGTTTAACAAGTATTTTAACATCATTGGAGGTTCTCTCCACAATACCATGCAATTCACTAATAGCTCGAGAATTTTCCATTAAATGATTCTCTACTCTCATATTAAAGTTTTCTTGCTTAACAATATAATTATCAAATTCATCTAAGCATTGAGCAGGAGATTTTGAATACGGAATATCTTCCCTAGTAAAGTGTTGAAGCGAGTGTACCTCAATCATGGATGAAGGGGGAATTGTCTCACATATATCTTCTATAGGAGGTAAATTCTTCACATCTTCAGGTTTAATACCCTTCTCCTTAAGAGACTTCTTGGCTTCCCTCATATCTTCATCATTTAATTTAATCATACCCCTCTTCTTCACTATCGGTGTCGGGGTTGGTTCAGGTGTAGACCAATCATCATGATTCCGGCCTATTTTAGCCAATAATTCTTCAGCGTCTTCTGGAGTTCTTTTCCTGAAAACACAACCAGCACAACTATCCAGGTATGCCCTAGACTCAATAGTTAGTCCACTATAAAATATATCAAGTAAATCATGCTTTTCTAAATCATGGTCAGGCTGAGCTCTAATAAGAGAACAAAATCTAGCCCAAGCCTCAGGCAATTTCTCTCCATCTTCCTGGTCAAAATTATAAATTCTCTGCAAAGCAGCATGTTGAGCACTAGCAGGAAAGTATTTTCGAAAGAAAACATCACGCAAGTCAGTTGGACTTTTAATAGAACCAGGAGGCAAATTATTATACCAAGTTTTAGCATCATCCTTTAATGAGAATGGAAAAATTTTAGCGACAAAATAAGTACGCATCTTGACATCATCAGAAAACACGCCACTAAGAGTAGATAACTCAGTCAAGTGTTCAACAGCACTTTCTTTTTCAGTACCACAAAAGGGTGTTTTCTCAACAATAGCTATATGAGATAGATCAAGAGAAAAATCATAATCTTTATCCCTAATGTTTATAGGAGATGTGGCAAATTTAGGATCAGGAGATGGTTTATATCTAACAGCATGTTCTGCAAGCAACTTTTTAATTTTTCTTGCATCAGTAGTAGCATTGCATTTTTCAATAAAATCATCATCTAGCTCTACATAATCTTCATCAGGATCATCACTAGAATATTCAAGTTCAGGTGATTTAACAGGTGTAGTAGCATTAGGAGTTTCAGTATTTTCAATTTGTCTAGACTTAGCAATTGTAGCATCTAGAAAAGATCCCAATGAACCACTATCATCAAGCACAGCAGAAACATTATCAATATTATGAGAATTTTCAGATTCAGCAGAAGTACCAGCACGTGAAGCATGTGGCGGTGAAACAAGTTTATCAATCACAGATGGTGAATCAAGAGCAGCAGAGGTACTCAGAGTTGTACCTTTTCTTGTAGTGGATGGTAATATGGCGATCTTAGTATCGCGAGGTTTACCCATAATGGAGAATTTGCAGCGAACAATATCAATCCAAGTGAACTTCCAAATAAAGCTATGCTCCCCGGCAACGGCGCCAGAAAATAGTCTTGATGACCCACAAGTATAGGGGATCGCAACAGTCTTCGAGGGAAGTATTACCCAATTTATTGATTCGACACAAGGGGAGACAAAGAATACTTGTAAGCCTTAACAGCGGAGTTGTCAATTCAGCTGCACCTGGAAACAGACTTGCTCGCAAGAGTTTATCAGTAGTAACAGTTTTATGGCAGTGGAAATAGTGAAATAACAGCAGCGGTGAAATAAAGACAGCAGTAGTGATTATAGTAAACAGCAGGATTAAAATACTGTAGGCACAGGGACGGATTTAACGGGCGTTGCATGGATGAGAGAAACTCATGTAACAATCAAAGCAGGGGCATTTGCAGATAATAATAAAACGGTATCCAAGTACTAATCAATCAATAGGCATGTGTTCCATATTTAGTCGTACGTGCTCGCAATGAGAAACTTGCACAACATCTTCTGTCCTACCAGCCGGTGGCAGCCGGGCCTCTAGGGAAACTACTGGATATTAAGGTACTCCTTTTAATAGAGTACCGGAGCAAAGCATTAACACTCCATGAACACATGTGATCCTCACATCACTACCATCCCCTCCGGTTGTCCCGATTTTGTCACTTCGGGGCCATTGGTTCCGGACAGCGACATGTGTATACAACTTGCAGGTAAGATCATAAACAACGAATATCTTCATGAATCAATAACATGTTCAGATCTGAGATCATGGCACTCGGGCCCTAGTGACAAGCATTAAGCATAACAAGTTGCAACAATATCATAAAAGTGACATCTACGGATACTAGGCACTATGCCCTAACAATCTTATGACTATTACATGACCAATCTCATCCAATCCCTACCATCCCCTTCAGCCTACAGCGGGGGAATTACTCACACATGGATGGGGGAAACATTGCTGGTTGATGGAGAGGCGTTGGCGGTGATGGCGGTGAAGATCTCCTCCAATTCCCCGTCCCGGCGGAGTGCCAGAACGGAGACTTCTGGCTCCCGCGGCGGAGTTTCGCGATGTGGCGGCTCTCTGGAGGGTTTCTGGCGACTTCGACTTCTCCCCGTGCGTTTTCAGGTCGAAACCAATAAGTAGTCCGAAGGGGGGCGTCGGAGGCCGGCCGAGGGGGCCACACCATAGGGCCGCGCGGGCCCCCCCTGGGCCGCGCCGCCATATGGTGTGGGGCCCTCGGGCCTCCACCTTTGCCCTTCTGGCTCCGTCAATATTTTGGTAAAATAGGGCCATCTGAAGAAATTCCGAGGATTTTCCCGAAAGTTGGATTTCTGCACAAAAACGAGACACCAGAGCAATTCTGCTGAAAACAGCGTTAGTCCGTGTTAGTTGTATCCAAAATACACAAATTAGAGGCAAAACAATAGCAAAAGTGTTCGGGAAAGTAGATACGTTTTGGACGTATCATGACGGGACCCATGAGCGCAGCTTCCTCAACGTTTCAAAGTCGGCATGAGATTGAAAGAAAAAGTCAAGTGACATAATATCAGGAGCCAAAAATAATCCAAGAAAAGAAACTTTATTGTACATAGAGGATGACATGCGGGTCCCATTTTGTAGCAGCGGTCTCAACGCTTCCAAGGCGGCACAGGACCGAAAGAAAAATGAAGTAGCCAGAAATCAGGGTGTGAAAAAAATCCAAGAAAAGAAAGATTTCAATTGGGCTACATCTGGACATCTGGGCCTTCGAACTATACTGCTGGGCCTTTTGACTCGTACAATTTCAGCCCACTCCAAAACAGGAAAGGTCGGATTTTTCTCAAAAAAAAAAAACAGGAAAGTCCTATGCTTCGCAAAAACAAAAAACAAGGAGATTCAACATATAAGTTTGTTTATGTAGATATAAAGATTTAATTTATCCGTTTGCAATAGCTCAGAGCGAAATACAACGTTTATTGTCTGCAAAATAAAATATCACATGTTTCTTGTACGGGGAGGCTGACATCGGGGACCCATGAGCCAGCAGCGGAGTCAACGTTTCAAAGGCGGCAGGGGATCGAAAATAAAAAAAGCCAAAAATCAGTTGGTAAAAAAATACAAGAAAAGAAAACATTTATCGTTCTGAGAGGATGACATGCGGGACCCATGAGGCAGCAGCATCCTCAACGTTTCAAAGTCGGCATGAGATCGAAAGAAAAAGGCAAGTGACATAATATCAGGAGCCAAAAATAATCCAAGAAAAGAAACTTTATTGTACATAGAGGATGACATGCGGGTCCCATTTTGTAGCAGCGGTCTCAACGTTTCCAAGGCGGCACAGGACCAAACGAAAAATGAGGCAGCAGCATTCTCAACAATTCCAAGGCGAGGGGATCAAAAGAAAAATAAAGGAAATAGCCAGAAATTAATTAGGGGTCAAAAATAAATCCACCAAAGGAAACTTTTATTGTTCATAGAGGATGACATGTGGGACCGACCTGCCAACAGCGTCCTCATCGTTTCAACGGGGGCAGGGGATCAAAAGAAAAAGGCAAATAGCCAGAAATTAGGGGTAAAAAATAACTCCAAGAAAGGAAACTTTTATTGTTCGTAGAGGATGACATGCGGGACCCATGAGCCAGCATCTTACTCAACGTTTCAAAGGCGGCATGAGATCGAAAGAAAAGGCAAGTGACCAAATATCAGGAGCCAAAAATAATCCAAGATTTATTGTACATAGAGGATGACATGTGGGTCCCATTTTGCAGCAGCGGTCTCAATGTTTGTAATGCGGCTTGAGATCAAAAGAAAAAGAAAGTAGCTAGTAATTAGGGGGTGAAAAAAAATCCAAGAAAAGAAAGTTGATGGACATAGAGGATGACATGCGGGTCCCTTGAACCAACAGCTTACTCAACGTTTCAAAGGGGGCAGGGGATCAAAAGAAAAAGGCAAGCCAAAAATCAGAGGGTGAAAAAAATCCAACAAAGGAAACTTTTATAGCACATAGAGGATGACATGCGGGTCCCATGAGCCAGCAGGTACCTCAACGTTTCAAACGTGGCATGAGATCGAAAGAAAAGTCAAGTTACCAAATATGAGGTGCCAAAAAAACTCCAAGAAAAGAAAGTTGATTGCTCATAGAGGATGACATGCGGGTCCCATTTAGCAGCAGCGGTCTCACCGTTTGAGAGGCGGGGATCGAAAGAAAAAGTCAAGTGACCAAATATGAGGTGCCAAAAATAATCCAAAAAATGAAAGTTTTATAGTACATAGAGGATGACATGCGGGTCCCATTTAGCAGCAGCGGTATCACTGTTTGAGAGGCAGCAGGGGATCGAAAGAAAAAGTCAAGTTACCAAATATGAGGTGCCAAAAAAATCCAAGAAAAGAAAGTTTTATAGTACATAGTGGATGACATGCGGGTCCCATTTAGCAGCAGCGGTATCACTGTTTGAGAGGCAGCAGGGGATCGAAAGAAAAAGTCAAGTGACGAAATATGAGGTGCCAAAAAAATCCAAGAAAAGAAAGTTTTATAGTACATAGAGGATGACATGCGGGTCCCATTTAGCAGCAGCGGTATCACCGTTTGAGAGGCAGCAGGTGATCGAAAGAAAAAGTCAAGTGACCAAATATGAGGTGCCAAAAAAATCCAAGAAAAGAAAGTTTTATAGTACATAGAGGATGACATGCGGGTCCCATTTAGCAGCAGCGGTATCACCGTTTGAGAGGCGGCAGGGGATCGAAAGAAAAAGGTAAGTGACCAAATATGAGGTGCCAAAAATAATTCAAGAAAAGAAAGTTTTATAGTACATAGAGGATGACATGCGGGTCCCAGTTTGCAGCGGTATCACCGTTTGAGAGGCGGCAGGGATCGAAAGAAAAAGGCAAGTGACCAAATTTGAGGTGCCAAAAAAAACTCCAAGAAAAGAAAGTTGATTGCACATAGAGGATGACATGCGGGTCCCATTTAGCAGCAGCGGTCTCAACGTTTCCAAGGCGGCAAGGGATCAAAAGAAAAAGGAAGTAGCCAGAAATCAGGGGGTCAAAAAAATCCAAGAATAGAAAGAATTTTGGTTCATAGAGGATGACATGCGGGACCCATGATCCTGCATCGTAAACGGCTCGATCGGAGAACGTTGAACGAGATGGCGCGATCTAGAAAAAAACAATGCCAGAGAGGCTGCCATCTGGGCCCTACATCCCTCGGCGGTGCGGATTTGCGTTGACTCGGCCGGCGAACCCGAGATTTCGAGATGCACCACGTCCCGGGCCACCATACGCGACGTTTTGGCCGCTTTCGTCGGGCTAGGTGGCCTCAAAAACGAGAAAAAAAAAGTTTTGACATGCACCACGGAGGGACCAAAATCGTCGGCCATGGTACACCAGCAACCACGGCGCGACTTCAACTTCGTCGGCCATGGCAACTTTTCTTGTAGTGGTAGATTTAGAAATGGGATGTGCATTTCATCGCAAAACGGGGGAAATTTTCGCGCCTTATTGCAACTAAACCTAAGAGGGATCGAGGTTCTCTCTCATTTTGCACTTAGGGTTAGGCAATGTGAGTTAGGGAAATTTCGACATGATCTCTTTTGTATCTTATTGATTTTGGGAGTTGATTTCATTTGACAAGTGTTAATACATTTAACAATAAGCAGTAAACAATATAAATATGAATTCATCATTCAAACACAAATAATGAAATCAAATGACTTTGAATTTCACATTGAATATTAAATACAATATTAATTCAGAATATAAATATTACATAAACCAAAAAGCTCATAAGAAAAACTTGAGCTTTATTGATATACACACACATACATTGTCTTTACAATATTCTGGATACAAGCATTAAAGGAAAAATAAACAGAAATAAAAAGAAGATTACAGAATTGGATCCTAAACTAAATTTCTATACTAATGACTTGGAGGATTCTTCATGATCATCTTCACTTTCCAAAAACCTGCAAAATAAACCATGAAACTAGCAGGGGGATTAGAAGCTGCATATATTCAGTTTGGTCAGTTAGCATAGTGTCATTGACACTTGTGATTGTCCAAATTCAGGGACAGCACAAGATAAGACCAGGCAGACCAAAACTGAGCAAGCCACAGGGGCTCAAGTTTCACCATATGAAGGCTGTTGCTAGCCAAGCAACAGCAAGGCAATGCAAGGGGTGAGTCATAAAGTAACCAGGCTTGTGTGTCATGGCCAGGGAAGAAGTAGAGACCATATAAATAGCACACAAACCCTAGAACCATGACAGTCGACCACATATGCAAATCACCAGGTAAGGGTGCAGTGAGAACAAGCACCAGTTCATCCAGTTCATACTCAAGAACAGCACCAAAACACAACCACTTAACCACCAGGAATCATGGTGACCTGAGAAGATCCACCAGAACCTGGAGGTGAAGGGCTGTGCACAAAACCCCAAGTCTGCAGCAACAAAACATTTCTTTCTAGGAGCTGGAGCAAGGTATACCAAGTTCCTGGACTGGATCCAATGGATCCAATCCATCCAATATGCATGACATAGTCATGGGATTGAGCAGATGCTCAAAGGGGAAATCATCACTTGGTTTCACCAAGGATCACTGTCAGTCAAAAAGCCACTAAGATAGAAACCCATCCAGATACAGATCTTGTGCACAGAAGCAAGATCTCATGCACAGATAGCACCAGTAGATGTATTGCAATATATAGCAGCTAGTAAAGACTACACAGATAACCCTAGGCACACAACCATCAGTAAACCCTAGATTTCATCACAGGCAAGCATATTGGCATTCATAGCTAGTATGATCCCCAAATATGCAAGCAAAGATGAGTAGCCAACAAGATCCAACCAAGCAGGTGAGCAACCAATCAGTAGCTAGGCTACTGAGGTCACAGAACCATTTTTAACCACCCAAAGAAAAGCCATCATTATCCAGAAAGGGATTCTGATTTCATTTGCTTGTCAAATGATCATGAACAACAAACTCATACACAAGCAAATAATTTAAATCATCACTGCATAAGCAGTTCATCATGAATCAATTTATTCAAGCATGAATTTGTAACAGATTCATGCTATTCATTGACAGTAGCACACTGTGAGGCAACATAGTATAAATTACTGCATCATAGTCACTGGATCAAGTCCAGTGAGCTAGAGAGAGCAACAGCACATACACATAGTAGCAGTAGCATGCTTGAGCATCAGCATCAACAAGGAAAAGAATCCACTTAGCCACAGAAGTAATCAGTAAGCCATCACTGACATTTCATTGATCAAATGGATCAAATGAATCATGTTAAGCCACACAGGTAAGCTAGCCAGCAAGCAATGGTTGATCCAATGGATCAATAGCTTACACAGGAAGCACAGAAGCACCTCACAGGCATCACTGGCATTCACAAGTGTCACAGATGCATAGCAGTACACCTAGACAAGCAAGTAAATTGCCAGTAAGCATAGCAAGTTCATAAGCAGTTACAGGATAGCATAGCAAGATCAGAGCATGCTAGGAGCAGTAGGCAAGCAACAGATGGCATGTACAGCAAGCAAGGCAACACTGGCCAGTACCAGAAACTGGTGACTGGCCATAGCTTACAGAAAATGGAAGCACAGGCAACTATTGCAAGGCTCTGTGTGATCACAGGATCACCAGGGAGCAGTAGAACTCAAGGAAGAAGAAGCACAGTAGCTTGGGAGGCGCACAGGCATGGAAAGGAGAAGGAGATGGAGACGAATCACTTACTTGCGCCTGGAAGCAGAGGCTAGGGCATGGCGAGGCAGTGCTCGCGCGGCCCTAACAGCTGCAAGTCCAGGGTAGGCGCCGGCGTTACGCCGACGAGCACAAACACCACCACAGCACGGCACGGAGACGACGGCACAAGTACTGCGAGCAGCACCTGCGCCAGGTCAGTCTCGGAGGCGCACACGTCGTCGGCGAGGACGAGAGCTCGCCGGAGATCGTCAATCGCCAGAGGCGATTCTCCACGAGATCCACAACGGAGGCGATCTACTAGGAGAGGAAGAGAGGGGGAAAACCACGCGGCCAGATCGATAGATCTGCGCGCGGCGGTTCTGATTTGGTAGGTGGCTACGGCGGGGGAGCTCGGAGCTGGCCGGAGCACGGCGGCGGCCATGGCGGCGACGCCATCGCCACGGGCGTCGCAGCAGGTTAGGGTTAGGTCGAGCGAGTGAGAGACGAGCGAGTGAGCGAGTGAGGTGGGCCGTTCGGCGCCACCGACCCGTTAAGGGACACGCCTTAGTGGGCTGTCCTGTGGGCCAGAATTAGTGGGCTGGCCCAATAGGGGCCAGGAGGGGTATTTTAGTCATTTCACATTTAAAAATAACCAGAATTTCACCAAATTTTAATAAATAAAATACAACTCTAAAAATCCATTAAAAATTGGATTGGTGAATGAAAAATTATTCTTAATAAGAATAAAATATGAAATAAAATTTAAGGAACAAATTTAAATTTGTGAATTTTATGAATTTAAAATAAACATTTGGAATTTCAAATTATATTTCCTTGTATTAATAAATCAAGGAAAAATCCCAAATAAGTTCAAATACTTATTTTTAAATATTTCAAAATGAAATTCTATTATTCCAAGTCATTTCTATTTGAAAAAGGTATTTTCCAAAGGAAGATATTCTATTCCTCTTTATTCTCAAAAATATAGAGACAACTCTATTATTTCAAATTATTTTGGAATAAATAATGAATCACCAAAATAAAGTAGTTTTACTTTGAATTATGTTACCTTATGTGAATTAAAGTGGTTTATACATTAAAACAATTGCAAATTACTGCCAAAGGCATAAATCTTAACTCAACCCTAAATTGTAATAACTCATTGGGGTGAAGGGATTCAACATAAAATAATACATCCATGCATGCATCATTTGGATTTTATAACATTGTCCTTACCGGACAATGATGCTTCTTTACAGAACCCGAGGTCCAGGTTCCATCCAACGCATTGAACTGCACTATCTCGCAGTCCACAGGCAAGTTCACCCTTGCTCATGTCAATTTGAGTATTTTCTATTAATTTAATGCAAAACTATATGACTTATCATTCCTGCATTGAAAATGAAATGTTACTTTTCCAATTATGAATATGACTATGTGGCTGGCAATGGAACCATGGTATGTGTTGATTGGTGGAGGTTCCATTGCAAGGGTACTATTCATCTAGGACTAAGTACCAATGCCGTCCAGTGATTCTAGCGCCGTACATATCGCGTTGACCATAAGATCTATAATGGCTCTGGGGAAGCCAGCTGTATCTTTTCCCTCCTGCACGCCAACGGACTTGATAGAGCCTGGCGGGGTGCTGGAGGCACTGCCGTAGGTTGGGAAATCCTTTAAAATCCCCATCCGGACGTTTGGATGAGAGGCTCTACCGTCTATGAAGGATTGTCCGACGTACACCGTGGGTAAAGCCGTATGATCGGGAGATGTCTACCGGGGGTGTACGGATGGACAAAAGGGTGGGTTTGCAGGGTCGCGGAGAAGGCGGTGTGGGCTTGGATCTTTATACCTGGCCTCACACCAAGGAAGTGTGAACGGGGGCAAGTCCCTGCGGATGGCAAAAAGGGTGAGATCTCTTATGGGAAAAGTAACGCACCTCTGCAGAGTGTATTAAATTGTGGCTGTCACTCCCTGTTCCGGGAAGGGGCGAACGCGGCAGGAAAGGAACTCCGTGAAGTTCTAGTCAACCTGTGAAGACTGACGGGCATAGTTTTCAGAATAAAATAAACCTTTTGAAGAAATGATTTCGAAACATGCATTGACCTAAGATTTTCTGATCGAGGGTCGTAGCTAGTGCATCAAACACCTTTTACTCTTTTGAACTTGCTGAGTACCTCTGTACTCACTTTCTTTCGACACCCTTGCTAGACTGTGATACGGAAGTGGAGGCCATCACCGATGGAGCACCAGAAGGAAGCTACGAGCTGGTCTACGAGGAACCTGATCTTACCGGAGGAGTTGAAGGAGTAGACTATGGGATAGTCTACGGACCCGATGACATGGAGGTGGAGGAGTAGTGATATACCTTAGTAATATAGAGCCGAGCAGCGTAGTGGCATACTTAAATAAGTTGCTGAGCTCTTTTCATATCTATGTTGGTTTGTAATAGTACCTTATGTTGTAGGGTGTTCTCATCGGACCTGTGAGAATACCAACTTGTTAAGAACATGTTTGTAATATTTTATCGAGTGTTATGACCTGCAATGTTTCTGTTGTACCACTCTGAGGGATGTGATATTTGTGAAGAAGTCCCTTCATGAAGATCATATCAACGACTTGTATACTACAACATGCAGTGGTATGCTGGGTCACCGCAGCTGGTATCAGAGCAAATGTTGCGACCTTAGGTTGGAAAAACCTAGTATAGGGAAGAAACCTGTAGGAGTCAAGTTGAAATAGTAAAGGATTCTCTAAAAATATGATGTTTATTCACTTGAGAATAGAAAAATCATATATTTTAGTGCGATAATTCTTTATTATAGCTATTATTATACACTATCACTACTAATTTTCTGCTTTTGTATACAGCCATAATGGCGTACACGTTTCCCAAGAGGACTTTGAGGCAGGTTGAGGGCTGGCTCGGTGATTATGAGGGACCACTTACAGATCTCCTGCGTGGGATGCTGAAGGAACTTCATTGTGAAACTCGGATACCTGTTCTCAAGTACATCTATTATGATGGAGAGATAGTAGCCAAGTACAGAGTTTCAGTTCAACTACCTATGCAACTGGAGATGAGCCGTATAATGCCATACGGAGAAGCCAAAACCCTTACCACAGCCTTTCACATGGCCATATTCAAGGCAATCCTTGAAATAAGGCAGCACAAGTCAGTAGAACTGCTATGTTCGGAGTATTCTCATATACCTCATGCCGAGGAAGATGAGGATCCCGCTCTGAATCATCTGCTGATGGCAAACAAACATCCTGAAGTTGCAGCGCAGCACATGGACAGTTGTAAGTCTTTACTGACTACGATGTACCTTCTACACGTGAAGATGGTGGGTGAGATTGACCACATGCTAGCTGAGTTCACGGACCCTGATAAAGTCCAAGCTCGGATGCATGATCTGAGGGCACAACCCCAATATACAACACCCTTCTTTAGCCTAAACAACCCTGTAGATTGGAGTGGCCAGGCAACCCAGAGAGATCCACTTACACCCAACTTTGTCCCACATTATCCACATGTGTCAGCATCATATGATTCTGGATATGGGGGAGATAACTCATGGAACCTAAACTGCTCCGAGTCACCAATCGAAAACTCAACCGGTTGGCGTTTCGGGGAACCTTTTGGAGATGAGGAGGAACCTATTCCATGTGACACTGGAGATGAAAGTGGCGGGGTTAACCAGTATATTAACCGACACTATGGGAAGGAAGAGAAAGGTACTGATTCCATTTCTTTAGACTTGGAGATGGGATTCTCAAAACCATCACAGTACGAGGAAGGTGAAAGCTCTGGAGTGAAAAAGAAGAAGAAGAAGATGAGGGGGCAGGTGAATCGAAACCCTTCATGGATGACCAATGAAGGAGGTATGTATCCTACTGGGGATACATACGAGTCATTGTCCAGTTACTTTGGCATGACTGATCTCTGTCTCGGCACTTCGTCCGATTCAGATTACATACCTACTGGAAGGACCTTTGTTCCGGACGGTGTTCGGAAGACGAGTCGCTGTACCGGATGGACCCCAGGAATGTATGCGGAGGCGAACGAAGACGATGAGGAGTAGAGCTCCAAGGAAGAATAAAGTAGTATAGGTGGTATTGTACTAGAACGTATTTTAAATTCCGTTGGCTTGGGCTTGAAGCCAAATAAGTGGTTATATAAGTACCACATGTAATATATGTGTGTAAGTTATGTAATATACGGTGTATATACATAATAAATGTTTGCTTTGGATTTGCTTCTTGATTTCATTGTGTGACTAGTTCTGGGCAATGAGTTGAGCTCAGAAAACATTTGCATGGTGTAATTATGAGTAATCGCTCTTTGTTACAGGACTAGGGGGAAATGGCGTTAGTTGAAACCGAAGATGCTCGGAGAGAGCGGGAGGCGAAAGAAAAAGAGGAAGCGGATGCCGCAGCTAGAGCAGAGGATGCACCACCACCACCACACCCAATGATGCATCCAGATTTCCAACAGTACATGAGGGCAATGGAAGAAGATAGGAGGAGGTACCAGGAGAGTCAAAACAAGAACATGCAAGATTTCTTTACCCACGTCATCAATGATAGGGGTAATGAAGGCAAGGGAGTAACCTTATCAGACTTCCAGAATGCAAGACCACTACCTTTTGCATCAGCCCCAGAACCAATGGATGCAGAAGACTGGCTCATGGACACTGAAAGAAAGTTGAGGACCGTTGGATGCAATGATGAAGAAAAGATTCGGTATGCCACTTATCTGTTGTCAGGTCCAGCAGCATCATGGTGGGAGAATCTTGTGGCAGTACACCCTCCAGAAAAGGTGTTCACCTGGGAGGAATTCAAGAAGAAGTTCCGGGATGCCCATGTTCCGGAGAGCGTGGTGGAGCTGAAGAAGAGAGAGTTTGACGAGCTGCATCAGAATACTGCACCTATCATGCAGTATGTCCGAGATTTTAATAGGCTGTCAAGATATGCACCTGAGGAAGTGGACACTGAGGAGAAAAGAAAGAAACGATTCATGAAAGGCATGAATCCATACATGAAGATGCAACTGAGGTTGGCACGGACTGCAGAATTCCAGGAACTGATTGATTCGGCAATCACTTTCGAGGATGACTACAGGCAGGTCCAGGAGGATAGGAGGAAGAGGGCTCGTATCGAGCCAAGGAAGTACCCAGTCAGTAAACCGACTCCAGATCGGAGTTTCAAACCACGATTCCGACCTACTGGTAATCAGTATAACCGGGGAGGTCAGAATCAGAATCCAAGGAATCAGATACTCTGTCATAATTGTGGCCAGAGGGGACATGTCCAGAAGGATTGTCAGAAGCCCAAGATCATATGCTATGGTTGTGGGAAAGAGGGACACATCAAGCCAGAGTGTCCAAACAAGGCGTCATGGAGTGGACAAAGCTCCGGAGGACGAGGCGGAGGTAACAACAACAACAACAACAACAACAACAACAACAACAGCAACCGGAACTACAACAACAACAACAAGAGGGGAAAGCCATATGGGAAGCTGAATTGCACAACCTTGGAGCAAGCGGGAGAGTCGGACCAAGCAGTCTTAGGTACGCTCAGCATTCTTACCCATCCTGGCAGAGTATTATTTGATACTGGAGCAACTACATCATTTCTTGCACGGGAATTTGTGGAACAATTCGGGCTTAGATGTTCTAAGTTAGAAACACCTATAACTGTCTTATCTGCGGGGGGAACGATCTTAGTAACCCACGTGAAAGAAGCACAGGTCATAACCATTTGTGACTGTGTATATTTCGCGGACCTATTCATCATTCCCATGAAGGACATATCAGTCATCCTAGGAATGGACTGGTTAACGGAGAATGGCGCAGTAATCAACTGTGGAGACAAGACAGTATCACTCCGAAACTCCATAGGAGGTCAGATAGTGTTTCAAGGAGACAAGTACACTCAGTTGGAGATAGGATTGGAGCTGAATAGTCTGAAGGAGGTGAAGATTGAAGATATCCCTGTAGTGAATGAGTTTCAAGATGTATTTCCAAAGGAACTACCGGGAATGCCACCCGATAGAGAGATCGAGTTTACCATAGATCTAATTCCAGGCACAGCACCAATAGCTCAACCACCATATAAGATGGGGCCAAAGGAGTTAGTGGAACTGAAGGCTCAGATAGATGAACTGGAACAGAAGGGATTTATCCAAGAAAGTGTGTCACCATGGGGTACACCAGTTATCTTTGTGGATAAAAGAGATGGAGGAAGGAGAATGTGTGGAGATTACAGGAATCTTAACAATGTAACCATCAAGAACAAGTACCCTTTACCCAGAATACAAGATCTTTTTGATCAAGTTCAAGGAGCTGGAGTCTTCTCGAAGATAGATTTAAGGTCAGGATATCACCAAATCAAGATCAAGAAGGAAGATGTGCCAAAAACAGCGTTTGTATCAAGGTATGGACACCATGAATACTTGGTTGTACCATTTGGACTAACAAATGCACCAGCTATTTTCATGAATTTGATGAACAAGATATTCATGAAGTACTTGGACAAGTTTGTGATCGTGTTTATCGATGACATTCTGATCTATTCCAAAGATAAAGAAGAACATGCCAAGCATTTGAAGATAGTTCTGCAGATTTTAAGAGAACATCAGCTATATGCAAAGTTCAGCAAGTGCAAGTTTTGGTTAGATAGTGTTGAATTTCTTGGACATGTCATAACCAAAGAGGGAATAGCAGTGAATCCAAGCAAGGTTCAGTCAGTATTAGAATGGAAGTCACCTAAGAATGCTAAGGAGATCAGAGGATTCCTTGGTATGGCGGGTTATTATCGGAGATTCATTGAAGGATTTTCGAAGATTGCAGGACCAATGACAAAATTACTCAAGAAGAATACCCCATTTGTGTGGACTGATGAGTGTGAAACCAGTTTCCAAACACTCAAAGAGAAGTTAACCACGGCACCGGTGTTAGCAGTTCCGGAACCCGGAAAGGATTACACGGTGTATTGTGATGCTTCCAAGAATGGACTTGGATGTGTTCTAATGCAAGATCGTAAGGTGATAGCCTACGGATCAAGACAACTTAAGCCACATGAACATAACTACCCAGTACATGACTTAGAGTTGGCGGCAGTTGTGTATGCTTTGAAGAGTTGGAGGCAATTTCTTTATGGATCCAAATGTGAGTTGTATACGGATCACAAAAGTTTGAAGTATTTCTTCACTCAGAAGGAATTAAACATGAGACAAAAGAGATGGTTAGAGTTGATTAAGGACTATGAATTGACAATCAACTATACACCAGGCAAGGCTAATGTAGTAGCAGATGCTTTAAGCAGGAAGAGTACTGAGAATCAACCTACGGAATGGGAGATTCCGAAGGAACTTCGGAAAGAACTAGAAGAAGCTCAGATTCTGTTTATCCAAGGTGATACAGTGGGAAGCATAGCAACCATGAGGATCATGGATGAAATGTACTCAGACTTAAAATATGAAATCATTCGGAAACAAGTAGATGACTTATTCATCCAAGAAGAAATCAAAAGGATTGGAGAGGGTAAACCGTCAGAATTCAATCTCGGAGAGTTTGGTTCTCTATACTTTCAGAAGAGGATATGTGTACCGGATGATCCAGAAGTGAAGTCAATCATATTGAAGGAAGCACATGAAACCCCTTACTCAATACATCCGGGAAGTACTAAGATGTATATGGATTTGAAGGAAATGTTCTGGTGGAACAACATGAAAAGAGAAATAGCTCAATATGTCTCTGAATGCCATACATGTCAGCGAGTGAAAGCAGAACATCAGAGTCCTGCTGGATTACTCAAACCTCTAGAGATACCAGAATGGAAATGGGATGAAATCGGAATGGATTTTGTTACTGGTTTACCAATGACCAGTAAAAAGAAGGATATGATATGGGTAATCGTGGATAGACTTACCAAGAGTGCTCACTTCATACCAGTAAACCAGAAAGATGACTCTGAGAAGCTGGTAAACATATATGTTAAAGAAATAGTTAGTAAGCATGGAGTACCAAAGAAGATAGTCTCAGATCGAGGTTCGATCTTCACATCAGCATTTTGGAAACAACTCCAAGAAGCTTTGGGATCCAAGTTGGATTTCAGTACAGCTTATCATCCACAAACCGGAGGACAAACCGAAAGAACCAATCAGATACTTGAAGACATGCTTAGAGCTTGTGCTCTAAACTTTGGAGGCTCATGGGAGGACCATCTACCATTGGCGGAATTCTCATATAACAATAGTTATCAGAGTAGTATCCAGATGGCACCGTACGAAGCATTGTACGGAAGGAAGTGTAGATCACCAATCTGTTGGTTTGAAACCGGAGAGAACAAGGAGTTTACACCGGACTACATCAAGGAGAGACAAGGAGTCATCGAGGTGATCCGAGATAGACTCAAAATAGCCCAAAGTCGACAGAAGAGTTATGCCGACCAGAAGAGACGAGTTTGGGAACCAAAAGTAGGAGATATGGTATATCTGAAAGTTAGCCCAATGAAAGGACTCAAAAGGTTCGGAGTAAAAGGAAAACTAAGTCCTCGATACATAGGACCATTCAAGATACTCAGTCAGAATCGAGAAACAGCTTTTGAGTTGGAACTACCGGAACAGCTCAGTCTAATTCACAATGTTTTTCATGTATCACAACTCAGAAAATGTTTGAAGGCACCTGATGATCCCATTACACATGAAGAAATAGAGCTACAATCAGACTTAACTTATGTGGAGAAGCCTGAAAAGATTTTGGAAGTACAGTGGAAGAAGTTAAGGAATAGAGCAATCAAATACTGCAAGATACAATGGCAACATCATCCTGAACGAGAAGCAACCTGGGAGACCGAAGAAGAGCTCAGGAAGTCCTACCCCGAGTTATTCAGGTACCAATCTTAACTTCGGGACGAAGTTTCTGTTAAGGGGGAGAGGCTGTAATAACCCAGAACATAGGAACAACGAAGGGTACACTACAAGAAAAGTTCTGATAGACAACGTCCCAAAATCGTCAACTAAGGGGCATTTTTCGTCGCCTATGGGCCTAACCCGACGATATGGGTTCCGTTGTCGAAACTGCGTCAGGCAAAGTCCAACGACGATTTTTTCGGTCCGTCGCGCTTGGGCGCCCTTCCGCCACGGAAAATCGGACCGTTGCGGAAGTGTTTCGGGAGCCGTTGACGACGTCATGCAAACGACACGTGGCAGACTGCCAGTTAACGGCGTTAACCGGCTGAAACCCCGTGGTAGATGGTAGGCCCACACGAGGCCTGCCACGTCTTAGCGGGCCGGGCCAGATGACATAGTTTGACCGGTCAACTATATAGCTGGGCTGGTCCATTAGTTACGTGGGCCGGGCCTAACCTCTAAGGTTGACTGGTCAAAACTTAAATGGGCCGGCCCATTTAACATGTGGGGTCCACCTTACAGCAACTGGCCGGCCCAAAAAGCGGGCGGGCCAAAAACACAGTGGGTCCCACTTTCCTGTTAAAAGGCCGGCCCATTTAGTGTGTGGGGTCCAGTATAGCAAGTGGGCCGGCCCAACAAGCTAGTGGGCGGGCCAAAACACAGTGGGTCCCACTTTCCGGTTAAAGGGTCGGCCCATTTAGTTTGTGGGGTCCACCATATAGCAAGTGGGCCGGCCCAACAAAATAGTGGGCGGGCCAAAAACACAGGTGGGTCCACTGTTAAAGGGCCGGCCCATTTAGTGTGTGGGGCCCACCATATAGCAAGTGGGCTGGCCACCAAGATAGTGGGCGGGCCAAAAACACAGGTGGGTCCACATTCTGTTAATGGGCCGGCCCATTTGGTATGTGGGGTCCACCATATAGAAGTGGGCGGCCCAACAAGATAGTGGGCGGGCCAAAACACAGGTGGGTCCCACCTTCCTACAAAAGGCCGGCCCATTTGGTGTGTGGGGTCCACCATATAGAAAGTGGGCCGGCCCAACAAGATAGTGGGCCGGGCCAAAACACAGGTGGGTCCCACCTTCCTATTAAAGGGCCGGCCCATTTACCATGTGGGACCACCATAGAGCAAGTGGGCCGGCCCAATAAGCATGTGGAGCCCATTATCGTGTAACCGGGCCGGCCTACTAAAGAAGTGGGCCGGCCCAAAATGAAAGTGGGTCCCACACTACTGTAAGTGGGCCGGCCCAATCTGTTGTAGGGCCCTACTTGTTTGACTAGTCAACTTGCATTAAATTTCATGAGCCTAAAATCTGATTTCAATGATACACACAAGTACATACACAAATAAAACAAATAGGAAAATTACAAGGCAATTAATGTGCCCAAATAAAAAATTACATAGAATCATTGAGGACTTCTATTAGCATCATCAATAACACGTTGACATTTGGCAATCGCCTTGATTGAATCTTGTGTACTCTTTGTCAACATATCAGCTACAGATCTTAAAGCAGCAATACCATGTCTTTTATAAAGTACAGCCTTGAGATATTTACTGTCTGATGAAAGAAATGGTCTAGGTTGACGGCTATGAGAAGATGCATCAGAAGAAAGATCAGAACTTTTTGTGGGCCTCACTGGTAATGAAGATTGCTTCATCACAACTGCATTCTGATAATAATGCAAAAAGAGTTAAACGATGAACTATGCAAACATTTATTATGCAATGTAGATATAAGATAATAACAAGTTGCATAAATAAGACATGTATGGAACTTGTACTAAGCACAAACTTACATCATAATGTTGCACAGGGTCGCTACAGATCCTTTTTTGGCGACTATCTTCTAATGATGACTGCTTCATTAAAACTGCATTCTGGTAACATTGTAAACATAGTTACAACAATTAACTATTCAAACATGTATTACGCAATGTAGAGATCAGATAACAACATGTAGCAGAAATAAGCACAAGATAAGATAAGATGCATGTACTAAGCACATACTGGCTCACTGCAGGTCCTTCTCTTGCGTGCACTAGTCGTGGTCAACATGCCTATCATTTTAGGTTCAGCCATCAAGTGAAATGCTAATCCTCCTGCTCCATTGTCCTTAATCTGTGTTTAGATATCACATTTAAGACCAAGTCAGCTGGTTTCAAATAACAAAAAACTTGAGCTGCCAAATGAATAAGCCAATAGTTACCAGATATCAGATTAAAACCAACTAGATGTTGCTTTGCATGAGATACGAATTTCAGACATTCAGATTTAGAGTAGGGTAATGCCAAGGTTTTACACATAAAGTAAACTGGCATTAAGAATGACCAAATGTCAGGTTCAAATCACCCTCGAAGTTTCTCCAAGACAAGCATATCAAATAGGCAGAAACATAGTAAAGCATGAATGGCATTGCTATGGCAGGGTTCCAAGTGTTAATCTCTTGCATAAGGAACAATGCATATAGGTTATAGATAATAACGGAAGTAAACTGCCAAAATTACCAACCACGAACTCAGATTCCAACCTTACCTAGCGTCCCCGCTGTTAATGTTGGATGTTCTAATAAGTGGTTCGCATGATCAATCCCTAGGAAAAATAACATTGACAAGTCAGTCTACGATAATACAAAGACCAGACATGCACGCAGCAATAACTATATAAGCTAAAGACGAGGTATAAGAGCAAGCAGATTGGAAATGCACATAGCATGATTATAAAAGCAGTGTGAGAATAGCAGACACGAGAAAACAGCTAGCGGTGAGCTAATGACGTGGTATAAGAACAAGCAGATTGGAAATGCCCATAGCACGACTATAAAAGCAGTGCGACAATAGCATGCAGTACAAAAACAGTTGGCAGCAAATGAATGGGTACAAGGCTATAAATATGTGGATGCACACAGGTGTCAGTAGAATGAACAGGATGGTAGCGACCGGATAATGCTTTTGTACTGTACAACATTTAAACAAACTTCATGCGAAGCAACACATCAAGAAAGTTAACGGCATATGAGATCTGCAAATAACTACACAAAACATGGCTAAAGAAACACCGCGATCTAACGGGCCAGCGTACTAACCAAGCTGCGGCGGGGTGGACGGGGGCGGCAACTTGCATTCCAGCGGCGGCGAACGCGGGAGACGATGAATCGACCCTGTTTCAGTAGAAGCGGGCGTTAGTGAAGCAGATCTGGTTGGCTGGCAAGGTATTCGGTGAAGTTGATACAGCCGCTGCGGCGAGGTAGTCGGTGGCGAGGTCGGCGGTGAAGCAGATCCGTCGGTGGCGAGGTCGGCGGTGAAGCAGATCCGTCGGTGGCGAGGTCGGCGGTGAAGCAGATCCGTCGGTGACGAGGGCGGCGGGGGAGCGGATCAGGTGGGTGGACAGCCAACACGATCAAGGCTACGCTGTGGAGGAGTATGCCGGCGGCGAAGCAGATCTAGTACTGTAGAGAGTCAGAGCTTTGGCGTGTGAGAGTATTTTTGAGCTAATGGGGCGAATGGTTGGTGGGTGGGTGTGGGCCTGTGGGGAGGGTTCGGGATCTAGGCAAGATATTTCATTGTTACCGAATGAGCCCTCCATGGTCGGTGGGTTGTAGCTTCCGGACCAGGGTTAAAAGGGTAAAACTGGTCACGGGATTTTCGAATGGATGCGGCGGGATGATTTGGCGCGTGGCCGAAATTTTCAGTTTCAAGCTACTACGAGCAGAACGACAAAAATAATGTTCTTCCCCAGGGAGCTCTCATTTCTTCCTCTTCTCTTTCTCTCTCGAGTCTCTCCCACTCCCCCGGCTCCTCTCCCCCTTCTCTCCGGCGGCCTCGCCGGCCGGAGACGAGGCCGACTTCTCTCTGTATATTGTACACCCTCCGAACTAAATTAATTGATTCAACTTTCCTTAGACGTGTATGTATCTAGAGTAAAAACATGTGTGGATACATCCATATTTAGATAAGCAAAGTTGAGTCAGCTAATTTGGATCCGAGGGAGTTAGTGTTGTTGTAAGCTTAGATCCAGTGTTTCCCATGAGCAGAATGGCGCAATGGAGTCGGGGATCTCGTCATCGGCTTCAGATCTGGCCTATGGTGAATCTGGCGGATCTTGCCGGCCAAACCCCGATCTGGTGCCATCAATGTGATGGCGCTAACGGTGAGGCTTGCTTTGGTCAGTGCTTCAGATCTGGCCAATGGGGAAGTCAAGCTGCTAAAGTTCACAAGCTCGGGGCATACGACGGCGTCATCCGTCTTGCCCGTGCACATCTTGGACTTTCAGCGACCCTTCTCAGAGCCAATATGCCGTTGCTGAGGCCCTTCTTCTCCTTCGTCCTGGCGACTACCGGCGACACCGTCCCAAGTGGTGCGTCCCCGGCGACGGAGTTGCTGGAAAGGATGCGGAGCAGAGATCTGATGTGCGGTCGAGAAGGACTCGATTGATTTTCTTCTATATGTTTTGGGGTCCTTTTTGTAAAGTTGCAGGTTCTATTAGTTATTGTCTAGTACTTTTGGTCCTCTATGTAATTTTTTGGACTAGTTTCCATTGGCACTGATAAACTTGAATTTTGACAAGTTCACGGGAAAAAAATTCCTTTGCACATATGGCCTATCATGTATAAACATTCTTGAGATTTAAACTATATGTAATGTGCCATGCATTAACCCTAAACCATATATATGTAACTAACCCTAGCTGATCAAACCCTACTTAATTAAAACAAATAACCCTAAACTATACGCATGCACTTTATGCGCAAAGGCGCGGGTGCCTCTAATAATGTGTGTGCGCACTCGATCGATGATCCCTAAACCTTATACAACCCTGAAACCCTAATCCCTAATCCCTAAACCCTAAACACCCTAAACACTAAACCCTAGACCCTAAACCCTAACCCTAACCCTAAACCCTAATTAAACCCTATATATAGGCCAACGACACTTAATTGTGCATCAAGCAGGCCAGGGGTGCCTCGCGGTCCTCTAATTAAATTAAATGTGCCATGCATTAACCCTAAACCATATATATGTAACTAACCATAGCTAATCAACCCTACTTAATGAAAACACATAACCCTAAACTATACTAGCTATAACCCGATCTAATAAAAACATGCTCTATATATAGCAGCTAGCTAGCAAACCGTAGATTAACACCAATTAATATATACATGGCCTATATCGATCATGTTGTATAACATATCCCTGAGATTCATTAATTAATTATATAATTATCGTGATAAATTAATTAACTTTAATTTTGACAAGTTCTCTCGAATGAAAACACATTTGATTAAGTTGCCTCATAATATATATATATATAATTAGTGTGCATGCATGGCCTACCATGCATTCATGCATATATTTTAATGTATATTTGAACATATTCTTGGGGATTTCAATCTCTCTCTCGATCATCTATATATCGTTGGTGGCCAAAAAACACACATATATATATATATATATATATATATATGCATGCAATTTATGGCGCGGGTGCCTCTAATAATGTGTGTGCGCACTCGATCGATGATCCCTAAACCTTAAACAACCCTAAAACCCCTAAATCCCTAATCCCTAAACCCTAAACACCCTAAACACTAAACCCTAAACCCTAGACCCTAAACGTACCCTAACCCTAACCCTAACCCTAACCCTAAACCCTAGCTAATCCTAAACCCCAATTAAACCCTATGTATAGGCCAACGACACTTAATTGTGCATCGATCGAGCGGGTCATGGGTGCCTCGTGATCCTCTAATAAAATTAAATGTGCCATGCATTAACCCTAAACCATATATATGTAACTAACCCTAGCTAATCAACCCTACTTAATTAAAACACATAACCCTAAACTATACTAGATATAACCCGATCTAATAAAAACATGCTCTATATATAGCAGCTAGCTAGCAAACCGTAGATTAACACCAATTAAAATATACATGGCCTATATCGATCATGTTGTATAACATATCCCTGAGATTCATTAATTAATTATATAATTATCGTGATAAATTAATTAACTTGAACTTTGACAAGTTCTCTCGAATGAAAACACATTTGATTAAGTTGCCTCATAATATATATATATAATTAGTGTGCATGCATGGCCTACAATGCATTCGTGCATATATTTTAATGTATATTTGAACATATTCTTGGGGATTTCAATCTCTCTCTCTCGATCATCTATATATCGTTGGTGGCCCAAAAACACACATATATATGCATGCAATTTATGCGTAAAGGCGCGGGTGCCTCTAATAATGTGTGTGCGCACTCGATCGATGATCCCTAAACCTTAAACAACCCTAAAACCTTAAATCCCTAATCCCTAAACCCTAAACACCCTAAACACTAAACCCTAAACCCTAGACCCTAAACGTACCCTAACCCTAACCCTAACCCTAACCCTAAACCCTAGCTAATCCTAAACCCCAATTAAACCCTATGTATAGGCCAACGACACTTAATTGTGCATCGATCGAGCGGGTCATGGGTGCCTCGTGATCCTCTAATAAAATTAAATGTGCCATGCATTAACCCTAAACCATATATATGTAACTAACCCTAGCTAATCAACCCTACTTAATTAAAACACATAACCCTAAACTATACTAGCTAGCTATAACCCGATCTAATAAAAACATGCTCTATATATAGCAGCTAGCTAGCAAACCGTAGATTAACACCAATTAAAATATACATGGCCTATATCGATCATGTTGCATAACATATCCCTGAGATTCATTAATTAATTATATAATTATCGTGATAAATTAATTAACTTGAACTTTGACAAGTTCTCTCGAATGAAAACACATTTGATTAAGTTGCCTCATAATATATAATTAGTGTGCATGCATGGCCTACAATGCATTCGTGCATATATTTTAATGTATATTTGAACATATTCTTGGGGATTTCAATCTCTCTCTCTCTCTCGATCATCTATATATCGTTGGTGGCCCAAAAAACACACATATATATGCATGCAATTTATGCGTAACGGCGCGGGTGCCTCTAATAATGTGTGTGCGCACTCGATCGATGATCCCTAAACCTTAAACAACCCTAAAACCTTAAATCCCTAATCCCTAAACCCTAAACACCCTAAACACTAAACCCTAAACCCTAGACCCTAAACGTACCCTAACCCTAACCCTAAACCCTAGCTAATCCTAAACCCCAATTAAACCCTATGTATAGGCCAACGACACTTAATTGTGCATCGATCGAGCGGGTCATGGGTGCCTCGTGATCCTCTAATAAAATTAAATGTGCCATGCATTAACCCTAAACCATATATATGTAACTAACCCTAGCTAATCAACCCTACTTAATTAAAACACATAACCCTAAACTATACTAGCTAGCTATAACCCGATCTAATAAAAACATGCTCTATATATAGCAGCTAGCTAGCAAACCGTAGATTAACACCAATTAAAATATACATGGCCTATATCGATCATGTTGTATAACATATCCCTGAGAATCATTAATTAATTATATAATTATCGTGATAAATTAATTAACTTGAACTTTGACAAGTTCTCTCGAATGAAAACACATTTGATTAAGTTGCCTCATAATATATATATAATTAGTGTGCATGCATGGCCTACAATGCATTCGTGCATATATTTTAATGTATATTTGAACATATTCTTGGGGATTTCAATCTCTCTCTCTCTCGATCATCTATATATCGTTGGTGGCCCAAAAAACACACATATATACGCATGCACTTTATGCGTAAAGGCGCGGGTGCCTCTAATAATGTGTGTGCGCACTCGATCGATGATCCCTAAACCTTAAACAACCCTAAACCCTAATCCCTAATCCCCTAAACCCTAAACACCCTAAACACACTAAACCCTAGACCCTAAACACCCTAAACCCTAAACCCTAAACCCTAGACCCTAAACACCGTAAACCCTAAACCCTAAACCCTAAACCCTAAACCCTAAAACCCTAAACCCTAAACCCTAAACCCTATAAACACCCTAAACACTAATTAAACCCTAAACCCTAGACCCTAAACACTAAACCCTAAACCCTAGACCCTAAACACCGTAAACACTAAACCCTAAACCCTAAACACCCTAAACACTAATTAAACCCTAAACCATAGACCCTAAACACTAGACCCTAAACCCTAGACCCTAAACACCCTAAACACTAAACCCTAGACCCTCTAAACACCGTAAACACTAAACCCTAAACCCTAGACCCTAGCTAAACACCCAAAACACTAAACCCTAAACCCAGCTAGCTAACCCTAAACCCTAATTAAACCCTATATATATAGGCCAACGACACTTAATTGTGCATCAAGCAGGCCAGGGGTGCCTCGCGGTCCTCTAGTTAAATTAAATGTGACATGCATTAACCCTAAACCATATATATATAACTAACCCCTAGCTAATCAAACCCTAGTTAATTAAAACACATAACCCTAAACTATACTAGCTATAACCCGATCTAATAAAAACATGCTCTATATATAGCATGCAGCTAGCTAGCAAATTAAACGGTAGATTAAAACCAATTAATATATACATGGCCTATATATCGATCATATGTTGTATAACATCTCCCTGAGATTCATTAATTAATTATATAATTATCGATGATAAATTAATTAACTTGAATTTTGACAAGTTCTCTCGAATGAAAACACATTTGATTAAGTTTCCTCATAATATATATATAATTAGTGTGCATGCATGGCCTACCATGCATGCATTAATTCGTGCATATATTTTAATATATATTTGAACATATTCTTGGGGGATTTCAATCTCTCTCTCTCGATCATCTATATGTCGTTGGTGGCCAAAAAACACACACATATACGCATGCACTTTATGCGCAAAGGCGCGTGTGCCTCTAATAATGTGTGTGTGCGCACTCGATCGATGATCCCTAAACCTTAAACCCTAAATAAACCCTAATCCCTAATCCCTAAACCCTAAACACCATAAACATTAAACCCTAAACCCTAACCTCCTAACCCTAAACCCTAAACCCTAATTAAACCCTATATATAGGCCAATGACACTTAATTATGCATCAAGCAGGCCAGGGGTGCCTCGCGGTCCTCTAATTAAATTAAATGTGCCATGCATATATATGTGTTTAATTTGGGGATTTCAATCGCTCTCTCGTATGTAGCTCTCTCTACCTCTATCTCTTTCTCTCTCTCTCTCTCTCTCTCGTTGGTGGCCAACAACACACACATGCACTTTGTGCGCAAAGGCATGCGCCTCTAATAATGTGTGCGCAGTCGATCGATCTAGTTTTGATTAATCATAGCACACAAATAAAGAAGTTGTATTTGAATCCACACAACCTAATCTAAAACACATAACCCCTAACATGGCCTAATTAATTAACCCTTCTCGATCTCTACCTAATTAGTGGAAATTGCACAAAATCAAAAGGGGTCCCTCACTAATTATGCATATCTGCTAGATTGTGATAAACTTTTGCCACATATATATTTGGTGGATGGGTGCATCTTGGCATGTAAACAATTAGTGTTTGCAAATGGCGTTGTCAAAATTTATGTACAAATGATTTCTTTCCATCCAAAGTGCATAAAATGGGAGTTTTAATGAAGAAAGTACAAATAAAACAGCTCAACATGCTTCCACACCCCGATTTTCACACGAAGTAGAGCATATTTAAAGGATAATTCCAGAGTTTTACTATTTTTCAAGCAACTTTGCTAATTTTCCCCCACTCACATGACTTTATGTCGATTTAACGAAAATATGGCGAATTTAAACTACATGGGCGGGATAGTTTGAATTGTGCGCGCGGCAAAGGGAACCGCCTATTCCTCAACCTTGTGCACGGCAAATTACACACGCAACTCCATTAAACGCCACCTACCGACCTTAATTATCACCCCGGCGGCCCGGCCGCATGACCCCCCACCCACCCGTACACAACTTATCCCCGTCCGTGCGAAGAGCTTCCCCTCCCCGTCCCGTCCGTGCGAAGAAGAAGCTTCCCCTCCCCGTCGTTCTTCTCGAGACGCACCGGCGGTCAAGTTGATCCACGGTAGGGCTGCTATCTCTAGCTCAATCATGTATCGGGCAAGACAGCCTAACGATTTATATTTTCTTGATGCTGCTAAAAAAATTCGTCAGTATGCTCGAACTAATTGGCACTTTATAGTTTTCCGCTCGATTTGTCATCGATCAATTTGTTCATTTGCGTGGGCATATAGAGTCAGTTCTGCACTCGATCCGTTAATTTGCTGAAATGCCATGGCAGAGTTTTGTACACGATCTGTTTGCTAAAATGTCGATGGGCATTTTTTGTTTTGTACTCGACATGATTGCTGAAATGCATAATCATGTAGTATAGTTTTGTACTCGATGGATATACATTTCCTACTTCGCCTTAAATTAATCACCAACCACTGTATCTCATAATTAAACAGATGGACAGAACTTGGAAACTGCATGGACACTTATGTTCCCCTTCATATATAAATGGTGTTCAACCCTTTATGGGGTTTATTAGAGCTCATGATGGTCACAACCTGGACGTGTATTGCCCGCGCTGCACATGTATGAATGGTGAGAAGAGGCCTCACCCTGTAGTGGCAGATCATTTACACATTTTTGGGATGGACCGCACATATGTTAGGCGGGTTTAGCATGGTGAACCATATAATGATCCTTTAGCAGGAGAAGCAGATCTTGCTCACACTGTATGTGTGCTGGCATATGTAGTTAATTATTTATATTGATGCTGCCGCTGTTTCAATCAATAGTTTGCATTGCTGTGCAAGGTTCTGTACTCAAATTTAACTTGTTGCAGATGGATGGACGGGAAGGAGAGAAAAAGCGCTTGCTTCAGGAAACGGGTTTCAGCTCTGGGACATGTGTTGTGCCAGATGAGAAGGTAAATATGTAAAACGGCATTTGTTCAGGTTGCATCCCTTAGATGTTTGTCTAATCGGTTGATGTACTAATTGCAGAAGCATAGAGTTAAAGAGGTCTCTCAGTTTGATGGGAGATTTGAAGATGAATCTCAGTTTGATGCACCTGTGGATGGTACTGATGACGAGCCTTTCATAGACGAAGGTCCTGCACCTGAGATTATCCAGTCTACAGAAGGAGGCCGTGGACCGAGTACACAGCTTTGCGTTGAAGTGGATGCACGCCCGGAGATCATCACGGGCGTCCGGGTAGTCTCAAGACCACCCAGCCCTGATGCACCTGTGGATGGTACTGATGACGAGCCTCTCATAGACGAAGGTCCTGCACCTGAGATTATCCAGCCTACAGAAGGAGGCCGTGGACCGAGTACACAGCTTTGCGTTGAAGAGGATGCACACCCGGAGATCATCAGGGGCGTCCCGGTAGTCTCAGGACCACCCAGCCCTGATGCAAAATGTTGAGCTACTTTATGATTCGTACTCTTATGTTCTGGTGATGTAGTATGTTATGATTTGTACGCCTTTGGCGCTAGATTAAGCATTCAGTGGATGATCGCGTTGCAAAATTCGACACCCACACAATCAGTTCATCGTACGAGTAGTAGCACAATTACTTCTACAGCGATTCCTGCCAGCGCATTAGTTGGTAGCATGAAACACTTTCAGGTACTCCCCTCTGATTCATATTAATTGACTCAATTCTGTCTAGATATGGATGTATCTAGATGCATTTGTTAACTAGACTAACAAACTTGAGTCAGTTAATATGAATCCGTGTAAACCGCCCAAGTCCTCGAGCAGCTAGTTTATTGACTCTGGACTCCAAGCCTCTCGCGGCAAGCCATCGACGAAGCTTTGACCAGATCTTGGCCCGCAATTTTTTTGTGTGGCGAATAGCAAAGCTTTGACCAGTTCCTCTCGGGATACAGCACGCCGGTGAGCTTGCACGGTTGCCATGAGCACTTTCCGGCGGAACTTCCTCTTCAGCGCCCTCAAGCCGCTGCTGCGAGACAGCACGCAGTGCCTCGAGGTGGACGGAATTCTGGATCTCAGGGCGGGTGGTCCGCATCGTCCGGGAACGATCTCCAGCGGGTTAACGAGGACATGCATGGCGGCCAGGGGATTTGTTTTTTGTTTTTTTTTGGTTTGAGCTTGGGATTTGGGGTTTTTTCGGATAGGGGAGGAGGAACCGAGGAAGAGGAAGGAACAGCCGCGTGCTTGGCGCGTGGCGGTGTGCTTGAATTTCGAATTTTTGTGAAATGTTTCATTTCCCCGCTACAATTCGGGGGTTTCTTGACGCGCCAATGCGTCCCGCCGGGCAGCTTCAAGTAAATTTGGGGTGCCACACTATGGGCCCTAGTTTCAGTGAGACATGTAATGACTAGTCACATCAGTAAGTTCACTGTGTAATAAAATATGTTACCCCTCCCCTTTATGTAGCACCCCTTCTCTCCCGATCGAGTGCCGATTGCCGACGGATGCAAGCCGCTAGCTCGATCCCCTCCTTTCGCCTCCACCGTCCAGGCATCCAGCTTGGAGGGGCAAGCTGCATCTAGCCCAAGCGGATTAGGTAGGACTAGTAATGTTCTCTCCTTTCTCGAGATCGGTTCTTTTTTCCTCTCCTCGATATCTTGCGCATCTCTTTCCTATTCTGGGCAAAGGGGTGTCTTTCTGGTCACCCTCGAGCTGGGAGTGATTGATGGGGGTGGGGGCGGGGGCTACCTTTGCTTGGATTGGGGTGTTCTTCCTTTATTTGTCGACATTTGCAACCTTTGTAGTTTCTGCTGATCCTCACTGTATCTTTTGTCAGCTTGTACAGGAAAGGTAAGACCTCGGCGGTGGGGGCAATGGAGCGTAAGGCCACCACGCATGTGGGCAGTTGGCTGAGCCTGAGCTGCGTCCCCAGCCCCGCGAAGCAGGTACTCCGTTTGCTTATCCACTCTTTACCTTTTAAGTGTCTCTCTGGTCTCTGCATCCTCAATCTGTTCCTGTTCTGGAATATGCTTAAAGTAGCACATGTCTTCAGCTGTTTGTGCGTAAAGCCTCTGTGACACCATGCTCTATATTCTCTGTATCAGGTTGGTACCTCCAGGTTCCGTGCTGAGGCTATGGGGAACGAGAATAGCGCCCCACCTGCTGCAGGAGCATGGCCCGATCTGCAGCACAAGAAGCGAAATGCCACTGCCGAGCTGGGCAGGGACCGCCCAGGGGTAATTTTTTTAACCAACTTACCATGATGTAGTCTGAATCTGATACTCCCTCAGATCCAAATTAATTGACTCAACTATCTGTAGATACGGATGTATCTAGATGTGTTTTAGCTCTAGATACTACTGCCTCCATCCCAAAGCTTTGGGCTTATATTATTTTTAGAAAGTCAAACTATACCATGTTTGACTAAGCTTTTACCAAAAATCAGTAACATGCAAAATACAAAATTAATATCATTAAATAGATAATAAAATATATTTTCCTACGGTATCTACACAGTATTATATTTGTTGATAGAATGTTCTAAAATTTTGGTCAAACTTTGCTTGTTTTGATTTCTCAAAAATAAATAAGGCTTAAGCTTTTGGATGGTGGTAGTACATTCATATCTAGACAAAGCTGAGTTAACTAGTTTTTTTGTCTGTCCATAGCTAGTGTTCACGCTGCAAAAGGCTAAGAGCATCCACTATATGCATCAGTCTATCTCATACAGTAATTCAATATCACTGCTGAGGTCTGCCTTTTGTTTTGCTATTCATATGCAGACTGAAACTTTAGGGCCTTTACTCAAAAGGAAGATCAAAACTGCGGCTGATCAGGCTGCCAGTATGTTGATGCCGCCCCCATCTTCTAAATGCCTCTACAAGCACAAGGCCACGCACCAGCTGGGTGGTGATCTTTTAATGAATATGGTATATTTTCTTAATCCACAAAACATGCCTTGATTTTTCTCTGTTTATTGTCGGTTTTTTCTATGCTTGCCAAAAGTTTACAACAACAACAACAACAACAACCAAGCCTTTCAGTCCCAAACAAGTTGGGGTAGGCTAGAGTTGAAACCCATAAGATCTCGAAGCCAAAAGTTTAGAAACACCAAATTCGTTTGCTTACAATCATCATACAGTAATGTTCATCTACTCCAGTTCCCCTAACCCAACATAAAATGATGTTAATTTCGATTTTTAGATTAAAAGAGCACCATTAGGCGCTGTTAATTACGACTTTGAGATTAAAATGTCATTTGCAATTGTTAATTACAATTTTGAGACAATTGGTTAGTTTAACCTCGATCTCTTCTGCTCTCCATTTTTCCCAACCGAACAAAAATGTAACCATTCCATTCCTCTGAAATGGAACCATTCCATTCCATTCCACGCTGTTTCAGAACCGAACACACCCTTGCATTGTTGTGAACTGTTGTCCATACACGGCCATACCCTTCCACTTACATCTAGCACTATATGCATCAGTCTGTCTCAGAGTCATTCAATATCACTGCTGAGATCTGTTCCCATTCTTATGCAGGCTGAAACTGCTGCGCCTTTACTCAAGTGGATGCAAAATGGGGCTAATGAGGCTGCTGTGAGGACGATGGTGCCGGCACCATCTTCCGAAAACCTCTACAAGCACGAGGCCATGGGCCAGCTGGGTGGTGACCTTTTAATGAATCTGGTATATTTTCTTAATCCACATACATGATTTCATTATTATCTGTTTAATTACTGTTGGCTTTGTCTAATGCTTACCAAAAGTTCAGAAACACTGCGTTTGCTTACAATCATCATACACTAATTTTTCACTTTTCAGTCTGTCTCATCCAGTATATAAACTGTTGATTTCCATTGGCTTCTTTTGTAATCATTTGCATTGTTGTCAACTGTTCTCTATGCACAACCCTATTCTTCCACTTACACCCGCACTATTTGCATCAGTCTATCTCATAGATTTATTAAATATCAATGATGAGTTCTGTTGCTATTCATATGCAGGATGAAACTTCTGTTCCTCTACTCAAATGGATAAAAAATGATCCTGATGAGGCTGCTGTGAAGACGATGGTGCTGCCACCATCTTCTGAAAACCTCCTCAAGCACAAGGCCACGGGCCAGCTGGGTGGTACCCTTTTCAGTAAGCAGGTATATTTTCTTAATCCTCATACATGATTTGATTTTTGTCTGTTTATTGCCGGCTTTGTCTAATGCTTACCAATAGTTCAGAAACACACACACCTATTCTTCCACTTACATCCAGCACTATATGCATCAGTGTCTCATAGATTCATTTTATATATCACTGCTGATGTCTGTTGCTCTTCAATTTTTATATGCAGACTGAAACTGCTAAGCCTTCATTGGTCAAAAGGATTGCAACTGCTGCTGATGAGGCATCTGCAGAGGCTGCCACCAAGTTACTGTCAGCCCCACCTTCTGGATGCTTATATAAGCTCAAGTCCAAGGATCAGCCGGGCCGTAACCATCCAAGGGTTCGGGTATATTTTCTTAAGCCACATATACATGCCATGATTTATGTCTGATATTATCACGGCTCTGTCTAATGCTTTTTGGAATTCGGAAACACCAAATTAGCATGCTTATATTCATCATACACTAATTTTTCACTGTTCAGTTTGTAACATAGTGTTATGCACTTGCTTGTCAACATTTGCATTGCTCTGAACTATGCACTTTACACAACCTAATTCTTCCACTTACGTTCAGCGCTACGCACCAGTAGTACCTCCCATGTTTCCTTCACCATCCCGATGCCGAGCTTGCGGGAATATGGCGGGCCCATGTACATACCCCGCATATAACACCTCCTATGGCTCTATCTACCTTTCTAGTAGCTCCTTCACAGAGTTACAGGTATGTATTCTCAGTGGTTTAGCATGAATTGGCATATAGTAAAGTCTTGTTTTTAGTCTTCCTGCTTCTTACATTTGTATCAATTTTCACATGCAGACTGTACCTTGTGAACTTCGTCCAATGATTAACCAGATGTGTCCGCATGAAGGATCTTTCACTATGCATGGCAATGGCAAATTGATGAACACCTACACGGTCTATGAGGTGTATGTCTACAAGACGCAGGCCATCACATATTTGTATGGACATGATTGGAGAAAGTTTGCTTTTGACTACGGTCTGAAGAAGGGCGACGAGCTGAGGATCAGAAACTCAAACGGGCAGATATACGTAACTGCTTACAGAGTTGGAGACACTTCCAAATATATAATATGTAACTTTTTTCTACTCATATCTTTTGATAACTGCATTCTGAGCAGTTGTTCTAAACCATTCCCTCTGTTCTAGCTTGCTGGGTTTAACATGATCAAAGCTGCAGATCCCCTGACGGAACAGGAGCGGATGTCACAAAGGGCAACCACACCAGCACCGGCACCGGCTTCCCACTCTCCTGCATCAGCACCGGTTCCTGTACCAGCTCCGTTTACTGCATCTACCCAGCAGTCCCCTACATCAGCATTGGTTCCTGTAGAGGCCCCATATACTACACATGCCCAGCAGGCTCCTGCATCAGCACTGGTTCCTCTAGCTGCACCGTTGCACCTGCAACAGTCTCCTGCATCAGCACCGGTTCCTCTAGAGGCACCGTTTACTGCACCTGCCCAGCAGTCTCCTGCATCAGCACCAGCTCGTGTACCAGCCCAGGCTCATGCACCTGCCCCAGCCAGATCACCGAGGTCTCAGCTCATTGATGTGGCCACCCGTGTGGTGACCAGGACGCATCTGAAGGCTATGTTCGTGAGTATATGACACATAACTGCTCTTATCTTGATGTCTTCTCTGCTCAAAGTCTCACATGGTTCAGTGCATTGGTGCCATTGACTAATTTTTGGTGGTATCTCTTGCTTTGAATCAGAAATTGCCTAAAAGTATCTCCAAGGATCTCAATGCTGGCCGAAGGGGCAAGATATCCCTCGTCATGGAGAGTGAAGGTCTCACCGTGGAGGGACGGTACTCTGTCAGTCCCACAGATGGCCGCTTGGCTGTTACTTCCAGGTGGAAAAAGTTCATTGACGGTGCCAAACTTCGCATTGGATCAAAGTTGAAGGTCAAGATCTTTCGATGCCGCTGTGACATGCTGGTCATAAAGTTTGCGGTTGTCTAGTTCTGTTGTCCCATGAGCCCTTAGCAAATGCATTTGTAGTTATACTTATATAAGGTTATCTTATCTGAACTGCTAATTAATTGTATGGGTGGTAAAACTCTGGCAAGCTTTTGCTCTTAGCAAGTATGTATGTATGATCAGCTATTATGATAACTAATGTTTGTGTTCATCTTAATTTGCATTTCCCTTTTAGAAAAAAACTTAATTTCTATTTTGGCTGACCTGTTAGAGAACTATCAGATTGAACCCACAACATGATTCATATAGATTCATTACACCGAGCCACATGTCTTGACCTTGCGATACACTACTTCCATTAATTAGTGCAAGAAGGCTTACCTGAGCTGCCTGAACCATGGCAGATTCGAATCCACCTTATCTATCTAGAAATACAACCTTTGCAGAAAGAGGATTTGCAGTATGGGGAGGCTGACATTGGGGACCCATGAGCCAGCAGCGTCGTCAACGTTTTAAAGGTGGCAGGAGATCGAAAGAAAAAATAAGCCAAAAATCAGTTGGTAAACAAATTCAAGAAAAGAAACATTTACCTTTCTGAGAGGATGACATGCGGGACCCATGAGGCAGCAGCATCCTCAACTATTTCAAGGCGGCAGGGGATCAAAATAAAAAAGGAAATAGCCAGAAATTAATTAGGGTCAAAAATAAATCCATCAAAGGAAACTTTTATTGTTCATAGAGGATGACATGTGGGACCGACTTGCCAGCTGCGTCGTCATCGTTTCAAAGGGGGCAGGGGATCAAAAGAAAAAGACAAATAGCCAGAAATTAGGGGAAAAAAATAAATCCAACAAAGAAAACTTTTATTGTTCATAGAGGATGACATGCGGGACCCATGAGCCAGCAGCTTCCTCAACGTTTCAAAGTCGGCATGAGATTGAAAGAAAAAGTCAAGTGACATAATATCAGGAGCCAAAAATAATCCAAGAAAAGAAACTTTATTGTACATAGAGGATGACATGCGGGTCCCATTTTGTAGCAGCGGTCTCAACGCTTCCAAGGCGGCACAGGACCGAAAGAAAAATGAAGTAGCCAGAAATCAGGGTGTGAAAAAAATCCAAGAAAAGAAAGATTTCAATTGGGCTGTATCTGGACATCTGGGCCTTCGAACTATCCTTCTGGGCCTTTTGACTCGTACAATTTCAGCCCACTCCAAAACAGGAAAGGTCGGATTTTTCTAAAAAAAACAGGAAAGTCCTATGCTTCGCAAAAACAAAAAACAAGGAGATTCAACATATAAGTTTGTTTATGTAGATATAAAGATTTAATTTATCCGTTTGCAATAGCTCAGAGCGAAATACAACGTTTATTGTCTGCAAAATAAAATATCACATGTTTCTTGTACGGGGAGGCTGACATCGGGGACCCATGAGCCAGCAGCGGAGTCAACGTTTCAAAGGCGGCAGGGGATCGAAAATAAAAAAGCCAAAAATCAGTTGGTAAAAAAATACAAGAAAAGAAAACATTTATCGTTCGAGAGGATGACATGCGGGACCCATGAGGCAGCAGCATCCTCAACGTTTCAAAGTCGGCATGAGATCGAAAGAAAAAGGCAAGTGACATAATATCAGGAGCCAAAAATAATCCAAGAAAAGAAACTTTATTGTACATAGAGGATGACATGCGGGTCCCATTTTGTAGCAGCGGTCTCAATGTTTCCAAGGCGGCACAGGACCAAAAGAAAAATGAGGCAGCAGCATTCTCAACAATTCCAAGGCGGCAGGGGATCAAAAGAAAAATAAAGGAAATAGCCAGAAATTAATTAGGGGTCAAAAATAAATCCACCAAAGGAAACTTTTATTGTTCATAGAGGATGACATGTGGGACCGACCTGCCAACAGCGTCCTCATCGTTTCAACGGGGGCAGGGGATCAAAAGAAAAAGGCAAATAGCCAGAAATTAGGGGTAAAAAATAACTCCAAGAAAGGAAACTTTTATTGTTCGTAGAGGATGACATGCGGGACCCATGAGCCAGCAGCTTACTCAACGTTTCAAAGGCGGCATGAGATCGAAAGAAAAAGGCAAGTGACCAAATATCAGGAGCCAAAAATAATCCAAGATTTATTGTACATAGAGGATGACATGTGGGTCCCATTTTGTAGCAGCGGTCTCAATGTTTGTAATGCGGCTTGAGATCAAAAGAAAAAGAAAGTAGCTAGTAATTAGGGGGTGAAAAAAATCCAAGAAAAGAAAGTTGATGGACATAGAGGATGACATGCGGGTCCCTTGAACCAACAGCTTACTCAACGTTTCAAAGGGGGCAGGGGATCAAAAGAAAAAGTCAAGCCAAAAATCAGAGGGTGAAAAAAAATCTAACAAAGGAAACTTTTATAGCACACAGAGGATGACATGCGGGTCCCATGAGCCAGCAGGTACCTCAACGTTTCAAACGTGGCATGAGATCGAAAGAAAACGTCAAGTTACCAAATATGAGGTGCCAAAAAAAACTCCAAGAAAAGAAAGTTGATTGCTCATAGAGGATGACATGCGGGTCCCATTTAGCAGCGGTCTCACCGTTTGAGAGGCGGCAGGGGATCGAAAGAAAAAGTCAAGTGACCAAATATGAGGTGCCAAAAATAATCCAAAAAATGAAAGTTTTATAGTACATAGAGGATGACATGCGGGTCCCATTTAGCAGCAGCGGTATCACTGTTTGAGAGGCAGCAGGGGATCGAAAGAAAAAGTCAAGTTACCAAATATGAGGTGCCAAAAAAATCCAAGAAAAGAAAGTTTTATAGTACATAGTGGATGACATGCGGGTCCCATTTAGCGCAGCGGTATCAACGTTTGAGAGGCAGCAGGATCGAAAGAAAAAGTCAAGTGACCAAATATGAGGTGCCAAAAAATCCAAAAGAAAGTTTTATAGTAAATAGAGGATGACATGCGGGTCCCATTTAGCAGCAGCGGTATCAACTTTGAGAGGCAGCAGGTGATCGAAAGAAAAAGTCAAGTGACCAAATATGAGGTGCCAAAAAATCCAAGAAAAGAAAGTTTTATAGTACATAGAGGATGACATGCGGGTCCCATTTAGCAGCAGCGGTATCACCGTTTGAGAGGCGGCAGGGGATCGAAAGAAAAAGGTAAGTGACCAAATATGAGGTGCCAAAAATAATTCAAGAAAAGAAAGTTTTATAGTACATAGAGGATGACATGCGGGTCCATTTAGCAGCGGTATCACCGTTTGAGAGGCGGCAGGGGATCGAAAGAAAAGGCAAGTGACCAAATTTGAGGTGCCAAAAAAAACTCCAAGAAAAGAAAGTTGATTGCACATAGAGGATGACATGCGGGTCCCATTTAGCAGCAGCGGTCTCAACGTTTCCAAGGCGGCAAGGGATCAAAAGAAAAAGGAAGTAGCCAGAAATCAGGGGGTCAAAAAAATCCAAGAATAGAAAGAATTTTGGTTCATAGAGGATGACATGCGGGACCCATGATCCTGCATCGTAAACGGCTCGATCGGAGAACGTTGAACGAGATGGCGCGATCTAGAAAAAAAACAATGCCAGAGAGGCTGCCATCTGGGCCCTACATCCCTCGGCGGTGCGGATTTGCGTTGACTCGGCCGGCGAACCCGAGATTTCGAGATGCACCACGTCCCGGGCCACCATACGCGACGTTTTGGCCGCTTTCGTCGGGCTAGGTGGCCTCAAAAACGAGAAAAAAAAAGTTTTGACATGCACCACGGAGGGACCAAAATCGTCGGCCATGGTACACCAGCAACCACGGCGCGACTTCAACTTCGTCGAACATGGAACAACGAAGGGTAGATTTAGAAATGGGATGTGCATTTCATCGCAAAACGGGGGAAATTTTCGCGCCTTATTGCAACTAAACCTAAGAGGGATCGAGGTTCTCTCTCATTTTGCACTTAGGGTTAGGCAATGTGAGTTAGGGAAATTTCGACATGATCTCTTTTGTATCTTATTGATTTTGGGAGTTGATTTCATTTGACAAGTGTTAATACATTTAACAATAAGCAGTAAACAATATAAATATGAATTCATCATTCAAACACAAATAATGAAATCAAATGACTTTGAATTTCACATTGAATACTAAATACAATATTAATTCAGAATATAAATATTACATAAACCAAAAAGCTCATAAGAAAAACTTGAGCTTTATTGATATACACACACATACATTGTCTTTACAATATTCTGGATACAAGCATTAAAGGAAAAATAAACAGAAATAAAAGAAGATTACAGAATTGGATCCTAAACTAAATTTCTATACTAATGACTTGGAGGATTCTTCATGGTCATCTTCACTTTCCAAAAACCTGCAAAATAAACCATGAAACTAGCCAGGGGGATTAGAAGCTGCATATATTCAGTTTGGTCAGTTAGCATAGTGTCATTGACACTTGTGATTGTCCAAATTCAGGGACAGCACAAGATAAGACCAGGCAGACCAAAACTGAGCAAGCCACAGGGGCTCAAGTTTCACCATATGAAGGCTGTTGCTAGCCAAGCAACAGCAAGGCAATGCAAGGGGTGAGTCATAAAGTAACCAGGCTTGTGTGTCATGGCCAGGGAAGAAGTAGAGACCATATAAATAGCACACAAACCCTAGAACCATGACAGTCGACCACATATGCAAATCACCAGGTAAGGGTGCAGTGAGAACAAGCACCAGTTCATCCAGTTCATACTCAAGAACAGCACCAAAACACAACCACTTAACCACCAGGAATCATGGTGACCTGAGAAGATCCACCAGAACCTGGAGGTGAAGGGCTGTGCACAAAACCCCAAGTCTGCAGCAACAAAACATTTCTTTCTAGGAGCTGGAGCAAGGTATACCAAGTTCCTGGACTGGATCCAATGGATCCAATCCATCCAATATGCATGACATAGTCATGGGATTGAGCAGATGCTCAAAGGGGAAATCATCACTTGGTTTCACCAAGGATCACTGTCAGTCAAAAAGCCACTAAGATAGAAACCCATCCAGATACAGATCTTGTGCACAGAAGCAAGATCTCATGCACAGATAGCACCAGTAGATGTATTGCAATATATAGCAGCTAGTAAAGACTACACAGATAACCCTAGGCACACAACCATCAGTAAACCCTAGATTTCATCACAGGCAAGCATATTGGCATTCATAGCTAGTATGATCCCCAAATATGCAAGCAAAGATGAGTAGCCAACAAGATCCAACCAAGCAGGTGAGCAACCAATCAGTAGCTAGGCTACTGAGGTCACAGAACCATTTTTAACCACCCAAAGAAAAGCCATCAGTATCCAGAAAGGGATTCTGATTTCATTTGCTTGTCAAATGATCATGAACAACAAACTCATACACAAGCAAATAATTTAAATCATCACTGCATAAGCAGTTCATCATGAATCAATTTATTCAAGCATGAATTTGTAACAGATTCATGCTATTCATTGACAGTAGCACACTGTGAGGCAACATAGTATAAATCACTGCATCATAGTCACTGGATCAAGTCCAGTGAGCTAGAGAGAGCAACAGCACATACACATAGTAGCAGTAGCATGCTTGAGCATCAGCATCAACAAGGAAAAGAATCCACTTAGCCACAGAAGTAATCAGTAAGCCATCACTGACATTTCATTGATCAAATGGATCAAATGAATCATGTTAAGCCACACAGGTAAGCTAGCCAGCAAACAATGGTTGATCCAATGGATCAATAGCTTACACAGGAAGCACAGAAGCATATCACAGGCATCACTGGCATTCACAAGTGTCACAGATGCATAGCAGTACACCTAGACAAGCAAGTAAATTGCCAGTAAGCATAGCAAGTTCATAAGCAGTTACAGGATAGCATAGCAAGATCAGAGCATGCTAGGAGCAGTAGGCAAGCAACAGATGGCATGTACAGCAAGCAAGGCAACACTGGCCAGTACCAGAAACTGGTGACTGGCCATAGCTTACAGAAAATGGAAGCACAGGCAACTATTGCAAGGCTCTGTGTGATCACAGGATCACCAGGGAGCAGTAGAACTCAAGGAAGAAGAAGCACAGTAGCTTGGGAGGCGCACAGGCATGGAAAGGAGAAGGAGATGGAGACGAATCACTTACTTGCGCCTGGAAGCAGAGGCTAGGGCATGGCGAGGCAGTGCTCGCGCGGCCCTAACAGCTGCAAGTCCAGGGTAGGCGCCGGCGTTACGCCGACGAGCACAAACACCACCACAGCACGGCACGGAGACGACGGCACAAGTACTGCGAGCAGCACCTGCGCCAGGTCAGTCTCGGAGGCGCACACGTCGTCGGCGAGGACGAGAGCTCGCCGGAGATCGTCAATCGCCAGAGGCGATTCTCCACGAGATCCACAACGGAGGCGATCTACTAGGAGAGGAAGAGAGGGGGAAAACCACGCGGCCAGATCGATAGATCTGCGCGCGGCGGTTCTGATTTGGTAGGTGGCTACGGCGGGGGAGCTCGGAGCTGGCCGGAGCACGGCGGCGGCCATGGCGGCGACGCCATCGCCACGGGCGTCGCAGCAGGTTAGGGTTAGGTCGAGCGAGTGAGAGACGAGCGAGTGAGCGAGTGAGGTGGGCCGTTCGGCGCCACCGACCCGTTAAGGGACACGCCTTAGTGGGCTGTCCTGTGGGCCAGAATTAGTGGGCTGGCCCAATAGGGGCCAGGAGGGGTATTTTAGTCATTTCACATTTAAAAATAACCAGAATTTCACCAAATTTTAATAAATAAAATACAACTCTAAAAATCCATTAAAAATTGGATTGGTGAATGAAAAATTATTCTTAATAAGAATAAAATATGAAATAAAATTTAAGGAACAAATTTCAATTTGTGAATTTTATGAATTTAAAATAAACATTTGGAATTTCAAATTATATTTCCTTGTATTAATAAATCAAGGAAAAATCCCAAATAAGTTCAAATACTTATTTTTAAATATTTCAAAATGAAATTCTATTATTCCAAGTCATTTCTATTTGAAAAAGGTATTTTCCAAAGGAAGATATTCTATTCCTCTTTATTCTCAAAAATATAGAGACAACTCTATTATTTCAAATTATTTTGGAATAAATAATGAATCACCAAAATAAAGTAGTTTTACTTTGAATTATGTTACCTTATGTGAATTAAAGTGGTTTATACATTAAAACAATTGCAAATTACTGCCAAAGGCATAAGTCTTAACTCAACCCTAAATTGTAATAACTCATTGGGGTGAAGGGATTCAACATAAAATAATACATCCATGCATGCATCATTTGGATTTTATAACATTGTCCTTACCGGACAATGATGTTTCTTTACAGAACCCGAGGTCCAGGTTCCATCCAACGCATTGAACTGCACTATCTCGCAGTCCACAGGCAAGTTCACCCTTGCTCATGTCAATTTGAGTATTTTCTATTAATTTAATGCAAAACTATATGACTTATCATTCCTGCATTGAAAATGAAATGTTACTTTTCCAATTATGAATATGACTATGTGGCTGGCAATGGAACCATGGTATGTGTTGATTGGTGGAGGTTCCATTGCAAGGGTACTATTCATCTAGGACTAAGTACCAATGCCATCCAGTGATTCTAGCGCCGTACATATCGCGTTGACCATAAGATCTATAATGGCTCTAGGGAAGCCAGCTGTATCTTTTCCCTCCTGCACGCCAACGGACTTGATAGAGCCTGGCGGGGTGCTGGAGGCACTGCCGTAGGTTGGGAAATCCTTTAAAATCCCCATCCGGACGTTTGGATGAGAGGCTCTACCGTCTATGAAGGATTGTCCGACGTACACCGTGGGTAAAGCCGTATGATCGGGAGATGTCTACCGGGGGTGTACGGATGGACAAAAGGGTGGGTTTGCAGGGTCGCGGAGAAGGCGGTGTGGGCTTGGATCTTTATACCTGGCCTCACACCAAGGAAGTGTGAACGGGGGCAAGTCCCTGCGGATGGCAAAAAGGGTGAGATCTCTTATGGGAAAAGTAACGCACCTCTGCAGAGTGTATTAAATTGTGGCTGTCACTCCCTGTTCCGGGAAGGGAACGCGCGCAGGAAAGGAACTCCGTGAAGTTCTAGTCAACTGTGAAGACTGACGGGCATAGTTTTCAGAATAAAATAAACCTTTTGAAGAAATGATTTCGAAACATGCATTGACCTAAGATTTTCTGATCGAGGGTCGTAGCTAGTGCATCAAACACCTTTTACTCTTTTGAACTTGCTGAGTACCTCTGTACTCACTTTCTTTCGACACCCTTGCTAGACTGTGATACGGAAGTGGAGGCCATCACCGATGGAGCACCAGAAGGAAGCTACGAGCTGGTCTACGAGGAACCTGATCTTTCCGGAGGAGTTGAAGGAGTAGACTATGGGATAGTCTACGGACCCGATGACATGGAGGTGGAGGAGTAGTGATATACCTTAGTAATATAGAGCCGAGCAGCGTAGTGGCATACTTAAATAAGTTGCTGAGCTCTTTTCATATCTATGTTGGTTTGTAATAGTACCTTATGTTGTAGGGTGTTCTCATCGGACCTGTGAGAATACCAACTTGTTAAGAACATGTTTGTAATATTTTATCGAGTGTTATGACCTGCAATGTTTCTGTTGTACCACTCTGAGGGATGTGATATTTGTGAAGAAGTCCCTTCATGAAGATCATATCAATGACTTGTATACTACAACATGCAGTGGTATGCTGGGTCACCGCACAATCTACTATATTTTACAGATACACGGGCAATCTAGCCCAAACCTTTCGCACAAGGCCGCTTCAGAGATACTCCACGTGTATATCCTTCAAGCCCATCTCCATTACGGCCCATCTCCTGATTTGGCCAAAATCTGGTGATAACACATGCCCCCCTGGTTTTGGTAATGATAATTTCAAAACCACTCTGTTTTTCCTTCGAAGGGTCACGTCGTGGCAGAGCAGAACCATCGCAGTATTCTTCATCATGACGCCTTGCCTTCTCAACTTCTCTGCATGATTTGACAGTTTTGGCACCACATCCTCGGGAACCGCTGCAGCATTGAATCATCTCCACTATATCGCCTCTATTTTAACCGCATCCTGCAGTTCACTTCTTCATCCCCTTCGCATTAGCACTCCAAAAGCCCTCCTCTGCCACCATGTCTTCTTCTTCTTCCTCTTCTTGGGCACTCCATGTTTACTCACGATCTCCTTGATGTAAAGATCGATGAGTTTCTCCCCTTTATCTTGCTGGTTTACTGCTAAGAAATGTGCACTTTTTGTCAACCGGTCCACGATTACCCATATCATGTCCTTCTTTTTATTAGTCATGGGTAGTCCGGTGATGAAATCCATTCCTATTTCTTCCCATTTCCATTCTGGGATTGGTAAAGGTTGTAACTTTCCTGCTGGACTTTGATGTTCAGCTTTAACTCTTTGACATGTATGGCATTCTGCCACATATTGTGCTATTTCCCTCTTCATGTTATTCCACCAGAATAATTCTTTGAGATCCATGTACATCTTTGTACTTCCTGGATGTATGGAGTATGGTGTTTGATGTGCTTCCCGGAGTATAACTTCCTTGATCTCATCAATATCCGGGACGCAAATCCTTTTCTGGAACCATAATGATCCCATTTCTCCTCGGTGAAATTCTGATGGTCTTCCTTCATCAATCCTCCTCATCTCCTCCACGATGAATGGATCGTCCAGTTGTCCCATAATTATCTCATTCTTTAAGTTCACACTAAGTTCATCGGCTACTTGTAAAGCTGATAGTCCTTCATGAGCTTCTTTCTCCCAAAGTTGTATTTGGGCTTGGCTTATTTCCTTCTTCAACTCCGGTGATATTTCTTGTTCTATTCCTCCAGTACTCTTTCTACTCAAGGCATCTGCTACTACATTAGCCTTTCCTGGAGTATAATTGATGGTCAAATCATAGTCCTTGATCAATTCAAGCCATCTTTTCTGCCTCATATTGAGTTCCTTCTGAGTGAAGAAGTACTTGAGACTCTTATGATCAGTATAGAGCTCACACTTGGCTCCATAGAGAAAATGTCTCCAAGTTTTAAGTGCAAAAACAACTGCTGCTAACTCTAAATCATGAGTTGGATAATTCACTTCATGAGGTCTGAGTTGCCTCGATCCATAGGATATTACTTTCCGATCTTGCATGAGCACACATCCCAATCCATGTTTGGATGCGTCGCAGTACACGGTGTAATCCTTGCCATCTTCCGGAACTGCTAACACCGGTGCTGTGGTGAGTTTCTCTTTCAGAGTCTGAAAACTCTTCTCACACTCATCAGACCACACAAATGGTGTGTTCTTCCTTAGCAACTTGGTCATTGGCCCTGCTATCTTAGAGAATCCTTCAATGAATCTCCGATAGTATCCTGCCATTCCCAAGAATCCTCGGATTTCCTTGACATTCTTGGGTGCTTCCCAATCCAAAATTGATGCTACTTTACTTGGGTTTACTGCTATCCCATCCTTGCTAATAACATGACCAAGAAATTCTACTTGATCTAGCCAAAATTCACACTTACTGAACTTGGCATAGAGTTGATGTTCTCTTAGTGTTTGCAACACTATCCTAAGATGTTCAGCATGTTCAGCTTTATCTTTGGAATATATCAAGATATCATCGATGAATACGATGACAAACTTGTCAAGACATGGCATGAAGATCTTATTCATAAGATTCATGAATATTGCTGGGGCATTGGTTAGTCCAAAAGGTACTACGAGGTATTCATGATGTCCGTACCTCGAGACAAAGGCTGTTTTCGGAACGTCTTCCTTCTTGATCTTTATCTGGTGATAACCGGATCTTAGATCAATCTTGGAAAAGACTCCCGCGCCTCTAACTTGATCAAAAAGATCTTGGATTCTAGGAAGTGGGTACTTGTTCTTGATAGTAACATTATTCAAGTTCCTGTAGTCTCCGCACATCCTTCGACCTCCATCTCGTTTATCCACGAAGATCACAGGTGATCCCCATGGTGAAATACTCTCCTGTATGAATCCTTTCTGTTCCAGGTCATCCAATTGTTCCTTGAGTTCTTTCAACTCTTTAGGCCCCATCTTGTATGGTGCTTTAGCAATGGGAGCTGTTCCTGGAATTAGGTCGATAGTAAATTCTATCTCCCTATCTGGTGGCATTCCAGGTAATTCCTTAGGAAATACATCTTGGAATTCGTTGACAATTGGAATGTCCTCGAGTTTCACCTCCTTCATACTATTCAATTTTAACTCAACTTCAATCTGAGTATGCCTATCCCCTTGATATATGATTCTCTCTCCACCTGGGCTTTTCAGAGACACTGTCTTATGGGTACAATCTATCAGTGCTCCATTTTCCTCTAACCAGTTCATACCAAGAATGACATCAATGTCCTTCATCGGTAAAATGAACAGGTCTGCGTCAAACGCACACTTATTGATCATAATGACTTGTCCAGGTTTGGTGTGGGTTACTAATATCGTTCCCCCCGCAGAAAGTATGGTTATGGGTTTATCTAACTTAGTGCATCTAATCCCATGTTTGATGATGAATTGCTGAGAAATGAATGATGTAGTTGCACCAGTATCAAAAAGTACTTTGCCAGGATGAGTGAGTATCTGAAGCGTACCTATCACTGCTTGATCGGAGTTCACCACCTCCTCCAAGCTGGTGCAGTTCAACTTGCCGAAGGGTTTCTTGTTCTTCCAATTCCCTCCGGTGTTTCCTCCTCGGCTTCCTCCTCCTCCTGACTGACCTCCTCCAGTATTTCTCTTGGGGCAATCCTTCAACATATGCCCCTCCTAGCGACACCCAAAGCAAATTATCTTGGGTTTACGACACTCTGTTGAGAGATGTCCCTTCATTCCACAGACACGACAAACAATCTGGTTTGCCTGCTGGAATCCTTGGTTCTTGCAATCCTTGGAAAAGTGTCCTTTGCCTCCACAGCTACGGCAAACTATCTGATTTGCAGTCTGAAACGCTTGGTTTCTCCTGCTGTTGTAGTTGTTGTTGAATCTGGGCTTGAAACTCAAGCCCATGTTTGGCTTGTTGCTGACAAACCTCTTAGGCTCAAATTTAGCCTTCTTCTTCTCCTCTTGCAGTTGCTTGAAATCATCTTCAAGAGTGATGGCTGCATCCACCAACTCCTGGAATTCAGTAGCTCTCAACATCCTGAGCTGTACCTTGAACTGAGGATTCAATCCTCGCATGAACCTCTTCTTTTTCTTGTCCTCGGTATTAACCTCCTCCACGGCATACCGAGACAATCCAGAAAACTCCCTGACGTAAGTCAGGATAGCCTTATCCTTCTGCTCGAGACTCTCAAATTCTCGACGCTTCAGTTCCACTATACTTTCAGGGACATTGGATTCCCTGAACTTCCTCTTGAACTCATCCCATGTAAATACCTTGTCAGCCGGATATACGGCTACTATATTATCCCACCAAGATGCGGCGGGTCCACACAGCAAGTGTGTTGCATACCTGACCTTCTCCAGGTCGTTGCATCCAACTGTATTGAGCTTACGCTCAGTATCCATCAACCAATCCTCCGCGTCCATGGGTTCGGGCGCGTATGCGAATGAGATTGGCTTCGTATTCTGGAAGTCTGACAAAGTGACTCCCTGGTTCTCGGGCCTCTCCACCCTGTTCTGCTGAAGCAGCTCCTGGAAGAACTTATTTTGCTGCTCCATTGTCACACGTTGCCTTTCCTCCAACATTTGCATGTATTGGAGGAAATTCTGCTGCGTCATAGGTGGTGGTGGTGGTGGAAACTGGTTTCTGGCTGCTTCATCAGCCTCAGCCTTCTGCTGGCCTCACGCTCGAGGCGCTGTTCTTCGCTCTCCTCACTCGGCGCTCCCGACATATCCCCCTAGTTCTGCAACACAAAGTGGTACTCATAATTACTCCATGCGCAAGTTTTCTGAGCTCAACTTTGTGCACAGAACTAGTCACGCAATGGAAATCAAGAAGCAAATGCAAATCATACAAAACATATACCATGTATATACATACTTAAGTGGTTTATTGAAGGCCCAGGACTCGAAGAATAAGAAGATTCGGAAGCCCAATTAGTGATTAAGGAAAGATAGAGTTGTATTAGGAAATATAGATTTGTAATCTTGCGGGACGGGTACGAAACCCTCCCGGACTCTGTAACTTGTATTACGAAAACCCTCGGCTCCACCTCCTATATAAGGGGGAGTCGAGGGACGAAGAAAGGATCGAATCTATTGTCAACAGAACCCTAGTTTTTGCAATCAGCGAGTACTTTTCGGCTGAAACCTTCGAGATCTACTTGCCCTCTACTTCTAACAAAACCCTAGTCTACAATCTGTAGGCATTGACAAGTTAATCCCTTGTCACCATGTATATACATACTTAAGTGGTCTTATTACAATACTCAGTAGCGATGTGAGTATGCAACTCACTTATTAAAGTATATGTACAAATTTCTACAAATATTACATACTACAATACATGTGGTACAGCTGTATTGTAGTCTCGCCTCCCATGGTAGTCTCTAGTCGTGCTTCACTCCCGGTACATCCCAGGCTTCCATCCGGTCGAACGTGTAGTCCTCCTGACAGAATCTGGAACATAGGGTCTTCCCGTAGGCTTGTAGTCGGAATCGGATGATGATCCCAGGGAGAAATCTGTGTTCATGAACTGGTCATTCAGTGCATCATAATCCACCCATCGGGTGTACTCCCCGGTGACTCCGCCATAGGTATTTCCACCATCAGTATCAGACTCAATCAGCATCGGATACCCCTCACTATCTCCTCTATTATACTGATTGTTCTGGAACTGGGTTGTGGCGTCATCATTCATCTCAGGATTATATCTAACTGAATCACTATGGTTTCCAGTATCTGATCCCCAACGCCAACCCGTTGAGTTTTCTATAGGAGTCACGGAATGCTGATGGTTTCCGGATTCCTCTCCACCCTCGTATCCTCCATAGGAGTTACTAGGAAAGTACCTAGGTGTAATAGGTGTGGTTTGTTGTTCTGGATGGTCAATACTAATGTAGTCACCAGCTGAATAAACTGGTGTATGAACCACTCCCTCCATGGGTTCCTTTCCTTTTGTCTCCTCCTTGGGCTCAGTGAATTCTTCCAACATTGTGTCAATTGCTCCCGACAAATGTCGGTTCAACTGAAAGAACAATGTCAGTAGGTTGCGACTATTATCCATGTACTTAGCGGCTTCTACTGGTTTGCGTTTTGCAAATTTGAGATGGTTAAGCATAGGATCATCTTCCTCCTCCATATGAGGAATATGAGAGAATTCGGAACCAATAAGCTCCTTCGTCTTATGTTCCCGAATATCAGTGATGGCTCTCATTATGGCAATGTGGTAGGCTGTTTGGATAGTTCTAGCCTCACCTGCTGGCATCACTACACTCATTCCTAGGGATTCTGGAAGTCTTAGCCCTACCCTACACTTTGCTAACACTGTACCGTCATAGTACATGTATTTTGTTACTTGGATTTGGGGATCGCACCCAAATTCAAGCAACATAGCACGAAGAATATCCGCGAGTCCTCCGTCATATTCACTCAGGTTTGATTCCATCACTTTCACGTTACGTCCCGAACGTGAACTTGCCATAGTTGGCTGTAGAAAAGAAAGAATATAAGATTAGTAATAATGCATCATAATAGAGATAATAAAGAATTATCGCACTAAAAGATATGATTGTTTTATTCTCAAGTGAATATATACCATATTTTTAGAGAATTCTTTACTAATCCTATTTGACTCCTAACGTTTTCGTCCCATTTACTAGGTTCCAACCTAAGGTCAAAGCTTTTGCTCTGATACCAACTGTGGTGACCCTGCATACCACTGCATGTTGTAGTATGCCAGTCGTTGATATAACATTCACGAAGTACCAATCCACAAATATTACATCCCTCAGAGTAGTACAACAGAACATAGCAGGTCCATAACTCATTCATTTATTATTACAAACCATATGTACATATCATCCCGGAGCTCCTCTTGGGTCCTGAGAGGAATACTCCTGGGTTCGAGGTGAACCCAACATAACTTACAATATATGAGTCTGACTAGATTATACATTTATTCCAACGAGCAGTTAAATACTAAGAGTTCGGACTGCTCGGTACTACTACTACTACTAATAGGTCTAAGATTGTTCTCCTCCGGAACCCTCCCCGGTTCCGTAGACTATCAGGTAGTCTACACCTTCAACACCTCCAGAGAGGTCTGGTTCTTCGTAGCCGATGATGTCGGCTCCTTCAGGGTTGTCGTTGTCCTCCTCCAGATGGTTCAGACAATCTAAGCAGGGGATTTAAGAGTGGTATGAGTACGAGCGTACTCAACAAGTTCATATTAGGAAAGAGGTGTTTAATGCACTATCTACGATACCAGACCAGAAAGTCTGATACCATGCAGGTTTTAATAACCATTTCTTCAAAAGGTTGCTTTTATTCAGAAGAACTATGTCCGTCAGCCTTCACCGGTTGACTAGAACTTCATGGAGTTCCTTTCCGGCAGCGTTCGCAGTTCCAAATCCCGGAACAAGGAGTGACTGGTCACGATTCGTTACACTCTGCAGAGGTGTGTTACTTTACCCATAAGAGATCTTAACCTTGGTGCCAACCGGGCAGCTTTCCCGTCCACACTTCCTTTGGTGTGAGGCTGATACGTCTCCAACGTATCGATAATTTCTTATGTTCCATGCTACTTTATTGATGATACCTACATGTTTTATGCACATTATATGTCATATTTATGCATTTTCTGGAACTAACCTATTAACAAGATGCCGAAGAGCCAGTTGCTGTTTTCTGCTGTTTTTGGTTTCAGAAATCCTAGTAAAGAAATATTCTCGGAATTGGACGAAACTTTCGCCCAGGGTCCTATTTTTGCACGAAGCTTCCAGAAGACCGAAGAGATAACGAAGTTGCTGTTTTCTCTGTAGAAAATTCGAAAAAATCTGCCAATTTACGAGCGTGATCCTCAGATATGTACGCAACTTTCATTAGTTTTGAGTTTTTCCATTTGAGCAAGTCTAGTGCCAGCTTTAAATTCGTCTTTACGGACTGTTCTGTTTTTGACAGATTCTGCCTTTTATTTCGCATTGCCTCTTTTGCTATGTTGGATTTATTTCTTTGATCCACTAATGTCCAGTAGCATTATGCAATGTCCAGAAGTGAAAATAATGATTGTGTCACCTCTGAATGTGTGAATTATTAATGATGCACTAACCCTCTAATGAGTTTGCTTGAAGTTTGGTGTGAAGGAAGTTTTCAAGGGTCAAGAGAGGAGTATGATATACTATGATCAAGAGGAGTGAAAGCTCTAAGCTTGGGGATGCCCCCGTGGTTCACCCCTGCATATTTTAAGAAGACTCAAGCGTCTAAGCTTGGGGATGCCCAAGGCATCCCCTTCTTCATCGACAACATCATCAGGTTCCTCCCCTGAAACTATATTTTTATTCAATCACATCTTGTGTTCTTTGCTTGGAGCGTCGGTTTGTTTTTGTTTTTGTTTTTGTTTGAATAAAATGGATCCTAGCATTCACTTTGTGGGAGAGAGACACGCTCCGCTGTTGCATATGGACACATGTGTCCTTAGGCTTTACTCATAATGTTCAAGGCGAAGTTTCTTCTTCGTTAAATTGTTATATGGTTGGAATTGGAAAATGCTACATGTAGTAATTCTAAAATGTCTTGGATAATGTGATACTTGGCAATTGTTGTGCTCATGTTTAAGCTCTTGCATCATATGCTTTGCACCCATTAATGAAGAAATACATAGAGCTTGCTAAAATTTGATTTGCATATTTGGTTTCTCTAAGGTCTAGATAATATCTAGTATTGAGTTTTGAACAACAAGGAAGACGGTGTAGAGTCTTATAATGTTTACAATATGTCTTTTATGTGAGTCTTGCTGCACTTGTTCATCCTTGAGTTTGCTTCAAATAACCTTGCTAGCCTAAACCTTGTATCGAGAGGGAATACTTCTCATGCATCCAAAATCCTTGAGCCAACTACTATGCCATTTGTGTCCACCATACCTACCTACTACATGGTATTTCTCCGCCATTCCAAAGTAAATTGCTTGAGTGCTACCTTTAAAATTCCATCATTCACCTTTGCAATATATAGCTCATGGGACAAAATAGCCTTAAAAACTATCGTAGTATTGAATATGTACTTATGCACTTTATATTTTATTAAGTTGCTTGTTGCGCGATAACCATGCTTCTGGGGAACGCCATCAACTATTGTTGAATATCATGTGAGTTGCTATGCATGTCCGTCTTGTCTGAAGGATCTATCATTTTAGTGGTTGGAGCATGCAAAATTGTTAGAGAAGAACATTGGGCCGCTAACTAAAGCCATGAATCATGGTGGAAGTTTCAGTTTTGGACATATATCCTCAATCTCATATGAGAATAATAATCATTGCTACATGCTTATGCATTTAAGAGGAGTCCATTATCTGTTGTCCATGTTGTCCCGGTATGGATGTCTAAGTTGAGAATAATCAAAAGCGAGAAATCCAAAATGCGAGCATTCTCCTTAGACCTTTGTACAGGCGGCATGGAGGTACCCCTTTGTGACACTTGGTTGAAACATGGCATGCAAAGATCCGGTAGTCCAAGCTAAGTAGGACGAGGTGCGGGCACTATTAGTATACTATGCATGAGGCTTGCAACTTGTAAGATATAATTTTCATAACTCATATGCTTTATTACTACCGTTGACAAAATTGTTTCATGTTTTCAAAATAAAAGCTCTAGCACAAATACAGCAATCGATGCTTTCCTCTTTGAAGGACCATTCTTTTACTTTTATTGTTGAGTCAGTTTACCTATCTCCTTCCACCTAAGAAGCAAACACTTGTGTGAACTGTGCATTGATTCCTACATACTTGCATATTGCACTTGTTATATTACTTTATGTTGACAATATCCATGAGATATACATGTTATAAGTTGAAAGCAACCGCTGAAACTTAATCTTCCTTTGTGTTGCTTCAACACCTTTACTTTGATTTATTGCTTTATGAGTTAACTCTTATGCAAGACTTATTGATGCTTGTCTTGAAGTACTATTCATGAAAAGTCTTTGCTATATGATCCACTTGTTTACTCATGTCATTACCTTTGCTTTGATCGCTGCATTCATTACATATGTTTACAAATAGTATGATCAAGATTATGATGGCATGTCACTTCAGAAATTATCCTTGTTATCGTTTTACCTGCTCGGGACGAGCAGAACTAATGGGGATGCTGATACGTCTCCAACGTATCGATAATTTCTTATGTTCCATGCTACTTTATTGATGATACCTACATGTTTTATGCACATTATATGTCATATTTATGCATTTTCGGAACTAACCTATTAACAAGATGCCGAAGAGCCAGTTGTTTTCTGCTGTTTTTGGTTTCAGAAATCCTAGTAAAGAAATATTCTCGGAATTGGATGAAACTTTCGCCCAGGGTCCTATTTTTGCACGAAGCTTCCAGAAGACCGAAGAGATAACGAAGTGGGGCCACGAGGCGGCCGAGGGGTGGCCGGCGCGGCCCAAGCCCTGGCCGCGCCGACCTACCCCCTGGGCCCTCGTGTGGCCCCCGCGTTGACCCTCCGCCTACTTAAAGCCTCCGTCGCGAAACCCCCGACCGAGAGCCACGATACGGAACCTTCTTGAGACGCCGCCGCCGCGAATCCCATCTCGGGGGATTCGGAGATCGCCTCCGGCACCCTGCCGGAGAGGGGATTCATCTCCCGGAGGACTCTACACCGCCATGGTCGCCTCCGGAGTGATGAGTGAGTAGTCCACCCCTGGACCATGGGTCCATAGCAGTAGCTAGATGGTCGTCTTCTCCTTGTTGTGCTTCATTGTTGGATCTTGTGAGCTGCCTAACATGATCAAGATCATCTATCTGTAATACTATATGTTGTGTTTGTCGGGATCCGATGGATAGAGAGTACTATGATTATGGTGATTATCAATCTATTGTTTATGTGTTGTTTATGATCTTGCATGCTCTCCGTTATTAGTAGAGGCTCTGGCCAAGTTTTTACTCTTAACTCCAAGAGGGAGTATTTATGCTCGATAGTGGGTTCATGCCTCCATTGAATCTGGGACAGTGACAGAAAGTTCTAAGGTTGTGGATGTGTTGTTGCCACTAGGGATAAAACATTGATTCTATGTCTAAGGATGTAGTTGTTGATTACATTACGCACCATACTTAATGCAATTGTCTGTTGCTTTGCAACTTAATACTGGAGGGGGTTCGGATGATAACCTGAAGGTGGACTTTTTAGGCATAGATGCAGTTGGATGGCGGTCTATGTACTTTGTCGTAATGCCCAATTAAATCTCACTATATTTATCATATCATGTATATGCATTGTTATGCCTTTCTCTATTTGTCAATTGCCCGACTGTAATTTGTTCACCCAACATGCTTTTATCTTATGGGAGAGACACCTCTAGTGAACTGTGGACCCCGGTCCTATTCTTTACATAGCATACAATCTACTTGTTTTACTGTTTTCTTTGCAAACATCTTCCACTCGATACGTTTAATCCTTTGTTACAGCAAGCCGGTGAGATTGACAACCTCACTGTTTCGTTGGGACAAAGTACTTGGGTTGTGTTGTGCAGGTTCCGCGTTGGCGCCGGAATCCCTGGTGTTGCGCCGCATCACATTTCGCGACCATCAACCTTCAACGTGCTTCTTGGCTCCTACTGGTTCGATTAAACCTTGGTTTCTTTCTGAGGGAAAACTTGCCACTGTGCGCATCATACCTTCCTCTTGGGGTTCCCAACGGACGTGTACATCTACGCGCATCAAGCACTTTTTCTGGCGCCGTTGCCGGGGAGATCAAGACACGCTGCAAGGGGAGTCTCCACTTCTCAATCTCTTTACTTTGTTTTTGTCTTGCTTTATTTTATTTACTACTTTGTTTGCTGCACCTAAACAAAACACAAAAAAATTAGTTGCTAGTTTTACTTTATTTATTGTCTTGCTCTCTATATCAAAAACACAAAAAAATTAGTTACTTGCATTTAATTTATTTTGTTATCATGTCTAGCCCTGTACTTGTTTTTATTTTCACTAGTTAGCTTAATGGAAAACAACAAAAAAATTAGAGATCTTTATGAACTTTATCTTGAATTAGGACATGATGTGTTTGAAGAGAAAATTAAAAAACCCATGGAACTTTGTTTGCAAAATAGTTGTAGCAATGTTATTAGCATGAACTCTTTGAACACCATTATTGCTAAAGCTATGGAAGAATTTAAGCTTGGGGAAGCTGGTTGTGATATTTTTAGTCCCCCAAGCATGGAGGAGAAAATTTACTTTGATGATACTTTACCTCCTATATATGATGCTTGCAATGATGAATATGATATTTTCAGTCCACCTACTATTGAGGAGAAAATTAATTATGATTCCAATATGCCTCCTATATATGATGATTATGGTGATGAGAATAATAGTGATAGCTATTTTGTTGAATTTTCTCCCACTACAACTAATAAAATTGATTATGCTTATGTGGAGAGTAATAATTTTATGCATGTGGCTCATGACAAGAATGTTTTATGTGATAGTTATATTGTTGAGTTTGTTCATGATGCTACTGAAAATTATTATGAGAGAGGGAAACATGGTTATATGCATCTTAATAATATTAAGTTTCCCCTCTTTATGTTGAGAATCTTGAAATTGCACTTGTGTTGCTTTTCTATGCTTGTCACTTTGTTCTTCATGAATTTATTTGTGTACAAGATTCCTTTTCATAGGAAGTGGGTTAGGTTTAAATGTGTTTTGAATTTGCTTCTTGATGCTCTCTTTTGCTTCAACTCTTATTTATTGCGAGAGTATCATTAAAATTACTGAGCCCATCTTAATGGCTATAAAGAAAGCACTTCTTGGGAGATAACCCATGTGTTTATTTTACTACAGCAATTTTTTGTTTTGTTGAGTCTTGGAAGTTGTTTACTACTGTAGCAACCTCTCCTTATCATGTTTTTGTGCCAAGTAAAGTTTCTATGTCAAAGTTGATGTTATATTTAGGATCGCTGCGCAGAAACAGCATTTGCTGTCTGTCACGAATCTGGGCACAGTTCTCTGTAGAAAATTCGAAAAAATCTGCCAATTTACGAGCGTGATCCTCAGATATGTACGCAACTTTCATTAGTTTTGAGTTTTTCCATTTGAGCAAGTCTAGTGCCAGCTTTAAATTCGTCTTTACGGACTGTTCTGTTTTTGACAGATTCTGCCTTTTATTTCGCATTGCCTCTTTTGCTATGTTGGATTTATTTCTTTGATCCACTAATGTCCAGTAGCATTATGCAATGTCCAGAAGTGAAAATAATGATTGTGTCACCTCTGAATGTGTGAATTATTAATGATGCACTAACCCTCTAATGAGTTTGCTTGAAGTTTGGTGTGAAGGAAGTTTTCAAGGGTCAAGAGAGGAGTATGATATACTATGATCAAGAGGAGTGAAAGCTCTAAGCTTGGGGATGCCCCGTGGTTCACCCCTGCATATTTTAAGAAGACTCAAGCGTCTAAGCTTGGGGATGCCCAAGGCATCCCCTTCTTCATCGACAACATCATCAGGTTCCTCCCCTGAAACTATATTTTTATTCAATCACATCTTGTGTTCTTTGCTTGGAGCGTCGGTTTGTTTTTGTTTTTGTTTTTGTTTGAATAAAATGGATCCTAGCATTCACTTTGTGGGAGAGAGACACGCTCCGCTGTTGCATATGGACACATGTGTCCTTAGGCTTTACTCATAATGTTCAAGGCGAAGTTTCTTCTTCGTTAAATTGTTATATGGTTGGAATTGGAAAATGCTACATGTAGTAATTCTAAAATGTCTTGGATAATGTGATACTTGGCAATTGTTGTGCTCATGTTTAAGCTCTTGCATCATATGCTTTGCACCCATTAATGAAGAAATACATAGAGCTTGCTAAAATTTGATTTGCATATTTGGTTTCTCTAAGGTCTAGATAATATCTAGTATTGAGTTTTGAACAACAAGGAAGACGGTGTAGAGTCTTATAATGTTTACAATATGTCTTTTATGTGAGTCTTGCTGCACTTGTTCATCCTTGAGTTTGCTTCAAATAACCTTGCTAGCCTAAACCTTGTATCGAGAGGGAATACTTCTCATGCATCCAAAATCCTTGAGCCAACTACTATGCCATTTGTGTCCACCATACCTACCTACTACATGGTATTTCTCCGCCATTCCAAAGTAAATTGCTTGAGTGCTACCTTTAAAATTCCATCATTCACCTTTGCAATATATAGCTCATGGGACAAAATAGCCTTAAAAACTATCGTAGTATTGAATATGTACTTATGCACTTTATATTTTATTAAGTTGCTTGTTGTGCGATAACCATGCTTCTGGGGAACGCCATCAACTATTGTTGAATATCATGTGAGTTGCTATGCATGTCCGTCTTGTCTGAAGGATCTATCATTTTAGTGGTTGGAGCATGCAAAATTGTTAGAGAAGAACATTGGGCCGCTAACTAAAGCCATGAATCATGGTGGAAGTTTCAGTTTTGGACATATATCCTCAATCTCATATGAGAATAATAATCATTGCTACATGCTTATGCATTTAAGAGGAGTCCATTATCTGTTGTCCATGTTGTCCCGGTATGGATGTCTAAGTTGAGAATAATCAAAAGCGAGAAATCCAAAATGCGAGCATTCTCCTTAGACCTTTGTACAGGCGGCATGGAGGTACCCCTTTGTGACACTTGGTTGAAACATGGCATGCAAAGATCCGGTAGTCCAAGCTAAGTAGGACGAGGTGCGGGCACTATTAGTATACTATGCATGAGGCTTGCAACTTGTAAGATATAATTTTCATAACTCATATGCTTTATTACTACCGTTGACAAAATTGTTTCATGTTTTCAAAATAAAAGCTCTAGCACAAATACAGCAATCGATGCTTTCCTCTTTGAAGGACCATTCTTTTACTTTTATTGTTGAGTCAGTTTACCTATCTCCTTCCACCTAAGAAGCAAACACTTGTGTGAACTGTGCATTGATTCCTACATACTTGCATATTGCACTTGTTATATTACTTTATGTTGACAATATCCATGAGATATACATGTTATAAGTTGAAAGCAACCGCTGAAACTTAATCTTCCTTTGTGTTGCTTCAACACCTTTACTTTGATTTATTGCTTTATGAGTTAACTCTTATGCAAGACTTATTGATGCTTGTCTTGAAGTACTATTCATGAAAAGTCTTTGCTATATGATCCACTTGTTTACTCATGTCATTACCTTTGCTTTGATCGCTGCATTCATTACATATGTTTACAAATAGTATGATCAAGATTATGATGGCATGTCACTTCAGAAATTATCCTTGTTATCGTTTTACCTGCTCGGGACGAGCAAAACTAAGCTTGGGGATGCTGATACGTCTCCAACGTATCGATAATTTCTTATGTTCCATGCTACTTTATTGATGATACCTACATGTTTTATGCACATTATATGTCATATTTATGCATTTTGGAACTAACCTATTAACAAGATGCCGAAGAGCCAGTTGCTGTTTTCTTGTTTTCGGTTTAAATCCTAGTAAAGAAATATTCTCGGAATTGGATGAAACTTTCGCCCAGGGTCCTATTTTTGCACGAAGCTTCCAGAAGACCGAAGAGATAACGAAGTGGGGCCACGAGGCGGCGAGGGTGGCAGGCGCGGCACGGCCGCGCCGACCTACCCCTGGGCCCCTCGTGTGGCCCCCGCGTTGACCCTCCGCCTACTTAAAGCCTCCGTCGCGAAACCCCCAGTCCGAGAGCCACGATACGGAAAACCTTGAGACGCCGCCGCCGCCGAATCCCATCTCGGGGGATTCGGAGATCGCCTCGGCACCCGCCGGAGAGGGGATTCATCTCCGGAGGACTCTACACCGCCATGGTCGCCTCCGGAGTGATGAGTGAGTAGTCCACCCCTGGACCATGGGTCCATAGCAGTAGCTAGATGGTCGTCTTCTCCTTGTTGTGCTTCATTGTTGGATCTTGTGAGCTGCCTAACATGATCAAGATCATCTATCTGTAATACTATATGTTGTGTTTGTCGGGATCCGATGGATAGAGAGTACTATGATTATGGTGATTATCAATCTATTGTTTATGTGTTGTTTATGATCTTGCATGCTCTCCGTTATTAGTAGAGGCTCTGGCCAAGTTTTTACTCTTAACTCCAAGAGGGAGTATTTATGCTCGATAGTGGGTTCATGCCTCCATTGAATCTGGGACAGTGACAGAAAGTTCTAAGGTTGTGGATGTGTTGTTGCCACTAGGGATAAAACATTGATTCTATGTCTAAGGATGTAGTTGTTGATTACATTACGCACCATACTTAATGCAATTGTCTGTTGCTTTGCAACTTAATACTGGAGGGGGTTCGGATGATAACCTGAAGGTGGACTTTTTAGGCATAGATGCAGTTGGATGGCGGTCTATGTACTTTGTCGTAATGCCCAATTAAATCTCACTATATTTATCATATCATGTATATGCATTGTTATGCCTTTCTCTATTTGTCAATTGCCCGAATTTGTTCACCCAACATGCTTTTATCTTATGGGAGAGACACCTCTAGTGAACTGTGGACCCCGGTCCTATTCTTTACATAGCATACAATCTACTTGTTTTACTGTTTTCTTTGCAAACATCTTCCACTCGATACGTTTAATCCTTTGTTACAGCAAGCGGTGAGATTGACAACCTCACTGTTTCGTTGGGACAAAGTACTTGGGTTGTGTTGTGCAGGTTCCGCGTTGGCGCGGAATCCCTGGTGTTGCGCCGCATCACATTTCGCGACCATCAACCTTCAACGTGCTTCTTGGCTCCTACTGGTTCGATTAAACCTTGGTTTCTTTCTGAGGGAAAACTTGCCACTGTGCGCATCATACCTTCCTCTTGGGGTTCCCAACGGACGTGTACATCTACGCGCATGGAGGCCCGGTATAAGGTCCTAGTCAATCATGTTCCTCCGCTACCTCGAACACCCACCCTTTGTTGCATACCCCGACCCTGGGTCCTCGTCGGTCCCATTATTCCCACTCACGGGTGGACCCCGACCACGACAACAGTTTGGGATCGAACCAAACTCCTTCGCCGGTAGCTGCAACCCATCATAGACCGCAATACCGTGGGGACTTAGGACTCCCCAGCCTCACCAGCTTGCTCCTTCGGGCGACAAGTGTACTACGGACAATGCCGTGGGGACTTAGGACTCCCCAGCCTCACCAGCTTGCCCCCTTGGATTACAAGTGTACTACGGTAAAGCGCATCCGTTGATGAACGAGAGGTGGAAACACTTTTGACTACTCCGTCCCATTCCAGATCTTATGGTGAACACGGGTTTTACGGCACAAGAATCACTGGACGACATTTGTTATTTAATCCTAGATGGATATAAACCCTTGCAATGGAACCTCCACCATGTCAACACAATCCATGGTTCCATTGCCCACCACATAGTCATATTCATAGTTATGAAAATAGTGGTTTTGCTTTTTATGCAATAGTGATAAACATAGTACTTTGCAAGTAATTTGGTAAAAATACTCAAATGACATGAGCAAGCGATGAACTTGCCTGAACACTGCAAAGTGTTGCAGTTGGATGGTGTGGACTGACCCTTGTCCTCTGTTGCTGAAAAATAGCATCATTGTCCGATAAGGGCAATGGTTAAAGAAGCAATTATGCATGATTCAGCTTTTAGGGTTGTTCCCCCCTTCCGGTGTTTTATTATTTTATGTGGAAGGTTAATACTAAGAACAATTTAGGGATACTCTGTTTAGGGTAAAATACAACCTTGAAATGTTGTCAAGGTGTTTTGAATGTCCAACAATATTTATGGACTTATTTTTAATATTAAAAATATAAAGTGTGGTTTAAATGATTAATTTAATCATTAAATTTGGGCTTAATCATATTTGTCTTTAAAATTCTATTTCATATTTTATTATGATAGAGAATTTTATGCTGAGTGGTTTTCATATTTTTAATTATTTTTTTAGAGCTATTAATAATTTTCTATGATTTTTCAAAGTTTCGGAATTTTTGTGAAATGTGAAATACGGGCCCAGCGGGTTTGGTTAGACCAGCTCGGGTCCAACCGACCCGAGCGGTCGCTCACTCCCCCTTCTCCTCTGTGTCACCTCGAACCCTAACCCTACGCTCTCTGGCGACGTTCTGTCGCCGCCACCGTCGCCGATTTGTTCCGGCGGACTCCGACCGTCCCCGGCGATGAGATCGGTCACAAATTGACCGCCTCTCGACGGCGCATCCATTGATCCGCGTCGATCTGGGGTTCATCCTTGCCACCGCTCGGCCCCAACTCGTCTGCACACCTGGCCGCAAGGATCTGTGGCGATGCGCCGCTCGCCGGCGCCCCTGATGTTGTGGTGTCGCCGCGCCGCCGTGGTGGTGCTGGGCGCTGCGGCACTGCCATGGCCAGGCCTGGCCTGGCGCTGCCATGCCCCCGGCGTGTGCCGCCATGGCCGCGTTTCTTCGCCCGCATGACCAGTAAGTGCTCCTCGCCGCCCTTCTCTGCTATCTGTGCTACCTCCTTCTCCTATTTGTCTAGCTCCGCCGCTGGCTTGCTCTCCCTGTGGAGAAGCTTGCCGTGTAGATGTACTGATGCGGCTATGTCTACTCCTGCTTGCGTTGCCATGCTCATGATGTTGCTGTATTATTGCCATGGCCATTGCTTCTGTGTCCATGCTTGTGCTTGTGCTGCTGCTTCCCTGTGCCTCTGTTCTTGATGCTATTCTTGCCAGTTACTCAAGTATATTCATATATATTGCCCTGGCTTGATTGCAGTGTGCAATTCTTGCAAATTTGCAAGAGCCAGTGCCCTTGGGTGCTCTTCAGTGTGCTATAATTCATAGACATGCTCCATTGAGCATGCTTGTTGGCTAGACAACACCATCCCTTGATGGTGTGCTTCTGCATACAATTATATATCAAATATTTGATTGTCTGCTATGTCATTGTTCCTGTTCTGTGGCTATGTAATTTATCTGGTTATTGTGTTGGTGCTAGGCTTGGCTCTAGCATGCTCTGTCAAGCCCTGATGATCATATGATCACCAGTTACTTGGTAAAGGGCTGCTGTTCCATGCTTGTGTCTAGCTGGTGCTCTTCCTTGTCCTGTGTGGCACTCAAGCCTGTGCTGGTGCATGCTGTTGCTTACCCCAGCACCTGCTGCTGCTTGCAGTGATCATTTAGATCATATGCAAGGCTCCAGTGCTTGGTTACTTTGTGTATGTCATTTATCTGTGTAGCTTATCATGATTTAATGGATAAATGAGATGAACTGCTTGCAGTGATGAATCTTATGATTAATTTACTTGGGCTAGAGGGATGCCAACACTTGTTGGGGACCCTAGCCCACTCTAAACCCCTCTGGGTGATGATGTGTGTGCTGGGCTTGGTGGTTTGGTTGTTTTGGTGGTTGAGGTGGCCTCAGCAGCCATTCTTGGCTGCTCAGGAAGCTCCCACCCCTGTTGGCTGGCTATGTCTTGGAGAATACATCCTGGACCATCCATTATTGGATTTCCAGTGAGCTTTATGTTGACAAACATAAATAGACATTTTATAGTCTATCTGTCTGATGGTTTAGCTAGCTATAGGTTGCCAAGTGAACTTGTGTAGCTAGCTAGGGATTAAATCCATGTTGGATTTCTCTGATTGGGTCCCTGTGTGGACACAACCAGTGTTCCCTGGATGATTTCCTTCTGGCTTTCCCTATGTTTGCTTGTACCAAATGGCTAGATAGCCATATGATGACACAAACAGGGTTCCCTACCCTTTTGGTGTGCTTGAGATCATGCCTGTGCAATTTATGAACAAAACCTTCTGGTTTGTTCATGATTATATGTATACCTCACTCCAGCTCCTAGAAAATGGTGTTGGTGTAGAGGTTTTGCTTCTGGTGGTTTGTTTGGCTTGCCTTGTGATGCGCATAGATGTACACATCCGTTGGGAACCCCAAGAGGAAGGTATGATGCGCACAGCAGCAAGTTTCCCTCAGAAAGAAACCAAGGTTATCGAACCAGTAGGAGCCAAGAAGCACGTGAAGGTTGTTGGTGGAGGAATGTAGTGCGGCGCAACACCAGTGAAACCGGCGCCAACGTGGAACCTGCACAACACAATCAAAGTACTTTGCCCCAATGTAACGTGAGGTTGTCAATCTCACCGGCTTGCTGAAAACAAAGGATTAAGCGTATCGAGTGGAAGATGGTGTTTGTTTGCAAAGAACAGTAAAAACAATGATTGCAGTAGAATGTATTCAGATGTAAAAGAATGGACCGGGGTCCTGATACGCGTAGATGCACACGTCCGTTAGGAACCCCAAGTGGAAGGTATGATGCGTATAGAAGCAAGTTTCCCTCAGTATGAAACCAAGGTTTAATCGAACCAGTAGGAGCCAAGAAGCACGTTGAAGGTTGATGGTCGCGAAATGTGATGCGGCGCAACACCGGGATTCGGCGCCAACGTGGAATCTGCACAACAAAACCAAAGTACTTTGCCCCAACGAAACAGTGAGGTTGTCAATCTCACCGGCTTGCTGTAACAAAGGATTAAACGTATCGAGTGGAAGATGTTTGCAAAGAAAACAGTAAACACAATTAGTTACAGAAAACAGTAACAAGCGATAGCAGTATTTAGGAACAAGGCCTAGGGAATAGACTTTCACTAGTGGACACTCTCAACTTGATCACATAACAGAATAGATAAATGCATACTCTACACTTTTGTTGGATGATGAAAACATTGCGTAGGATTACACGAACCCTCAATGCCGGAGTTAACAAGCTCCACAATAATGCTCATATTTTAGTAACCTTTAGTGTAAGATAGATCAAAAGACTAAACCAAGTACTAGCATAGCATGCACACTGTCACCTTCATGCATATGTAGGAGGAATAGATCACATCAATATTATCATAGCAATAATTAACTTCATAATCTACAAGAGATCATAATCATAGCCTACGCCAAGTACTCACACGGTGCACACACTGTCACCATTACACACGTGGAGGAGGAATAGAGTACTTTAATAACATCACTAGAGTAGCACATAGATGAATAGTGATACAAAACTCATATGAATCTCAATCATGTAAGGCAGCTCATGAGATCATTGTATTGAATTACATAGGAGAGAGATTAACCACATAGCTACCGGTACAGCCCCGAGCCTCGATGGAGAACTACTCCCTCCTCATGGGAGCAGCAGCGGTGATGAAGATGGCGGTGGAGATGGCAGCGGTGTCGATGGAGAAGCCTTCCGGGGGCACTTCCCCGCTCCGGCGGGTGCCGGAACAGACTCCTGTCCCCGGATCTTGGCTTCGCGATGGCGGCGGCTCCGGAAGGTTTCGCGTACCGTGGCTCTCTCTCTAGGGTTTTCGATGCGAGGCTTTATATAGGCGAAGAGGCGGCGCAGGAGGGTCAAAGGGGCGACCACACCATAGGGTGGCGCGGGCCCAGCCCCAGCCGCGCCACCATGTCATCTGGGCCCACAGGCCCCTACGCGACTCTCGGGTGTTGGATGCTTGGGCAAAATAGGAACCTGGAGAGGTGATTTCGTCCAATTCCGAGAATATTTCTTTACTAGGATTTTCCAGAAAACAGGAACTGGCACTTCGGCATCTTGTTAATAGGTTAGTTCCGAAAATGCACGAATATGACATAAAGTGTGCATAAAACATGTAGGTATCATCAATAAAGTAGCATGGAACATAAGAAATTATCGATACGTTGGAGACGTATCAGCATCCCCAAGCTTAGTTCTGCTCGTCCCGAGCAGGTAAAACGATAACAAAGATAATTTCTGAAGTGACATGCCATCATAACCTTGATCATACTATTTGTAAACATATGAGATGAATGCAGCGATCAAAACAATGGTAATGACATGAGTAAACAAGCGAATCATAAAGCAAAGACTTTTCATGAATAGTACTTCAAGACAAGCATAAATAAGTCTTGCATAAGAGTTAACTCATAAAGCAATAAATCAAAGTAAAGGTATTGAAGCAACACAAAGGAAGATTAAGTTTCAGCGGTTGCTTTCAACTTATAACATGTATATCTCATGGATAGTTGTCGATGCAAAGTAATATAACAAGTGCAATATGCAAGTATGTAGGAATCAATGCACAGTTCACACAAGTGTTTGCTTCTTGGGATGGAGAGAAATAGGTGAACTGACTCAACAATAAAGTAAAAGAATGGTCCTTCAAAGAGGAAAGCATCGATTGCTATATTTGTGCTAGAGCTTTGATTTTGAAAACATATAGAGAGCATAAAAGTAAAGTTTTGAGGAGTGTTTGTTGTTGTCAACGAATGGTAGCGGGTACTCTAACCCCCTTGCCAAACAAACCTTCAAAGAGCGGCTCCCATTTTATTTTATTTTTGGGTGGCACTCCTTCCAACCTTTCTTTCACAAACCATGGCTAACCGAATCCTCGGGTGCCTGCCAACAATCTCATACCATGAAGGAGTGCCTTTTTATTTTAGTTTTATTATGATGACACTCCTCCCCACCTTTGCTTTCTCAAGCCATGGATAACCGAATCCTTCGGGTGCCGTCCAACAATCACATACCATGGAGGAGTGTCTATTTTTGTTAATTAATTTGGGACTGGGAATCCCATTGCCAGCTCTTTTTGCAAAATTATTGGATAAGCGGATGAAGCCACTAGTCCATTGGTGAAAGTTGCCCAACAAGATTGAAAGATAAACACCACATACTTCTTCATGAGCTATAAAACATTGACACAAATAAGAGGTAATAACTTTTGAATTGTTTAAGGTAGCACTCAAGCAATTTACTTTGGAATGGCGGAGAAATACCATGTAGTAGGTAGGTATGGTGGACACAAATGGCATAGTAGTTGGCTCAAGGATTTTGGATGCATGAGAAGTATTCCCTCTCGATACAAGGTTTAGGCTAGCAAGGTTATTTGAAGCAAACTCAAGTATGAAATGGTGCAGCAAGACTCACATATAAACATATTGTAAGCATTATAAGACTCTACACCGTCTTCCTTGTTGTTCAAACTCAATACTAGAAATTATCTAGACCTTAGAGAGACCAATTATGCAAACCAAATTTTAGCATGCTCTATGTATTTCTTCACTAATAGGTGCAAAGTATATGATGCAAGAGCTTAAACATGAGCACAACAATTGCCAAGTATCACATTATCCAAGACATTTTATCAATTACTACATGTAGAATTTTTCCAATTCCAACCATATAACAATTTAACGAAGAGGAAACTTCGCCATGAATATTATGAGCTAAGAACACATGTGTTCATACGAACCAGCGGAGCGTGTCTCTCTCCCACACAAGGATGAACTTATTCAAACAAAACAAAAATAGAAACAAACAGACGCTCCAAGTAAAATACATAAGATGTGATTGAATAAAAATATAGTTTCAGGGGAGGAACCTGATGATGTTGTCGATGAAGAAGGGGATGCCTTGGGCATCCCCAAGCTTAGACGCTTGAGTCTTCTTAAAATATGCAGGGGTGAACCACGGGGCATCCCCAAGCTTAGAGCTTTCACTCCTCTTGATCATAGTATATCATACTCCTCTCTTGACCCTTGAAAACTTCCTTCACACCAAACTTCAAGCAAACTCATTAGAGGGTTAGTGCATAATCAAAAATTCACATGTTCAGAGGTGACACAATCATTCTTTACACTTCTGGACATTGCACATAACTTCTGAAAGTTAATGGAACAAAGAAACTCATTCAACTTAACAAAAGCGGCAATGCGAAATAAAAGGCAGAATCTGTCAAAACAGAACAGTCCGTAAAGACGAATTTAAAGCTGGCACCAGACTTGCTCAAATGGAAAAACTCAAAACTAATGAAAGTTGCGTACATATCTGAGGATCACGCTCGTAAATTGGCAGATTTTTTCGAATTTTCTACAGAAAACTGTGCCCAGATTCGTGACAGACAGCAATGCTGTTTCTGCGCAGCGATCCCAAATATAACATCAACTTTGACATAGAAACTTTACTTGGCACAAAAACATGATAAGGAGAGGTTGCTACAGTAGTAAACAACTTCCAAGACTCAAATATAAAACAAAGTACTGTAGTAAAAAAACACATGGGTTATCTCCCAAGAAGTTCTTTCTTTATAGCCATTAAGATGGGCTCAGTTTTAATGATGCATTCGCAAGAAATAGAAGTTGAAGCAAAAGAGAGCATCAAGAGGCAAATTCAAAACACATTTAAGTCTAACATGCTTCCTATGCATAGGAGTCTTGTAAATAAACAAGTTCATGAAGAGCAAAGTAACAAGCATAGGAAGATAAAACAAGTGTAGCTTCAAAAATTTCAGCACATAGAGAGGTGTTTTAGTAACATGAAAATTTTTACAACCATATTTTCCTCTCTCATAATAACTTTCAGTAGCAACATGAGCAAACTCAACAATATAACTATCACATAAAGCATTCTTATCATGAGTCTCATGCATAAAATTATTACTCTCCACATAGGCATAATCAATTTTATTAGTTGTAGTGGGAGCAAATTCAACAAAGTAGCTATCATTATTATTCTCATCATCAAATATAGGAGGCATAGTATCATCAAAGTAAATTTTCTCCTCAATGCTTGGGGGACTAAAAATATCATGCTCATCAAAACCAGCTTCCCCAAGCTTAGAATTTTCCATAGCATTAGCAACAATGGTGTTCAAAGCATTCATAGTAATAACATTCCCATTAGCATGCATATAAAGTTCCATGGGTTTCTTAATTCTTTCTTCAAACACATCATGTCCTAATTCAAGATAAAGTTCATAAAGATCTCTCATATTTTTGTTGTTTTCCATTATGCCTAACTAGTGAAAATAAAAACAAGTACAGGACTAGACATGATAACAAAATAAATTAAATGCAAGTAACTAATTTTTTGTGTTTTTGATATAGAGAGCAAGACAGTAAATAAAGTAAAACTAGCAACTAATTTTGTGTGTTTTGTTTAGGTGCAGCAAACAAAGTAGTAAATAAAATAAAGCAAGACAAAAACAAAGTAAAGAGATTGAGAAGTGGAGACTCCCCTTGCAGCGTGTCTTGATCTCCCCGGCAACGGCGCCAGAAATTTAGCTTGATACGCGTAGATGCACACGTCCGTTGGGAACCCCAAGTGGAAGGTATGATGCGTATAGAAGCAAGTTTCCCTCAGTATGAAACCAAGGTTTAATCGAACCAGTAGGAGCCAAGAAGCACGTTGAAGGTTGATGGTCGCGAAATGTGATGCGGCGCAACACCAGGGATTCCGGCGCCAACGTGGAATCTGCACAACAAAACCAAAGTACTTTGCCCCAACGAAACAGTGAGGTTGTCAATCTCACCGGCTTGCTGTAACAAAGGATTAAACGTATCGAGTGGAAGATGTTTGCAAAGAAAACAGTAAACACAATTGCAGTTGCTGATAAAACAGTAACAAGCGGCGATAGCGATATTTAGGAACAAGGCCTAGGGAATAGACTTTCACTAGTGGACACTCTCAACTTGATCACATAACAGAATAGATAAATGCATACTCTACACTTTTGTTGGATGATGAACACATTGCGTAGGATTACACGAACCCTCAATGCCGGAGTTAACAAGCTCCACAATAATGCTCATATTTTAGTAACCTTTAGTGTAAGATAGATCAAAAGACTAAACCAAGTACTAGCATAGCATGCACACTGTCACCTTCATGCATATGTAGGAGGAATAGATCACATCAATATTATCATAGCAATAATTAACTTCATAATCTACAAGAGATCATAATCATAGCCTACGCCAAGTACTCACACGGTGCACACACTGTCACCATTACACACGTGGAGGAGGAATAGAGTACTTCAATAACATCACTAGAGTAGCACATAGATGAATAGTGATACAAAACTCATATGAATCTCAATCATGTAAGGCAGCTCATGAGATCATTGTATTGAATTACATAGGAGAGAGATTAACCACATAGCTACCGGTACAGCCCCGAGCCTCGATGGAGAACTACTCCCTCCTCATGGGAGCAGCAGCGGTGATGAAGATGGCGGTGGAGATGGCAGCGGTGTCGATGGAGAAGCCTTGGGGGGCACTTCCCCGCTCGGCAGGGTGCCGGAACAGACTCCTGTCCCAGGATCTTGGCTTCGCGATGGCGGCGGCTCTGGAAGGTTTCGCGTACCGTGGCTCTCTCTGTAAGGGTTTTCGATGCAGGGGCTTTATATAGGCGAAGAGGCGGCGCAGGAGGGTCAAAGGGGCGACCACACCATAGGGTGGCGCGGGCCCAGCCCTGGCCGCGCCACCATGTCATCTGGGGCCCCCCTCTGGCGGCTCTCGGGTGTTCTGGATGCTTAGGGCAAAATAGGAACCTGGGAGGTGATTTCGTCAATTCTGAGAATATTTCTTTACTAGGATTTCTGAAACCAAAAACAGCAGAAAACAGGAAGCGGCACTTCGGCATCTTGTTAATAGGTTAGTTCCAGAAAATGCACGAATATGACATAAAGTGTGCATAAAACATGTAGGTATCATCAATAAAGTAGCATGGAACATAAGAAATTATCGATACGTTGGAGACGTATCAGGTCCACAGTTCACTAGAGGTGTCTCTCCAATAAGATAACTAACATGCTGGGTGAACAAATTACAGGCGGGCAATTGACAAATAAAGATTCAATACATATCAACGATGATTACTATGTGATTTAATCAGGGCATTACGACAAAGTACATAGACCGCTATCCAGCATGCATCTATGCCTAAATAATCCACCTTCAGGTTATCATCCGAACCCCTTCCGGTATTAAGTTGTAAACAACAGATAATTGCATTAAGTATGGTGCGTAATGTAATCAACACAAATATCCTTAGACAAAGCATCATTGTTTTATCCCTAGTAGCAACAACACATCCACAACCTTAGAACCTACTGTCACGATCCCAGATTCAATGGAGGTATGAACCCACTATCGAGCATAATTACTCCCTCTTGGAGTTACAAGTATCAACTTGGCCAGAGCCTCTACTAGCAACGGAGAGCATGCAAGAACATAAACAACACATATATGATAGATTGATAATCAACTTGACATAATATTCTATATTCATCGGATCCCGCCAAACACGACATGTAGCATTACAAATAGATGATCTTGATCATGTTAGGCAGCTCACAAGATCTAAACAATGATAGCACAAGCGGAAAAGACAACCATCTAGCTACTGCTATGGACCCATAGTCCAAGGATGAACTACTCACGCATCAATCCGGAGGCGGTCATGATGATGTAGAGCCTCCCGGTGATGATTCCCCTCTCCGGCAGGGTGCCGGAGGCGATCTCCTGAAACCCCGAGATGGGATTGGCGGCGCGGCGTCTCTGGAAGGTTTTCCGTATCGTGGCTCTCGGTACGGGGGTTTCGCGACGAAGGCTATTTGTAGGCGGAAGGGTAGGTCAGGAGGGGGCACGGGGCCCCACACCATAGGCCGGCGCGGCCAGGGCCAGGCCGCGCCGCCTTATGGTCTCGGCCCCTCGTGGCCCCACTTCGTGTACTCTTCGGTCTTCTGGAAGCTTCATGGAAAAATAGGACCCTGGGCGTTGATTTCGTCCAATTCCGAGAATATTTCCTTACTAAGATTTCTGAAACCAAAAACAAGAAACGGCGACACTTCGGCACCTTGTTAATAGGTTAGTGCCGGAAAATGTATAATAATGTTGTAAAGTATGTATAAAACATTCAAGTATTGTCATAAAAGTAGCATGGAACATAAGAAATTATAGATACGTTTGAGACGTATCAAGCATCCCCAAGCTTAGTTCCTACTCGCCCTCGAGTAGGTAAAAGATAACACAAATAATTTCTGAAGTGACATGCTACCAACATAATCTTGATCAACATTATTGTAAAGCATATGAGATGAATGAGTGATCTGAACAAAATATTGCTAACAAAGATAATGACTAAACAAATGAATCATATAGCAAAACTTTTCATGAATAGTACTTTCAAACAAGTATCAATAAGACTTGCATAAGAGCTAACTCATAAGCAATAAATTCAAAGTAGAATGCATTGAAGCAACACAAAGGATGATTAAGTTTCAGCAATTGCTTTCAACTTGTAACATGTATATCTCATGGATATTTGTCAACATAGAGTAATATAACAAGTGCAATAAATAAACATGTAAGAATCAATGCACACAGTTAACACAAGTGTTTGCTTCTAAGATAGAAAGAAGTGGGTAGACTGACTCAACATAAAGTAAAAGAATGGCCCTTCGCAGAGGGAAGCATGGATTACTATTTTTGTGCTAGAGCTTTTGTTTTGAAAACATAGAAACAATTTTGTCAACGGTAGTAATAATTCATATGTGCTATGCATAATACTTCCTACAAGTTGCATGTCTCATGCATAGAGTACTAATAGTGCTCGCACCTTGTCCTAATCAGCTCGGAAAACACGGATTATCATTGCATAACATATGTTTCAACCAAGTGTCACAAAGGGGTACCTCTGCCGCCTGTACAAATGTCTAAGGAGAAAGCACGCATTGGATTTCTCGCTTTTGATTATTCTCAACTTAGACATCCATACCGGGACAACATAGACAACAGATAATGGACTCCTCTTTTTAATGCTTAAGCATTCAACAACAAATAGTATTCTCATAAGAGATTGAGGTTGTATGTCCAAACTGAAACTTCCACCATGATACATGTCTTTAGTTGGCTGCCCAATGTTCTTCTCTAACATATGCATACTCAATCCATTTGATCATGAAATCGCACTTACTTCAGACAAGACGAACATGCATAGCATCTCACATGATATCCAACAAAGGTAAAAAGTTGATGGCGTCCCCAGAAACATGGTTACCGCGCAACAAGCAACTTATAAGAACTAAGACACATAACTACATATTCATCATCACAATAGTTTTTAAGCTATTTGTCCCATGAGCTATATATTGCAAAGGTAAAGGAATGAAATTTTAAAGGTAGCACTCAAGTAATTTAATTTGGAATGGCAGAAAAATACCACATAGTAGGTAGATATGGTGGACACGAATGACATGGGTTTTGGTTCAAGGTGTTTGGATGCACGAGAAGCATTTCCTCTCAGTACAAGGTTTGGGCTAGCAAGGTTGTTTGAAGCAAACACAAGTATGAACAGGTACAACAAAACTTACACAAGAACATATTGCAAGCATTATAAGACTCTACACTGTCTTCCTTGTTGTTCAAACATTTTACCCAAAAATATCTAGACTTAGAGAGACCAATCATGCAAACCAAATTAAACAAGCTCTACGGTAGTTCTTCATTAATAGATTAAACTACATGATGCAAGAGCTTAAACATGATCTATGAGAGCTCAAACAATTGCCAAGTTGCCAAACCATATGCATCATTTTCTGATTCCAACCAAATAGCAATTTAACGAAGCAATTTCAGCCTTCACCATGAACATTAAAGCACAATTAAGAACACAAGTGTTCCATATGAAAAAGCGGAGCGTAATATCTCCAATATAAGGATGGTGGGATCCAACTTTATTCAAACCAAAACAAAAAATAAAAGCAAACCGACGCTCCAAATAAAGAACATAAGATGTGATGGAATAAAAATATAGTTTCACTAGAAGTGACCTGATAATGTTGTCGATGAAGAAGGGATGCCTTGGGCATCCCCAAGATTAGATGCTTGAGTCTTCTTAAAATATGCAGGGATGAACCACGGGGCATCCCCAAGCTTAGACCTTTCACTCTTCTTGATCATAGTATATCATCCTCTTCTCTTGACCCTTGAAAACTTCCTCCACAACAAACTTCAAGCAAACTCATTAGAGGGTTAGTGCATAATTACAAATTCACATATTCAGAGATGACACAATCATTCTTAACACTTCTGTACATTGCACAAATCTTCTGAAAGTTAATGGAACAAAGAAACTCATTCAACATAGCAAAAGCGGCAATGCGAAATAAAAGGCAGAATCTGTCAAAAACAGAACAGTCCGTAAAGACGAATCTGGCAGGGGCACTTAACTTGCTCAAATGGAAAAACTCAAAACTAATGAAAGTTGCGTACATATATGAGGATCACGCTCGTAAATTTTCAGATTTTTCGATTTTTTTACAGAGAGCTCTGCGAGAATTCGTGACAGACAGCAATGCTGTATCTGCGCAGCAATCCCAAATATAGCATCAACTTTAGCATAGAAACTTTACTTGGCACAAAAACATGATAAGGAGAGGTTGCTACAGTAGTAAACAACTTCCAAGACTCAACAATACAGTAAATGAAATAAAACATGGGTTATCTCCCAAGAAGTGTTTTTCTTTAACGCCTTTCAGCTAGGCGCAGAAAATGCAAATCAAGTATTTTCAAGAGATGATGCATCAAAATTATTACCTTGGGAGTTTGGAGTTTTCTCAACAATGCATTGTATCTTATTTATGTATGGAATTCCCTTTTCAATACCCTTAGGCTTACTATCCTCCTCAAATAAATTTTCAGGGACAATCCAATCAAAATTCTTTTCTAATGCCTCATGCATTCCTATGAGTTTATGAGGTATTGGTATTTTAATCTCTCCCTCATAATTGAATTTATTAGTGTATCTTAGCCTATCTTTTTCCCTTTTTTCAAGGATATTTGCAAAATTGGTACACAAGCCTAGCATCTTATATCGAATAAAGACTTTCCTAGCTTCTCTAGCTACATCACCAAATTCTCTAAGAAGGGTTTCTAGAATAAAATCTTTCTTTTCTCCTTCTTCCATATTACCCAGTGTAAGAAACATATGTTGCATTATTGGATTAAGATTAACAAATCTAGCTTTCAACATGTGCACTAAAGAGGCAGTAGCAATTTCATAATCAGGAGCAAGTTCTACCAAGGATCTATCTTCAAAATCTTCAGTCTTACTAACATGAGTGAAAAATTCTTCTATATTATCTTTTCCAATGATAGACCCACTACCTACCGGTATGTCTTTCAAAGTAAACTTAGGATGAAGCATGATGAAATAAACGAAAAGTAAATGCAAGTAACTAAATTTTTTTTGGTGTTTTTGATATAGAGCTAATAAATAAGACAGAAAGTAAAGTAACTAATTTTTTTGTGTTTTTAATATGAAGCAAACAAGACAGTAAATAAAGTAAAGCAAGACAAAAACAAAGTAAAGAGATTGGAAGTGGAGACTCCCTTGCAGCGTGTCTTGATCTCCCCGGCAACGGCGCCGGAAAAAGAGCTTGATGCGCGTAGATGTACACGTCCATTGGGAACCCCAAGAGGAAGGTATGATGCGCACGGCAGCAAGTTTTCCCTAAAGAAACCAAGGTTATCGAACCAGTAGGAGCCAAGAAGCACGTGAAGGTTGTTGGTGGAGGAATGTAGTGCGGCGCAACACCAGTGAAACCGGCGCCAACGTGGAACCTGCACAACACAATCAAAGTACTTTGCCCCAACGTAACAGTGAGGTTGTTAATCTCACCGGCTTGCTGAAAACAAAGGATTAAGCGTATCGAGTGGAAGATGGTGTTTGTTTGCAAAGAACAGTAAAAACAATGATTGCAGTAGAATGTATTCAGATGTAAAAGAATGGACCGGGGTCCACAGTTAGAGGTGTCTCTCCAATAAGATAACTAACTTGCTGGGTGAACAAATTACAGGCGGGCAATTGACAAATAAGATTCAATACATATCAACGATGATTACTATGTGATTTAATCAGGGCATTACGACAAAGTACATAGACCGCTATCCAGCATGCATCTATGCCTAAATAATCCACCTTCAGGTTATCATCCGAACCCCTTCCAGTATCCCTAGTAGCAACAGCACATCCACAACCTTAGAACCTACTGTCACGATCCGAGATTCAATGGAGGCATGAACCCACTATCGAGCATAATTACTCCCTCTTGGAGTTACAAGTATCAACTTGGCCAGAGCCTCTACTAGCAACGGAGAGCATGCAAGAACATAAACAACACATATATTATAGATTGATAATCAACTTGACATAATATTCTATATTTATCGGATCCCGCCAAACACAACATGTAGCATTACAAATAGATGATCTTGATCATGTTAGGCAGCTCACAAGATCTAAACAATGATAGCACAAGCGGAGAAGACAACCATCTAGCTACTGCTATGGACCCATAGTCCAAGGATAAACTACTCACGCATCAATCCGGAGGAGGGCATGATGATGTAGAGCCCCTCGGTGATGATTCCCCTCTCCGGCAGGGTGCCGGAGGCGATCTCCTGAATCCCCCGAGATGGGATTGGCGGCGGCGGCGTCTGGAAGGTTTTCCGTATCGTGGCTCTCGGTACGGGGGTTTCGCGACGAAGGCTATTTGTAGGCGGAAGGGTAGGTCAGGAGGGGGCACGGGGCCCCACACCATAGGCCGGCGCGGCCAGGGCCCAGGCCGCGCCGCCTATGGTCTCGGCCCCTCGTGGCCCCCCGTGTACTCTTCGGTCTTCTGGAAGCTTCGTGGAAAAATAGGACCCTGGGTGTTGATTTCGTCCAATTGATATTTTCCTCACTAGGATTTCTGAAACCAAAAATAGCAGAAAAGAACTGGCACTTGGCATCTTGTTAATAGGTTAGTGCCGGAAAATGTATAATAATGCTGTAAAGTATGTATAAAACATTCAAGTATTGTCATAAAATTAGCATGGAACATAAGAAATTATAGATACGTTCGAGACGTATCACCCTGCTCCTCCTTGTCAGCTTGAGGTTCTTGATGAATTCGTTGTGGTGGTGGCTGGGATAGGTGGAGAAGCTCTAGTTGTTCACCTGTTCTTGCTGTTCTTGTTGTGTTCTTACCCTGGTACTCCTTGTCGATGGAATGGCTAGGGTTTGCTGGTGAAAAGCTTTTATACTTTTCCTGTGCTCCTTTGTGTCCTGGACCTGGTGCTTCTGACCCTCCCCTGGCTAGTGTGGTTGTGTGCAGCACCAGCCTGGTTTGTTATTGAGCATGCACACAAGCTGTGTGTGCTGCCTGTGTGTGTGTGTGTGTATACATCAGGCTTGGGACTTGTGCTGTGGAAAGATCAGCTCGGCTGATCTTGATCATATCCTCTCTATTCCATTTCTTTCACTAACCTGCCAAGTGGTTTTACCACTTGGCATAATCTCTATTTGTTGTGTTTGTTTGCAGGGAACTCTGGAATGATCAAGATGAAGATCATGATCAAGCATTTCAAGAAGATTATCTTGTGTAGTTTAGGATGTTTCATTTATTTGTAATTTTTCTTTTTCTTTTTCTATTACTTCAATTCTTGTAATGTGTTGTAAAATTTATAATTCAATTTGGAATATTGTAATTGACAATGTAATTTGTGTGTTAATTAATAAAGCTCAAGTTTCTCTAATGAGCTTTAATTGTATGCAATATTCCTTTTTATGTTTTCTTAAATAAATGTGTTGATGAAATTTGAATTATATCATGATCAAGTGATGTTTGAATTTTGAAATTCAAATTCAACTTAGGTTTGAATTCAATCATGCAACTTAATTTTGAATTCAATCATGCAACTTAATTTTGTGATACCATACCCCTTCTCTCTTCTCAAAACCCTAGTCTAGTTGAATAAGGAACAAGTTTGTCGCACTCTCGAAACCCTAACCCTGTAAGGTGTCGAGAGAGAACTTCCCCCTGATGCGTTTTTGTTTAAAAGCGCAAAATTTCCCCATAATTTACAATGCAATGCACATCCCTTTCTAAAATCTACCCCTCGATCGTCTCTAAACCTGAGACATTACAGAGATGGCTCACATGCCTTGGCACGTTGCTTGTGACGCCTTGTTGAGCTTGGAGAGGCGTGTCGATGATGATCGTGTTGGGGATGCTCTTTATGATCCATATGATGAGCTCGATGTAGATGATCATGTGCATAAGCACTCTCGTCGTGGCACCATCTTGAAGGTCCTCTATCTTCATATGTAGCTCCATTGGCCAAGAGTGTGTACTTGGGAGCACCGGTGTTGTTCATGGTGGAGTCGAGGTGAGGTTCCACCATGGTGTCGATGTCGTACTCGTGGTGTTGCTCCACTATGTGTCGTCCATGCTTTGCGAGCCATTTGTCGGTGTAGAGCTCCTCGATGTCGGTCATGTCGACGATGCTTGCGGAGCCATAGTCGGTGTCGAGCCCTACATGCTCCTCCACATCCGTTGTGCTTGCGGAGGTATCATCCTCGAAGTACTCCATGTAGTCCTCCATAACCTCTTCTTCGCTATCCATGTTAGCACGACAAAAGCTCGGTTGTGGATGTTAGTGGAAGAAACTACCTCGATGGCCCCTACACACCTCAATATAATTCCAATTGGGTCAACTAACGAAACCAAGAGAAAAACCAATTTGTGTTGGGGTACACACGCAAAAGCTAGCAAATATGGTGGTAGGTAAGGATGGTGGAAAGTCAAACGATGAAATCCGAAATCGAGTTTTGTTTTTAAGAGTGGGTGAAACCTAAAAATCAAATTTCAACGCGATGATCACTATAAAAATGGAAAAGATGTGGAACTCACACACGAGATGAACGGGGTTAGTGCGACCAAGGAATGAGCAGAATAACTACAAAAACCAATTAGCAAGGTGGTGCTCGTTGTCACACTAACACAAAGAGAGGCAAAGCTTTGGTTGCAAAATGAGAGACACCAAGATTCACATGCGGCCTCTCTTCTCTTCACTCTTTTGCTTAAAAGCTTTTTACTCTTTTGTATATGGTGACACTTTGCACTCTTTTTCTCTTTTTATGTTTTTCCGGCTTTTCTTCGCACTATGTTAGCGTTATCCTCGCTTTTGCTATTTTGCCACACGAGTTTTGCTTATAAGCTTTACTCCACACTACACACAACTCACAATCGGGGCCACGTGCAATGTCTCGCAACACTTTACAAGCAATGCTCTGATAGGATAGGTCGCAAAAGGAAGAGGGTTACAAGGTAGTGCAAGTTATACCTAGATGGTGCGTAGGCGGTGATCACACAACTTGCGAAGGTGGTGGTGGTGGAGGCAAATGTACGTTTGCTAGTTCGGGATGTCGAGGTTGTCGTCGCTTGCTTCGGAGCTGTGGGCACTCAAACCGGAACAACAAACACAAGGTATAGGAAAATTTTGGGTCAAAACAACCATTGGGGGTTTTTTTTTCCTGTCATGGCTGGTCATACCGGGTGGGCCGGTTGTACAGGGTCCTCGGGCCGGTCATACCGGTCAGGCTCAAATTTGAGCTGTTCTTGAGGGAATTCGACCCAAAATCGATGGAAACGAAAAAATTAGGGCTAGAAAGTGGGGGAAATAGTAGGTCAACACTAGGAACACGAAATCAATGGACCAAAACCACTCAAAACTCAACCAAATCGCAGATCCACCAAGAGGCAAATTAGGGCTATTTTTTGGGTATTTTCGAATTTCTTCTAGAGGTGAAATTGGGGGTGGTGGGGGTCAAATTCGTGCCAACCAAGAGCTGTTGATACCATTTCATGAGACCTTAGGTCTAGGGGTGGCCCAAATCCCACGAAATTGACCAAGTATGTGGATGGAAAGGATGGGAAAGGAGGAAGAACACACAAAAACCAAACCAAACTCACACACACACCCAACACAAACCAATTAGACTCCCTTGGTAGGTTAGACCAAGCCAATATAATCACTTCTTGGAGAGACTCTTAGGTAGAATCCAAGAAGGGAGAGATTGGTGATGGAGATCCACACTAGAACTTGGATGAAAGAGGGGTAGCCCTAGAATCATCCATGAAGATTATGAAATCCTCAAGAGTGCCTTGATACAAAGAACTATGGTTCTAGGAAGACAAAGCTCAAGTCTAATCTCAAATCTTGTCTAACCCTAATTGAGGTGGGGAATGAGATACATATAGTTCAGATTCGTGGCAGGGGTAAAAGGGGCATTACAATAAAGTTAACTTAACTATAGATGAGAAATGAACGGTTGAGATGAGCTTAAAGGGCATCAGGTCGGGGCCACCCGGTCAGACCGGCCCTCCTGGCCGGTTAGATCGGCTTAAGTTCCTGGAACTCGCTGCGGGTGCTGGGAGCCCGGCCCGGTCATACCGGCTGGTCGGCCCGGTTAGACCGGCTCGGGTTCCTGGTCTCTGGCCGGGGTTCTGCAAGGCGTCTGGGTAGGGGTCGGTATGACCGGCCGGTCCTGCTTCTCTTCTTTTCTTCCGTCTTCTTTCTTCTCTTCTTCTTCCTTGACCTTATCTTCTTCCTTGAACAATGGGGCTTCCTCCTCCTCGTATCCTTGATGAAACTCGTACCTAATGACACATAGAGCTTCGGCATTTTTCGATCAAGGAGCATAGCCGCAGCCTCTGCATCCGAAGGATGCACACAACTTTCTTCTTTATTAAATTATTCGCAATGCCTTACAAGGAGAATACAAAGATCAATCTCGAAGCCTCCTTCCTAGCGACAACTCGCTATACCTACGATGAAGGGGGGACCATGAACAAGGCCATACTCCCTGATGGTACACCAACACACATCATCCAAAAAGCAAAACCCTGAGGGTGTGCCATTGCACACATTGCAGAGTTCGCAACCGCCATCTATCTCGAACCCATCTCCAAACGAGATCAACGTATTGACCGTGCCAGGCCTGCCATCGATCTCACCATAACACCAAACAGCTCCACCATCCTGCCCGCGTCCAGCAATCCTCGCCCGTCTTCGATACCCCGCAGCTCCACGCCGCTGAGAATCATCGACGACAACGTGGTAGATGAACACCACTCCACCAAAAACCACCTCCATCCAGCCGCTGCTCCAAAAACGATGCCCCAAGAGGTAGCACGATGCAGGAAGCGCCGTCATCGTCCGATCCTGGCTGGATCTAGGGTTTCCCCCGGAGCAGCACGAGTGAGTTCCCGCGGACTGCGACGACGATGCCATCAAGAAGGAAGCGACACTTAACGCCGCCATCGCCCGCCAATCTTGACACGGTTTTCACCGACAGTCGCGAGTCCCCAACTCGGCGAGAGCAAACGGAGAGGACAACAAAGATGATGCCTTCGCAGCGGGACGATGCCAATAGCCGCCGCCATCATCCGCCAAGAACGAAGTCAAGGCTCGGTGTTCACCGGTGGCCCCTTCGCCGCTAGCTCGTCGTCGACTAGATCTTCATCGCCGGGGTAGAGGGATCTCGTGATCCGCCACCCCAACAACCAGCCGACCTCCTCCGGCGAAGAAGAAGGCCGCCTCCACCGTCGAACCCAAGGCTGCTGCCCCGGGCGACCTCGTACCGCGGGAGAAGCCCAAGATCATCGCTTGATGTGGGCATAACCCTTCCGGTACCCGACGTTGCTATACCCGATACAGATTATCAAGATGGACAAGCACAAGGACTCGACAAGTTGGACATGCACGCGCCTCAACTTGGACTACAAGGAAAGAAGACTCCAATACAAATCCTACTAGGACTCTTGTAAACCCTAGCTTGGCTGATATATAAAGCCAGGCAGGGGCACCCCTTAGGACAGACATATTCTGAAACATAAATCATAGGGGCGATACGCCTAGACACCGCAACCCGCAGATTAGAACTAGACTAGATACAACAACTCCGCCTATGGCGGCCCCCTCTGTACACATATATTCATATAGTGGATTGCTAGCAGCACATAGCGATCCTCCACCGCGGGGACGTGAACATGGGTATGTCGTGCCTTCTCTCGCTCCCGAAACCTCCACCGTCGCCTTCCGTCAACCCTAAGACCCTCATGGTGGGCATTGCCGAGGAACCGCCTCGTCAATTGGCGCCGTCTGTGGGAAACGCGGCATTTGGGTTTCGTCATCCGGGCGGGGTCTTTCAAGATTTTCAATCGTCAGCGCCGTACAAATCAAACATCATCACCAGATCCGATAATTTTCATGAGCTGAAAGATCCAGAACAAGATCCATCACGGATCATCCAAGGCGCGGCTACGACCGGTTGTACACGGCGCTACTACAATCTCATCAAACTGAATCGTATTGGACTAGAGGAAAGAAAGCAAAAGCTATCCAGGTTAACCAGCATCTGTCTTGGACCACGTGGAACAAAGTCCCAGAGCTCCCGATCAGACAAGCAAAGAATTCAGTGGCCGGCCAATGTCTATTCTCCCCCGTCCCCTCTCTCCGCCCGCTACAGTAACCAGAGGCACATCCAAGAGATCTGGCCCGATCCCGAGCCCCTCCGGCGGCGATGCCGACCGGAGGTGGCGGAGGTGAGGCGCCGGAGTTAGTTTCCTAGGTTAGGAGTAGTTTCCCGGCGGTCTGCCGGTTAGGTTTGGAGTAGGAGCTCTGGTTTCGTGGCCAGATCCAGAGCGGGCCGAGTGCTGGCGGCGTCCCTCTCAGCTCCGGCGGCCCGAGTCCAGGGAGCCCCTCCTCGACCGATCTCTACAATAAGGCCAACGTCATCTCCTTCGAGCTCTCTTGGCGCCTCTTCTTCAGCTCCTGGCTGGCCTTGGTGGTGAGGGGGGAGTGGTTGGAGTTGTCGTCAAAAGCTTGATCTGGAGGTGGCAGGGGCTGAGCGCCTCTCTTGTGCTCTGGCGCGGCACCAGGTGGCCCATCGCCGGCGACCTCCCTCCAGATCCATGGTGGATCTTCGACTGGAGCTCGTCGACGGCTACGCTCTTCGATAAGGCGCCTAGGAGTCATCAGCTGGCGAGAAGATTGCCTCCTTGGCTGGCCATGGTGGCGGGGGAGGTGGGCACGGGGGTGGACTGCTTGGTTTCTTACGGCCTGACCGGCCGTGGAGGCGAGGGGGCGGGAGGTGCCACACAGCTGTGCTTCTCCCTCTTGCTGATGGCGCAGTACTAGTCGCGGCCGGCTCTCTCTCTCTCGCTTGCTCAAGCCCCGTGGCGGTGGCTTGGTTGTGGGAGTTGCTTGACGGCGGTGGCGACTTTGTTGTGGAGCTCCTCTCCGATGCTTTTTGGCGTCAGACTGAATGACAGTAGGGTTGTCGCTCCGCCGCTGCTCTGCTCCGGCCAACGGTGCCCTCCTGTGCTTCGTTTCCAAGTGGTGTGTCCCCGGAGATGATGTTGCAGTCCGTCGGTCGAGCTCGATCTGCAGGAGGAAGATGGAGGACTTGATCGCGTTTCTTTATTTCCTTTAGGGTCCTCTTTGCTTATTTCATAGACCCCTATGTAATTCTTTGTATCTCTTAGGGTCTTCTTGTACTCTAGTTATTAATAGCAGCTTTGTCGGGTTTCCACCCGAATGAATTTCAGAAAAAAAATTAGCCGGCCACGACAAGTAGATGCAGCCATCAAAAAAACATTCGCTACTTGGAAATTGAGCTGTGAAGAAAACACTCGATGAAGCGTATAATCAAATCCAAGCGTTACAAAGTTTTTTTTTTAAAAAGAGGCGAGCTGCACGACACAGAAATTTACAAGAGGCGAGCTGCATATGAAGCCAACACGTATTTACCATTGCATGTTTGCCTATCGTCGTCGCAAACGTGCCACTCAACAAAAAGATCATCAGGTGCTATTTTTTCGCTTAATTACTATCCGCAAAATTTAATCATATATTTTTCTGCTCATACTATTTACGTGCAGTTTTTTGTGCCATAATATAATTGCAGATCAGGAATAAGTTTCAACTACTTTGCTTTATCGACCCCGTTCGCCATCACGCGTCCCCCGTCGTGCACTCGCCGCGCTCGGGGGCTCACCCGTCCGCCATCACGCGTCCCCCATCGTGCACTCGCCGCGCTCGGAGGCTCACCCATCGCGGATCCGCTATCGGTTGCGCCTTCTTCATCGACTGCTACTACTCTCCTACATGGATCCAGTCTTCCGAGTTCATCAGCGACAAACATTCAATACAAAAATATCAGGTGCTATACTTTTAATTAGTACTTGCAAAACTATTTAGCCAAATATTTTTGTCTCGTGCTATTATTTGCGCGTTGTTTTTGCGCCGCAGTATACCTGCAGATTGAAACAAAGCTTCGACAGCTCTGTTCGGTTGACCGCGCCCGTCATCGCGCACTGGTTGCATTCGGGGCTTACCTGTCTTGGACCCAACATTACGGACTCAATATATTCGGATGCTCAACCGCCGCAGATCGGCCATATCAAATGCGTCCTCTTCATCGGCCAGGTCAGCAAGGCGCCGCATGGACTTTCTTTAGTGGCGCAACTATTTCGGCTGCGCCCGCCGCATGGACTATCTTTGGTGGCGCAACTATTTCAACTACACCTGCCACATCAACTATTTCTGGACGGATGGTTACTTCAAACTGCGCATGTCACATCAAAAATTGATTATTCCGTCTGCGTTCACAAATGCGACCTGCTTCGATATTGGCGTCGCCATAGCCAAGCTAATGGATATATCTTCTTCGGCTATGGATGTATCTTCTCCCGATGCACTCTTGGGTCAGTGGATTCATCGTCTGGAATATTCAATGGATATCATCTTACATAAAATGACCCGGTGCACACCCGGGTCGATGACTTCATCATATATGGTTATCAATGGATATCATCTTGTATAAATGATCCGATGTACTCTCGGATCGGTGGCTTCATCATCTATGGTTCTTAATGGATTTATCTTCTTCGACTCTGGATATATCTTCTCCCATGCACTCTCGGGTCAGTGGATTCATCATCTGGAATATTCAATGGATATCATCTTATATAATATTGACCCGATACCGGGTCAATGGCTTCATCATCTATGGTTACCAATGGATTATCTTCTATGGTTATATAATATTGACCCGATGCACTCCCATCGGGAGCGCTGGAATTACTCGGGGGCTGCAAGGAATTATTACAGTATCTATATTTAATTAATACTCCCACCGGGAGCTATGGTTATCGATATGAATTATTACAATATTGATAATTAATTAATACTCCCACCGGGAGCTATGGTTATCGATAAGAATTATTAAAATATTGATAATTAATTAATACTTCCACCGGGAGCTATGATTATCGATATACTAAAAATCCATCCAAGCCTCAGATAAATTATCGAGTGCTGCAGTTGATGGACACAATACAACTTACAAAAACACCCATGCCGGTACTTCAAACTACAGAAGTACTAAAGAGCGACGGAGTCGACGACAGGCATAGTTCCTTCGATTCGCTCGGGGGCTGCCGCCAAAACATACGCAATCGGATGGAGCGGAGTTGCAATTACTAAAAGGTTCATCGAACCTGCAACATGAGCTGATCACTCAAAGAATTCGCCTCCGATAACTTTCGTACAATAGCATCACCGATGCCAAAAAGAAGAGCATCAAAGTTTGCTCAACAAATATTTGCCACCGGCATCTGGAGAAAACTATAATATCGGGTTGCTCGACTTGAGTCTACTCACGGTTGCAAATCATCCATGCCTAGACTCGGGGGCTACTCCCATCGGGAGCGTTGGAAGCGCACCCGATAAAAGTTATCGACTCCTCTGTGACATCATCCAAATCATCGACTCCTCACCATCCAAATTATCGACTCCTCTGTGACATCATCCAAATCATCGACTCCTCACCATCCAAATTATCGACTCCTCTGTGACATCATCCAAATTATCAACTCCTCATCGTCCAAATCATCGACTCCTCTGTGACATCATCCAAAATCATCAACTCCTCTATCTATGATATCATCAAAATCATCGGCATTATGATCTCAGAATTCGAAGAAGTCTACGGTATTCGACTCAGCATTTTTTACACCCTATACATGATTATTTCATATTCATCTATAGGCTCGGGGGCTACTCGATCCCATCGGGAGCGTTGTTCGCACACCCGATAAAAGGATCGCAACTCGTCGACAAAGAAGAATAAACCCGAAGACGTCGGCATCAACATCAAGATCTTCGAGTAGTACAACTTGAGTCTATGCGCGGCTGCAAGCACCCGCCCATAGACTCGGGGGCTACTCCCATCGGGAGCGCTTCGCGCACCCGACAGAAAGCATCTTCGCATCAAGCACAAGACTCAGCAGATGATCAAGACATTCGGACGATGACAACTTTAGTCCCTACCTGAAGCTTCACTTCGGCCAGACACTCGGGGGCTACTGATGTGGGCATAACCCTTCCGGTACCCGGCGTTGCTATACCCGATACAGATTATCAAGATGGACCAGCACAAGGACTCGACAAGATGGACCTGCACGCGCCTCAACTTGGACTACAAGAAAAGAAGACTCCAATACGAATCCTACTAGAACTCTTGTAAACCCTAGCTTGGCTGATATATAAAGCCATGCAGGGGCACCCCTTAGGACAGGCATATTCTGAAACATCAATCATAGAGGCGATACGCCTAGACACCGCAACCCGCAGATTAAAACTAGACTAGATACAACAACTCCGCCTATGGCGGGCCCCTCTGTACACATATATTCATATAGTGGATTGCTAGCAGGACGTAGCGATCCTCCACCGCGGGGACGTGAACCTGGGTACGTCGTGCCTTCTCTCGCTCCCGGAACCTCCACCGTCGCCTTCCGTCAACCCTAAGCCCCTCCTGGTGGGCATTGCCGAGGAACCGCCTCGTCATCGCCCCTCACCGGCGAGAGGCAGAGGGAATGGCGCTGTCCGCCACCACCAGCCACCACCGGCGTGCCGCCGATTGGAGGCGGGGAGGACGCAACACATGCTCTGGCCACCGTCCTCGTCCATCCATGTGGGAGGCGGGAGGGCCGCCGTCTCCCCTCCATCCTCGTCAGACTGCCGCCGCCTCAGGAGGCGGAAGGGCCGCCGCCACGCGTGAGAAACTCCATGGCCGCCGTCCCCGACGCGTCACAAGGGAAGGCCCCTGCCGCCGCCACGCCCCGAGGTCTTTGCGCCGGCGGCGCTGCCGGCGGCGGTGGGAGGCGGCTAGGGTTGGGAGGGTTGGGAGTGATTTGGTGCGAATATGCTAACATAGAGCTTCGGCATGAGGTAGCATTCCATCCAAGGGTGTGTCAAGGTCAAGTGTAGAGAGGATTGAGTTCACCTTGTCATGTAGCGCTATCACTCGGGCTCAAGTCATCGGTCCACTTGGGGGACTAGTTGGCCTTGGTGTAGTGTCGTCTTTGGGCGGGGCTACATCACCCTTTGACATGCGCCCTGATCGGGGGTGCCCAACCCATTATGGTGGGCGGGCCCCTGTCGCCAACGCTATAAGGAGAGGTGGGGGCCGGCGGCACGCAGTACGAGGTTCACCGCGTTGCCGCACACCCCACTGACATACCAATCCAATCTAGGGTTAGCGTTGCGCCGACGGGAAGCATCGCCGCCGCCACCACTGCCTCACCACATCGTCGCCCTCACTGTCGTCTCCACCATGTCGACGCCCTCAGGTTCCTCCTCACAGGGAGAAGGTAACTCTCATCCCCCTCTCCCTCTCACAACACACACATGATTTGCTTACAGATATGGTTCCTACTCGTTTCGATCTATACTAGATGATCCAACGAAACTAACATTGGTATCAGAGCACCTAGTTGTAGATTTTTTCGGTAGAAAAAGAAAACCCTAGATCATCTCGTAACCCTAACCCTAATAAAAGAAAAGGGAAAAGAAAAGCTTACGGGTAGGGCCTCGAGCTCGCCGGCAAAGTCGCGCCGCCGCAAGGCCGTGCCGCTCCTCTCGATCATGATGTGCATCGGCATGCCGAGGCATCGGGAAGAAGAGCATCACCACCGGCTACTGTTGCAGTTGCTCGTGGCAAAGAAAAGGGCACCTCTTCTGGACATCTTGACGGCGGTGCGCCCACCCTCGGGTGAACACGCATACCGGCAAGAGCGCCAGGGGTGCCGCCGCATCCTCTCCGCCGTGGTCGTCGATGTTCTGGTGTTTGGGAGAGAGGAAAGAAAGAGAGGGGACGACCTCGCCATCGCCAGCGAGTTGTCGGGCGCGCGGGCGCGAGGAGCCGCCGGGCGGCACCGTCGCAACCGCGGCCGCCAGAGAGGCGTGGGGGCGGAGGAGAGGCAGAGAGGAGACGCAGGGGTCGAATGGGGCTAGAGTTTTCGGGGGCTGGCCATTACGGGCCCCTTTTATACCTGGCGATAACGGCGCACCACCGTTGGATTTAATCTGGCGGCCAGGGTTGAGCGGCTCCTGCGTGGAGGTAGGCCGAGGCGGGCCGGGTGCCAGCAGGTCGCCGTGACGGGCCGTGGGTCGGGATGCAGGCCACGGGGCGTTTTCGGCATGGGTGCGACAGCTGGGCCAAATGTCGTGCACCCAACTTTTTCATGTTTTTGTTTTCTGTTTTATTTTTCGAGAAGCATTTTTGACATATTTAGGATATTTTTTGGCTAAATTTTGTCTAGTTTTTTTCCGCACAAATTGAACCAGCGAGATATTTGTTTAGGAATTAAAAGTGAAAATAATGTCTCTGAAAAAGTTCAAAGTTTAATGCTTTTTCACAGTTTCCGCTGCAAATAGTTAGTTAAAAGGAGCATTTTAATTTGAAAAATGCAAAAGTGATAATTAAAATTAATGTTTTTTCATAGTTTCACCATGTCGACACCCTTAGCTTCCTCCTCATAGGAGAAGGTAACTCTTATCTCCCTCTTCCTCTCACAGCACAAACATGATTTCCTTACAGATATGGTTCCTACTCGATTCGACCGCTAGATGATCCAACGAAACTAACACCACGTTCTTTCCAAATGTGCCACACCGTATAGCAAGTCAGTGTGATTGTCTCCTTTCTCTAGTCTTTGGGAACGCAAGCCTGAATTTTTCCCCACCAAGCCTTGGCGGTGGTGGGATCAGTCACTAGTCACCACCTCAAAAAGAGCATCATGATTGTCGTCAAGTCCGGGGAGGATGTAGGATAAAAATTTCCTATCGAGTCCGGGAGCGCCTTCATCTAGTGGAAGAAGACACTAGTGCAAACATGGCCTTTTGCACCGGTTTTTAAAGGCCATATGCACCGGATGGCCAACCGGTGCAAACCATCCGGTGCAAAAGGCCCCCCTTTTGCACCGGTTGGATTACGAACCGGTGCTAAAGGGGTCTCACGTGGCCGGCTGTGGGGCGCTCGGCGGGAAGCTTTTGCACCGGTTCGTATCGGTGCAAAAGGGTTGGGCCGCGGCAGCGTTTAGTGCAATTCCCTGCCGCGGCAGTCTGCCGCGGCAGGGAATTGCACTAAAACGCTGCCGCGGCAGAGACTCTGCCCCATTCGAAACACGGTATAATATTAATAATGCAGACAATTCAAATATATATATATATAGGAAACCATTATATTACATATATCGATCAAAGTGACACACGTTCATGCATATATATATGTCTACATCAACTTTGATACTAGATGTCGGCCACATAGTGTTCTCCGTCTGGAGCTAAGACTTGCTCAACTAAGAATCCCGCCAGCTCTTCTTGAATTGCTCGTACACGCTCGGTTGCTAGAAGACCGTCCCGCAACCGTTCGATCTAATCATTTGAAGAAGGTACGGTGGTCAATATATATGTGTGTGTATGTGAATGAAACAGAAGGTGATAAAATAAAGCCATGAATGTTGTTTACTTACATCAAGTTGTTCCAAAATGTCCCTCTTATGGTGGGTATTCTGGCGGATGAACTCGCAAACGTAATACCCGCATAAATTATTCCCGTCCTCCTGCCTCAAGCACTTTACGAGAACAAAATTCAATCAAAATAATATATATATATATATAATCAAGGATGATAATAATGGTATTGAAACTAGAATCATCAAAGAGATGCGCGGCGTAGCCAGTATTACTTACCGGTACTTGTTTTATTCGAAGTTCTTTATTCTTTAAACCCGGAGACTTGTTGGTGAACCGTTTCCAAGCCTTGAGGAGGATATCAGCCATGTCCCCCACGCCTCAAGGGGTTTACTCTTCGAGTCCATGACTTCTACTATCCCGGTGTCGGGTTCAATGACTAGCAGGATATAGTGAAACCTGCGGACACACATATATATGCATAACTCATCAATTACACTTAACACATGGAGCAAGCGAAAAAGATTTAATGTGTGAAGACAGTAACACTCACGAGAAGTTGTAAGGAAATAGTATTGCCCTTTTGTATGAGTTTTTCCTTAAGACATATACCAAGTTATTCTCTGTGTCCTTGGGAGAGTTGTGGACAGTATACCCATTCACGGTATATGGGTCAACGAACCCAAGGTCCCTCGGCCGGCTGCTCCCCACGAACCGGTGCTAATGACCCCCTTTAGCACCGGTTCGTGCCAAATCCGGTGCAAAAGCCATCTTGGGCAAAAAACGAAAGCCCTTGTTTCTACTAGTGAGACATTATCGTCTTGTTCTCCTTTTTCAGCTATGTCATCTGTTTTCAAATCGCTGAAGATCGTGCGATGGAGGTAGAGGCAAAAGCTCCACCGAGAGTCTTCGAGGCCTCACATGAAGTATCAGCAAACATGAGTCATGGAGGAAACAAACATGGAGAGGATGGCTCATTGGCTTGGTCCTGGGTTCGTCTGCATGCAGATGCATGTCGCCAACATGAGTGATGATGACGTGGGGGTTGGGGCAGACGATGGAGCCATCAACATAGACCATGAGCAGATAATAGCTGCAAAGGACCGGACTAACTTGTGCACGTCAGAACATGTAGTTTTAGCTTGTGAGCTTAATGGTGATAGTTGATGCGATCGTGACAATGTTCAGCAATGCTTGGTTGGAAAAGCAGTGTCCCATCTGATTCGGGAAGAAGCCCGAACCGTATGAAGGCAACTCCGTCAGGGGGGGGTTAAACTTAAACTCTAACATGGGCACAATAGGGTACACATCGGAGCGAAATAACTGGCCATGGATGATTACCCCAGAAATGGGTACCCGGCTAGCCGTCCCATGGTCGCCGCGACTAGGACATCGATGTAGATGGCCGCAGCGAGGACATTGGTGGCATCGAGTCAGTGGCCGCGCGCTGAGAGGGGCATCATTGTGCCGAGGCCGGACATGGGCGACACGGAGGCGGGCATAGAGAGGTTGGAGGTCTATGACACCGGCATGGACGACATCGAGGCCGAGGTCACCGGCATGGTGAATGCCGGGGAAGAGCTTGACGAGGTCACGGGCAGTGTAGCTATCGAAGACACGAAGGCCATCGCGCAAGGAGGTGCAGCAACAGCAGCGGCGGAACCGAAAGGAGATGTGGCGGAACCCTAGGTTTAGGTCAAGCCATAAGGGTCGCATGCTCTGATACCATGATAAATTAAGACATGGACAGATTGGCCGTCCCGACGTGCAGTATGGATCACTTTCATTATATAGGGGAATTATTACAAATACAATCCTATACATATACAATACGATATACTCTAACAGATGATGCCGATTAGTGGAATATTAAGTACTATGCAAAGCTCGCCGGATAAAGATGATAATTTTGCTGGGAATTTTCATCTGCCACATTGTTTACAGGATCAGCTGCCGAGCCACCTGGTAAAGCTACTAGCTGAAGATAGTAACCTGACCTGACCGTGTATCGACTGCTTAGCAGAGCCCCAGTTAAGCAATGAAATCGTCAAACACGTAGGGGACGCCCGCGCAATGCTAACGGTGCCGGATGGAGCTGCATCCGATCCGATCTGTGTAAAAAGCACTCCGGTTCGACCACCATGGGACAGTCCGTCTCCGTCTCCTAGAAGAGTCTGGCGTTGACATCGATTCCGAAGGATAAGCTGCGCGCGGCCAAAGGCGGAGCTGGCGTTGAGGCACGCACGAGTCCGATGGAAGAGTAGATCGGTGAGTAATCTTTAGTCCCACACCGCTTCCTTATGGTCGGATGAAGTGGTTCAAATAGTGGCGGATGTCATCCGTGATCGCCGAGCCAAGTAGCGATGGTCTGTAACCCTAGCGGGGGCATTAAGATGGCGGGATCGACCGGGCTTGGGACGCATTGTAGGGGCCGTGTTCCATTACGGTGCACGAATGTGCAGCTGGCATCGCCCTACGTCGGCGCAGGCCTTCTGGACGCACTCCTGATTCGGCGGGAGTCACGCGCTGCTGGCATGCCGAGCGGCAACGGCACCTGTTCGCTGATGGGTGGAATCGGCTCGGTCCGTGCGGCCTCACCCCCGGCCAGACCGCCAATCTTTTTTGTCTCTTACTGAATCTCTGATGCAAGACTCGAGAGTTATAACCTGTAGGTTCTATGTCGAATTCGTTGTCTTCCCCGGTAATCAGGCTGTTATCAGGTACCTGCGGATAAATTGGATAGTGTAGCCAGCAGCGATATATGCTCACCGCCTCATCGGAGAATGTGGTACCTGATCGACAAGCTCATTTCACTTTAAACCACAGAGAGGAAGATAGCCTGGATGCTATCTGATCCACATGCTTACGATCTACTACTACAATCTATTTATTTAAGAATATATTGCCTGATGTTCTCTTAGAAAACCAATGCGCAGTAGCAGTTAGTACTTTAATAGTAATCGCTCCTCTTTTTATTCCTCATTCAGCTGTGTCTTTTTTGTTCCTCATGTAATGATTTATGCTCATATCATTCTGTTCAATTACCCTGCGAGGATCAATCTATGAATTCTGAAGGCATCAGTAGTTGCTGACTCTTATCTAAGATGCGAACTAGTTGGCTATAATTCCAATCATGACCTACCTCACAACGAGTTCGTCCTCATGTTTTGCTGCTCTCTCCTTAACATATGGATTCAGGCGGGAGTGGTGTTTCGGAACATGGGTGCATATGCTCCCACTATTTTGAAATGCATCCATATTTTTTCAGAAAAATTGAAACGAAAAATTTGTACGTACATCTTCACGTGCTACACGCTCACAAAGTCGTTTCATAAAAAATCGACTTATTATGTGTTGTGGGTAAAAAGACAAATTTCATTGCAAAAAATAATGCTTTTCACAAGATAAATTTTCTCTTTTTTACATAGACTATAAAAAATGTTGGTTTTTTGTGAAACTTGAGGAACGCACATATATTATGGAGATGTACATGTAGAATTTTTTATCAAATTTTTTCGATACTTCGAAATATGATTTTTTGGTAGAGGGAGCATACGCACCTGGGAGCCGAATTGAATTTCCTGATTCAGGCTACTTACATTGTTGGTTAACACTAGATCATCTCTTGTAAAAAAAAAAAAGAACAGGTCCTAATATCTACTATCAAGCAAACAATTTATAACTAAACTTTTGTTTACCATCGCGTGTTCCTTTTTCATTTTGTTTCCCTTGTTTAACACATCAACTAATTCACCATTGCATCCCAAGATTGATTCAGATATCACGTTATATTACTTACTGAATCCTGATAATATGGTAGCAGTCGTCGACTGTCGTTACGTTAAGATATTTCATTCGGCAGCGTTATATTCTGGGTGTAGGGGAATTTCTGGAAGGTGGGCACCAGCCATATACAGCATCATCATATGTTCTCTGACCCATCGACTCTACAAAGACTCCACAACCTTGCCTTGTGTATCTGTAACTGCCTGATACATATGAAGCAAAATCTTCCTCTTAAATGTCCTTTTGCGTTCAAAATGCTTCAGTAGTAGTTATTTATCAACATAGTTTGGACTAATGATTTAATCGCCATTCAGCTCTGTTTTCTTTGTTCCTCATCAAATGATGTTACCGTGAGCTTAGCATTATGTTCAATTACCCTGTGATCTCAATCTGTGAGTTCTGAAGGCATAACTAGTTGCTGACCTCTGCTAAGATGTGAACTACTTTGTCATGCTTCCAGTTCTGAAGGCATCACTAGTTACTAAACCTCTGCTAAAATTTGAACTAGTTGGCCATACTTCCAGAGTTCCAGTTCTGAAGACATTACTAGTAGCTCAACTCTGTTAAGATTTGAACAGTTGGCCATACTTCTAATGATGACTGTAAACCTACCTGACACACATCCACTATTCACCATTGCATCCCAAGAATAATTCAGTAACTTACGGATCCTGATGATATCATAGCAGATTGGCAAACACTTTTACCTCCAAATTTTTCATTAACTGTTTCTTTTTCCTACTTTCCCTTGTTTACACACAACAACAATGCTACCATTAATTACATCCCAAGACTGATTCGGTGATCACGTTATATTAACTTCTGAATCCTGATGGTAGCAGCTGTCGGCTGTCGTTACGCTGGGATATTTCATCGGGCAGCGTTATTCTGGGTGCAGGCGAATTCCTGGAAGGTGGGCACCAACCATATACAGCATCATCCTATGTCCTCTGAATCATCCATCGACTGTCTGCTAGTACAGACTACTACTTATCACACCACTGTCTGCAGCTCTGCACATGAATTGTTCCCCTGAGACAGCATGCGTGGGTTTCTGTGCGGTTTGGATTCTTCCAGTGAGTTTCTGTTTGTTTGTTGGTTGGTTGGTTGGTTGGTTCATGCCCCTCCTCCGTTTGGCAGTAGACAGGCAGGCAGGTGCCTTACTTTATTGGAGGTTTGCAAGCTTGATTGTTCTTTCAGTGGTGTTTGTTTTTCTTTTCCCTTGATGAAAGAAGTGTTTATCTATTTTGTAGTGGCGAGAACTTCATGGAAATATAAAGGATACGCTTCTGATGATTGATTTCTGTTTGATGGGTTTGGGAAACGATGGCTTTTGATTCTCTTATACGAGGGTTCACCATTTCAATGAAATTTGGCTGCGGCCAAAATAATCAGGCTTCTCTAAAGAATCATCATCTAAGTTTTGGTAAAAGTTTCGTGAATTGTGATTCATTTTGAGTGAATAGTAGGTAAGGTTCAGGGTTTGGCGGACTGAAGACCGAACCATTCCGTATTTTCAGAACTTTGGTGCGGCCAGAATTTGATCGAAAACGAGACTCTGCGATTTTTTTCAGATGTGGAAACCTGTAGGAACCAGTAGAAAGAAATAGTAACCAGAAGAAAGTAGTACTACATGTGATGGGACTGGGAGCAAGGACAACAATACTGCTACCCAGCGTTCCATTGTATGAGCACGCAGGAAACAGAGAGAATCTTTTGGATAGAGAAATGAGCAAACTGAAGTCAAATTCCTCTTCTTTTTTTTCTTATTTCTTTTCTCGGCCTTGGCTCATACAAAAACTCCCCATACTGAAAGAAAAAGGGAAAGATTGGACTATATACACATATTTTTCTTAGATGTTTCTTCTGCCTCTTGGATGCAAGCACAGGCACTGCTGAACCTCTCTGTACAGCCATGGTTCCCGATCGTTGATCCTTTCCCATGTGTCGCAGAGCCTCTGCTAGCTTGTCCCTTGATCATGATCACCTGGCCTCGGACCCCTTCATTATCCTCAGCTTCTTGCAGGAAGAGATGAACATGCTGCAGAGGGATCTCATAATTAGGCACTTGTTCATTCATGTACACGAAACCAGCAGTTTCTGAAGAATTAACTAAACTATTATGATCAGATGATGTGGGTAATATGGTACTTACTCCCAGGGCACATCTCCGACGAGCATGAGGTCGCCGTCCTTGTCCTCGTAGGCGACGGCGAGCTGGTCGGCGGCGCCGGAGGAGGGGAAAGGCTTGGCGGTGAAGAGCACGTCCAGCGCGTCTCTGAGCTCCCTGTAGCCCTTGTACAGCCCGAGGTCGACCTTCCTGAGGTACGGCGCCCCGTCCATGCTGACCTTGACGAACAGCTGCTCGGCCTTCTTGGCTGCTGCCGCCGCCTGGAAGGTGTTCTTCCTGTACGCCCTCACCGGAGGCCACCCGACAACTTGTGCCCTGAGAACAGTTAACCATGGTCAGTTTAACCATCTCATGGAGTATCACAGAGTCTTCAGGTTCAGGAGTGTTTCAACATGTGTGGAAGCTTACTTGGCGGGTGTGGCGGTGTCCTGGTCGTCGTCGACGGCGGCCGGGCCGGTCCCCGAGGCCTCGCTGCGGCTGTCGTCGAGCGTGCGCTTGGCCGACGGCCTCTTGGTGTCGCCGCTGCAGCTGGTGGCGCTGCTGCTGCTGCTTCCCGGAGGGCCGAGGCGGAGCTCGGTGGCGCAGTCGAGCTCCATGGATTTGGAAGAGAGAACGCCGGCGGTCGAAACGAAGAGGAAAAGGATGTGAAGATGAGGATGAAATTGGTGTGGTGGCGAGATGTGGTGTTGTGTTCCTTTATAAAGGGGTGGTTGCCGGGAGTCTATCAGAGTCAGACGGGTGGGAATGGGAGGATTTTAAATGGTGGCGCGTAGGCGCATGTCCAGCGGTCGGGGCGGCAGCGGGGCCCGCCGGACAGGTGGGCAGTGGCGGGGCCCGGCCAACATGTGGGCCCGGGTGTTGTTTTGGACGGGGCTCGCGGCGGTGGGGTGAGATTCCTTGCCGGGCCAGGCACGGCTAGCTGGGTGGCTCGGTGGGCTCCGGGGTAGGCAGCCCATGTGTGCAGAGGGGCCCACATGCCTGTGGGAATAGCTGTGTGATTGAGCCCGTGGGAGCCAGTGGGAGGCGAACACGTGGCGCCGGTGGGTGCGGGTTCTCGCTTGTGTGTGCAAAAAAGAAATGGTGTGGTGCTCCGTCGAATGATGTTGTGGACAAGGAATTGACGTGAGAAATATACTAGTACTGCTTGTTTATTATTGTTAGAGATGCTTGGTGTTTTCCTACATGCCGACAAGCCACTCATTTTCTACACACTACTGTTGTTGGGGATCTCATCTCATCTCATTGGAAGGTGTATGTTCTAAGAGAAAAAAAATTCAGATTAAATCATGCCAAATGACATACCCAACAGCCTCGTTCCATTGTTTTTCAATTATTATACTCTATCCGCTCCATCAAAATTTTCTTGTATTTATTAAAATTTGAACGAATCTAAAAATTTATTTAGTATCCAGGTAGATTTAAATTTAAATAAATCCAAGATAAATTTTATGGGATGGAGGGAGCAGTAACGACAGCCATCACATCATTGCGATGCAAATCTGAATGCACGTCCATTCTCCGCGCAACTCTAGCTAGCTAGAACCAGTGGCGGAGCCACACTATAGCAGCGTATAGTCAATTGACTACACTGCTTTTAGGTACATAGGCAAGAAATTATGCAAACAATAATCAAAAATTTATATAAATACATGTATATAACTACACAACTTTAAATGACTACACAAGATTTATGTCCTGGCTCCGCCACTGGCTAGAACCCAAGTCACCCAAGTTGTCTTAGCATACACCACCGTCCCATTTTTTTTAAAAAAAAAAAGAAAGAAAATGAATGGGAAACGGAGCGACGAAGACAAGTAGATGCACAAACAACACGAGCTTACAGCTCCTTCCTTTCTTGCGAGAAATATTAGTATCTTATAGTTACACACGCGTCCAAATCTCAAATTATAAATACAGTTGACAGAGATGCACATATCACATACACGCATGCATATGCACACACAGTATTTTTTTAATATATAACACGACAGTTAATGATGTTTGTTGAGGGAAGGATCGGAGCATGCAGACTGAACAACGCGGCATTTGGCTTTTCCTTGTTCTAGAACACAGGTACATACATACGCACATGACGCTTTTGGTAGCCTACAGTTGATCAGGCCAGGCTAGGTCTAGAGGAAAACATGGTGATTGGTTGCTTGCATACCTCTTTTTTTACACGAGCATGAACATTAAAACGCCTCAGAACCAACAAAAGAAGAACGTCTGAATCGATTGTCTTCATCGGGACAGGCCAGAGCGAGCACACGGTTGCACCTCCTCATGTAACTGTCAGTTTCTCTCTCCTCCCCAAAACTTTCATCTAAACGCTAGTGATTAGCACAAGATTGTTCCGAATCAAGACGAATTCTACACGAAAAAGATACGCGTCGACGATAGGGTTCGGTTCTGACCATCGGTGCCGAGTTTCGTGGATTGTATCTTCTCAATTCTGATCGAAATTTCCTTTCAATAGTAGCTTGATCTCACTGTTTTCCACAACTTCCCTGTTACTCCCTCCGTCCACAAATAAGTGTACACGCGGGGTTTTCAAGACAAATTATGAAGTGAAGTGAAAAGTGTATTGGGAAGATGCATCTCTCCACTTTAATTATTTCACCTTGTAGAAAAAAGGAGACATGTGCTTAATATTATTGGGTTTGATTTCCGTGCGATGAGAGAGAAGCAATTAAAGTGCATTGGAAAGATAGGAGTACACTCTTTTGTGGACAAAGTTTAGACCTTAGATGTCCACTTATTTGTGGACGGAGGGAGTACAATTTTTTCGATTTCGTGGAGGTTGAGGAATTCATTGTAGCTATGTACACTTGTTGAAGAAGAAAGGGAAGAGAAGGAGGACCTAGCCGTCCACCTCGCAGCCATCCAGTAGGTGTCGTCGTTGTGCTCGTGACCGAGGATCGACGACCGTGAATTTCTGCAAATCGTGGGCGAGCGCAACATCGCGTCTGTATCGCTGGTGTGCATCCGGACGAGCACAACGACGTGGCCGCGGTTCTCCTGAAGATGAGGTGGCATGCCGCCTGCTGCTCATGGCTGAGGATGGTGACCGCAAAATTCTTGACGACTGTGGGCGTACTCGGCGGAGCCGTCGCCGTGTCGTTGGCATGCACCGGTGGGTGAGCGCAGGCAACCAAACAACTTAGAGCATCTCCAGTCGCGTCCCCAAAGCGTCCCTCAAAGGGATTTGGAGCGCGCCGGACCAAAAATGCGTTCTAGCCGCGTCCCCCAAAGCCCTTTTTTGTCCGGCGCGGCCCGATACGGTGTCCGGCGCCCCGAGCCCGTCCCCGTTCCACGACGCTCCGGGACGCCGGACACACGAAAAGCGAGGCAACCGGCGGGGCCGACCGTCGGCGGCACGGGGAAAATTCGTCTCACACTCCCGCCAAATCCCCGCTCCCAAATCGCGCCTATACCGCCGCGCGCAGGCCTCCCAAAACATATCTCGCCGCCGATTCATTTCTCCTATCCCGCCGATTTTCTTTCTCCCTCCCCGTAGTCCACCGCCGCCGCTACCCTCTCTACATGGCGCCGCCAGCCCCTCAAAAAGATGGCTGCGAAATCGGCCAAGAAGCCGCCGGGCAATGGGACGAGGGGGCGCAGTTCGCGAAGCTTGAAGCGCCGGCTGCCGAAGAAGAAGCCTGAAGGATGGACCGACGATCAATGGCAGCAAGATTGCTGCGCCGGAAGCTATCGACGGCGGAGCGGGAAGGACGGAGGCGGCGGAGCTGGAGAAGAAGGCTCGGACGCGCGCCAGCGCTGGCACGTGTGGCCGGCGCCGCCCACCGGACCCATGGAGTACGTCCATGCCGGTGTACGTTCCGGGATTGATCTCTCCGTCGCAACCCGCCTTCTACAACGACGGCCCTCGGCCACTCCCGGGTGCGTGATGCCTAACTTGCCGCACTACCGGGATGCGCTGCGCCGGCGGCTTCAACCCCAACAACCTCTACTCCCGGCGTACGAGCGCGAGCCAGGACCCGGTCCGGACGGCGACCCTTTCACCGGCCGCAGGGTCCGCTCGAATACGACGGCGCCGGTGCTGAGGAGGACGACGGGGTTGAGGTGGAGGACGACGAGGAAGAGGACGGGTGGAGGACGACGAGGAGGGCACGACGAGACGAGAGAGGCGGCGAGAAGAGGACGCAGCGAGTGAGTGACGATGATCTCGTGGAGGTAGACGGAACAGAAGAGAAGAAGAAGAAGAAGAAGAAGAAGAAGAAGAAGAAGAAGAAGAAGAAGAAGAAGAAGGCGTCACCGAGCCCAAGGTGAAGGTTCTGGAAGATCTTTGTCTCGTGCGAGTCGTGGGCGACGGTGAGCCATGACTCCATCATCGGCGCCAACCAAAAGGCGGGAAGTATTGGGCGAGGATCAAGGCGAGTTCGATGAGCGCAAGCTCATCACACGACGACTGAAAGTGCCAATGAAGGAGCCGAGAAGGCAATGTCGACGCGATGGGCCATCATCCAGGCGTCGGTGAACTCCTTCCATGGGTACCATAACGACTTAGAGACCAGAGGCGACAGCGGCGCCGACATCGCCAAACTGGTACGACTCTTTCTTCCATAATCCGTAGCGCCTACATTGTGTTCGATGAAATGACTCTGCTTCCTTTGGTTAGTTTGATAGTGTCGTTGCCTAATCGACGATACCTCGGAGGAGGGATCCTCACGAGGGGGAGAAGAAGTAGGGGCCATAGGGCGGAGTGCACACGGGACGGTGGTACGCGAGTTACCCAGCTTGAACACACGATGGGGCCTACTGCATGCTTGCGGAATTATCGGGCGCTTGCGCGTTGTTACAATGGTTGTGGTTGTGCCTCTAGGGCTCCCGGGATCCGGCTTATAAAGGCGCACGGATCTAGGGTTTACATGGAGAGTCCTAGCCGGAATACAAGTTGCCTAACTACGGCACAATATCTTGCCGTGTACGTCAAGGATCCGCCTTCCTTATGGTCGTACCGGATCCGGATACTTTATGGGCCTCCACGGATCGGCATCCTTCGTAGGTCGGTTGGGATCCGGCTCCTCCTGGGCTGGACTTCATCCTTCTTGATCAACAGCAACCGGGCCGCCCGATGGGCCCCATGCCACCATCACCGTGGGCCACCGGGCTTGGGATCTAGGCCATGTCGTTGATATACCCATAAAGTATACCCACAACAGTAGCCCCGAAGTTCTCCGAGATTCATCATTCTTCGTCTTCATACAACTCGGGAAGAGAATCTTGAAGAGCTTCCAAACTTTCTTGCTTCCGATATCACTTACTCGGAAATCCACATGTCCTTCGGTAACGATAATGTAACGGAGTTTGCACCTTTCCCGCGCACAACTTCCTATTTTCCCGCGCTAAATTTTCGGAGATGCGAATCTTTAGCCGGAAATTTCGGGACGCACGGTTAAGTTACCTCCACGTCATTTTACCGCTTTTAACCTAAGACACGTGTCATGCATCCAACGGTGAGACTGTTCAGTTTCCGCCGTAGGATCCGAAATGCGAATCTCCGCGCGAGGTCTATAAATACCCCCACGCGCGGTAACTCCTCATTCGTTTCACCTATCACACTTCATCTTCCTCCTCCCCGCCGCATCGCGCCGTGGGATCTCAACTCCGACCAGGCTCCGCCCGGAGAACTTCACGCCGGTCGCTCCAAGCCTCCCTCGTTCCAAGATCACCGCGGTTGATCGGGAATCTCCCCGCCGCCGATTCGTAGTCACGCGGGTCGTTTCACAAGTTCGCGACCTTCATCCTCGCGGAGCTTCACCGGTTCGCCGCGCCATCGGCAGTACGTGCACCGGACTTGTAGAAGAAGTAGAGTAGAGTAGATTCCGTTACTCAAACACTTTGCATGGGTGCAGCCTGAAGCATGTCGATCGCACCACCGGTAGTTCTCCGAATAGCCCGGATCCCAATTCATTAGAGCCCATCGTCCGGATCCCATAGCATATCTACCACCATATGTTTCCGACATCCGGCTAGCTCAACCTTTTTCCGCATCTTCCAGCACCAAGTTAGGCCGGATCCCAACCGCTCAAGAAATTGAAGAAGAACTCCAAGGGCAAGCTAGAATGGCAGCCAAGGTGCGGAGACGGAAAACAAGAAAGCCTCCAAGGCTCGGATCCGCGAAGGAGAGCGGGGTCAATGGTGGCCCTGCGAAACCAGCGATACGGAGCTCAGAGAGCTTGAACGGGGTATGATCTCCGCTCACTGGAGTTTCATACGCGACACCGTCGTCCCCAAGCCAGGAGCCGGAGAAGTGGTCATGACCAAAGCTTGGGTGGAACGCGGATTATCGCTTCCTGCTCGGAATTCTTTCTCCCGTCCTCAACACGTATGGGCTTCAGCCCCACAACATCTGCCCCAACTCCTACCTTCTGCTCTCCAACTTCGCGACACTTTGCGAAGGGCATCTTCGGATCCGACCAGATGTCAAGCTATGGCAGTTTTTCTTCCGAGTGAAGAAGGAGACGAAGGACAAAGCCATGCTGAACTGCGGGAGCATGACGTTCATGCTCCGGCTGGCAGCATGTACCCTCCTCATGACTCGCACGAATCCGTCCGGTACTGGAACGCCGGATGGTTTCGAGAAGAATGTGTCAGTTCCGGAGATCCACGGTCTCCCCAAATTCAACAACGAGCCTCCGGAAGAGCTTGCAAGCTGGAGCTTCATCCCATCGCTTTCCCTAACTCCCATCCTGGAGAAGGCGGCGCGGAGAATCTCTGGCTAGTCCACGATGGGCTAAACCCAGCTTACACTTAGCGGGTTCACTCGGCGGATCCAGCCGCTGCGGTATAACGCGTGGTTAATCTGCGCATACACCGGGGCGGACGACCAGCTCCGGCTACCCGCCACGATCTTAGATTCTCTCAAAAGGAGATTCAAGACGCTGGTGAAGATAGGCCGGGGTCAACCGATCCCGGAATTGATCAAGGATATTTACACGAACAACCAGTGTCCTCCGGTAAGCTTTGATCCCTTCGTTACTTCAAACCTCACAAGTTTCGAATATTGACTAACACATGATATCTTTCCCTCAGCTCGCTACATTGGCGGAGGAAAACTTGCGCCATACTTCGCGTCCCCCGTCGGCGCGACACGGCGGAGGAGGTTCCAGGACGAAGAGGAGGAAGAGGAAGCACCCGAAAGGCAGCTCGACCTTCGAAGCGTTCCCGCGCCAAAGCTCCCAGCTCTCAAGCCGGAGCCGGCGAGGCCTCCGCCAAGAAGCCCAAGATCATCAAGCCCCCTCCGCTAGACTCAAGGCGGAGCGGGAACGTTGAAAATGCTTTCCACACAGGCAACGCTCACGCCCCATCATCCCCGGCGCCCCGTAAGTTTCCGTGTATGGCACATATTTACTTTGATGCATTTGTTACTCATGCGATCTTCTTTTATTTGTTCGCAGGACTCCGACTACTGCTGCCACCCGGACCACCAGCCAAGAGCCCATCACAAAGTATATGAAGAAGTCTCCGGCTATCGGTCCTACAACTCCAGCTCCGCCAAGCGCTTCCCACACTGCTCCACCGCCATCTCCCCTCAGCGGAACAATCTCCCCCTCCGCAAAACACTCGCCGGAAATAATTCGGTCAGCGCGCGAGTGGGCGGAGAAGATCCTAAGGCCAAAGGGCCCAAGAAGAAACAGAAATTCAAGGCCAAGGAGAGGCTGAAGTTACTTCCTCCGAGAAGGTCGGAGCCGGTGCTGGCGACGTCGTCGTTCCGAAAACTTCGGAGATCCGGCTAACCTCACTTCCACCCCAAGGCATATGCTACAAAGTTCTTCAACAAGCTAACCGAGGCGGAGAAGTGGGAACTTGAACAAGACTGCTCAACGCCATGCTGAACAACGCCGGGGGAAACCGGATGCCGCGACGTCGGAAATCCAGGAGTTTAAGAAGGGTGTCGGCGAATTCTTCGACAAGCTTGTCTGCAAACAAAGGTACTCCCGAGTAGCCCCCAAGCATGTAGGCGGAAACTAGGTACTAGTTAGCGCTTAGATGCTTTAGAGTACAGCCACTTTTGGAAAGATTTTTAAAATGTCGCAGTAGCCCCCATGATGTCGGAAAGATTCCGGCAATAATGCTTCAAAGGACCCACTTTTGTAGGCGGAATTTTCACTCCTGCTCTGATTGTTTTTGAACAGCAGGCACTGCACTATGAGCTACACAAGAATATTGCCCTGCAGCGCCGCGTTACCTTGGGCCAAGCGGAAAATATCCGGACCCTCAAAGATAAAAATGCAGAACTGAACAAACAACTAGCGGACGCCCAAGGTTAGTTTCCGCCTTTCTTGTTATTAATTCACATTCCGACTTTGAACTGTATTTAAATTGAATCCTTATAGGCGCATCTTCCTCCCTGGCTACGACCTCCTCCGAACTGGAGAACCTGCGCTCCTCGTACCAAGAGTTGGAGACAAAGCTGAAGGAGGCGGAGCAGCAGAAGGAGCAGGCCGAGAAACTGGCGGAGAAAAACTCCGAGCTCATCAGGGAGAAAGGCGAATTCTTGTTAAGCGCAATGCTGATAGCGAGACCATCAAGAGGCAGCAAAAAGAACTCAATGGACTCCGGAAATACATGGAGACCGCGGAGCACCATTGGGACTTGCTAGCCACAAACATCCTGGGTACATATACTCCGAGTTTCTTGTCTTGATGTACAATTTCTTGTGCTCAACTTGAATTTTTATTCTTGTATCTTTGTGCAGAGCCACTTGGATATTCTGAAAGGCGCCGGAATAAATTTCCCCGGGACGATGTTCTTTCTCTTGCTGGCGATGATTGCAAGGATCTTATTTCCGCCTCACGGAAGATATGCCACAACTTGTCATTGAAGAAGAGCCGCACCTGCGGTCTGCGCAAACTGGTCAAGCGGATGGACATTCTTCCGGAGCTGGTAACAGATCTACAAGCTTCATCGGCCCGAGGCTGCCATGACTTTAACTATGTGCTTGGCACATAACCCGGAGATGGATCTGGACGGGTAACTTCTGGTGTTCCTCCGACGGCAGATGTCGGAGCGCTGGATGCGGTGAGTGGCTATGACACCCGCATCGCGCGGAGGATCCGTCACGACGAATTCTACGACAAGGCGGTTCTCCCTGCGGACGAGCCCCTTGAAGACGAACTTCAAAAGGAGCGTGACGCGGAAGCCCGACCTGCGGAATCCGGAACCCAGTTTACCTCAGAATGCTCCCCAAGAGGAACCCAAGTCCAGCGCTGCAACCTCCGAAGAGGATGAAGAGAGTGATGAAGATGTGTCGTCTCCGAGGGCGCCAAAGGAAAAGATCCGGAAGGCAATGCTTCTCCGTCCAAGGCGGAGTGAAACTTTTATGTCCTGCGGGATAAAACAATGCATCATTTTGGCCCAGTTTGTAATATAACTTAAATTCTTAAGTAGTTAGGGACAAAACAAGCATGCATGCGTGGGCGGAAAATACTTATCCTGCTATCCGTTTTAATATTATTTGCATGTGTTGTTTCTTGAAAGCAAGTGCGGTTTGATAATTTCCGGCTTGCCCACTTGACCTTCCACGAGCGGAAAACTGCCGGAAACGGCCAGCGGCGACAAGCCTAATGGCAATCCGTCAATAACCGCGAAACAAGCCCCCAGCCCAAGTGCCGGAAGTCGCTACCAGGAATCCATGAGTTTGCAACGAAAAAATTTCCACCGAGAAAACTTAAGCTTACGTCCTAAGGGACGATTTTGAAAATCACAACTTTCACACGCCTAGGCGGAAAGATCCAGCTCTGCGGTTTTAGTCGGAAAAACATACACGATAAATGAAAAATTAAAGGAGGTAAAAGACTCTAAGAGTGAACCAAAAGCTTTATTTCATTGATCATGTATCACATATATTACAAGGTATGTAATGCGTAAAGCGCTAAGTGTGGAAAGGACGTAGCTGTGCTATGTTCCAGGGACGATCTGTTTCATCATATATGTCACCCGGATCTTCTCGTTTTCGTTTCCGATGCCAGTTGGCAGGTCTATCTTTTACTTCCCGGAAATCAACGAGATAGTAGGATCCGTTGTGTAGTTTGCTGATGACAAAGGTCCTTCCCATGGAGATTGCAACTTGTGATCTTTCACCTGGCGAAGCGGAGGACTAAGTCTCCGACCATGAACGAGCGGTTCCGAACTCGACGGCTATGATAGCGTCGGAGCTTCTCCGGTAAATGGTGGAGCGTTGGTCGGCTAAATTCGAGCTTCTTCGATCGAGTCCACGATAGCATCGAGCCTCGTCAGTTTCTTCATTGTAGGCGGAAACTCGCGGTGAATCATGGATGATGTCGGTGGGGAGCACAGCTTCGGATCCGTATACCAGGAAGAAAGGAGTAAATCCTGTTGACTGTTAGGGGTGGTTCGTAAACTCCACAAAACAGAGTCTAGCTCATCAGCCCAAGCTCCGGCTGCGCGGCAGCGGTTCTTCAAGGCGAGGCTTGATTCCGGCTAGTATAAGGCCATTGGCTCGTTCGACCGACCGTTAGATTGTGGATGGGCCATAGATGCAAGGTCAAGCGGATCCCAACTTCATCGCGCAGTAATCCTTGAGTTCTCCCTGCGCAAAGTTAGTGCCATTATGATTATGCTGTGTGGGATGCCGAATCTCGCCACGAGGCTGCAAACAAATTTTAGTGCAGCACCGTCGGCTTTTCTCACTGGCTTTGCCTCGATCCACTTACTGAACTTGTCAATAGCGACCAGGAGGTATTCATGACCACCAGGAAATGATTTCTTTAACTTACCAACCATATCGAGCCCCCAGACCGCGAACGGCCAGGTGATAGGGATGGTCCTCAGCTCTTGGGCTGGAGCGTTTGGTTGAGTAGCGTAGTACTGACAACCTCGGCAAGTTTTTACCAGCTTCTCGGCATCTTCTTTAGCTGTTAACCAATAAAATCCTAACCGAAAAGCTTTTGCAACGAGGGACCTGGTGGCGGCATGATGCTGCAATCCCCTGCATGGATCTCTCTGAGGATTTCAATGCCATCTTGACTAGAGACGCATTTGAGAAATACCCGTTTGCGCTTCGGTTGTAGAGCTGTCCATCAACAATCGTGTAGGATCTTGCTCGTCGATGACCTGTCGCGCGTGGACCTCGTCCTCCGGCAACTTTTGATCAATGAGATAGTCCAGGAACGGCTGAGTCCAGGCCGGAAAATTTTCGGCGTAAAGTACGCGCCCCACAGCGATCGAGTCGTCGTAGCTTCCCATGGCGGAGCCCTCCCGGTTCCGGCCTCCAGAGCCTCTCGGCCCCACGGTGGCGCCAGCGTCGTTGCCTAATCGACGATACCTCGGAGGAGGGATCCTCACGAGGGGGAGAAGAAGTAGGGGCCATAGGGCGGAGTGCACACGGACGGTGGTAGCGAGTTACCCGGCTTCGAACACGCACGATGACGGGGCCTACTGCCGCTTGTCCGGAATTATCGGGCGCTTGCGCACAATGGTTGTGGTTGTGCCTCTAGGGCTCCCGGATCCGGCTTATAAAGGCGCACGGATCTAGGGTTTACATGGAGAGTCTAGCCGGAATACAAGTTGCCTAACTACGGTACAATATCTTGCCGTGTACGTCAAGGATCCGCCTTCCTTATGGTACGCGGATCCGGATACTTTATGGGCCTCCACGGATCCGGCATCCTTCGTAGGTCGGTTGGGATCCGGCTCCGGGTTCTGGGCTGGACTTCATCCTTCTTGATCAACGGCAAGCTGAGCCGCCCGATGGGCCCCATGCCACCATCACCGTCTGTGGGCCACCCGGGCTTGCCGGATCTAGGCCATGTCGTTGATATACCCATAAAGTATACCCACAACAGATAGGGCCATGGATTTGTACGCGAAGAACTCGGAAGGTCACAAGTCTTTCGTGCACATACATTACTATGGCAAACTCAAAATGAATGAGAAATAGCGGCTGACGCGCTTGTCGCTGTCCAAGGGGAAGGACGCCATTGATCTGGACGCCGCCGGCAACTTCGACAGGGCGTCCTGGCAACAAGGCTGCCAAGGCCGCCTTGGCCGACGCTGCGTCGTCGAGAAGCGCGGCGTCGATCACGAAATGCCTAGCCGACGTCTCCTCGACCTTTATCTCCCGCGACAAGAAGGCCGACCAAAGGTGGGCGAGGCGCTCAAGAGGCAGGAAAGCTGGAGAGAAACGCAAGGACGACATGTCCCTGCTGAAACGTCGGGGAATGTCTCCCGACGCGAGCGGCGCACAAACTTCTTCAAAGGCGGATCCTCGACGACATCGAAGCCAAAATGGCGGCGCGACGCGCGGCCCGCGCGGCATCGGCGGCGGCAGCGGCGCAGCGAAGCGGCGGCGTCTTCTCTTGCTACACCTACGTCGGCCTCTGCGTGCGACGAGCGACGCACCATGCACAACAGGCGATCGCGACGAGGTCATCGTGCTCGGCGCCTGCCTCGACTCAGGATACGACCGTCAGCAACCCTTCCCCTTCTTCTAATTTGCATCGCCACCTGTAATATGATCGCGCGCCAGTACTTTGATCGATCGCCGCTACTCGATCGCGACGAATCGTTGAGACGGCAATCACGCTGCGCGAAGCGAACACGTCCCCAGATCCGGTAGCGGTTTGGGACGGTTCGACGCGGAGATGCTCTTACATCTGCTTCTCTACCGGCGCAATCAATGGCGATGCAAGCTACCAAACAGCTTGTCGATTTTGCAAAATTCATGTCTTTATCCGGTCTAGCTCAACTGGGCAGTGCTGAGGCTGAAAACCATGCTGGCTACCAATCAAACTCAGAGCAACGCGACAAGAGGTGATTAGGGCGGGGCAAACACGCGAACATGGAGACGAATTGCGGCACTAATCAAGGCTGTCCCTAATTTGTCCCCTGCCCGGTGGCCCACGCTACGTGCGTGCGTGCGAGCGAGCGTGCACACATGAAGGCAGCTACTCCAGCTACAGCGAGCATGGATGGCTAATGATGGGTGCATATTCATGGAGAAGGCTAGTGTAGCTGTCACACGCGGCGTGCGGTGTGGGCCGATCGATCGTGTCGACCCGTCACGCTGTCGGTCGATCACACGGCCTCACTGGGCGGGGGTAGCGATTAGCCAAGCAACCAAGCTTTTCCGAAAAGACGAGACACCATGATAGTGGCCGAGAAAGGCACCGGTCGGTCCTCCATCCATCCATCGACTGGTGCAGTAGCTAGCTAGCGATGGGTGACACGGCTGGTCGACCTAGCTCACCTGCCTAGCTGTATAGTCTCCGTACGCTGTCGATCTGGAGCGAGCGCGACTGCAGGTTGGCCCAAAGTAAAGCGCACCTCGTCTATTCCTCTGCTTTAATTTCACCGTCCGTCAGATCAGTGTGGGTCTGGAGATTCTTCTAGGGCATCTCAAGCCGCACAAGCAAACGGACGTTGAGCTACCGTTTTCGTCCACGTGATCGAAAATGTGTCAGGCACCACCTCCAGCGGGGCGACGCAAAGTGACCGGGCCGTCCGCGGACGCAAACCTGGCTTAAATATGTGCCTCGGATGCGTCTCTGTGGACGCGCAAAGTGTCCGCTCGCGTCTGACGGACGTTTTGTCGGGCCCGCTTGGCAGCGACCCTGCGTCGGCGCGTCTTCTCAAACGCGCCAGCGACTGGCGTCGCTGCGTCGCTTCGGCAGTCTGCGGCCGCGTGAATGGCAATAACTCGCGTGGCGCGTGGCCGTCGCCTACCTCTGCGCACGAAGTTATGGCGGTGCCACGCGTGCCGCGGCCGTCGCCCTACCTCCGATCTATATAAACAGGGGCGTGAGCATCTCATCTCATCCCCACAAAACCCTAACCGCCGCACAACCTCCACCGTAGCGCCGCTGCCGCTCAGCGTCCACCGGAGCCACCATGAGCAATGTCGGCCGCGGCCAGGCTACCACGCCTCCACGTCCACCTACACCTTCCCGGCCTCGAGCTCCGACGAGGAGTTCGACTCCAACGACAACACCGACCTCCTCGACCGGCCGGGGGCAGAGCCCTGGCCCGAGCGGAGAAGGAGGCGAGAGGAGGCGGGCGGCCAGTGCGGCGGTCGGCGCGGGCGGCGCGGGGTGGCGGCCTCCGCGGCCCGAAGGACTCACGCTCGACATATCATGGTCTTCCGATGACCCTGGTGCGCCTACCCGGAGGAGAGAGGGCGGCGGAAGAGAGGCTATAGTCGAGTCCTTCGAGACGCTCAAGGACAGCCCGCCAACGCGAGGTGCAGCAGTGCTTGCAAGAGGATGTGGCGGCGCACCGAGCCCTAGCGGCCGCACGGGAGGCGGCAGAGAAGCCGACGAGGGAGCGACACAACGACGGGGCCGGCCCGTCAGGCAGCAAGTAGTCTAGGGTTCTAGAACTACTTTGTATAGTTTCTATGCTTTCAAATGTACTACTTTCTTTGCTTTCAAATATGTTGCAAATCTAAAAATGGGTCGCCCCAGTGGGAGCACACCCAGACGCAAACGTACGCGCGGACAAAATATGTCCGCGGGGCGACGCAAACGGACGCTAGCGACCACTTTTGGGCGTCCGAAATGCGTCGCCCCGTTGGAGATGCCCTTACGCGACTCAAATCCTCGATCAGTGTGGATGTCCGTGGTGACGTATTTTGGGTGTAAATTTGAGTCACCGTGGACTGGCCGATCACTTTGCATCGGGCCATTCGTTTGGAGCAAACTATTTTTTGCCTGCGCGGATGTAAACGGTCATTCTTTTTATCCGTTTATGCCAGGCCGCTAGAGATGTCCAGGGCCTCGACCTATTTCGGACATTGAATGTGTGTCTGTTCGTGGTGGCCCATGGACAGGCATTTCACACGTATAAATAATCCAATTATACCAAAAATAATAGCAAATAATCCAAATTTTGCAAAAATGATAGCAAATTAAGTAGCACTACAAGGTAGTTCAAAGTTCTAAAAGTATGGAACACAAATGGAAGTGTGGTCAAATGAATCACAAATCTCTATCAAGGATTTTTTTTCTCCAACCATGCTCGCTGAGTAGGATTCATGTTGTCGGTCACGGGGATAGCCATGATCTTGGCCTCCTCGGTGAGTAGGGCAGCCTCCAATTCCTTTTGCTTGTTATGAGCATTGATCTCTTCAATTTTGAGCTTCTTGTGTTGTATATTGTAGTAGCTCTTCACGGTCTAACCTTTTTTCCGACTCTTTCTCATGTCTCTCTTCTCACTTGACACCTCCTTATCGGTTGGGTTAGAAGTGCCTTGATCGTCTCCATGGCTGCTTGCGACGAAGCCTCGCGCTTTGCATCCACATTGGAGTTGGTACATTGCTCATTTATCTAAAAAAATTGGAGTTGGTACATCCCCTTGGCATCTTTGATGCACCAGATGCACTCGGGGCGGCATCGAGATCGATGATACTTGGATTTCGCCCCTCCGTTGGTGGACTGGGACGCATAGAGGTCTTACCACTTGGGGAAATCCTAGATTGTTGTCCAACAATGGACCGGTGTGAAGCTCTTCACTTGGTTGGCAACCTTGAAGTGGCCCAAAGTTTCAAATGCCTAATGCCACTATGTTTCCGCGTCTTCATCGTGTCATAGAAAGCGTTGAACTAGGTGCATTGCTCTTGAATCAACTTCCACCTTTCTATCAGAGAGGCCTCACTCCGATCACTCTGAAACTGGTGATCACCCAAGTGCTTGTGCCTCGTGAAAGTAGTTGAAAATCTTCCTCCAAAATGTGTCTTCCTCTTGTTGGGCACCACAATTGCATCTTTTCCAATTTCCATCCAAGCCTCGGAAAGACATACGTCCTCGAGTTTTGTGCACCCACCGGTTCTTTTGGACCCTCATGTGGCTTGGCGAGCGAGCTCGGCGTCGAACAATTGCTTTTCTTCAATATCTACCGGACTTGTTTATGTGCCAACTTAGGTCACATGTTGGGTCTTGGTGTTGCCCCCTTCATTGATCATGGCCTCCACTGCTCTTCGGTGAAGAAGCTTCTCCGGATGGAAAGCTTGAATAGAGGAAAATGGAGTCGCGAGATTTGGCGGTGAGGCGGGACGGTGTAAAATATAAGTCGTGAATCGGTGGGAGGTGAACGGATTTCTCCCGTTGGATTTTGGCGGACTGGCGCGAGCTCCCGCCGTTTCTCCTTCGCACGATCCTAACGCGAATTCGCACAAACAAGAAGACTGGAAGATGGCACAAAAGAAAACGTTGAAATGGAAGGGACTGGCGAGTTCGCGAAAAGAAAAATTACAATGAGATCGATGGCAACCAATCACGTCCGTGGTGTGCCCCGGGCCCTGGCTACATGTACCCGCCGGCCGGTCGCTCCATGCGTGTAGAGCTGGACTAGCCCCCGACATAGGACGAGCAGTCGCACGTGCGTGCAGTGGCACACGCACAGCCCGTCCAAATAGACCGTACGTACAGATCGGCAGCAAATTAGTATGAGAAACGTCGCAAATAGGGCACACATCACGATCGATCGCCCAACTGCACTTGGCGTAATGGACACGCTCACATGCGATGCGCGCTCTCTCGTGGCCTCCGGCTGCCGGGGCGGCGGAGCGGCTAGACAGCCTGCCAGTCACTGTTTGTAGTTCATGACCGTGGCAGCAACCATCTCGATCGTGTACTGCCGTGGCCATTGTACGCACAATCCTGCTCGCTGCCCTAACGCAGGACACGGTGTGGGTTAGTCTTAATGGAATTGCTAAGTTTTAGCTAGCTAAGACATAGCTTATATCCTATCACGTGTTGTATCGTTGAATTTTGTTTGTGCTTAAAGATTCGTGGTTGCTATTATTTGCACTTTGTCTAGAACCACAGGTTGGCGGTTTATAAGGTGAGCTTGTGTACTCGAACTAGGGTGTGAGAAAAGAAGAATCACTTGTGCACTCCTCGGTCTTCGTTGCCGGCGTCGTCACGGCGCAGGAATGAGCCGAGATTATACCCATACATGTTGTTTATACTTTTACTATTCAAGAATGAGTCGAGATTATACCCATACATGTTGTTTATACTTTTACTATTCAAGAAATTACTCGTATGTTAATTCATGAGTCATTAACAAACTCGTGTTATGAGTTGTTTCCAGATTTCCAGATTGTGGGCCTGTGTTGACTTGGACGTGAGCTACACACTCCGGACTACTCAGCCAACACCATAAAAGCTCAAACGCGGACCCTAACTAGAACGGTACATGAAACTATCTGCCTCTAGAATCTACCCACTCACGTCTTTCGGTGTACACCGAAGGACGGAACCCCGCCCCTCGTTGACCTGTATGGGTGAGGGGTGATTAGATTTTTCTTGGGAGCGCTCCGGTGCGACTACTGGCATCATCACGTCCTCCGATGACGACTTCTACCTAGACAGTGACAACCTATTTGGCGACATGGGTGACAACACCAACACAAACGCAGCTGCTGCCGTCGCTCAAGTTGCACCGTATGCAACCCTATCTTCTCTCTTTCAGATCTATAGACATAGCTTCTTGTTCTAGTGTTGGAGTGAATGTGATCGGTTTATCATGTTTAGATATAATTTGTTCAACTATTCTGTTAGTCTGCATGATTGACTTAATTACTATTTTTATGATTATGATTTCCTTACTTTTTATTCGAATTAAAATTTGGTGTTATTTGCTTATTTAATAAAAAGAAACTTCCGCACTAACTAGGAGTACACACGCCTACGGCTGACTGTCGATTGGCCAGTTTACAACTAGAAGAGGGGGACAAAGGAGCTGGTTTGCTTGCGAAAGGTCAAATTCTGTGTAGCCTTGTTTCCGACAAAAAGGAAATGGGACGTTCCTTCTCGCTTTCTTCCTGTCAACCACGTCCTGGATTGTGCGTGGGCTTCCTGGGTTCCGACTGCCTTAACGTGCATATAAAATACTGCGTCTAGCTTTAAGTTGACTGTTGACGCGCATGATTTGCAATTGCGAGAGCGAGAGAGCCAGAGGGGTATGACCGCTAAATCCTGTTTTTACAGGCCGTGGCGGTGCCCAAAGACAGGTTTGGTTTGGCTAGCTCATCGGTCGACCGCATAGCTTTCGGATCCGACTTTCAGCGACCAGCTTAGTGGATTTGACAAAAAATAATTGACATATTCCCAGTTACAGTAGTAATTGCTAAGAGTGTCTCAGCCCCGGTCGATCTGGAGTAGAGGGGTGAGAGTTTGCCAAGCGAACGTATGGTGTAGCCCACCGATGATACGGAAAGGCTACCGTTCGAGCGGGACAACGCAAACATACCTAGGCGGCGGTCGGCGGATAGGGTGCACCGGCTTAGCGGCCCGATTTAAACGGATCAATCATCTCGGACTGATCACAATATCCTATTTTCAACCCAAAATTAGGCTGAAAAAAGGGCATATATAGCTCCTTCTTTTGTTCTTTTTGAACCACCGTTCCGTTAGTGGCACACAAACCAACCCATCTCCGAATTGACCCCCTTTCTCTTCACCGCCGCCTACGATGTTTATTGTCGTTGATGAACCCGCCTGCTTCGGCCGATGCTTGCCGGAGGCCAGTCCTCTTGCCGGCGTTGTTTGTATGCACTTGCCGCCGCCGGAGGTGCTCGAGACCTGCAGCCGTCCCCGCCTTCGTCCCGTGTCTTCCTTCCAGTTGCCACCGCCACATCAGTCCACGCTATCACTAGGGGTAGGTTGCCTTTTGCGGTTATTCCTCTAGGGTACGATCAGAACAACTCGACTTTGCCAGTCTTAGGCTCAGACGCGCAAGCGAACCGCAACGCCTAGGACCTATTCGGCCATTTGCGCGGCCGAAGTTGAGGTACGAACTCGGCCTCTATTTTGATGCCGACTTGCGCCGGCATAGACATTGATCTAGAGACCACGATATGACGACCATTGTTCTTATGTTGTACATAGATGGGCAGTAGCCCGGTCGAGGCTTCCTACAATCATTTCATCAACACATTTTTTGGATGACGTGTCTGGCGGTAATACCGATGTTATGATGGCAGCGACAACCCTCACTCATGAACAACTGCCAAAGTCCAATGGTAATACCGTTGTTGTTTATTTGATGGTAAACTATTTTAATTTATTTGAGTGTAGTTTTACTTTTGTATTATGTTAAAATAGCCAATATAAGCTAAATTATTAGCAGCATGAATCGAATGGGGTGTCGAGCTAAATATACCTCCGCTTCAACTAGATCAAAAAAGAACACCGAGCGCCGGCCTATCCGCGGGACTCACCTAAATGTACACCTTTGATGTACATTTGGGTGAGCCCGCTTGAGATTTGACTTTGTGGCCTCACGAGTCATGAGCCCGACATAGGCCACCTTCTCTGCGTTGGGTCGCCGCTGCTGTGCTCCTCAGGAGGTAGGGATTGTTGGATGGAAGCTACCGGTTAGCTTCTTGCTTTCTTCCTTCCCATCTCCCTCTAGCCTTCTACTTCTAGGCAGGTACCGACTAGTTGCGTATCGACCTCGCTCTAGGTAGGCCGCCGCCGTCTGCATTTCCGTGGTTTCCAATCGAGTTCCCAGGGGCAATTTTACGAGCATTTCGCACCCACGAGTGCTCAGTGCTCAGTGCGCGACCGACAGCAGAGTTAACGACGCGCTGTGGAAGAAGTGAACAGAGAGGGGAAGGAGTCGTGGTCGTGGCGGTGGCAGGGACGGCGCCGAGTCGCCGACAAGGTTCGGCTGGGCTAGCGGGCTGACTGATGGTTCAACCGTGCGTAGCTTCCACCTCCCGGGGAACAAAAGAATAGAAAAGTCTGGTTCTGGTTCTCGTGAAAGCTACCGCGTACGTACGTACGTGCGCGCGCGCAGGATAGTGTGATGAGGTCCATGTATATTTTGCACGGCTATTGGGGCGCTGAAACGACGCGGCCCGGCCGAACGGCCAGGGCTAGTTTCTAGATGAACATCCCAAAAAAATGGAGCATGGCTTGCTCCTTCACATCGTGTTTGCAGATTTTTAAGTGCAAGGACTGACGTCCAATGGTTTTTGTAGCGTTCATATATCGTTTTTAATTTAGTATTAATATAGAGTGCAGCATATGTTCCTCTCTTGATATAGTAGGGTCTTTTAACTTGGCTTTCACAAGTAAAGATAAACTATAAGGATATCATGAAGTAATCTTGAGAAGTTCAACGGCTTAAGTATTCGGTTTTCCTAGCTATGAACTAGGTTAGTGTTCATCCAATTCCTACACCGTCTGATGCATCGTGGTTCGTGCATATGACTTGTCAGTTAGATTGCAAGTGGAGATGCAGTTAAGCAAAATGCTTCCGACCTTTGCTTAGTGAATCATGCTAGTCATGAGTTGCAACATAGGTTGCAACTAAAATTTAATCACAATATTCTGTTGCAACCTCCCTGAATCTTATTCTGCAATGCTATTGATATAGATTGCCATATTGTTTCCTATTTCACGACATAGCAGGAACAATTTCTTGTTCGCCTTTGATAACAGAAATTGATTCGAGAGAGATTCATTCTCGAGATTGATGATACCTACAGCTGACAACATATGATCTCCATTTGTTCAAGTGATGCTCCCAGGGAGCCATCATCCCCTGGAAAGAGTGGAAGTATCCTTCTCTTATCACGAGATGGCCGATTTATGTTGAAGACTCTCCGGAAATCGGAATTCAAGGTTCTTGTTTCTACCAAATGCTTTAATGATAAGCACCGTTTCATCTCTTACTTCGAGAAACTGAACCCTTGTCTGATTGATAAAGTACTACAATATATGTTCAAGGCTATGTATCAATATATGTTTAATGATCCAAATTATATTGAAAATGTTCCCACAAGAAAAAGGATGTGTACCAAACTAGTTTCCTCATCAATTGATGCAGAGGCTAGGACGATGCTCCCATTTCTAAAAAAATAAAAACTAGTTTCCTAGTTCACTTATTAATTTATATACAGTTGAAACAAACTTGTCCTTTAGTTCACTTTAATTTTTAATTTACATGTGCAACTTTAATTTTTCTTAGCATGATTGTTGTGGGTATACTTTATGGGTATATCAACGACATGGCCTGGATCCGGCAAACCCGGGTGGCCCACAGACGGTGATGGTGGCATGTGGCCCATCGGGCGGCCCAGTTGCTGTTGATCATGAAGGATGAAGTCAGCCCCGAACGAGGAGCCGGATCTCAACCGACCTATGAGGCCGGATCCGTGGAGGCCCATAAAGTATCCGGATCCGGCACGGCCAAGAAGGAAGGCGGATCCTTGACGTACACGGCAAGATATTGTACCGTAGTTAGGCAACTTGTATTCCGGCTAGGACTCTCATGTAAACCCTAGATCCGTGCGTCTATATAAGCCGGATGGGAGCCCTAGAGGCACAACCACAACCATTGTAACAATGCGCAAGCGCCCGGATAATTCCGGACAAGCACGGTAGGCCCTGTCATCGTGCGGGTGTTCCGAAGCTAGGTAACTCGCGTACTACCGTCCAGGGACACTCCGCCCTATGGCCCTACTTCTTTTCCCATCGTGAGGATCCTCCAAGTACCGTCTACTAAGCAACGACGGTTGGCGCCACCGTGGGGCTGAGGCGTACGGAGGCCGGGCAGGAGGGCTCCGCCATGGGAAGCTCTGACGACTCGATCGTTGTGGGCGTGTACTACGCCGGAAATTTTCCGATCGTCCTCGGACAATTCGGATTCCGGCTAGGTCAAACCCCGTCAAGCTCTCCATCGTCCCAATCGGCGGCATCCACATCTTCATCTGGCCGTCGACTCCGAGCTTAACTAGTAATGTGACCGACGCGACTCGCCGTCGCGAAGATCGATACGAGTCGCGGGAACTTCCTAAGGAAGATTCCGCCTTAGATGAAAAATCAAAGCCCACCCAATCCGCCCCTGAGCGGGAGAAAACGGTGGAAGATCAATGCAGATCCGCTGGGTCTCCCGAGGTGTTAGAGAAGCAAGGTGTCACTTCGTGCACTTCTTGGCCCACCGCGGGGAGCCACCCCTTGAGAACGGAGCTGACCCCTTGTAGGTTGAGGCACCCGAGAAATGGCGACGCTCGGATCGGCAAGGTTGTCGGAGAGCGACGCCTCGGAACAAGATGGGCGGAAATCCAGGAATCAATCCTCGGCAACTTAAGCCCAACTTCGGCGATTCCTCCTCCATGGATACGGAAGAATTCAACCGCAAGCTCGAGGAACTCGGAGGCGGTGAGCAAACTGACACAGAATCCGCCCAGCCAATGCAGGTTCTAGCAACCGTAGATGAAGACTCCACCTCCGACCCAGGACCATCCAACGTAGGATCTCCCTTATATCGGGAACGACCACGAAAGGATGTCTTGTCACCAGAAGAGATGGTCGAGCAGGCAGGCATGGATGCAATCGCACACTCGGCGATCCTTAACAAACCAATAACTCCGGAGGAAGCTGCAGATCCGGAGGCCTTAGAAGCCAAAAGACAGGAGATGCTGGCAACAGCTCAGAAATTCGCTAGAACCGCAGCCGCAATGCTGGAAGAGAGAACAGAAGTTGCGAACTTTGTGGTCCACTTTCAGAAGAAGGATCGCGAAGTCGATGAATCTCTTGCAAAGGTCAGGCAACTCGAGAAGCATTGGGAGGCCAAGATGAAATTTGTTCAGGAGGAGGAAGATAGAATCAGGCGAGAAGCCATCCCTCCCCGCAGGATCACCTTCGCAACTCCCACAGAGCAACAGCCGCTCGCAACTCCGAAGGATAACATGAAGAAGGCTGCGAGCTCCTGAAAAAAAAGGACAAAGAGATTGACATCAACTACGTCGGAAGCTTGTTGCTTCAGCAATGCAACAACGAGCAAGGCGAGATACCCGCGCGAGGTTGGAATCCAATCCGGATCATTGCATATCCACCGCGCGAAGGACGCCTAGCAAGTCAACATCGTGATGGCGAGTCGCGCCAGGATCCACGGGCGCGGGAAAATCGAGGGAACATCGAACCCAATCCCGGTGCCCTCGGATTCAACCCCGAAAAACCGGCAAAGGAAAGGACCCGTATACTGGCAGAGACAAGTATCGTGTTCCATCACCACCACCCCGGACTTCGCGTCCTCGCTGCCCCCTCGACGTCGCGATCTGCCGGAAACACCAGGCCCATGGGCTAGGTGGAATCAACATCAGCGACAACATGCCACCGCCTAGGAACGGGAGCGGGAGCGTACGCGGAGCCACGCGGGAGCGGAACCAAGACCGTGAGCACGAGCCTCGTCGGAACCAAGACCGCGAGCGAGCCTCACGAAGCCAGGACGCGAGCTGAACCCGAAGGAGTCGGAACGAAGAGCGCGCGCACAGGCCTCGCAGGCGGAACGACGGAGCGACCATCACCAAGAGGAAGGAGCCACGGCGGAGCAGCCCGCGTGAGCGGCGCCGGGAATCCGAAGGCGGAAGAACATCTCGGCCCCCTCGCGGATCTCCCTCGCCACCACCCGGTGGGCGGAGGCGAAGATCCGTTCCCGCTCAAAGTCACCGGCGGCGGTCCCCGGCAGCTCGGGAACGCCTCAGCGAGTACGATCCGGCTACATCGGTCCAAAGTGCTTTGGCGGATGATCGAGAGGAACCAAACCAAGAAGCTTGAACCTTAAGCTACCGGAAACCTGAAGCATTATGATGGAAGCGAGAGGCCGGATACTGGATTGAGCATTACTACAATGCGTAACGTTTGCCGAATATACCCTGCCGCATGCTCCAGTTGTACCTTATTGGTCCAGCTCGTGTTTGGCTCAGCGGCCTCGAGGAAAACACCATCTTTTGCTGGTTTGACCTGAAGAAGGCTTTCGAGAACCACTTAAGGCACCTACAAGAGCCGGCCACCCCTAGCGACCTTCAAACTGCATCCGGAAGAAGGGTGAAACATCCGAAGCTTCCTCATGGTTGGCAACGAGAAACGAGTGCGAGAACGTAGATAACCGCAGCAATGCACGCCTTCATTGGTGGCTTGCGGCGTGGGCTGTGGCGACTACTTGCCTGGTGAATGCGAACAAGCTCACCCTTGATAAGATGATAAACATCGCCAGCGATCACTGCCGCCGATGACGAGCGCGGGAGATCTTGCAGCTACAGCCATACTCACTGCACCAACAAAAGAAAAACCATGACAATAGCGTCAGCAACGGCAACAAGCGGAAGAACCCCACTGAAGACCGGAAGGCGGAGGATCGACATGGTCGCCATGACGTTCCAACGCGGAGGTTCGGGGAGGAGAACGGGCCGCGGACGTGGAGCGGCGCGAGCAGGCGACGGCCTTGTGAGGTCCACCGCGGCCGGATCCGCCCCACAAACGTACGAAGAATACGGGGATATGTCGTGCCTAGCTCATGTAGATCCGGCTACGGGCAAATCCACTCACACCAATCGCAGCTGCAAGTGGGTCAACGATCTGAAAAATGACCGGAGCAGGATACAAGCGAGCCGGAAGCACCGCCCACGCGGCAAAGGAGGCAAGGGCAAGAACAAGGACAAAGAGAGGACAGTTCCGAGGCAATGGACGAGGATGACGCTTCGCCGGAACCCAAGGAGGGTACCGCAGCTAACAAGTCCAACCCCTTCGGCAAGAGTGTCGGAGCCTTCCACACCTTCCTCGGAACCCCAACAGTCCGCGCGAAAAAATCGGCGCTCAAACTCACGCCACGGTTCGTATGCCGCGATATGTCAAGTGGTCGGAAGCTGCACCTTCGACAGGGCGGATCATCCATTGTCATCCAAAGAATGCTATGCTCTGGTTGTGAGTCCCCGTATTGAGTATGACTTCTCCAAGTGCCTTATGGATGGCGAGCTAGCTTGAACATCATGTACTGGAGACTCTGGAGAGGATGAACCTAACCAAGGACCAGCTAAAGCATAGCACCACTGAGTTCCATGGTGTGGTTCCGGGTAAAAAGGCCAACTCCCTGGGTAGCATCAAACTTCCCGTGGCCTTCGGCGATGTTAACAATTACCGCGAAGAGATGATCACGTTTGAAGTGGTGCCCTTCAAAAGCTCCTACCACGTGATCTTCGGCAAGCCCACCTACCACAAGTTTCACGCCAGGGCATGCTACATCTACAACAAGCTCAAGATTCCGGGTCCTAACGGCATGATTACCGTCCAGGAGATTACAAGAAAGCTAGGGACTGCGAGGAAGGCAAGGCCGCCTTTGCGGAATCCGTCATACGGAAAGGAGGCAGGGCTACGAGAGCGCGGTGGATCCAAGCGAGATGCGGACCAAGAAACGGATCTCGAACAGAAGACCGTTCAAGGCCGCGATAGAAACCAAGAAGCATGACCTCATTGAAGGCGATGACTCCAAGCAAGTTTGATCGGAGCCAACATGGACCCCAAATAGAGCGCGCTCGTCGAGTTCCTCGAGCTAACATGGATATCTTCGCATGGCAACCTTCTGACATGTCCGGAGTACCAAGGGAACTCGCAGAGCACTACCTCAACATAAATCCGGGTGCAAAACCGGTGAAGCAAGCTATGCGACGCTTTGGAGATAAGAAGCGCCGCGCCATAGGAATGGAATTAGCAAAGTTACTAGAGGCGGGTTTTGTAGTAGAAGTTATCCATCTGAGTGGGTCGCAAACCCCGTCCTTGTACCCAAAAAGAATTACGAAATACTAAGAATGTGCATCGATTACTCAGGCTTGAATAAGCATTGTCGAAAGATCCGTTCCCCTTGCCGCGCATTGACCAAGTCATTGATTCGACGGCAGGAACTTCTGTGTTTCTTGACGCATATTCCGGGTATCATCAGATCCGGATGAAGTTCGACCAAAAGGCGACCTCTTTCATCACACCTTTTGGCACATACTGCTACGTTACCATGCCTTTTGGCTTGAAAAACACGGGTGCCACATACCAACGTACGATGCGGCGGTGTGAAGGACCAAGTCGAAACGTGCACACCTACGTCGACGACATCGCGGTCATGACCCGAAAGGGATCCGACTTGATCAGCGACCCGAAGGAAACCTTTGATAATCTCCGACGGTACAAGATGATGTTAAATCCGCTGAAGTGCGTCTTTGGCGTACCAGTAGGAAAACTCCTTGGCTTCATTGTTTCCCACAGGGGCATTGAAGTTAACCCGGAAAAATCAAGGCTATCCCGAACATCAAGAGGCCAACTTGTCTCAAAGATGTGCAACGATTAACTGGTTGCGTTGCGGCAATCGGTAGATTTGTTAGCCGTCTTGGCGAGAAAGCCCTACCTCGTAAAGCTTGAGAAAAGCAGACAAATTTATGCAGGACGAAAGCGGCCAGACGAAGCACCGAGGATTGAAGAACATACTCTCCTCGCCACCCATATTGGCAGCTCCAGCAGAGCCTATGCTCCTCTATATGGCAGCCACCAACAAAGTCATCGGTCTCGTAATCGTGGTGGTGCGACGGGAAGAAGGACATGAGCATGGGTCAAGGCCGCGTCTATTACATTAGCGAAGTGACGGAATCCAAACAAAGATATCCTCACTTAGAAGCTAGCTTATGGAGTATTCCTAGGTAGGAAGCTGAGACACTACTTCAGGAGCATCCCATGACGGTGGTGAGCAAAGCTCCACAGCAACTATCATCAACAACTACGACGCAACGGGCGTGTAGCAAAATGGGGCATTGAGTTATCCGCCTTCGACATCAACTACGGACAGCAATCAAGTCTCAAGTTCTAGCGGATTTTATCGCGGATTAATTTGACGCGGGAGGGCTGTCTTGAACCAGAAGCGGGTCATGCACTTCGATGGATCAAGCAACATCAAGGCTCGGGGCTAGAGTTACCCTGAAGTCACCTACCGAAGAAGAACTGCAGTACGTGAACATTTTGAAGCTACCAACAACATGGCGGAATACGAGGCTCTACTACACGGCACGCATCGCTAAGGAGATTGGGATCAAGCACATCATATGCTGCGGAGATTCCGACTTGGTGGCACAACAAGTAGCCGGAACCTGGAACGCCGAAACTCCGTCATGGCGGCTTACAGAGACGAAGTTGACGAGATCGCCAAGTGCTTCCTCGGATACGAAGTCAAGTACGTCAGGAGAGACGATAACACAGCGGCAGATATGCTCTCTAAGCTTGGATCCGGCAGGAAGCCAATTCCGCCTGGCATTTTCCTTGAGCATCTGCGGGTACCCTAAGTGAAGGGCGCAAACCCGAAAAATCCTGATCTGGCAGTTTCTCCGGCTAAAGAAGTGATGGCGTCATTCGGCTGGACTCGGCCGTTCTGGATTACCTCATTGATCGAAAGTTGCCGGAGGACGAGGTCCACGCACGACAGATCATCGGGCGAGCAAGATCCTACACAATTGTTGATGGACAGCTCTACAAACGAAGTGCAAACGGGGTGTTTCTCAAATGCGTCTCTAATCAAGATGGCATTGAAATCCTCAGAGAGATCCACGCGCGGATTGCGGGCATCATGCCGCGGGTCTCGTTGCAAAAGCCGGTTGGGATTTGCGGCTAACAGCTAAAGACGAGAACCTGGTGAAAACTTGGGAGTTGTCGGTACTACGCTACTCAACCAAACGCTCCGGTAAGAGCTGAAGACCATACCCATCACTGGGGTTCGCGGTGCAGGGCTTGATATGGTTGGTAAGTTAAAGAAATCATCTCCTGGTGATCATGAATACCTTCTGGTCGCTATTGACAAGTTCGGTAAGTGGATCGAGGCAAAGCAGAGAAAAGCCGATGGTGCTATGGCACTAAAATTTGTTTGCAGCCTCGTAACGAGATTCGGCATCCCACACAGCATAATCACAGATAATGGCACAAACTTTGCGCAAGGAGAACTCAAGGATTATTGCGACGAAGTTGGGATCCGGCTTGACCTTGCATCTGTGGCCCATCCACAATCCAATGGTCAGGTCGAGCGAGCCAATGGCCTTATACTAGCGGAATCAAACCTCGAACCACTGCAACAGCGGAGCTTTGGCTGATGAACTAGACTCGTGTGGGTTGCGAACTACCCTAACGAGTCAGGGTTACTCCGTTCTTCTCAGTATAGGATCATTTGTGCTCCCAACGACATCATCCATGATTCACGCGAGTTTCCGCCTACAATGAAGCTGACGAGGCTCGACGGCTATCTGTGGACTTGATCGAAGAAGCTCGAATTTAGGCGACCAACGCTCCACCATTTATCAGCAAAAGCTCCAACACTATCACAGCCGTCGAGTTCGGAACCGCTCGTTCATGGTCGGAGACTTAGTCCTCCGCCTTCGCCAGGTGAAAGATGATCACAAGTTGCAATCTCCATGGGAAGGACCTTTTGTCATCAGCAAAGTGCTACACAACGGATCTTATTACCTTGTTGATTTCCGGGAATTAAAAGACAGACCCGGAAACGGAACGCGAGAGGATCGGGTGACATATATGATGAAACAGATCGTCCCTGGAATATAGCACAGCTACGTTCTTTCCACACTTAGCGCTTTACGCATTACATACTTTGTAATATATATGATACATGATCAATGAAATAAAGCTTTTGGTTCACTCTTAGAGTCTTTTACCTCCTTTAATTTTTCATTTTTGGATCGTGTATGTTTTCCGACTAAAACCGCAGAGCTGGATCTTCCGCCTAGGCGTGTATGAAAGTTGTGATTTTCAAAATCGTCCTTTAGGACGTAAGCTTAAGTTTTCTGGTGGAAATTTTTTTCGTTGCAAACTCATGGATTCCTGGTAGCGACTTCCGGCACCTAGGCTGGGGGCTTGTTTCCGCGGTTATGGACGGACGCCATTGGGCTTCGTCGCCGCAGGCGAGCGTTTCGGGCCAAAGGTCCTCCGGCTCGTGGAAGGTCAAATGAGCAAGCCGAAAAATTAATAAACCTGCACTTGCTTGTAACAAACGAAACATGCAAATAACATATTGGATAGCAGGATAAGTTTTCTCCGCCCATGCATACGTGTTTCGTTCCTAGCTACTTAAGAATTTAAGTTATATTACAAACCCTCGCTGGGGCCAAAATGATGCATTGTTTTTTCCCGCAGGAATAAAGTTTTCACTCCTCCTTAGCCGGAGAGGTATTGCCCTTTGGATCCTTTTCCTTGGCGTCCTCGGCCGGAGACGACACGTCTTCATCGCTCTCTTCCTTCGAAGCTGCAGCGTCCTTGGGTTCCTCTTGGGGAGCATCCTTGGAGCTGGTCCAGGTGAACTGGGTTCCGGATTCCGCAGGTCGGGCCTCCGCGTCGCGCTCTTTTTGAAGTTCGGCTTCAAGGGGCTCGTCAGCAGGAAGAACGACTTTGTCGTAGGATTCTTCATGCCGGATCCTGCGCGCGATGCGGGTATCATAGCCACTTGCATCCGGAGCGCACCAACATCGCCTCCCGGAGGAACGTGTGGTTACCCGGTCAAGATCAAGCTCGAGTTATGCGCCAAGCACATAGTCAAGGTCATCGCAGGCTGCGCCTCGGGCTGATGATGCTTGTAGATCCGTCACCAGCTCCGGAAGAATGCCCATCTTCTTAACAAGTTTGCGCAGTCCGCAGGTGCGGCTCTTCTTAAGGGATAAGTTGTGGCATATCTTCCGGGAGGCGGAGATGAGATCTTTGCAATCGTCACCTGCAAGTGTAAGGAGATCGTCCTGGGGAAATAAATTCCAACGCCTTTAAGGGTATCCAAGCGGCTCTGCATGAGATAATCAGATATAAGCATGCAAGTTGAGCACAAAAAAAAATAGACATCTAGATAAGATTCCGGTTAAGTACCCAGGATGTTTTCGTTCAGCAAGTCCCAATGACGTTCTGCGGTCTCCATATATTTCCGGAGTCCATTGAGTTCTTTTTGCTGCCTCTTGATGGTTTCACTGTCAGCATATCTCTTCAGCACGAATTCGCCCTTTTCCTTGATGAACTCGGAGTTTTTCTCCGCCAGCTGCTTCTCGGCATGCTCCCTCTTTTGTTCCGCCTCCATCAGTTTTGTTTCCAACTCTTGGTACGAGGAGCGCAGGTTCTCAAGTTCTGAGGAGGTTGTGGCAAGGGAAGAGGATGCGCCTATAATGGTATAAGTCAAACACAAATTCAAGATCAGAATGTGGACTAATGACAAAAAGGGCGGAAACCAACCTTGGGCGTCCGCCAGTTGTTTGTTCAGTTCTGCATTTTCATTTTTCAAGGTTCGGATATTTTCCGCCTGACCCAGAGTAACGCGGCGTTGAAGGGCAATGTTCTTATGCGGTTCGAAATGCGGCCTTTTTGTTCCTGTAAAATAAGATCAGAGCAGGAGTAAAAATTCCGCCTATAACAGTGGGTTCCTTTGAAGCATTATTGCGGAACCTTTTATAATACTTGGGGGCTCTGTGACAATTTAAAAATCTCTCCGAAGTAATCTTTATAAGCATTTAAGCGCTAACTAGTATTTAGTTTCCGCCTACATGCTTGGGGGCTACTGGGGAGTACCTTTTGCTTGTAGATGAGTTTGTCGAAGAACTGGCCGACGTCCTTCTTGAAGTCCTGAATTTCCGACGTCGCGGCATCAGGCTTCCCCCAGGCGTTGTTCAGCATGGTGTTGAGCGGGTCTTGTTCAAGCTCCCATTTCTCCGCCTCGGTCAATTTGTTGAAAAACTTGGTAGCATATGCCTTGGGGGTGGAAGTAGGTCATGGGATCTCAAAGTTCTTCGGAAATCTGGCAGCGGCGCTTTGCACCGACTCCGGTTCTCTCGAGAAGAAGTGACTTCGGCCTCTCCTTGGCCTTGTATCTGCTTCATCTTGGGCGGGGCCTTTGGCCTTAGGATCTTCTCCGCCCGCCTTCTCGCTAACCGGAATTATTTCGGTGGGTGTTTGCGGCGGGAGGGGAGATTGATCGCCTGAGGGGGAGATGGCTGAGGAGCGGTGTGGGAAGTGCTTGGCGGAGCTGGAGTAGGAGGACCAACAGCCGGAGACTTTTTCATGTACTTCGTGATGGGCTCTTGGCTGGTGGTCCGGGTGGCGGTGGTACTCGGATTTCTGCAAACAAGTGAAAGGGATTACATAAGAAACAACTTCATCAAAATAGAGATGCACCATACTCGGAAACTTACGGCGGCAGGGGATAATGGGCGCGAGCGTTTGCCGCTATCGAAAGCATTTTCACGTTCACGCTCCACTTCTTCGAGTTCGCGGAGGTGGCTTTATGGTCTTGGGCTTCTTGGCGGAGGCCTCGCCGCGGGCTCGGCCAGAGGCGGAAGCTTTGGCGCGGGGACCTTCGAAGGTCGAGGGCCGCCTGCGGGGTGCATGTTCCTCTTCCTCCTCTTCGTAAGTCCGGAACCTCCTCCCGTCGCGTCGCCGCTGGGGACACGAAGAATGGTGCGAAAGTTTTCCTCCGCCAAAGTATCGAGCTGGAGGGAATACGAATATAAGTTAGTCAACATCCAAAAACTTGTGAAGTTTGAAGAAACGAAGGAATCGGAGCTTACCGGAGGACACTGGTTGTTTGTATGGATATCCTTGATCAATTCCGGGACCGTTTGGCCCCGGCCTATCTTCACGAGCATTTTGATTCTCCTTTTGAGGGAGTCAGCCGGAAGGTCGTGGCGGATAGCTCGGAGCACGTCGTCCGCCCCGGTGTATGCGCAGATTAACCGCGCATTATACTGCAGTGGCTGGATCCGCCGGGTGAACCAGCTAAGAGTAAGTTGGGCTCCGGTTAGCCCGTCGTGGACTAACCAAGATATTCTCCGCGCCGCCTTCTCCAGGGTTGGGGTTTGAGCGAGTGACGGAACGAAGCTCCATCTCGCGAGTTCTTCCGAAGGCTCGTTGACGAACTTGGGCAGATCGTCGTGGATGTCCGAAACTGAAGCGTTCTTTTCATAGAACCATCCGGCGTTCCAGTACCGGATGGATTCGTTCGAATCATGTGGTGGATACATGCGACCAGGTCGGAGCATGAACGTCATGCTCCCACAGTTCAACATTGCTTTGTCCTTCGTCTCCTTCTTCACTCGGAAGAAAAACTGCCATAACTTGACATCTGGTCGGATCCCAAGATGCCCTTCGCAAAGAGTTGCAAAGTTGGAGAGGAAGAGGTATGAGTTTGGGCAGATGTTGTGGGGCTGAAGCCCGTACGTGTTGAGGATGGAGAGGAAAAACTCCGAGCAGGGGAGCGATAGCCCGCGCTCCACCCAAGCCTTGGTCATAACCACTTCACCGGCTCCGGGCTTGGGGATGTCGGTGTCGCGTATGAAGCTCCAGTGGGCGGAGATCATACCCTCGTTGGAGCTCTCTAAGCTCCACATCGGTGGTTTCGCATGGCCACCATTGACCCGCTCTCCTTCGCGGATCAGGGCCTTGGAAGCCCTCTTGTTTTCCGCCTCCTGCACTTTGGCTGCCATAAAGCTTGACCCTCAAGTTCTTCACTGAGCTCTTTGAGGGAGGGGATCCGGCCTGGAGCGGTGTTGGAAGATGCGGAAAATGGTTGAGCTAGCGGATGTCGGAAACATATGGTGGTAGATCGCTATGGGATCCGGGCGATTGGTTCTAGAGGCGGGATCAGGGCTACTCGGAGGAACTACCGGTGCGGTGTGGTGAATCGATTGGCATGCTTCCGGCTGCACCCATGCAAATTATTTGAGTAATCGGAATCTACGCTACACTTCTTCTTCTACAGGGCCGGTGCACTTACCGTTAATGGCGCGGTGGTTCTGTGGAACGCCGGCGAGGTTGTGCTGGCCAGACTTGCCGCGTTGCGCCTCAAAAGACCACGAATCGGCCGCGGAGGAAAAGTCCCGATCAAACACGCGGAACTCGGGTCGAGGCAGACCTTGGAGCGGCGGCGGGGGAAGCTCTCCGTGCGTGAGTTCGCCGGAGTTCAGATCTGGCAGGCGGTGCGGCGCGAGGAAGAAGATGAAGAGAAAGATGCGGTGAAAGAATGGGAAGTTACCGCGCGTAGGGGGTATTTATAGACCTCGCGCGGAGATTTGTGATTCGGATCCAACGGTGGAAGGCGAGCAGTCTCGCCGTTGGATGCATGACGTGTCTTAGGTTAAAAGCGGTAAAACGACGTGGAGGTAACTTAACTGCGCTCCGAAATTTCCGGCTAAAGATTCGCGTCTCTGAAAATTTGCGCGGGAAAATAGGAAGTTGTGCGCGGAAAGATGAAAACTCGGATTACATTATTGAAGGAGAGATGATTTCCGAGAAGATGATGTCGGAAACAAGAAAGTTTGGAAGCTCTTCAAGATTCTCTTCGGTTCCGAGTTGATTGAAGTTGGAGGAATGATGAATCTCGGAGAACTTGGGCTACTTGTTGTGGGTATACTTTATGGGTATATCAACGACATGGCCTGGATCGGCGCCGGGTGGCCTGACGGTGATGGTGGCATGTGGCCTATCGGGCGGCCGATTCTTGTTGATCATGAAGGATGAAGTCCGGCCAGGAACGAGGCGGATCTCAACCGACCTATGAAGGAGGCCGGATCGTGGAGGCCCATAAAGTATCCGGATCCGGCACGGCAAGAAGGAAGGCGGATCCTTGACATACACGGCAAGATATTGTACGTAGTTAGGCAACTTGTATTCGGCTAGGACTCTCCATGTAAACCCTAGATCCGTGCGCCTATATAAGCCGGATCCGGGAGCCCTAGAGGCACAACCACAGCCATTGTAACAACGCGCAGCCCGGATAGTCGGACAAACGACAGCCTGTCATTGTGCGTGTTCGAAGTGGGTAACTCGTCTTCCGTCCGAGGACACTCCGCCCTATGGCTCCTACTTTTTTTCCCCCTCGTGAGGATCCCTCCTCCGAGGTACCGTCTACTAAGCAACGACAATGATACTTTCACGTAGATTCTTTTATGTATGGCTCCACGCTAATATCACCATGTCCATACTCAAGAGAACACGATCGCAACTAAATTTCTGGGCCTCCATTTGGTGATGGCATTATAATGTTGTCTGTGCTCAAGCGTACCATCCATGTGGACAGTGCATGCAAGATCACAAGCGTACACGTCATCTCCAATCAGTCAAACTTGACCTATTTGATTGAAAACATAGGAGTCCATTTTCCTTCTTCATCCAGAAACAATTATCCCCTCACAGCTGGCTGAAATCCTCTACAAGAGCATTGCCTCGGCATCACAAATTGCTTCCGATGCCGAAGTGATCATACTTTCCTGTGATCAATTTTACAAGCATCCAACAAAGAGAACTCACAATTAATTATTGGCGGACAAAGATTTTGAAAGCATATGTAAAGTACCTGTCACAGGCCCTAGCTATGAAGTCAAAGTCATCCCTAGCTGAAATCTGAATCCATCCACCACTTGCCTGCACATTAAGGCATTTTCAATAATTAGGGAAACTATCCAATGGCACATCTTAACAACAAAAGAAAACATACATCTATTTCTTCTTCCGAGAACTCTCAGGAGGTCTCCATGTCTATATATTAAGGTAGAAGAGAGTTGTTTCATAAATCATCGGCGCCACAAGCGGTACCGGCTGAACTCCACCCCTAGCACTCTTCAGGAATAACTCTTACTAACCCACCTCCACCTACAAGTTGCCCCCTACACATAACCTTTATCTTTTCATTTACAAGCTAAACACACTGCTATTTCGCTCCAACCAAATTAAGCGCAACGTGCAGAGTAACACCGAGTTGTAGCCTGAGCAGAGGTTCGTGGGAATTCTCTGTTGGCAGTTGGACCACCACTCAAGAAGGCTGTCACTCACCACAGGCATGAAGTGTTGACACCCGATCCAACCTAGCATGTAGAACCAAACTTCTTGCGCGAAGGGGCACTGAATCAGTGGGTGTTCAATATCCTCCATGGCTTGGGCGCAAAGAGGACAGGCTGATTGGTGCGGGAGGCCATGCCGCGCTAAACAATCTGATGTCCAGCAGTGATTTCTTCATGCAAACTAAGCAAAGAACTTGAATTTCAGAGGAACCCATGGTTTCCAAACCAGAGATAAACCAGAGATGACCAGCCAGTCTTCCTTCAAAGGCGATTTTGTATGCAGAACTGCAAGAATGGCAGCGGACGCAGTCCATTTCCAAATCCACTTGTCACATCCCTGTTCGAGTGGAGGGGTGGCTTCAATTGCTCTCCATAGAGTCAGGAATTGCAAGAGAGCAGGGACAGAGATACTCCAAAAGATCCTTCGTCCATCACCGATTCACCGTTCTATCCCGTCGAGCTGCTGGTTTGACAAAAGCACACAGATCAGGTGCAATTTGTTTAACTCTCTGCCCATCTATCCACGGGCCCTGCCAAACAGAGTCGACTTGCCATCCAGGCCATGCATGAAGATCACTCTTGCTTCAATGGAAACTGCCAAGCCCACTTGTGCCCATGGTAGCGAGTCAGAAGTGTGCGCCTCCCATAGCCACTTAGATCACAGCGCATCAGCATCATTCAAAATCTTCAAATAATGCAGGCCAAGGCCGTCAAACTCCACCGAAAGATACATGTATATATTCCAAGTACTGAATGGCGCAGATGCTTAGCTACTTAGCTAAGGCTGTTTGACCATGCGATTCCTAGGCTCTTCTAAACTTTTCCTTCTTTCCCGCAGATTGAAGGATCAGCTTAGCTCAAAGAAATACTTGGTTATTTTTGCTCTTCCTATGGTGTAGAAGCTTAGAAGCTAGAAACCTATTTCTTGTTGGTGCTTCACTCCTTCTGGTCCTGTTTATTTCCTTGCTGGTGCAAAATCAAAAGCAAAGCCATATGCATCCAATCCTCATCAGATGGGGACACGAGAATATTTTCAAGTTCTCATTGTAACTTGGTTTAGGCCCAGTTTTTTTGGAGCTTTTGAGCAGCTTAGAGGTGAAAATAAGCTTAAGCTCAAAAGAACTCGATTTTAAGCCGTTTTTAAGGACAGCCGTTTCTCACCAATTCATCACGATTGGAGGAAGCTGGGTACCCCCAGCTTCCTGAGTCCAACCGAAACGGTACACGGTGCCGCCCCTAATTGTTTCTCTATTTACGTCAAAATGGCACCGCGCTGCCCTGTGGTTTGACCGAAACGTTTTTCTGATCCCCACCACCACCCGACACCTCCTGTCTCCTCTCCCTCAAAACGAGCAGCATCCTAGGGTTCCTCTTCCACACCTTTGCCGCCGCCGCTGCAAGGAAAACTCCGGTGGCCGCTCAAGCCACCTCTCGCCGCTAAAACGTTGGCCTCCTTACCTCGGTTCCGTTTCTTGGCATAGTGAAGGCAGCGGCCACCTCCTACCTCGTCGGCCACGATCGAGTGGAGCTCGAGCTTGCCGGCCGATGCACAACCTGCTGCGGCTGACCGCAGGGCTGCCCATCGTATCCCAAGGGGAAGAGCTGGGCTCTAATGATGTATCCCGGTCTCTCCCGAAGCCTGTGTTTTTTTTATCTACCCAGCCCAGATTCCATTCGTTCTCATATAAGGATATGGGAGATGAGGATCTGAGGCATGATGTCTATTGATGGAGCCTTTTTCCATTGGACCCGTTGTATGTGAGCTAATTCAAAGGCTCCAGATTCAGAATACTACAACAAGTTCTTGGAAAATGAGAGAATTCATAAATCATACCAGCTCATGACAATTATACCAGGTCCACTTCTATTTGAGTTGTAATCAACTAAGGACATTGCAGACTTTTCACGATAGAACTAAGACAATAAGCTAGGACAGGAGAAGCCAAAAAGAACTGGATTGCAGTTTCTCACGAGCTTAATTTCACAACGGTTTCCCTGGGAAGCTCAAGCCAAGGTGGCTTATGCACAAGCCGAAGCTCAAAAGAACTGGGCCTTAGTAATTCATGGGCATGAGGAAAATTGCACTACCTACCAAAATCAGCTTTCTTTTGCATAAACCATCTACTACCTTCCAGCAGTAGCAGCAACAGTACATATGTGCTCATCAGCCACAGCGATTGTGAAAGACTCGAAGACAAAATTGTTATCAGGTGATCTCATGGGTGTATTTTGATGAAGAATTTGAAGAGCAAAAGGTTAAGAGTAGGTAGAACACATGAAATCAGTCTTGCACAACTGAAACCCGAAAACTAAAGAAGGAAAGGTTTCGGAACAGATCTATACCAGTTATTAAGTGCATATGCCTATAAGTGGGCACCAGCTGCCCACGGCGCCGCCAGCCCATCCACGGGCATCACAGAAAACTCACGGGACTCTCACGGTGCGCCCGCTATGGCCGCCACATCAAGACTTCCATCCATGGCGATGGCGGCAGGCGCCATCAATGGAGGAACTCCCCCACCCGCTGCTGTAGCTCCGCCCCTCTGCCCCCCGCCATTCCCCTTCTCCGACCGCCTCCAGCCCGTCCGACGAGGTCCATGGAGAGCCACCCGTGTCCGGCGAGGTCCGCAGGTTGCTAGCCAGGTCCTTAGTTCACTGCTGAAGAGCCGGAAGAAGGTATATAATCTTGTTCTCTCTCCTCTTGCTAAAATTCCATCTTGTCCCTAACATCGTTTCATTCCTCATTGTTGGGAATCTGACCGTCTGCATCTCTATTGTGCCAAAAAAAATCAGATGGGTGATGATTTTATAGCATGTTTGTTGGAAAGATTTACAGTGTTATGGTTATGCTAAAACATCGAACCCACAGAGTTCTGATGCTTTTGGTAAGAATCTCTATCCAAAGTTTTGATACTAGTGAACTCGAGAGAGTGTTCTTTAGTTATATATGCATATTCTGGCTGGCATGTGATCTTGGAAATTTTCTCCAACCTTCAAATTTGATGTGAAGCAATACTGTTATCAGAGAATACTTGTGGAAATGATCACAAGGGACAAGCTATTAGACCATAATATCATTTGTAGTTTTAAATTTAGCAACAAAGTCATCGAAACGTCCATGATCTGATTCATAATATGGGTGAACAATTTTTTCCCTAGAAACTCGCAGTGAAAGCAACGTACTTTATTCAAAAAGGAAAAGGATAAACAATTGAAGTGCAAAAGATGGATGCACAGAGTATCTCAACGAAAGGATGCTTAAAAGGAACAAGAAAAACTTGTTTTTGGTACTCAAAGCAGAGAATGCGGTATGTGGTCAATAACATATCTTACAAGAACGCAAAATGTCACAGCGAAATACTTTGTATTCTACGCTACACAAAAATGACAAACTTGTGCATTTAAGCAGAGTGAATGGTGCAAATATCAAACCTCGTGTCTCCGCTGGACTTGCGCCAGAGTGCATCTCTTCATAGTTGATTGCCCCCATAGGACTTGAAAGGCCAGTCCCCTGGATCGAAGGGGAGTAGATAAATATTTGATACAGCATGACCAAAGGACAAAAGTACTGCAGGGAAGCACTTAATAGATCATAAATTCATACCATGTAAGCTTTATAAGATGGAGTTTGGCTACCCATTTGGGACATGTTAGGAGGAGCCTCCAAGTCCTGCATGTTGCAAATTTTAGGATACGTATGACACTAACAGGCACTAACAGTGCAGAGTATGGAATCTGAGATTTTTGGTCCAGTACACCTAATATTTTAGTAAGCTAAAAATCAATGCTGTAAACATAAACTCCTGCTATGCATGCAATAGCTTCCTGGAACTTAAAAGTAATAATGCAAACTCTAGTACTGCATGTCCTGGCAGCAGGGGTACTTATAAGATGCATGGCATGAGTTTATTCACACTTGCTGTGCAGCGTACCATGTGTTCATGAGAGAATCCAAGGACAGCAGAGATTTTTATTATATAATAATATGCTGTGTGTGGCCAATGAATGTTTTACATGATGATTCTGAATGGTAGTAGTCTATAGTTAATATGAGGCATATGTTCAAACTTGCATGGTTAAGATGGTGTCGATACCTCAACCACAACGAAGAAAATAGCGAGTTTACCTGAAACATAGCATTTCCAGATTGTGCAGAAGCATCTAAAAAAGCATACTGCACAGTAGGTTCTTCTGAGTGCACTTTCTGCTTCTTCCTCAGACCTTTTTCAATGTAATTTCTCGGATGATTTTTACTTTTCTGGTCTTTCCTCTTTAATACTTTTGCTGCTGTGCTGCTTGATTTGTCCAGGACATTTTCTGATTCAGCGCCTTTTGTGATAGAAGATAAGGCTATCTTAAGACTCTGAACATCAGGCTGTCTCACAGATGTGCCAATGCTGGTTTGTTTCTGTAGGATTTCTTCAACTTTATCACTAAGTTCCCCCCAAAACTGGTCTAGCACTCTGCAGGATTCCTCACATTCTGATGCCCGGGAAACAAGCCTAACATACTTCGGGCACATGTACTGATAGCGATTAGAAATTTCCAGTGATTTCTCTACTTGAACTTCTTGCCCTAGAACCTCTGGTGAGTTCAAAGACCTTGCGTATTTGGTCCACCGCTTCATGATGTATCTATCCGGTATATACTTTATATCCATAGCATCTAGAATTTTTAGAGCATGGCTACACAAGAAGCCGATTGTCTCAAACTTTCTACATGAGCATGAAACAGTCTGCTCCGTAGAGTTCCCATAAACTGTATACCGTTCCTCTTTTTCAACAATCGAGACAACATACTCGCGACACGGGCCACTTTCATCACGGTTCACAATGTAAGCTGACTGGAACTCCTCAAATTCTTCTTGTAGAAACTGAAATATCACACTGGTATAGACCTCGGAAGCTTGTGTCAGAACAGGAGCTCTAATTTTGAAGTGAGGCAACTTCAACCTCGAGTTGTACTCAACCTCCAGTTCTTTGTAGCGCCTGTCGTTGATCACCTTCTGAAGATGCTTCAAGAACAGAACAATATCCACCTCGGCTTTCAAATGATCCCGCACGTCAGAATTCAGGCGCTCGTTCAATTGTGTGCCTTTCATCCCAGCTGTGAAGATCCCTTTTGCATAGGGCCTAGCCCACTTGTGTTTCTCTTCAAATAACTTCTGCAACCATGCGTTACCACGAAGGTCATACTTACTGATCATAGCATCCCAAGCTGCCAGAAACTCCGCCTCCTCATCATACTCGCTGATGCACGCCTTAAACTCCTTGATGAAATCGCAGTGACCCTTAGCAAGATGATTCAGATTCCAGGTTGCGCCGTGCTTGATGTGCGACGTGCATATAACATGGCTCGTACTAGGCATCACTACTGACAGGGCCTTTGCTATGACAGCATCCTGATGCGAGAAGAAAGTCCTTGGCGCTTGTCGAGACATTGCGTGCAGGAACCTCTGGAACAGCCACTGGAACGACTCGCAGGTCTCGTCGTACATGAGCGCCAGTCCAAAGACCACAGGCTCGCCGAAATTGTTGCAGCCGACGAACGAGGCGAGATGACGGAGGCTGATGCTGTTCCTAGACACGACGTCGAAGGCGACGACATCGCCGAACTGGCTGTAGTCGAGGACCATCCTGGCGTCAACCCAGAAAACATTGGCTACTTTGTCCTCGACATCCAGCTGCACGGCATGGTGGAACGCCGGGTCGGCCAGAGACTGCTGCTGGAGGTGGTTCAGCAGGGCGGCGGCCTCTCCGTACTTGATCTCCCACTGCCGCCTAGTCCGCAGGGGCCCTTCACCGACGGCACACGCGCCGGCATCACCGTTAGGAAAATCAGGTGGTGGAACAGGGGGGGCATCCTGGAACTGGAAGGCACTGGGCACGCCGCAGGGCGGGGCGAAGAGCGGGTGGTTGTGGCGCGGCTGGAAAGCGGTGACCTGGAACCTGTCGCCGGGATTGTTGCGGCGGAGGATGAGGTGGGCGTTGCAGCCGGTGCGGGATTCAGTCAAGAAAATGGCGGCGCCGTTGTGGGGCTTGGTGGCGGCGCCGGAGTGCTGCTGCTTGTGTCCCTCGCGGGAGCAGGCTAGCTTGCAGGAGGTGACCTCGCCGGTCTTCCTGCTCTTGTTGGTGTAGCGCTTCCGGACGTTGAAGCCGACCTTGAAGGCGTAGTGGCGGTAGAACTCGTACGCCTGCTGCTCCGAATCGAACTCCATGTCCATCCGCGGCGTGTAGTCCTCCGGGCGGGCGGAGGTGGCGCTGCTGGTCGCCGCAGGGGAGCTACGGGAGACGGTAGCTGCCGTAACCGGAATAGGAATGGCGGCGGCATTTCTGGAGGGGGGCTTTGGTTTTCGTTTTGGTTTTGGTGGTGATGGTAATGGCGCGGTGGTGATTGGGGATTTAGGTTTTGGCGCGGCGGCCTTGTGAGTGGCTGAGCTTGAGCTTGAGCTTGAGCCTGATACTGAGGCGGGGGGAAGAGGATCTGGTGGAGGAATGGGAGCTGGAAGGTGCCCGGGGTCGGAGGGGGAGCTCATCGCCGGCGCGGCGACGGGAGGGGGAAGCTTTGCGATGCGGTTTCTGCGACAAGGAAAGCCGCGTTCCCTCAAAGAAGACGTACCACAAGCCTGGACATGTTTCAATATTGCTCATACTCACAAGAGTGAGGGCATGGCGCGACGCAGCTTTGACCAAGGGCGCGACGCAAATTTACCGGGCCATCTTTGCGGTAGGTTTGCGTCTCTGTGGACGCTGCGCAACGTGTAAAGTGTCCGCTCGTGTTTTCATCGGGCTCGCCTCGCCTGGCAGCGAGTCTGCATCGAGGGCACCGCTTCGGCGGTCAGCGCTTCGCGTCGCGCCGCCTCTTCTAGCTGCAGCGGGCGCGGTGGTGTTGCGCCGCCTTCCATGGCATCGTATCTGGCGCGCCGCCCTTAAAAGTCCACCCTGCGTTCGCCCGCTCTCGCTCGCAACACCTCGCAGGCGCCATGGGAAGAAGAACGACTTCGAGACCTCCGGCAGCAAGCAGAGGTGCCGCTCCCCGTCACGGTGGTGAGGCTCATGCACGGCAAATGGTTGTCGTGCGACAGCCCAGTCCGCGTGCAGCCTGCGGTGGCGGCTCAGGCCGCGGGTGCCCATCCCTTTAGTCCTGCGCGCGACGATCGAGCGCGGAGATGCGGCGAAGGAGCGGCTGCGCGACCTCGCGCCGATCGGCGTCGCCATCGACTCCCACGGTTGGCGTACGTATTCGCCGACGGAGACGGATAGGCGAAGAAGAGCGGGCTTCATGGCGCGAGGATTTTCCGCGCGGCGCACCGCCGACTCGTCCACGAAGACAGGAGGCGTCGACGCGTCCTCAGCAGGCGCCGACGCGTCCTCAGCAGGCGCAGTACAACGACGACGACGACGACGACGCCTATGATGCCTACAACGACGACGACGACGACTACATCGAGGCGCTCGCCTACCATAACGAGGAGGTGAAGGACGACAGCGACGACTACGTTGCGGCCGTCTTCCACGAATGGCAGCAGCCATGGCGGAGGGCCGCTTCGAGTTCTCGGAGAACATGACGGACGACGAGATGGCGCTCGGCGTCCTCGTCTCCGAAGAGCACATGTGCGGCCGCCGCCGCTACGCCCAGCGTCATGCGCGGCTGTCGGAGGATGAAGCCCTTCGACGGGCGCTACGAACTCGGCGACGCCTCCTCCTCCGCCATGCCGTATCCCTGGCGCCTCCACCGCCCGCCACACCGTATCACAGGCGTCTCCACCGCGCCACGATCGCGCCACTGGCGCCTCCGCCGCCACGGCGCGGCCTCCTCCACCTCCGGCCACTGGCGCGCCGGCATACGCTCCCCGGCTGCGGCGTGGGTGATAAGCTCATCGTGCTCGACGACGAGGCGACGTAGGCGTTAGGGTTTTTTTCATGTTTTAACTATGTAAATTATGTTTAATGTTTTAAAAAATGATTCGGCCAAAAAATGCGTCGTGCCGCTGGAGCCACCCCGACGCAAAAGGACGCGCAGTCGATTTCGACCATTTCGGCCGACGCAAACGGACGCGCGCGGACGCTAAAATGCGTCGCGCCGCTGGAGATGCCCTGATGCGTTAAATTACCTTTTGGTAAAAATATTTCCAGAAGAAAAATAAGAAGGATTAACAACATCATGAAATGCTTAATCTACAAAATAAACAAAATTCGTGAATTTTTAGTTTTGAATACTAATCCTAAGCATAGCAGACATCTTCAAAAACGAGATGTATATGAAAATTTAATGGTGTATTCCTTTGGTGGACATGACCTTTTTAATAGAAATGTGAAATCCCATGCGCACATAAGAAAACAAAAAAAAATCTCATAAATGTATTCAAACCAACAAGATAAACATTAAGCCAAGACACCTCAACAATATTATCATCATATGGCATTCAAGGGTAAAAAAAGCCTAAAATCTATTAACTGCCTGGGCTCCGTGTTGTTTTAGGGAGTGCTCCCTCCTCTCGTCTGTACGATGTCGATCGTGGGACTCCAGAGAAGCAGGACCTAGCAACGACCGACACCACGCGCTTCGAGAACCCGCTCCTTCGAGAATCCCCGTTCCCCTTCTCGTCTCTCTCTCTCACAGGCTCTCACACACAGAAAGGGATCCTAGATCTCTCCGGCCATCGGGATGGCTTTTGATCCGCCTGCTTCGCTCCCATATCCTCCGCCCTCTCCCCGGCCGCCGACCGCCAGCATGATCTAGTTGTTGCTCCTCGTCGCTTCCCTCGCCCCCGCCCCCGCCCCCGCGTCTCCTTGCTCCTCCCCGCCTCCTAGAAACTTCATGGCAAAGGGGCGGCGGTCATGGAATTGGTAGTGCTCGGGGTATGAGGCGAGGCGGAATCACAGGTGCTGCGCGCTCCCGAGGCGAGGGGCGGCGCAGCGGACACCCACCTCCGCCGTGCGTTGCAGGCCCGTCTCCATGGACACCGCCGGGAAGGGCCTCGCACCCACCGCACGCCGTCGGGCCCCTGTATCCCATGGTTTGATCCACTGCTCTCCCCTCTCAACTCTGCCAAGCCCCTGGCTCGCGCCTCAACTGGGGAGTCTGGGCGTCACGTGAATCAATAGCAACTCTTATTTTCTACATCCAGAAAATATCAGATATGTAACAATATTAGTTTCTCCTAGTTCTGGTTGTAATTTTTGCAGCTGAATGTACGCCTGCAGGTCTGTAGATCAAGCCTCTGCAAATGAGGAAGAGCCCTCAGAAGTGTTAGCAGTGGGACTATTGGCGTATGCGAAAGCAGATGTGGTGGTGAAGCTAGGTGGATGGGAGTCGGACTACACGCGAGCTGTTGCGCAGGGCTGCCTCATTGCCATGAAGTAGGTACATTTGGTAGACATGAAGTAGGTAACATTTGGTAGACAAGAAGCTAGCAGGTATATACATCATATCATCAGACCGCTAATATTAGAAAATTTTGATGAGAAGTAGACAAATTTCAGTCTACTGTATTTTCGATCTTGTTTTTACATACAGAATGATGGCAAATGGAAGCGGTGGATTTTTTTTTTTTTTGCTTTTTCTACATCCTGGAATCTTGACCTGTAGGTTTCCGCTGATTTGGATGTAACAATAGTAGGTTTTCCATAGATCTAGATGTAGTTTCTATCTTTTTTGTACATCAACTGCTGTTTTTTTTACATGCTCAGTTGGAATCATGAACGCTAATATATTTTCGGGAATGTAACTTTGTGTAGTTATATTCTAATTTTTTACATGCCAATACTTATTCTGGACCGGAGGATGAAAAATGGTGGAGCTTGTGTTTTTTGTCCGTGTATTGAAATGATGTGCGTTTCCTCAAAAATGTGGATGGCTTCATGTGCGAACTGAATGTGGTCATAATTACTATTTTTGGTAGCTGTCCCTTTCAGCATTAGGGACCACTTTCCGTTTTCGGTAAATCTCCCTTTCAGACAAGGGGGGCACCGCGGTAGACTATATGGTGCCTGGCACTGTGTAGAATCGTCCAAAAAAAAGGGCATGTTTCCTCATATTGTGTTTACTCCTAAATCATCTATCCTCCCAACAAAAGTGTAAAACATGGCATGTATGTATATTTCCTACTTACTATAAAATTCGAGTTCATGGTCGTCCTTTCATCCGTTCTAGCCTTCTTCTTCTCAACCCTCACAAATGCGACCTACAAACCTATGAGCATAGCAGGAAGCTACCATCTCCAATTTGTCCCCGATAAATGAAAATATCAAAGTGAATCAACTTGACATATAACTTGAGTGAACTATGTTCCACGTTGGGCGTCTTAATTACTAGCCATATATACAAGATACTACACCATCCATTCGGGATTATAATGCATGCAAGTATTTTATAAAAACTTTACATGTCATGTCAATCAACAAAATATGAGCGTGAGATCTAAACAAGATTCCAACATCTTGCATGTAAACATAGCATAGATGGTGTTATATCATGGTCGTTACATTCTGATTCGATTAATTCTAGAGCAACAAACTAAAATTTCTCCTAGAAGGAGTCACTGCAAAACAAAAAAATCTCCATGTTCTCGAAACAAGGGCTTGACACCAAACATCTCAGGCCACTATCTTTACTATTAAGGTGAAACCCACGAATGCCTGGTGTTGTCACACATCTAGTAATTTACAATGGATTTGCCACCGCGGACTTTTTCTCTCTTATCTCTTTATCCAACCGCAACGCACTTCCCCAAAATATTTGGGGCTGTTAGATATCTCTTTCTTGAATCAAGAGATTTGTTACATGGAGCCATTTCAGATCATTTCACCTTCGCTCTCTCAAGATCAAAGCTAGAAAAACTAAGCGCCTCAATTCTCTATCCCACCTCCAACATGTTCTGAAATCCAAGCAAGAAATGATTTGTGTCTATGTCCCCCTGGTGGGGAAGCACGCCATCTGCCTCGAGTTCCGCCATGAACGTCAAGCAGTCCCCAATAATCATTGTCGACTGCACCTCGCCTACGAAGTGCCGCCGGCCCCAACTACGCCCTTGTTGTCGTCCCGCACTGCCTCCGCATCGATGCCGAATCCATCTGCCGCGGCAAGACAGCCCACCCCGCCTTCCTGCTCTTGACATCGACAGATCCCGACGCCTAGAACGGCGGTGACCTGCACTCGAACGCCCGCCTGCTCATGGTCAGCAGCACCAGCCGCGTGTCGCCGGGTCCATGGTCACCATACTCTCCAAACTCCACCCGACGTAAACACATGGTTGGCAGGAACATCCGAACAGGTAACTTCCACATCGGTGATTTCAGTTGCACCCTATATGTTTGAAATGGGAGCCGATATAAGTAAATTGATACATTTGATATTTGAACGACCAATGTAAACACGTGTTGTTTATTTTTCTCTGGAAGTGTCAGGGACATGTACTTGCTTTTTTTTTTATCTAGCTAGCTTCTGTTTGTTTGTGTTCTGATTTGTCGGGGAGAAAGGCGAACCTTTGATATAGAGTTTCTGGAAAAAAGATACGACGGCTCGAGGAAGCACTACATGGTCAGTAATGCAAAAAAAGCAAATTAAAAAGCGCTGATATATTATTTCTGATTTATACTTCGCTTCCTATCTTTCATGCATTTATCAAGACAAATTTGTGTAGAACCGTAGTTGATGGTACATCTGGGCATGGGCAGCCCGGCCCGGACGGCCCGGCCCGAAAATCCCGGGCCGGGTCGGGCTTGCACTTTGGGCCGAGCTCGGTCCTGAAATCTGAGCCCGAACATCGGGTCGGGCCGGGCTTTTTTGCGCGTTTTACCCTGGTCGGGCTGGGTCAGGCTTTGTGCACGTTTGGGTCGGGTTCGGGCTTAATTTCCAGGCCCGACGGTCGGGCCGGGTTGGGTTCGGGCCTGCCTTTTTACCGTCGGGCTTTTTGAAGCCCAGCCCGAAACCCGGCCCGGCCCGAACTTTGCCCGGGTGTACTTGATGGATGGTTTTCGGCTATTGATTTTTTTTCCTGATACGCCATGACAAAACTATGACTGAATATATGCAGGTTTTATCTCCTTTGACAATTTTTATGTTTGCGTTCGAGGGCATAGTAGTGGTAAAATTATTGGTTGCCGTAGTACTGATGTAACGGCTGATTGTCATCTCCGTCTATATAATGTTAGCATGAGTAAAATTCTTTATTACTTACTCAAATAAGAAGTTGTTATCACCAGATTTTGGCCAAATCAGGAGATGGGCCGTAAGTGAAGATGGGCTTGAAGGATATACGCGTGAAGCATCTTTGAAGCGGCCTTGCACAAAGAAGTTTGGGCTAGATTGCCCGTGTATCTGTAAATATAGTAGATTGTATCTTAGTTTAGAATTAAAAGATAGAGTTTAACCCGTGCACGGTTAGGTGCACGCCCAAATTAGAAAGTCCCTTGGACTATAAATATGTATCTAGGGTTATCGGAAAAGGAGAACAATCACGTTCACAACAAAAAACCAGGCGCATCGCCACCCCTTCTTTCGAGGGTTTCTTAGGGTAAGCATCATGCTGCCTAGATCGCATCTTGCGATCTAGGCGGTCAATTTATTCGTTATCTTGTGTTACTCGTCTTTGAAGCATTGTTGATGGTGAGTAGCACTATTTATCTTAGATGTTTTGGGGCTTGCATGGATGCTTTTCTCGTGCATATTTGCTTAGCCATGCCGTCCCTCGATATCAAACTGCCCTTATACCTATCTAGGTGTAAGGGCAGCACCTTGCTTGTTCGTTATTTAGTAGATCCAATCTGTTATAGTTGCTCCTTGATTCTTCAAGGATTGGTTTAATATCTGTATGGTTAGGCCTTGCAAACGGGTTGAACGATCCGGTGGTACGTAAGGTACGGTTTGTTAGTCCTAAGAGGGATGTTCCGGAATTAACTTAACGTTGGTTTTTAGGCCTCTTTTTAGGGTTAGTTTTCCATTATCTTTCGTGTCTATTAGGCTCAACTACGCGTAGGATGTTCCGATCATACGGTGAAAACCCTAAACTGTCGTAGATTGGTTTAGCTTTATATTGATCAAGCAGGAGCCCCATGTCATCGTTAACCCGACGAGAATGATGGGGCGATCGGCTCTTTGAGCCGATTCACAGGGCAACCTGAGAGCCGATCGGGCTCGTATTTAATGTTTACGTGTCTGCCATGCAGGAACTAATCGAAGCAATCCAACACCTTCTGACCGGGTATAGGTATGCCCCTGCAACCGCCAGGTCGTGTGCCGGAACATTGCGGAGACGACGTCGAGGGACCGGGGGCCCCCGACTGTCTTGGAAGCCTCCCGGCTCTTCGTGTTGCTTAACCACTACTCGCCGGTGGGTTTTGGCAGGCAACACATTCTGGCACGCCGGTGGGTGATACGTCTCCAACGTATCGATAATTTCTTATGTTCCATGCTACTTTATTGATGATACCTACATGTTTTATACGCATTATATGTCATATTTATGCGTTTCCGGAACTAACCTATTGACGAGATGCCGAAGTGCCAGTTCCTGTTCTGCTGTTTTTGGTTTTGAAATCCTAGTAACGAAATATTCTCGGAATTGGGCGAAATCACGCCAGAGTTCCTATTTTCACCGGGAAGCCAGAGCGAGGGGACCGGAGGGGCCACAGCCTACCACACAGCCCTGGCGCGGCCAAGGGGGCCGCGCCCCCTGTTGTGTCGTCGCCCCGTCAGCCCTCCGACTCCGCATCTTCGCCTATTTAAAGGTCCACGACCTAAAACCTCGATACGAATAAGCCACGGTACGCGAAACCTTCCCGAGCCGCCATCGCGAAGCCAAGATCGGGGGGACAGGAGTCTCTGTTCGGCACGCCGGGACGGGAAGTGCCCCAGGAAGGCTTCTCCATCGACACCATTGCCATCTCCACCGCCATCTTCATCAACGCTGCTGCTCCCATGAAGAGGGAGTAGTTCTCCATCGAGGCTCGGGCTATACCGGTAGGCTATGTGGTTCATCTCTCTATGTAGTTCAATACAATAATCTCATGAGATGCCTTACATGATTGAGATTCATATGATGATGCTTGTAATCTAGATGTCATTATGCTAGTCAAGTGGGTTTTACGTATGTGATCTCAGGAGACTCGTTGTCCCACGTGTGTAAAGGTGACGATGTGTGTGCCGTGTGGGTCTCTTAGGCTATATTTCACAGAATACTTATTCATTGTTATGAATGGCGTAGTGAAGTGCTTATTTATATCTCTTTATGATTGCAATGTGTTTTGTATCACAATTTATCTATGTGCTACTCTAGTGATGTTATTAAAGTAGTTTATTCCTCCTGCACGGTGTAATGGTGACAGTGTGTGCATCCGTGTTAGTACTTGGCGTAGGCTATGATTATGATCTCTTGTAGATTATGAAGTTAATTATTGCTATGATGGTATTGATGTGATCTATTCCTCCTACATGGTGTGAAGGTGACAGTGTGCATGCTATGTTAGTACTTGGTTTAGTTGTGTCGATCTTTCATGCACTCTAAGGTTATTTAAATATGAACATTGAATTGTGGAGCTTGTTAACTCCGGCATTGAGGGTTCGTGTAATCCTACAATGTATTCATCATCCAACAAAAGAGTGTAGAGTATGCATTTATCTATTCATTATGTGATCAAAGTTGAGAGTGTCCACTAGTGAAAGTCTAATCCCTAGGCCTTGTTCCTAAATACGCTATCGCTGCTTGTTTCTGTTTTTGCGTTACTACGCTGCATTACTACGCTTGTTTACTTCCTACAATATTACTACCATCAGCGCACGCCGATAAGCTATTTTCTGGCGCCGTCCTCTGCTCATATTCATTCATACCACTTGTATTTCACTATCTCTTCGCCGAACTAGTGCGCCTATTAGGTGTGTTGGGGACACAAGAGACTTCTTGCTTTGTGGTTGCGGGGTTGCTTGAGAGGGATATCTTTGACCTCTTCCTCCACGAGTTCGATAAACCTTGATCCACTTAAGGGAAAACTTCTTGCTGTTCTACAAACCTCTGCTCTTGGAGGCCCAACACTGTCTACAAGAATAGAAGCACCCGTAGACATCAGTGGGACCATCTTCCGCAACAACCACGTCAACATCCGAGATGGCGGAAGAATCGATCAAGTACGAAGATCTGCCTGCTGAGCACAAAAAGAAATATGATGATCTCAAGGCCATCTTCGAAGCCGATCTCATCGGCTCTTTCGAGAAGACCCGTTCGCACGGCATTAAGTTCAAAGGGTTCCAACCCGAAGGCGCGTTAGAGGGAGTAGATCTATCTCTCCCTTCGGAGGAACGTGCAGAGCCCTGCGAAATCAACTATGCTGTGGCTCATGCCCTACATCGGCATTGAGAGCACGGTGAACACTTTGGAGCGTGTTGCGCTTCGCGTGGTGCAAGAAATCATGAAGCATCGGTATTCTCCATCAGGACTGCTCTAGGAACTCATCGGGGAGAAATACCGTTCTACACTAGGCCACCAGTGGTACACGTTGGCAGCTCCACAGCAACAAGGTTCACCAGCATACGTCGTCTACAAGGTCGGAGGTGATCTGGCGATTATCGTTCTTATATGAACCGCCAAAGGAGATCTGCATGGATACGTGTGCACATACGTGCGGGCCTGCAACAAGCTGGATGAGCGAGGTTACACCGGTGTTGCCACAGCGGGAGAGGGATTGCCACGCGGGAGGAAGTTGGAGGCGGATGCGGAGAAACGGCGTGGCTAGCTAAATATGCCACGGAACAAGTCATGAAAGCTCAACCTCTGCAGCTCCTCGTGGATCGGATCGGTGCAATCTTGAGAGACCGGTTCGGTATCTGCCGAAGAGAGAGAGTAATTGGCTATTCAAGTCGTATCCTAACGAGTATGACCTAATCCCTACCGCCTAAGTATCGGCTCCCTGACTTCACAAAATTCGGTGGATCGGAAGGATCTAGCTCAATTGAGCACGTGAGCCGATATTTGGCACGGTTGGGCATGGTCTTGTCGGACCAGCTCGTGTGAGGTTCTTTTCACAATCTCTCACGGGTCCAGCCTTTGGGTGGTACACCTCGTTGCCAGTTCGGTTCGAACATGGAAGCGAGATGGAAGAGCAATTTCACGTACAATATCATTCGAAGCTACGAAAGTGGCATTGCGATCGACTCGAGTTCGGCAAAGGCGAGGGCGGTGTCTGGCCATCCATTGGGGCCAGTCGGGAGCCGTGTTATTCGGTTAAGCTTATGCGAAGAAGCGATCAATGGCGATAACAGGCTTTGTCAGCGCCGCTCAAAGATGTGACCTTCAAGCCGACTACAATTCAGCGCATATCGTCGAAATTGACATCGTATGAACAGCGCCACCCAATTGCAGGACAAGTTCAAGCGCGTTGCCACGATCGAGATGGAAGAAGATCAAGATTCTGCAGAAGATCGGGAAGTCGCTGTAGCTGAATGGACTCGGGGAGCAAAACCCGTGTCCTGCAAGTGGGTGAAACAACCAGGGCCTGCAAAAGGGTTTGACTTTGATTTAAGCAAAAGCGGAGCAAATTTTTTGATTTGCTGCTGAAGGAAAAATAGAGAAGTTACCGAAGGCCACAAAATCCCCCGTTACAAGAGATGAGCGGTGAGCCAATGCCAAATGGCATCACCACGTTCACCCAGCCATGCCAAAGTCTTGCGGACAGATTCAAATGGCGATAGAACAAGGCCGATTACTCTTCGGTCAGTTTGCCATGAGGGTTGATACGAATCCATTTCCTGACGTCAACATGGTGGATCTCGTTCCTTTGCATAAGACGCGAGCCAGGTTTCTCTTTTGATATCAACATGGCAGGGCTTGCGGATCGCCATAGCAAGGATAAGCCGAGAGCGGTCACTCATGGCAAAGATAAGGAGGCCAATCCACGCGCCATTTGACATGATGAGACGGTACTTGACGAGAGGAAGAAGTGAAGCGTGCGGTATCAACGACCCTCTCCGCACATCTCCTTAACAAATATGAACAGCATATGACCGACGACGCTACGACGTAGATGATGAGAGATATCGTCGATCTGATGCGAGATGACAAGAAGTATCGTCAATATGATAGAGACCAAGAAAGGGTATGAGCGTCACGCTAGAGGGAGGTCAAGAGAGCAAGAGAACATGGATAAGCATTGGAGATGTCCTTTCTTCAAACACTGGCTGGGACTCGGGGAATGAGCCGATTGCCAACAATCGAGAACTGCCCAGAATGTGAAGAGGAAGGGAACAAATGAAGTTTCGGTGTTCAGCGTCTAGGACCTCTCTCACCTCAGAATAAACGAGCTGAGTCATCTCGAGATGAAGACTTCGAGAGTCAGAAGAAGAAGATAGATATCACCGGCCAAGGTGGTGTCCTGATGGACTCAGCCACTCCCAAAAGCGAAGAGTGCGGCGGCTACGAAACTTGGAGGAAGCCGAGGCGCAGTACTTGTACACGTTGAGGAAAGCACGGCGATTTGGCCGTGAAAATTCAGCAGACGTTGGAGATGGAGACTCGCCCACCAAAGAAAGTGTGGCGACAAGCGAGACAAAACGTGCGGGGCATCGGTGATACAAAATGGTGTTCATCCTTGCGTCGGAGTTTTGTGCTCCAGGAGGAGTGTCGGTGGCACGGTTGTTGCGGTCCACGACCGATTATCTTTGAGAAGCCACGAGAGAGGAGCTACACTGAAAGCCCTATACTTGAAAGGTTATATCAATGGGCAGCCTATCGGCAAGATGTTGGTTGACACGGGAGCGGCAGTCAATATAATGTCGTACTCCATGTTACGACGTTTGGGACGTTCCAATGAAGATCTGATCAAAACCAACGTCACACTAAGCGATTTCAACGGCCAAGCGTCAGAAGCCAAGGGTGTCTGAACGTAGACTTAACTGTCGGCCGAAAAACCATCCCTACGTCGTTCTTCATCGTCGGCGGCAAAAGCACTTACGGCATCGCTAGGAAAGGGATTGGATCACGCTAAGCTGTTCCATTCCATCCACAATGCATCGGTGCATCATACAATGGGATGGAGATGAAGTGGAGGTTGTTCATGCAGATGATTCGATCGAAATCTCTTTGGCCGCCATGAACATCTGGGAAGCAAACGACCAAGAGCCGCTCTCGGAATCAATACGGACGGCTGTGAGCGCATCGAAGCTTCAAAAAACGGGGTGAGCTGGTCTTATCCTTGGCCTGCGAGTAGCAAGACCCAAGTCTATGGACGTACGTGGCGAGGCCGATCCTGCGATCGGCCCCAAAAATAAAAAGCAAGGATCTCACCTCAGGCATGTCACGTAGCTATAGCGGAGAACCAAGAAGTTGTGAACCCTCGTTAAATTGCAACTGCAAGGGAGGCGATTCTAGCAATCGGCCAAATTGCCTCAACATGCCTTCTTTTGTGTTCAACATTGATTGCGAGGCGATGGAAAGCTGGGTATGGGTTTACATCAGGTGATGGTAGAAGAGATTGACATTGGTCTGGGATAAGCCAGAGCATTTATCGCAAAAGTTGGATCCACGGTGAGGAGCCGATTGATGCCCTGTTGAAAGAGTGTTTCGCATGGGATTATACAGGTGAAGTATAGACCTTTAGTACACGATACAAGCGCAAGGGGCGATTCCGACAATCGGCCAAAATCATCTCACCACACTTGCTAGTCTGTTGTGCTATTTAGCATGGTGAGTGGTGTGACGGCTTATAGTTGGTGGAAAGCGATATCTTCAATCACTTGAAGGATTCGGCTCGGGGGCATACACACGGAGAAGGTACGAGACACGAAGTATGTACCCGGGAGGAGTCGATTCATGAAATCGATCGGCTAATATAAAAAAATCGAAAATAGAAAAAATTTAAGCACGTAGTGCTCGGACATCGACTTAAGAATAAAAGACGATGCACAACCATCGACTCTAGAATCTGAGTTTGAGCTGCCCATGAGCGAGCAACGTCACCACGGGCCAGAGCTTCAACGGCAGCGTCACTGGGAGTGGGGCTGGATTTCTTCAAGGATGTTCTTCACCTCCTCATAGTTTCGACCAATGTTTCAATGGGTGAAGAAAGCGAGCTTTGAGGCGTTGGAGTTGGGCAGCGATGAGTTGGGACTTGGTTCATCACTCTTGTGGAGGCGGCTCGATAGGTCGGGGTCGAACGCCGCAAGCTGAGAGATCACAACCCTTACAAACAACAAGAGCAGCATAAGCATGCGAATCAGGGTAAGGGCGGAGCCCAACAAAGGGAGCATACCTCTCCTAGGACCATGGGAACGGCCGATGACGAAGCAATCGGGCATGGCGTTTTTCTGAGGGTTTGGCCAAGGTGGCGACTTGGTCGATGTCACCTTTAGAGGTTGTTACGTCGAATTGTGGAGGGCATCGGGACTTCATCAACATCCCCATGGAAGTTTCATCAGTCGCAAAGATGGTGAGCCGATCGGAGCAGCAAAGCACAATGCGTCGAAAGATGGTGCCCTGTTTTGATGGGACGGAGGGGCGAGCAGTTCGGAGGCTGACCTTTCTTGGAAGCCGATGGTGGCACATTTGGCTGGTTTTGCGTGGTGGTGTCCTCGAGGTGCCCGAGCTTGAGCCTCGTCGGCTGGACTGCGTCTCCTCGCTGGTATTATCTTCGGTAGAGGTCTACAAGAGCAGGATTAATGAACCAACATGCTATTAAAGCTTAGAAGGATGTGCCCTTCAAGATTTCTTGGCAGCCTTTCTCTTGCTATTCTACCATGATTGAGGCTCGGGGGGTGGCCCTGAAGATTCTTTGCTCTTGGGAGCCGATTTTGTTGGAATCGGCTGGCTCTGCATTACAACCTTTTCGAAAGGTGGTGAGTTCTTGCAGAAGAGAACCACCGGAGCTGGTGGGAGGAATTTGAAGAGGGAGCCATCATCATTGATAGGCTCTGGGCCATCTTGTTGCTGCAAAGAAACAGAGCAGGGTTATAAACATCACTGTAAACTATCACAAGGAAATTTGTGGGCAAGTGGTACCTGTTCGTAGAAGTATATTCACATCAAGGTTTCAGCAACGGTCCTAGAGCTCTCTGAGGCATTAATTCGAGTTTTGCGTTAAATCCAACAGTACGCTCAGGTGATTTGGAGTCTAAAATCCAAGGTTTGCGCGGCTGTGGGCTGGACCTGTTTGATTGGAAGTTTGGGATCTGAATTTGAGCAAGGGTTGCAAGTTACCGTTTGAGGGGATAACTGAATTGACATGTCTTGCAATTTATCGGGAAGGACTGATGCGTTGCCATCGGCTCATTGAGCATTGAGCAAGTTGACAATCGTGAAAGTCGGTATGAGGGAAATCGGCTAAATTAGCATAAAGGAGATCGGCAAAATCAAATTAAAGAAATTCTTCATTGATAATGGGGTTTCTTACATCAAAGAGCTGATTGCCCTCAAAAGGAAGAGGGGTACATTGCCCCATCTACTACTGCGATCCTATGCTGAGATCCTATCTATGGGCCGGCGCTGCCCTCGTGCCGCCGTCGTCGGCGCGTCCACTACTCCCGACGGGCTCGTCGTCGTGCTGCCGCGGCCGCCGGCGGGGCCTCGTTGTCCTCGTCCTCCTCGTCGACGTCGTCATTGTCGAAGTCGCTAAGGTTTCGACGGGCGCGCTTGGCCGGCGGCTCGGAGGAGGTGTCGTCCTCTCCTCCTCTTCTTCGCCTCCTCCTCGGGAGGTGAAGTCATCGCAGGAGAAGCGATCGTCATCGCTCTCCTCCTCCGTTTCCCCGTCGGCGAGGAAGCGGAGGTCACTCTCCCCGTCGGTCGGGACTTGTCGTCCTCAGACCAGACGGAGAAGTCGTGGCTGGCCTCGTCCCCGTCTTCTAGGGCGCGGCGAATGTGGTCCGCCATCGGGACCCACTCCGGCGTCGGCTCGCGGAGGGGGGAGGATTGGACGGAAAGACCCGATGAAGCGGAGGAGGAAGAAGAAGAAGAAGACATGGTGGCAGAGGAGGGCTTTTGGAGTGCTAATGCGAAGAGGCTGAGGATGCGGCTAAATAAAAGGAGATATAGTGGAGATTTAATGCTCAAGCAGTTTTCGAGGATGTGGTGCCAAAGCATCCAAATCGTGCGAGAGAAGTTGAAGGCAAGTCATGATGAAGAATACTGTGACGGTTCTGCTCTGCCACGACATGACCCTTCGAAAAGAAAAAGCAGAGTGGTTTTGAAATTATCATTGCCAAAACCAGGGGGCATGTGTTATCACCAGATTTTGGCCAAATCAGGAGATGGGCCGTAAGTGAAGATGGGCTTGAAGGATATACGCGTGGAGCATCTTTGAAGCGGCCTTGCACGAAGAAGTTTGGGCTAGATTGCCGTGTATACGTAAATATAGTAGATTGTATCTTAGTTTAGAATTAAAAGATAGAGTTTAACCCATGCACGGTTAGGTGCATTAGAAAGTCCCTTGGACTATAAATATGTATCTAGGGTTATCGGAAAAGGAGGACAATCACGTTCACAACAAACACAAACCAGGCGCATCGCCACCCCTTCTTTCGAGGGTTTCTTCCGGGTAAGCATCATGCTGCCTAGATCGCATCTTGCGATCTAGGCAGTACACGTTTATTCGTTATCTTGTGTTACTCGTGCTGAAGCATTGTTGATGGCGAGTAGCACTATTTATCTTAGATGTTTTGGGGCTTGCATGGATGCTTTTCTCGTGCATATTTGCTTAGCCATGCCGTCCCTCGATATCTAGCTGCCCTTATACCTATCTAGGTGTAAGGGCAGCACCCTGCTTGTTCGTTATTTAGTAGATCCAATCTGTTATAGTTGCTCCTTGATTCTTCAAGGATTGGTTTAATATCTGTATGGTTAGGCCTTGCAAACGGGTTGAACGATCCGGTAGTACGTAAGGTATGGTTTGTTAGTCCTAAGAGGGATGTTCCGGGAATTAACTTAACGTTGGTTTTTAGGCCTCTTTTAGGGTTAGTTTTCCATTATCTTTCGTGTCTATTAGGCTCAACTACGCGTAGAGATGTTCCAATCATACGGTGAAAACCCTAAGCTATCGTAGATTGGTTTAGCTTTATATTGATCAAGCAGGAGCCCCATGTCATCGTTAACCAACGAGAATCATGGGGCGATCGGCTCTGAACGATCCACGGAGCAGCTTTGAAAGCCGATCGGAGCTCGTATTTAATGTTTACGTGTACGCCATGCAAGAAACTAATCGAAGCAATCCAACACCTTCGACCAGGTATAGGTCGGTGGCACGCCACTGCAACCGCCGAGGTCGTGTGCGGAACATTTGCGGGACGACGTCGAGGGACTAGGGCCCCCGGCAGTCTTGAAGCCTCCGGCTCTTCGTGTTGCTTAACCTTTGCAAATCGGTGGGTTTTGACGAAGAGAAGTAGATTTGAGTAAACGACATGGCCTCTATGTTGCATTACTCAAAACTTATCCTGGTTTTGTTATGTTCGACATGAGGATCGGGGAAATGCAGTTCATTGACGATCCAATATTTTGTATCCAGCGGCCTCAATCTCTCATGTCTGTGCTCTATCTCTCCTTTCTTTCTACTGCCATCTATCTTTGTTTCCATATTATATTACGCCTTGCGGCCAAATATATTGAAAAGGTGTAATTTATCAGAATTATCAGCTTTGTGGCTATGTACTGAAATAGTAGTTCGCCTGTTTGTACGATGTTTCTATGCTATATAGCATTTTACAATGAAATCGAGGGCTTTGTCTGTTTTCTGTTTATCTGATTTCATTTGCAATGAAATGGGGGGCTTGGCCCCTCAATTCAAAAAAAGAGCATTTTACATTATTTTCTTTCATATTTGTATCAATAGTGCATCGAATAAATATTCAGTGTCTATGATTCATGCCATATAGAATTTGCACTCGTTTCCTTCTTCAGTCTATACTCTATAGTAAAGATGTAGATGTAGATGTAGATGACAGAGCATGTTCTTATCAGTATATCCACAATCATCTCTAAATGAATGTGGATGGATCAGGACAACTATTTACATATTTCATTTATGATAGTCCCTCATACACCATGTCCTTGCACGTTGAACTCTACAGTGAGGTGAGTCAGGCAGCACCCGATCAGGCAGGGTGGCCGGTAGTGCTGGAGCTTGGGAGAAAAGGCTGGGGGAGGAGGGGGTGAAATGCAAAATATGAGGATTTGGGGAACAAATGTCCAAAAAAGTTTCTTCCAAGCTGCTCCAAAACAGAATTCCTTCATAGTTTGCTAGAAAGCCGAGGGCGGTGCCCCCTTCGATGGCTACGCCAGTGGCTTGACGCATCCATGGCTGCGAGATGAGTCCCATCGCAGCGATCAGAAAACATAGTTTTACAGATTTCCATATAGTACTGGCGTTGATAAGAATAAACTCGAGAATGTATACAATGCGATTGTGGTTATGCTTAATGCATTTTTTATATATTATAGGCATGTAGTACTGTCAGGTAACGAAAATGTTTTGAGCCCTTGGGGATTGGCATGTCTGATATGTCTCCAACGTATCTATAATTTCTGATGTTCCATGCTTGTTTTATAACAATACCTACATGTTTTGCTCACACTTTATAATGTTTTTATGCGTTTTCCGGAACTAACCTATTAACAAGATGCCCACGGTGCCGAGTTCTGTTTTGTTATTTTTGGTTCCAGAAAGGCTGTTCGGGCAATATTCTCGGAATTCGACAACGAAGACCCAACATCTTATTTTTCTCGGAAGAGACCAGAACAGAAGGAGAGTCGGAGGCGGGCAGGGGAGGGCCACCGGACCATAAGGCGGCGCGGCCCGGGCACTGGCGCACCCGACCTATGGTGAGGGCGGGGAGCGCCCTCTGCGTCGCCTCTTCGCCTATCAGACCCCTTTCGACCTAAACGCGATACGGATTGTGAAACTCGGAAAGACTCCGGGGCGCCGCCTGTGCGAAACTCAATTCGGAGGCCAATCTCATTCGACACGCACCGGGACGGGAAGTGCCCCGGAAGCCATCTCCATCGACGCCACCGCCTCCATCATGCTCCGTGAGTAGTTCCCCATGGACTACGGGTTCTAGCTGTAGCTAGTTGGTATTCTCTCCCCATGTACTTCAATACAATGATCTCATGAGCTGCCTTACATGATTGAGATTCATCTGATGTAATCGGTGTTGTGTTTGTTGGGATCCGATGGATTGTTACATTATGATTAGTCTATCTATATAAGTTTGTGAAGTTATTGTTGCTGCAATATTGTTATGTTTAATGCTTGTCACTAGGGCCCGAGTGACATGATCTTAGATTTAAGCTCTATACTTATTGCTTAGTTGTATCTACAAGTTGTTTGCACATGTCTGTCCGGAACCCGAGGCCCCAAATGAGAGAAATTGGGACAACCGGAGGGGAAGGCGTAGGTGTGGATCACATGTTTTCACCAAGTGTTAATGCTTTGCTCAGGTACTCTATTAAAGGAGTACCTTAATTACCAATAGTTTCCCTTGAGGCCCGGCTGCCACCGGCTGGTTGGACAAAAGATGTTGTACAAGTTTCTCATTGCGAGCACGTATGACTATATATGGAAAACATGCCTACATGATTAATAGACTTGATGTTATGTCTTAATGCTATTTCAATCCTATCAATTGCCCAACTGTAATTTGTTCACCCAACACTTGTTATTGGAGAGTTACCACTAGTGTAGATAGCTGGGAACCCCGGTCCATCTCTCATCATCATATACTCGTTCTATATGTCATTGGAAGTAGTATCAACTATTTTCTGGTGCCATTGCTCTCATGTTACTGCTACTTTGGCTATTTTTGTTACCTTTGCTCTCATATTCTACTTTGCTTTCACATCACCCTGTTACTAGTGTTTTTCCAGTGCGGTGAATTGACAACTCGGTTATAAGGCTTATAAGTATTCTTTACCTCCCCTTGTGTCGAATCAATAAATTTGGGTTTTACTTCCCTCGAAGACTGTTGCGATCCCCTATACTTGTGGGTCATCAATGTCCAATTCGAATTTTATCCATGATCTACATGGTTTTACCTCTGGGCATTTAACTAGGGTTTTTCCAGCTCTTCTGGTGACATTTGGATATAATTCATCCATGGATCGATATTGTGAAAATTATCACTTGGTGTGCATTACCAATTCACTTTGTTTTCAGCCCGTTGTGAATTTTCCAAATTGTTGTGAAAAGTGACCTTTTTTTCTCGAGAACCCGCAGGAGATCTGCGCGTCATTATATTAAGATTACGGGACGGACCACGATGTCCAAACACCAAGAATACAAGAAAAACCTGGCGAACCACCCCTCCACACCCCTTTGGGCGCGGAGACGACCCAAGGCCAGACTAAGCTAGGTGATCTCTCCCCTAGGTCTACCTCTACAAGCAAGCCACGGACGCCATTCGTCTAGGATGGAGTTGAGGACCGTTGTCATCGGTGCGCTCACCCTGTCGAAGACTATTGCGTTCCGCTCCAGCCAAATGTGACGCAGACCTAGCATGATCAAGGAGTTGGCATTCCTCCTGTCCGCCGTCGCGAAACACTTGCGTGCAACCACCACTCATTGATCCCTGAGCCCTGGTGCGGTATGATGTTGGGCAGGCTAAGGCCTTGGACGAGCCCAGTCCACGCTCCGGCCGTGAAAAACTGACCTTCTTTGAATCTGCTAGGCACACCTGAACTCAACGATTGAAGTTGGAGGCGCCAATTCCCTGACATTTGTTTTTCTCTGATCACTGGCAAGATGAATATTCCTGCATGCTCAGCCATGTAGTAGAAAAAACCCTACTTTTTTCATATTCTAAAGACTTAATTCTTGTTGTCTCGGATATCAATGGTTTTGTTGGTTGATGTCTATGGTTTTGTTAGTATTATCGGGAGGGTCAGTGGATTGATACTTCAAAAATAGGAACAAAGCTATTGTTATCGGCTCCTACATTCTGATATTTTTTGTTGGAGTTGCAACTAATCCATTCCAAAACTTTCTGCCACACGTGCTCTTGAACTGGTTAATTTGGTTTCTGTAGTGCACAACGGCATGTGGCTCAAGGTAGCATTATCAGACTACAATATTGCTATATTGGTGAAGTTCTGTTGTTCATTCAGTTCGTGCCCACATAGTTTGTTCAAACAAGATAAATTTATACTGTAGTTGCAGATAGAATTGTGTAGATTTGACAAATGAAAATGAAAAGGGCATACCCAGTACTGAAAGCGCCCACACATTATGGGGTTTGGAGAAGAGTATTTCTAGGCAACCTTTCCCTTAGTGATGGTGAAGCTTTGTTGGGCATGCTGAGCACCATGGCCATGGCCAGCGCCGCCTCATCCCCCACGCAGAACCGCTGGAGAGATGCAGGGGAGTAGCTGGACGCGAGCCATGCCTCTGCTCACCACGCGCGTTGACCTTGGCCCACCCCTGCTCGCCGGCCACCCGTTGCCGGCCGCAACGACTTTTTTTTACAGTACCACGAAAGTGCCCTGAAGGTGGGGCATCCGCGTGCAGCAGGAGGCCGTCATCGAGGAAGGGGATTGTCGTTTAAAATATTAAATTTTTGGGTGGCATTTTGCAAAAAGTTAGAAAGTTGACATCTACGTTGGAATGTCATGCAGGGTTAATAGCGCACCACATCAGCGAGCACGCCTCTCTAAGATGAGCAAGTAACACAAATGAACACAAAGCGGTTTTTAGGTACCATACATCATGTATTTCAAAGATCGGTGACTATATCAATTTCCCTCTCTAAGTTGCGGTATCACAAATGCATTTTACTTGAGAAGAAATTATTTAAAACCGTGGCAACGCACGAACATTCAACTAGTCACTCTATAAGCGTCCTAATTGATCAGAGCAGCTGCAAGTTTCGGTTTTATGCAACCTAAAATAAACATTGAGAAACATTAGGAATATTTAACACGGATGCGATATGCCAAATAATGCTCTATTAGACGGAAATCTTGTTATAGTCCATGTCCATTTCACAAATCAGCATGAAATGAAATTGCTACTCCCCGGTTAAAAATTTAAGGGGATTATGTGAAGGTAGGGATTTCACCCAATCCCTGAGGGGATTATCCCCCACTAACCCCAAAAAAAATTAATACCAAACAAGGCCTTAGAGTGAGTAGAAAAATATGTTTCTGCAAACATAGGCAAAACCTAGACGAAATTCACTGGAGATATATGCGTATTTTATTCGATCTTTTCATGGTGTTATCACCGGATTTTGGCCAAATCAGGAGATGGGCCGTAAGTGAAGATGGGCTTTGAAGATTACACGTGGAGCATCTTTGAAGCGGCCTTGTACGAAGAGTTTGGGCTTAATTGCCCGTGTATCTGTAATATAGTAGATCGCATCGTAGTTTAGATTAAAAGATAGAGTTTAACTCGTGCACGGTTAGGTGCACGTCCAAATTAGAAAGTCCCTTGGACTATAAATATGTATCTAGGGTTATCGGAAAAGGAGAACAATCACGTTCACAACAAACACAAATCAGGCGCATCACCACCCCTTCTTTCGAGGTTTCTCCCGGGTAAGCATCATGTTGCCTAGATCGCATCTTGCGATCTGAGCACAACGTTTATTTCGTTTACCTTGTGTTGCTCGTACTGAAGCGTTGTTGATGGCGAGTATCACTATTTACCATAGGTGTTTTGGGGCTTGCGTAGATGCTTTTCTTGCATATATTCTTAGCTATGCCGTCCCTCAACATCTAGCCCTTACACCTATCCGGGTGTAAGGGCAGCATCTTGCTTGTTCGTTACTTAGTAGATCCAATCTGTTATAGTTGCTCCTTGTTCATCAAGGATTAGTTTAATATCCGTATGGTTAGGCCTTGCAAACGGGTTGAACGATCCGGTAGTGCGTGTTTGCTAGTCCTAAGAGGGATGTTCCGGGAATTAACATAATGTTGGTTTTTAGGCCTCTTTTAGGGTTAGTTTTCCGTTATCTTTCGTGTCTATTAGGCTCAACTACGCGTAGGATGTTCCGATCATACGGTGAAAACCCTAAGCTGTCGTAGATTGGTTTAGCTTTGTTGTGATCAAGCAGGATCCCCATGTCATTGAAAATCCAACATGAACCATGGGGCGATCGGCTCTTTGAGCCGATCACAGGGGCAACTTGAGAGCCGATAGGGCTCGTATTTAATGTTTACGTGTATGCCATGCAGGGAACTAATCGAAGCAATCCACACCTTCCTGGCCAGGTATAGGTCAGGTGGCACGCCCTTGCAGCCGCCAGGTCGTGTGCCGGAGCATTTGCGGGACGACGTCGAGGGACCAGGGCCCGCTGCCGCCTTGGAAGCCTCCCGGCTCTTCGTGTTGCTTAACCCCTGCTCGCCGGTGGGTTTTGGCAGGCAACACATTCTGGCACGCCCGGTGGGACATCGGGACAATCTTCCGCAACAACCATGTCGTCATCTGCACCTCAGATTGCGGGAGAACCAGTCAAGTATGAGGATCTGCCTCCTGAGCATAAGAAGAGATATGACGAGCTCAAGGTCATCCTGGAAGCCGATCTCATCGGCGCTTTCGAGAAAACCCGTTCGCACGGGATCAAGTTCAAAGGGTTCCAACCCGAAGGCGCGCTAGATGGACTAGATCTATCTCTCCCTTCGGATGAACGTACCAGAGCCCTGCGACAGGAAGTCAACTATGCCGTTGCTCACTCTCTTCATCGGCATGCTGAGAGCTTGGTGAATACTCTGGAGCGTGTCGCGCTCAATGTGGTGCAAGAAGTCACGAAGCACAAGTACTCTCCGTCAGGTCCTGCTCTAGGAACTCACCAAGGGGAGGTACCGCTCTACACAAGGCCACCACTGCAACACACGTTTGTGCTCCACGCGGCAAGGTTCCGCGGCGTACGTTGTCTACAAGTGGAGGTGATCCAGCGACTACCAATTCCATGAGGCGCCCCGAGGACCACATGGATACGTGTGCACATACGTGCCGGACTACAACAAGCTGGATGACCCGGAGTTCACAGCGGAAGGACCGCCACGGCGGAGAGTCGGCCGGAGCGAAACGATTCGAGCGGATGCTAAGAAACGGCGTGGCTAACTAAATATGCCACCGTACAAGTCATGATCGACTTCTGCAGCTCCTACGGTGGATGAGATCACCGCCATCATGAGAGACAAGTTCGGCATATTGCCGAAGAAGAGGATGATCGGCTATTCCAAGCCGTATCCAAACGACTGATCCTGCTGCCACCTAAGTATCGGCTCCCCTGACTTCACGAAATTCAGTGGATCAGAAGGACAGTTCGATCGAGCACGTGAGCCGATACTTGGCACGGTTGGGCATGGTCTCAGCTTCAGATGAGCTACGCGTGAGGTTCTTCTCGCAGTCTCTCACGGGTCCAGCCTTTGGGTGGTACACCTCGTTGCTACCAAACTCCGTTCGGACGTGGAAGCAGCTAGAAGAGCAATTCCATGAACAATACCATTCAGAAGCCACGGAAGCTAGCCTTGCCGATCTGACCCAAGTTCGGCGAGACGAGAGAGGCATATCGAGTACATCCAGAGTTCGGGACACGTCGAGGAAATGTTCGGTTCGCCTAAGCGAAGAAACGATCAGCCGGCGGTAGCAAGTTATCGGCGCAGCTCAAAGATCGACCTTCAGCCATACGATTCAGCGCACATGGTTCAGAAGTTGACTGCATATGAACAACGCCATCGAGAATTGTACAGGGACAGAGCTGCGCGTCGCCCTCGATCGAGGCAGACGAAGATGAAGATTTCGAAGGAGATCAGGAGGTCGCCGTAGCTGGTGGACTCGGGGGGGGAAACCCGTGTCCTGCAAGTGGGTGAAACAACCAGGGCCTGCAAAGGGGTTCGACTTCGATTTGAGCAAACGGAGCAGATTTTTGATTTGCTGCTGAAGGAGAAGCATTTGAAGTTGAGAAGGTCACAAAATCCCCACGCCACAAGAGATGAACGGCAAGCCATACTGCAAGTGGCATCACACGTTCACCCATGCCTGCTTTGCAAAGTCCTTCGCAGACAGATTCGGATAGCGATAGAGCAAGGCCGATTACTCTTCGGTCAGTTTGCCATGAGAGTTGACACGCAGCCGTTCCCGGAGGTCAACATGGTCGATCTCGGTCACTGCATAGACGCGAGCCAGGTTTCTCGTTTGATATCAATATGGCAGGGCTGCGAGATCATGGAGGATAAGCGAGAGGGCGTCGCTCTCGGCAAAGACACAAAGAGGAGGCCGATCACGCGACCGGCTGACACGAACAGACGGTATTTAGCGAGAAAGAGGTGATAAGCGTCCGGTATCACGACCACTCTCCGCACATCTCCTCAACAAGTATGAGCAGCGTACGACGGCGTCGGCGCTACGACGAAGATGATGATAGATATCGTCGGTCCGATGACAACAGGAAATACCGTCGACACGAAGGGTGCGGCCGTCACGCGAGAGGGAGGTCAAGAGAGCGAGAGGGACGGGATAAGCCTGGAACTGTCCTTTCTTCAAACATTGCTGGGACTCGGGAATGAGCCGATTGCCTACAATCGAGAACTGCCAATCAAACAGAAGAAGAGGGGAACAAATGAAGTTTCAGTGTTCGAGCGACTAGGACCTCTCCCACCTCGAACAAACGAGCTGAGTCATCTCAAGATGAAGACTTCGAGTCAGAAGAAGAAGATAGATATCACCGACCAAGGTGGTGTCCTGATGGGCTCAGCCACTCCCAAAAGCGCAGTGCGGCTAAGGAACTTGGAAGAAGCCGAGGCGCAGTACCTCTACACGTTGAGGAAAGCACGACCCGATCTGGCCGTGAAAATTCAGCAAACGCTGGACGGAGGCTCGCCCACCAAAGAAAGTGTGGCGACCCAAGCAGACAAAAGCCGATGCAGGGACATCGGCTGATACAAACATGGTGTTCGTTCGCCCGTCAGAGTTTTGTGCTCCGAGAGATGAAGAGGTATGGTGGCGCAGTTTGATTGCGGGCCCACGACCGGTTATCTTCGAGAAGCCAAAAGAAAAGAGCTACAGGCATCTCAAGGCCCTATACCGAAGGGTTATATCAATGGGCAGCCTATTAGCAAGATGCTGGTTGACACGGGAAGCGGTCAACATAATGCCGTACTCCATGTTACGACGTTTGGGACGTTCTTTGAAGATCTGATCAAGACCAACGTCACGCTAGCGACTTCAACGGCCAGCCGTCGGAAGCCAAGGGTGTTCTGAACGTGGACTTAACTGTCGGCCGAAAGACCATCCCCACGTCCTTCTTCATCGTCGACAGCAAGAGCACTTATGCTGTGCTGTTAGGAAGGGATTGGATCCATGCTAATTGCTGCATCCCATCCACAATGCATCAGTGCATCATACAATGGGATGGAGATGAAGTGGAGGTTGTTCATGCAGATGATTCAGTCGATATCTCTTTGGCTGCCATGAACATCTGGGAAGCAAACGACCAAGAGCCGCTCTCTGGAATCAATCTGCAGACATTGTGAGGCTGGTCTTATCCACTGGCCTGACAGAGTAGCAAGATCCGAGTCTACGGACGTACGTGGCGAGGCCGATCCCTGCGATCGGCCCCAAAAAATAAAAAGCAAGGATTTCACCTCAAGTAAGCCACGTAGCTATATCAGAGTACCAGGAAGTTGTAAACTCTCAGTAAACATTGCAATGGGAAAGGAGGCCGATTCTAGCGATCGGCCAAAATCATCCTCACCATACCTTCTGCCGGTGTTCATCAATGATTTGGCAGGCGATAGGAAGCTGGGATATGAGTTTACAACAGCTGACGGACTAGAAGAGATCAAAATTGGTCCTGGGGATAAGCCATGGCCAACATTTATCAGCAAATAGTTGGATCAACAACTGCAAGGGAAGCCGACTCCAGCAATCGGCTAAAATCAGTCTCACCACATTTGCTAGTTGCCATGTTTTTAACATGGTGATTTGTGAGACAAGCCTGAATTGGCTGAAAAGCCGATATCTTCAATCACTTGAAGGATTCGGCTCGGGGGGCATACACACGGAGAAGGTACAAGACACCATGAAGTATGTACCCAGGGGAAGCCGATTCATGAATCGATCGGCTAATAAAAAATCGAAAATACAAAAAAATTCGGCACAGCCGATGCTCGGACATCGACTTTAGAAATACAGAGTTTAAGCTGCCACTTGATCAGGCCTCGTGATTGGCCAGGGCTTCAACTGCAGAGTCATCGTCAAGGATGGTGAACTGATCTAAGCAGCGAATCACAAGGATTGAGCCAGGAGGAGTTAAAAAGCCGTGGCATGAGAAGCTTCTTGGTTCGGAGAAGGGATTTTCTGGTCCTGTTGAGCCCTTGTGGTACATCAAATCCTGGTGCTTTCCTGGCAGTTACCTTCCTTGCTGCTATTCTCGCCTTGACTGAGGCTCGGGGGGCAGCTGCTTCTGAAAATCCTTTGCTCTTGGGAGCCGATTTCGGTTAAAATCGGCTAGCTCTGCACCACAATTGTTGTAAAACAGTGGTGAATTATTGAAGAGAAGAACCGTTGGAGACGGTCTAAAGGATTTGAAGAGGGAGCCATGATCATTGATGGGCTCTGGACCAGTTTGTTGCTGCAAAGAAATGGAGCATCACAAGGACAGTTGTGGGCGAGTGGTGCCTGTTTTGCAAAAAGTGCTAGCTTCAGCATTCGAGTTGATCCAGCGACAGTCCTAGGGCTCTCCTGAAGGCAAAGAGGATCTGGAAGAGAAGGATGCGGCAGAAGAATGTCTGAAATTTAAGTTAATGGGGAGACTGGACATTATTTCAGGAGTTTTGCCGCTAAGTCTAACATTCCATTCAGTTGGATCTGCATTTACAAGATCTGGGGTTTGCACGATTGTGGCTTGGCCCTGTTTGACCAGGAGTTTAGGAGTCCGGATGGATCTATCTTGAAGTTTATCATGAGAGACCGATGCGTTGCCATCGGCTCTTTGAGCAGTGACTTCGTTGAACAATCGGCCAAATTGACAAGAAAGCAAAGGTGATTGAGAGAAATTTTCTTCATTAATAAGAGAGGATTTTTACAATGAAGAGCCGATTGCTCAAGAAAGGAAGAACAAAAGAAGAGCCGATTGCTCAGGGACTACTAATTCTACAGTGCTAATCCTCGCTGGCCTCATCGTCGGCGCCGGAGCCGCCGTCGACGCTGCTTCCGGAGACTTCCTCGTCGCTGCTACCCAGGTCTTCGGCCGGAGCCTCTTCTTCCTCGTCATCGTCATCATCCTCACTGTCCGCCCAAGCGCGGAAACGCTTTGTCGGCGGATACCCAGCGGAAGAGGAGGAATCATCTTCCTCCTCTTCTTCTCCTTCCTCGTCGTCATCATCATCCTCGCTGTCCGCCCACATGCGGGAGCGCTTCGTCGGCGGGTACCTGGCGGAGGAGGAGGCCTCTTCCTTCTGTACTTTTTTCTCCTCCTTGTCGGAGGAGATGGGGTTCGCCCTGGAGTGGAGGTCGTCTTCATTCTTTGGCGAAGATTGGAGGGAGAGGCCTGAGGAGGTAGAAGAAGAGGAAGACATTGCTACAGGGGAAGAGGGTTTTTTGGTGCTGGTGGACAGAACAGAGCAAGGGGATGAAGTGGCGAACCGTCCGGCACAGATAAATAAAGGGGATCAGAGATTTAATGCTTAAGCAGTTTCGAGGATGTGGTGCCGAAACCGTCAAATCATGCAGAGAAGTTGAGAAGGCAAGGCGTCATGATGAAGAATACTGCGACGGTTCTGCTCTGCCACGACATGACCCTGATACGTCTCCAACGTATCGATAATTTCTTATGTTCCATGCTACTTTATTGATGATACCTACATGTTTTATGCACATTATATGTCGTATTTACGCATTTTCTGGAACTAACCTATTAACAAGATGCCGAAGAGCCAGTTGCTGTTTTCTGCTGTTTTTGGTTTCAGAAATCCTAGTAAGGAAATATTCTCGGAATTGGACGAAATCACCGCCCAGGGTCCTATTTTTGCATGAAGCTTCCAGAAGACCGAAAGGGATAAGAAGTGGGGCGACGAGGCGCCGCCACCATAGGGCCGCGCGGAGGGGGCCGCGCCGCCCTATGGTGTGGGCCCCTCGTCGGCCCCTGACCTACCCTTTCGCCTACTTATAGCCTCCATCGCGAAACCCAGTGCTGAGAGCCACGATACGGAAAACCTTCCGAGCCGCCGCCATCGCGAAGCCAAGATTCGGGGGACAGGAGTCTGTTCCGGCACCCTGCGGGCGGGGAAGTGCCCGGAAGGCTTCTCCATCGACACCGCCATCTCCACCGCCATCTTCATCACGCTGCTGCTCCCATGAAGAGGGAGTAGTTCTCCATCGAGGCTCGGGGCTGTACCGGTAGCTATGTGGTTCATCTCTCTCTATGTGCTTCAATACAATAATCTCATGAGCTGCCTTACATGATTGAGATTCATATGATGATGCTTGTAATCTAGATGTCATTATGCTAGTCAAGTGAGTTTTACTTATGTGATCTCAGGAGACTCCTTGTCCCACGTGTGTAAAGGTGACAGTGTGTGCACCGTGTGGGTCTCTTAGGCTATATTTCACAGAATACTTATTCACTGTTATGAATGGCATAGTGAAGTGCTTATTTATATCTCTTTATGATTGCAATGTATTTTGTATCACAATTTATCTATGTGCTACTCTAGCAATGTTATTAAAGTAGTTTTATTCCTCCTACACGATGTAATGGTGACAGTGTGTGCATCCGTGTTAGTACTTGGTTTATGCTATGATCATGATCTCTTGTAGATTGCGAAGTTAACTATTGCTATGATAGTATTGATGTGTATTATTCCTCCTACATAAGCATGAAGGTGACAGTGTGCATGCTATGTTAGTACTTGGTTTAGTCGTATTGATCTATCTTACACTCTAAGGTTATTTAAATATGAACATTGAATTGTGGAGCTTGTTAACTCCGGCATTGAGGGTTCGTGTAATCCTACGCAATGTGTTCATCATCCAACAAAAGAGTGTAGAGTATGCATTTATCTATTCTGTTATGTGATCAATGTTGAGAGTGTCCACTAGTGAAAGTCTAATCCCTAGGCCTTGTTCCTAAATACTGCTATCGCTGCTTGTTTACTGTTTTACTGCGTTACTACTGCTGCATGTTTACTTCCTACAATATTACTACCATCACCTGCACGCCAGTAAGCTATTTTCTGGCGCCGTACTACTGCTCATATTCATTCATACCACTTGTATTTCACTATCTCTTCGCCGAACTAGTGCACCTATTAGGTGTGTTGGGGACACAAGAGACTTCTTGCTTTGTGGTTGCGGGGTTGCATGAGAGGGATATCTTTGACCTCTTCCTCCCTGAGTTCGATAAACCTTGGGTGATCCACTTAAGGGAAACTTGCTGCTGTTCTACAAACTTCTGCTCTTGGAGGCCCAACACTGTCTACAAGAATAGAAGCACCCGTAGACATCAGACCCCTCGAAGGAAAAACAGAGTGGTTTTGAAATTATCATTACCAAAACCAGGGGGGCATGTGTTATCACCGGATTTTGGCCAAATCAGGAGATGGGCCGTAAGTGAATATGGGCTTTGAAGATTACACGTGGAGCATCTTTGAAGCGGCCTTGTACGAAGATTTTGGGCTTAATTGTCCGTGTATCTGTAATATAGTAGATCGCATCGTAGTTTAGATTAAAAGATAGAGTTTAACTCGTGCACGGTTAGGTGCACGTCCAAATTAGAAAGTCCCTTGGACTATAAATATGTATCTAGGGTTATCGGAAAAGGAGGACAATCACGTTCACAACAAACACAAATCAGGCGCATCGCCACCCCTTCTTTCGAGGGTTTCTCCGGGTAAGCATCATGCTGCCTAGATCGCATCTTGCGATCTAGGCAGCACAACGTTTATTCGTTTACCTTGTGTTGCTCGTACTGAAGCGTTGTTGATGGCGAGTAGCACTATTTACCATAGGTGTTTTGGGGCTTGCGTAGATGCTTTTCTTGCATATATCTGCTTAGCTATGCCGTCCCTCAACATCTAGCTGCCCTTACACCTATCCAGGTGTAAGGGCAGCATCTTGCTTGTTCGTTACTTAGTAGATCCGATCTGTTATAGCTGCTCCTTGTTCATCAAGGATTAGTTTAATATCGTATGGTTAGGCCTTGCAAACGGGTTGAACGATCCGGTAGTGCGTTAGGTATGGTTTGCTAGTCCTAAGAGGGATGTTCCGGGAATTAACGTAATGTTGGTTTTTAGGCCTCTTTTAGGGTTAGTTTTCCGTTATCTTTCGTGTCTATTAGGCTCAACTACGCGTAGGATGTTCCGATCATACGGTGAAAACCCTAAAGCTGTCGTAGATTGGTTTAGCTTTGTTGTGATCAAGCAGGATCCCCATGTCATTGAAAATCCAACATGAACCATGGGGCGATCGGCTCTTTGAGCCGATCAGGGCAACCTGAGAGCGATAGGGCTCGTATTTAATGTTTACGTGTCTGCCATGCAGGGAACTAATCGAAGCAATCCACACCTTCCTGGCCAGGTATAGGTCAGGTGGCACGCCCTTGCAGCCGCCGGGTCGTGTGCCGGAGCATTTGCGGGATGACGTGGAGGGACCAGGGCCCGCTGCCGCCTTGGAAGCCTCCAGGCTCTTCGTGTTGCTTAACCACTGCTCGCCGGTGGGCTTTGGCAGGCAACACATGGTTCATAATGACATACAAGAGATTGTAAGATGAATTAAACATATTTTTTGAAAGACAAAATTCTAATGGCATATTTTCATAGTGGTAACTCTCTAGTTATAATTGCGTCGGAAATTCGTCTTGGCTCCCGGGAGCATTTGCTCCCGAATTTTTGGGGAGCAAATTTTTTTTTCAAAACTTTTCAAAAAATTCCGAAAAAAATCATGCACGTACCTGACCATGGCACGCACCACCTTGTGAAATTTCGCTGCGAAATGTCATCATATGCGTCCTGAGCAAAAATGACAAATTTCCAGATCTGAGATTCAAAATTTTGGATCTCATTTCAGAAATTTGTCATTTTTTCCCAGGGCGCATACGATGACATTTCGCAGCGACATTTTACACGGTGGTGCGTGCCATGGTCAGGTACGTGGATGATTTTTTTGGGAACATTTTGATAAGTTTTCGATTTGTTGTGATTTTTCGAAAAATCCGGGAGCAAATGCTCCCGGGAGCCAAATCGCCGCTCCCTAATTGCGTAAACTAAATTGTTACTATGCATGAGAACGTGTTTGAAGTTTTGCAGCTTGAGTTTTGATATCGACGACTTCATGCCAATGCGAGAGGGGGATGATGACCTTGTTTATTCCTTGCGTGTCCTCGACTCTTTTTCTCGTATCGTTCCAATATATGGTATGGACAATGATTTTTTTTAGATGTTTCGGCGGTGTTCCAAATAGCTACGTACTACGACCATATATTCAAGAGAATTGCATGAATGTGTCGAATCCAACAGTGCATAGCTTTGATCATTATAGTATATTTCTGTCACTCGCTAGATCCGACATCAATCGTTGTTGGCGTTGTTTGTCCTTAAACGAAACTTGAAGGATGTACTTATCAATCCATGCAGCGGTTAATTAATAAGGATATGCTAATTCTCAATTAGGTGAGAATTAACTTAGTATTCGATTAAGTTGACAACCAACAATTTTGCATCAAGATTTGTGCGCTTTATAAGTAGCAACTAAGATTTTCAGTTGCAAATAGGGTTGCAACTCGGGGTTTTTTTTTTGTTTTTTGCAACCGAGCTATTTCCAATTATAAGCCAAACCAATCTACCAGCCTCCGTATAGAAACAAATCTAGCTAAGGAATATGCTTCACCATTAAAATCTCTTCCTTCGTAACGGAAATAAGCCAATGTAAAAAAGCACATCCACGATGACCCCGACTTGGTCGTCGCTCAACAAGGCTGTAAGGCAACTCCCACCCTCTTCGTCGGTGACGGTTCCTTTCGGCCGGCGTTTGCAGGTCATCATCTACCTCTAGGCTTACATGCCAAGACGAGGCCCCTCTGCATCAGCGTTGTAGGCTCCCGGCGGCTCACCCCAAGTGGCATAATCCCCGGCGGTGAGCAGCTCGACTGCGCTGCTATGCGAAGAAACGGTGGCTCTGGAGCTGGACCCAATTGCTTTGGCTTTCCATCTTTTAGGGTCCTTGGTGCAAAATGTTTGGACTGGTTTGTATTTTCCTTTTTCTTTGTAGTCCTCCATTGTAACATCCCAAGTTTCAACAATAATAAATCAAGAGAGAGACATTTCAATTACTCAAATTTCTCAACAAACAAAAACTTTCTTATGGATATAGTGTTACATATAGTTTTATGCATAGGGTGAATTTCCTTTGTGCAATTGCCATGATGAGTGTTTAGTGATGATCAATGGTGCTTAAACCCTAACCCAAAATCATCTAACCCTAAATTGAGAAGAAAAAGGGAAATAGAAAACAACTCAATTCTCACTCACATACAATTTGCTCAAATATGCAAATCATCACCCAAGGCCACCATTGCTTGGTCTATGGTTTCTAAAACTCTTATATAACTAAAACAAGCACAAATGCATAGAAGAAACCAAATTCAAATCAAAGAAAATTCCAAATTCAACATACATATGATAATGGTCATATGACACATTTATAAAATCTTCACCACTTTGCACCCCTGCATTTCACTTTTCTTAAACCAAACTTGGTCAACCCTTGACACCTCATCCAAGACCAAGTCAAGGTGAACAACTTCTCTGTTGACCATCACTGCTGAAGTTGACTAGGTTGACCAGAAATGAATTGACAAGAAAGAACTTTGAAACAAAGAGAAGATGACCACCAATTTGAAATCTTGCAAACCTTTACCAAAATGGACACCACCATCACCATTCCATCACATTAAAGATATGAATGAAGTTCACCAAAAAGAAATTCAAAATTCAAACATTTTGTTCTTGCGGCCATTGTGTCGAACACCTGGCAGGCATCATCTCTGAATTGTGTTACACTCAATTGTCTACTGGATTTTTGCCTAAACCACTTTTAACTCGTGATGATCATCCACTCTGCAACCCCTGCATCAATCCTTGTCCTTGCTTTGGTCGATTAAAGTGAGGAAATGGCAGCCAAAGCACCATGCCGTGCACCATGCCGGCATGCCACTCATCTCTCTGGCTCCCCTCTCTCTCTCACCTTGTCCACAGCATCTACAGCACAAGGACACTAACCATGCACGGCCCTGGCTCACCCATGCACGGCATTGGCCAGAACGCGCACGCCCAGACCATGCCAGTGCACGCCAGCACGCGCGCTCACCGCACTCTGGACGCGCCAGTACACCGCGCGCTCAAGCACTCTCGCGCCCCTCTGCAAAGCCTACCACTGCGTCGAGCATCGCCGCAGCACCCTCTAGCCCGTAGACAAACTCAAATGCCCACGCCCACGCCGTCGCCGCCGTGCTCATCACCTCTCTGCCGCGCACGCCGTGACAGAGACCGCATGCGCCCGAGCCATTCCATCACGCCCTGGACGCGCTAGCTGCACCTTGAGCATCGCCATGACGACGCCTACACATAGCCGTCCTCGCTTTGCCCTTTGGAACGCCGGAGGCGCCGCGCCATGATCGACTCTTCACAGCACCCGCGGCACCACTTCACCCTCTATAAATAGCGACGCTCCGAGCCCAACTTCTTCACACAATCTCCTCCCATCTCACCACTGAGTCTTCCCACACCACTAGCTCATCCAATTGACGCCGGAGCCGCCCCAATTTCAAGATCGGAGCCGCCAGTACCCGGAGCTCGCCGTCGACGATTGACGCCACCCCACGCCTCGCCGACGGTACCAGGAGCTTCCTCGTCCTCGACAACGACGCCCAGCACCCAGCAGAGCCCCGCGGGAACCTCGGTACGCCCTCCGACCCCCTAGGCTCGCCGCGAGCTCGTCGGAATCCCGTCGGAGACGACGATGATTCTCGACCACCCGATTCGCTTCTGATCCAACGAATCATATCTCGCGTACCGCTTCGCTCATTTATGAGCCGCTGACGGGTGGCCCCCATCTCGTCAGGCGGCCCACTCGCACCAGATGCTTGTTGGGCTGTTCTGTGCAGTTTAATTCCGTTTCGGCCCATTCTAGTTTCCCGCGTGGCCCAGAAATTCAAATTTGATTTAATTCTTTTAGCTCAAATCCAATACCGATGTTAACTTCAAATTTGAATAGTTTAAAATCTACTACACCAAATTTAGCAAATTTTATATATTCAGAAAGCTAATAAAATTATCTAAACAATGCCACTGGCCTCATTTCCAAATTCGTAATTAAATTTAAATGACAAAAATAACAAGGCAAGACCTTTTCTAACTTCAAATAATTATTAAAAATGATCTACAAATGATTTTGAGTTGATTCCAACTCTCATAAATCACATTTGACATGCTCTAATTGTTTATGCAAAAACATAGTATGGTTGTTTTGCATGATCATGAACTAGGCTTAAATAATGGCTATGGAACCATTTCTAATCTATGTAACACATACACCTAACTTATTTAAATAGTATGAGAGCTATTCTCTCATTTAAATCTTGATCCTAAGTAATTCAATAAGAGGTAATGACCTTAGTCTAATGAACCTCCTATTTTATTACTTAGAGATATTAAATCATTACCATGTTAAAATTAACATGCATGAGGTGTAGCACCTCATTTAAATTTCACTCTCAAATAATAGATATGAAGTGTTGACCTTGGTCAACTAATATTCATACCTTATTATTATTTGAGGAGATTAAATCTTAATAAGATTCAATGAGAGGAAATTATTTTCTCCAAAACATTAAAGAGCTATATTATGAAATTATATTGAGGGGAAATTATTTTTCTTTAACATAAACAAAGTAAATCACCATGCTAATAAGATGTGATGCTAGCATAGGATTGTGTGCATTTTTGGTGTGTTTAGCTTAGCACTTAAGTTTGTGTGGTGATTGTATACCTCGTATTCGTGTATAGACGCTAGTAACGAGGAGTATCAAGAGGAGGAAGACTACACTCAAGAGGAGGAGGAAAACTTTGACTCCTATCCCAACCAAGGCAAGCTAATACTCTTGCAAGCCACCCTAATGCAAAGCTCTTCATGAGCAAGGCACCCTTACATTTTACTTATGCTTAAATAATCCTATCCTATGTTTTTACCTTGCAATTTATTTTGCTTATTATTTCAAAGCTTACTTTTTGATTCATGATTCACTTGGTCTAGAATAGAACAAGAGTATCAAAGTTAGCCTAAGCAAATAAAGCTAGATAGCACCCCTCATGACTAGTGCTATTGCTAAATAAATAAAATTGACTACTCTAGATGGGAACAAGGTGAAATGAAATGACTTGGAAAGATTTTGAAGGTGAATGTGACTTGAAGGACTTGGTGAAATTTTGTGAAAACTGATGATTGGGTTCGGATGCGATACCCTTCCAATTATACAAGTACCCCCACAATACCTGATTATGGGTAGGGCGTAACTAGAAGCTTATGTAGTTTAGTATGGGTTCCCTCTAAACAAGCATCATAGGGGTTATGCCGAGGCTGCCTCCGTTACAATTGACATGATGTGAATATGAGGTGAATGTACGACCCAAGCCCTGTGCAGTTCCCGGGTTGACAGTTGGTTTTCACCGGGAGGCCAAGCTCATGGGGAGAGGTGCCCATACTAGGTTATTTAAGTGAAAGGTTATGATTGATGATCCGCGTACTGAGTTACGATGATTCGGGATATCCCGAAGGATGTAATCAAAAGTTGTGGCACAAGAGTACAACCTCTGCAGAGTGTTAAACCTATTCGAATAGCCGTGTCCACGGTTATGGACGATTGGAAAGGCCATACTGTTCCGTTGTCAGACCTTGTCTTAAAAAGGAATGGTGAATTTGAATGGTGACTTGAATTCTGAAAACACAACTGATGTTGTGGGAATGACACTAATGTTCCCACTTGAGTTAGTCTAGCGATTCAAGCATCTTTACTAAATGTTTATGAACTAAACTTGGCTTTATGCAAATAAACCTAGAGCTTAGCAACCCTTAAAATTGATAAGTACTTACATTAGTATTAGTTTGCGAGTACTTAAAGTACTCATGGCTGTGTCCCTGGCTATTCCAATGCCAGACTATGAAGAGGAGCAACACTATGAAGATGACGGTCAGCAGGACGTCTATCAGAACTAGGATGCTTCTAACGTCAAGCGTTGGCCTGTGGATAGATAGTTCCACCTACTACGACGCTTCCGCTACTTATTTGTGTTTGTTGATCATGTAGATCAACTATTTGTGTAATATTGGATCATGTGATCTATGGATGTAAGACTCTACGTGTTGTAATAAATGATGACTCTATGATATTCAACTATTATGTCTCGCAACAACATTATTCCTGGGATTGCAATGTATGACATAATAGGCATCTGGACTTAAAAATCCGGGTGTTGACAAGTTGGTATCAGAGCCATTGTTTGACCTTAGAAGCCCCTAGTTTAGAATGGACGTTTGAAACACTTAGATTTAAAAATAATAAAAGAAATAGTTATAAAAACATATTCACACTCTTACCTTTGAGATCCTTTGCAAAATAATAAGTTCATGTTTCCTTCTTACAATTAAATTAAAATTTTGAACACTCACACTTCTCTAACTTACTCATCCATGCCTCTACAGATGGAGCATTACGCCCAGACGGAGTCTTACCAGCTGGGAAATGGGGGAAGTTTGGCTTTCCAGCGAGACTTGGACTTGGTGTCCGAGGAACTTGAACGCCCACCTCCCGAGTTTCACGGAGTTCGGATCCACAACCAGCCTGGAGGGGAACCGCAGTGGATGATTACCGCTGACTTGAAGGGCAGGATGGAGCCTCCAATTTCTGAGAGGATCCTTTTCTCCTTCAAGGCAAGCAACTGGATGGACGGACTTGCTTGTGCTCTTCAGGAGTCACTTGCTCGTGTGTGCGGACAGAATATCGCTGCACTCCAGGGTACCCGCTTCACTCACTTCGCGAGGCATGACACCGTGGGAGAGCCCATGGCACTCTCTTCGCACCCGGTGCTCAAGCATCATGTGGAGCATCTGGACTTCATGCTTCACGAGACCCGGAAGGATCTGGAGCATGCGCGTGTCCACGCCCACCGTGCTCAGATGGCTTTGGCTCACCATGCCGATGCCATCAGGCTGCTCGCCAAGGACCGCAGGTCACTCCGCCTGCAGTGCGCCAAGAAGGACGCTACTATCACGTGTCTTCGCGCGAAGATACGCACCTTGGAGGCCACTGTCCGGTCCCAAGAGGACCAGCTGCAGGAGATGGAGGATGACGGAGAAGACATCCAGGGAGGCGAGGCCTTCCTGAGCGACGACAACGACTTTGAGGAGGACGAGTTCACCGAGGAGGAGGACTACGAGTTTCTGGAGTCCGGAGAGGATGGGATCATCCCCATCGATGTGGATGAAGATGATGAGGAGTAGTTGCACTAGTCACTTGTGTAGGTGTGAGTTGTATCCCCGCACATTGTATCGTAGTTTGGTGAAAGGGTTCTTCAAACCCTCCGATGTGTTACCTTGTACTGTTTGCATCATGAATGAAATAAAAGTATGTTTAGTTTCAACATGTCAAGAACTTAAGTTTCAAATGTTGAACTTACCCAAATAAGCCCTAGAAATTTCCCTCTCATCTCATGATCTATCTCAATGTTCAGATGGCACCTCCCAGCCGTGCATTGCAGGATGCTATGATGCAACTGCTGCAGACGCTAATGGCAGATAGAGAGGCTGAAAGAGCTGAAAGGCAAGCCAACATTGCTGCACTGCAACAGATTGCCCAAAACAACCAGGGCCACGGAAACCATGATCATCCGGGCTCAAAATTGAAGAACTTCCAGAACACCAACCCTCCGGTGTTTAGCAAAACAGAGGAACCCCTCGATGCGGACGACTGGCTCCATACCATGGAGAACAACCTGGAAGTGGCCGGAGTTGAGGCCAACGACAAGGTTCTGTTCGCCACGCACTACCTGGCTGGACCAGCACGTGCTTGGTGGACTAGTGCCCGTGCCTTGAATGCGGGGCAAATGATGACTTGGGCTGATTTCAAGCTCAAGTTCAGCAAGTACCACGTGCCCCCGGGCCTGATCAAGAAGATGAGGGACGAGTTCCGTGAACTCAAACAGGGCCGAATGACTGTGGTGGAATACCGTGACAAGTTCCTTACCTTGTCAAGGTACGCCCCCGATGAGACTGATACCACCGAGAAAAGGAAGGAGAGATTCTTGAACGGACTGCACGACGAGATGCAGACTGTGTTGGTCAACATCCCTTTTGCTAACCTTGAGGCCCTTGTTGACTCTGCCATCCAGATGGAGGGCAAGCTGAACCAGGCCAATGAGAACCGCAAGCGCCGAATGATGAATCGGAGTGGGCCCAGCAATACCCACAAGTTTCGCCCAAGCTCAAGCGGAGGATTCACCCCCAGAAACAACAAGCCACCGACACAGATGTCGCGCCCCGGTTATCAGAAGGAGTGGAGGAAACCCAGGCCAGGAGGCCACCACAACCACAACAACAACTACGTCCACCACAACAACAACATCAACCGTGCTCCGATGAGAGCCCCCGCCAACAACAACAACACCAACACTGCTCCGAGGACTGCGAGCAATGCTGTTCCTGTCGCCCACAAGGACAAGGCCACCATCACTTGCTACGAGTGTGGTGTAGTGGGACACTATTCCAATGAGTGCCCCAAGAGACTCGCCAAGATCGCCGCCAACACCGCTGCACCTGCTCAGCAGCAACGCCGTGTCTCCACCGGCAAGAAGTTCGCCCCCAACAACCCCAACAACCGCAGCGGCCGCCTCTTTCACATGAGTGCGGAAGAAGCCCAGGAAGCGCCAGATGTCGTGCTGGGTATGTTCTCTGTTAATTCAGTACTGGCAAGAGTGTTGTTTGATTCTGGAGCATCGCATTCATTTGTCACCGAGGATTTTGCATGCACTAGTAAGATTCAACCCATCAGTTTGAAGCATGTCATGATAGTTCAAATACCTGGTTCAACTACAAAAGCTAGAAAAATTTGCAAAGATGTACCCATCAGAATTCATGAAATAGAGTTTTATGCAAATTTGATTGTTCTGGGAACAAAGGGTTTGGAAGTAGTACTGGGTATGGATTGGATGTCCAAACATCATGGACTGATTGATTGTGCCAAGAAGGCCATCACCATGACTAGTAGCACCGGAGTGTTAGTAGAGCATATCTCAGAAAGACTGCCCAGAAAGTTTACCTGCAACCAGAGTTTAGCCAAGCCCACCTTGGATCAGATCAGGGTCGTCTGTAGATTCCCTGATGTGTTTCCTGATGATCTACCCGGTATGCCCCCAGATCGGGATATCGAGTTTATCATTGAGTTAATCCCTGGAACCGGACCCATAGCCCAGAGAGCTTACAGCATGAACCCGCAATTAGTGGAACTGAAGAAGCAACTGGATGATATGCTAGCCAAAGGTTTGATTCAACCAAGTGCCTCGCCCTGGAGATCGCCGGTTTTGTTTGTGGACAAGAAGGATGGTGCAAACCGTTTATGTACCGATTATCGCAAGCTTAATGATGTCACTGATGCGCGTAGATGTACACGTCCGTTGGGAACCCCAAGTGGAAGGTATGATGCGCACAGTAGCAAGTTTCCCTCAGTATGAAACCAAGGTTTAATTGAACCAGTAGGAGCCAAGAAGCACGTTGAAGGTTGATGGTGGCGAAATGTGATGCGGCGCAACACCAGGGATTCGGCGCCAACGTGGAACCTGCACAACACACCAAAGTACTTTGCCCCAACGAAGCAGTGAGGTTGTCAACCGGCTTGCTGTAACAAAGGATTAACCGTATTGTGTGGAAGATGATTGTTTGCGAAGAAAACAGTAAAACAAGTATTGCAGTAGATTGTATGGGATGTAAAGAATAGGACCGGGGTCCACAGTTCACTAGAGGTGTCTCTCCCATAAGATTAAAGCATGTTGGGTGAACAAATTACAGTCGGGCAATTGACAAATAGAGAAGGGCATAACAATGCATATACATGATATGATAAATATAGTGAGATTTAATCGGGCATTACGACAAAGTACATAGACCGCCATCCAACTGCATCTATGCCTAAAAAGTCCACCTTCAGGTTATCATCCGAACCCCTTCCAGTATTAAGTTGCAAGCAACAGACAATTGCATTAAGTATGGTGCGTAATGTAATCAACAACTACATCCTTAGACATAGCATCAATGTTTTATCCCTAGTGGCAACAGCACATCCACAACCTTAGAACTTTCTGTCACTGTCCCAGATATCAATGGAGGCATGAACCCACTATCGAGCATAAATACTCCCTCTTGGAGTTAAGAGCAAAAACTTGGCGAGCCTCTACTAATAACGGAGAGCATGCAAGATCATAAACAACACATAAGTAATAGATTGATAATCACCATAACATAGTATTCTCTATCCATCGGATCGATAAACACAACATATAGTATTACAGATAGATGATCTTGATCATGTTAGGCAGCTCACAGATCCAACAATGAAGCACATGAGGAGAAGACGACCATCTAGCTACTGCTATGGACCCATAGTCGGGGGTGAACTACTCACTCATCACTCCGGAGCGATCATGGCGATGAAGAGTCCTCCGAGAGATGACCCCTCTCCGGCGGGTGCCGGAGGCGATCTCCTGAATCCCCGAGATGGGATTCGCGGCGGCGTCTCTGCAGGGTTTTCCGTATCGTGGCTCTCGGTACGGGGTTTCGCGACGAAGACTTTAAGTAGGCGGAAGGGCAGCGCGGGGGCCACGGGGCCCCACACACCAGGGCCGCGCGGGCCAAGGCCGGGCCGCGCCGCCTGGTGTGGCGGCGCCTCGTGGCCCCACTTCCCTCCCCTTCGGTCTTCGGAAGCTTCGTGCAAAAATGGACCCCGGGCGTTGATTTCGTCCAATTCCGAGATATTTCCTTACTAGGATTTATGAAACCAAAAGCGACGACAGCGGCTCTTCGGCATCTTGTTAATAGGTTAGTTCCGGAAAATGCGTAAATACGACATATAATGTGTATAAAACATGTAGATATCATCAATAATGTAGCATGGAACATAAGAAATTATCGATACGTCGGAGACGTATCAGCATCCCCAAGCTTAGTTCTGCTCGTCGGCAGTGCGATAACAAGGATAATTTCGGAGTGACATGCCATCATAATCTTGATCATACTATTGTAAACATATGTAATGAATGCAGCGATCAAAACAATGGTAATGACATGAGTAAACAAATGAATCATAAAGCAAAGACTTTTCATGAATAGTACTTCAAGACAAGCATCAATAAGTCTTGCATAAGAGTTAACTCATAAAGCAATAAATCAAAGTAAAGGTATTGAAGCAACACAAAGGAAGATTAAGTTTCAGCGGTTGCTTTCAACTTATAACATGTATATCTCATGGATAGTGTCAATATAAAGTAATATAACAAGTGCAATATGCAAGTATGTAGGAATCAATGCACAGTTCACACAAGTGTTTGCTTCTTAAGGTGGAGAGAGATAGGTAAACTGACTCAACAATAAAAGTAAAAGAATGGTCCTTCAAAGAGGAAAGCATCGATTGCTATATTTGTGCTAGAGCTTTTATTTTGAAAACATGAAACAATTTTGTCAACGGTAGTAATAAAGCATATGAGTTATGTAAATTATATCTTACAAGTTGCAAGCCTCATGCATAGTATACTAATAGTGCCCGCACCTTGTCCTAATCAGCTTGGACTACCGGATCTTCGCAATACACATGTTTCAACCAAGTGTCACAAAGGGGTACCTCCATGCCGCCTGTACAAAGGTCTAAGGAGAAAGCTCGCATTTTGGATTTCTCGCTTTTGATTATTCTCAACTTAGACATCCATACCGGGACAACATGGACAACAGATAATGGACTCCTCTTTAATGCATAAGCATGTGGCAACAATTATTATTCTCATATGAGATTGAGGATATATGTCCAAAACTGAAACTTCCGCCATGATTCATGGCTTTAGTTAGCGGCCCAATGTTCTTCTCTAACAATATGCATGCTCCAACCATTAAGGTGGTAGATCTCTCTTACTTCAGACAAGACGGACATGCATAGCAACTCACATGATATTCAACAAAGAAAAGTTGATGGCGTCCCCAGAAGCATGGTTATCGCACAACAAGCAACTTAATAAGAGATAAAGTGCATAAGTACATATTCAATACCACAATAGTTTTAAGGCTATTTTGTCCCATGAGCTATATATTGCAAAGGCGAATGATGGAATTTTAAAGGTAGCACTCAAGCAATTTACTTTGGAATGGCGGAGAAATACCATGTAGTAGGTAGGTATGGTGGACACAAATGGCATAGTGGTTGGCTCAAGGATTTTGGATGCATGAGAAGTATTCCCTCTCGATACAAGGTTTAGGCTAGCAAGGTTATTTGAAGCAAACTCAAGGATGAACCGGTGCAGCAAAACTCACATAAAAGACATATTGTAAACATTATAAGACTCTACACCGTCTTCCTTGTTGTTCAAAACTCAATACTAGAAATTATCTAGACCTTAGAGAGACCAAATATGCAAACCAGATTTTAGCAAGCTCTATGTATTTCTTCATTAATGGGTGCAAAGTATATGATGCAAGAGCTTAAACATGAGCACAACAATTGCAAAGTATCACATTATCCAAGACATTTTAGAATTACTACATGTAGCATTTCCCGATTCCAACCATATAACAATTTAACGAAGAAGTTTCAACCTTCGCCTTGAACATTATGAGTAAAGCCTAAGGACATATTTGTACATATGCAACAGCGGAGCGTGTCTCTCTCCCATACAGTGAATGCTAGGATCCATTTTATTCAAACAAAAACAAAAAACAAAACAAACCGACGCTCCAAGTAAAGAACACAAGATGTGACCGAATAAAAATATAGTTTCAGGGGAGGAACCTGATGATGTTGTCGATGAAGAAGGGGATGCCTTGGGCATCCCCAAGCTTAGACGCTTGAGTCTTCTTAAAATATGCAGGGGTGAACCACGGGGGCATCCCCAAGCTTAGAGCTTTCACTCCTCTTGATCATAGTATATCATACTCCTCTCTTGACCCTTGAAAACTTCCTTCACACCAAACTTCAAGCAAACTCATTAGAGGGTTAGTGCACAATTAAAATTCATATTCAGAGGTGACACAATCATTCTTAACACTTCTGGACATTGCACAAAGCTACTGGACATTAATGGATCAAAGAAATTCATCCAACATAGCAAATACGGCAATGCGAAATAAAAGGCAGAATCTGTCAAAAGCAGAACAGTCCGTAAAGACGAACCTGAAAGGGCACTAGACTTGCTCAAATGGAAAAACTCAAAACTAATGAAAGTTGCGTACATATCTGAGGATCACGCTCGTAATTTTGCAGATTTTTTCAAATTTTCTACAGAGACTTATGCCAGAATTCGTGACAGACAGCAATGCTGTTTCTGCGCAGCGATCCCAAATATAACATCAACTTTAGCATAGAAACTTTACTTGGCACAAAAACATGATAAGAAGAGGTTGCTACAGTAGTAAACAACTTCCAAGACTCAAATATAAAACAAAGTACTGTAGTAAAAACATGGGTTGTCTCCCATAAGCGCTTTTCTTTAACGCCTTTCATCTAGGCGCGAAAGTGCAAATCAAGTAACATCAAGAGTAGAAGCATCAACATCATAACTTGTTCTAATAATAGAATTAAAAGGCAACTTCATTCTCTTTCTAGGGAAGTGTTCCATACCTTTCTTGAGAGGAAATTGATATCTAATATTACCTTCCCTCATATCAATAACAGCACCAACGGTTCGAAGAAAAGGTCTTCCCAACACAATAGGACAAGATGCATTGCATTCGATATCCAAGACAACAAAATCAACGGGGACAAGGTTATTGTTAACCGTAATGCGCACATTATCAATCCTCCCCAAAGGTTTCTTTTTAACATTATCAGCAAGATTAACATCCAAATAACAATTCTTCAATGGTGGCAAGTCAAGCATATCATAAATCTTTTTAGGCATAACAGAAATACTTGCACCAAGATCACATAAAGCATTACACTCAAAATCATTGAATTTCATTTTAATGATGGGCTCCCAACCATCTTCTAGCTTTCTAGGAATAGAAGTTTCAAGTTTTAGTTTCTCTTCTCTAGCTTTTATGAGAGCATTTGTAATATGTTTTGTAAAGGCCAAATTTACAGCACTAGCATTAGGACTTTTAGCAAGTTTTTGTAAGAACTTTATAACTTCAGAGATGTGGCAATCATCAAAATATAAATCATTATGAGCTACAGCAATGGGATCATTGTCCCCAAGGTTGGAAAAAATTTCAGCAGTTTTATCACAAGCAGTTTCAGCAGTTTTAGCAATTTCAGGCAGTTTTGTACGCTTTGCACTAGGAGTAGAAACATTGCCAACACCAATTATTTTACCATTGATAGTAGGAGGTGCAGCAACATGTGAATCATTATCATTACTAATGGTGGTAATAGTCCAAACTTTAGCTATATTATTCTCTTTAGCTAGTTTTTCATTTTCTTCTCTATCCCACCTAGCACGCAATTCAGCCATTAATCTTATATTCTCATTAATTCTAACTTGGATGGCATTTGCTGTAGTAGTAATATTATTATCAATATCATTATTAGGCATAACTTTCAATTTTAATAGATCAACATCGGAGGCAAGTCTATCAACTCTAGAAGCAATAATATCAATTTTATCAAGCTTTTCCTCAACAGATTTGTTAAAAGCAGTTTGTGTACTAATAAATTCTTTAAGCATAGCTTCAAGACCAGGGGGTACACTCCTATTATTATTGTAAGAATTCCCATAAGAATTACCATAACCATTACCATTAGCAGAAGGATATGGCCTATAGTTATTACCAGAGTTGTTCCTATAAGCATTGTTGTTGAAATTATAATTTTTAATGAAATTCACATCAACATTTTCTTCTTGAGCAACCAATGAAGCTAAAGGAACATTATTTGGATCAACATTAGATCTACCATTCACAAGCATAGACATAATCACATCAATCTTATCATTCAAGGAAGAGGTTTCTTCAACAGAATTTACCTTCTTACCTTGTGGAGCTCTTTCCGTGTGCCATTCAGAGTAATTTATCATCATATCATCAAGAAGCTTTGTAGCCGCCCCCAAAGTGATGGACATAAAGGTACCTCCAGCAGCTGAATCCAATAAATTCCGCGAAGAAAAATTTAGTCATGCATAGAAGGTTTGGATGATCATCCAAGTAGTCAGTCCATGGGTTGGGCAATTCTTTACCAAAGATTTCATTCTCTCCCATGCTTGAGCAACATGTTCAGTATCTAATTGCTTAAAATTCATTATGCTACTTCTCAAAGATATAATTTTAGCGGGAGGATAATATCTACCAATAAAAGCATCCTTACATTTAGTCCATGAATCAATACTATTCTTAGGCAAAGATAGCAACCAATCTTTAGCTCTTCCTCTTAATGAGAAAGGAAACAATTTCAATTTAATAATATCACCATCTACATCCTTATACTTTTGCATTTCACAAAGTTCAACAAAATTATTGAGATGGGCAGCAGCATCATCAGAACTAACACCAGAAAATTGATCTCTCATAACCAGGTTCAGTAAAGCAGGTTTAATTTCAAAGAATTCTGCTGTAGTAGCAGGTGGAGCAATAGGTGTGCATAGGAAATCATTATTATTTGTGTTTGTGAAGTCACACAACTTAGTATTTTCAGGGGTATTCATTTTAGCAACAGTAAATAAAGCAAACTAGATAAAGTAAATGTAAGTAACTAATTTTTTTGTGTTTTTGATATAGAGAGCAAGACAGTAAATAAAGTAAAACTAGCAACTAATTTTGTGTGTGTTTTGTTTAGGTGCAGCAAACAAAGTAGTAAATAAAATAAAGCAAGACAAAAACAAAGTAAAGAGATTGGGAAGTGGAGACTCCCCTTGCGGCGTGTCTTGATCTCCCCGGCAACGGCGCCAGAAATTTAGCTTGATGCGCGTAGATGTACACGTCCGTTGGGAACCCCAAGTGGAAGGTATGATGCGCATAGTAGCAAGTTTCCCTCAGTATGAAACCAAGGTTTAATCGAACCAGTAGGAGCCAAGAAGCACGTTGAAGGTTGATGGTGGCGAAATGTGATGCGGCGCAACACCGGGATTGCGCCAACGTGGACCTGCACAACACAACCAAAGTACTTTGCCCCAACGAAACAGTGAGGTTGTCAATCTCACCGGCTTGCTGTTACAAAGGATTAACCGTATTTTGTGGAAGATGATTGTTTGCGAAGAAAACAGTAAAACAAGTATTGCAATAGATTGTATGTGATGTAAAGAATAGACCCGGGGTCCACAGTTCACTAGAGGTGTCTCTCCCATAAGATTAAAGCATGTTGGGTGAACAAATTACAGTCGGGCAATTGACAAATAGAGAAGGGCATAACAATGCATATACATGATATGATAAATATAGTGAGATTTAATCAGGGCATTACGACAAAGTACATAGACCGCCATCCAGCATGCATCTATGCCTAAAAAGTCCACCTTCAGGTTATCATCCGAACCCCTTCCAGTATTAAGTTGCAAGCAACAGACAATTGCATTAAGTATGGTGCGTAATGTAATCAACAACTACATCCTTAGACATAGCATCAATGTTTTATCCCTAGTGGCAACAGCACATCCACAACCTTAGAACTTTCTGTCACTGTCCCAGATTCAATGGAGGCATGAACCCACTATCGAGCATAAATACTCCCTCTTGGAGTTAAGAGCAAAAACTTGGCCAGAGCCTCTACTAATAACGGATAGCATGCAAGATCATAAACAACACATAAGTAATAGATTGATAATCACCATAACATAGTATTCTCTATCCATCGGATCCCGACAAACACAACATATAGTATTACAGATAGATGATCTTGATCATGTTAGGCAGCTCACAAGATCCAACAATGAAGCACATGAGGAGAAGACGAACATCTAGCTACTGCTATGGACCCATAGTCCAGGGGTGAACTACTCACTCATCACTCCGGAGGCGATCATGGCGATGAAGAGTCCTCGGGAGATGATTCCCCTCTCCGGCAGGGTGCCGGAGGCGATCTCTGAATCCCCGAGATGGGATTCGCGGCGGCGGCGTCTCGGTAAGGTTTTCCGTATCGTGGCTCTCGGTACGAGGGTTTCGCGACGAAGACTTTAAGTAGGCGGAAGGGCAACGCGGGGGCCACACGAGGGCCCCACACACCAGGGCCGCGGGCCAAGGCCAGGCCGCGCCGCCCTGTGTGTGGCGGCGCCTCGTGGCCCCACTTCCTTTCCCCTTCGGTCTTCTGGAAGCTTCGTGCAAAAATAGGACCCTGGGCGTTGATTTCGTCCAATTCCGAGAATATTTCCTTACTAGGATTTCTGAAACCAAAAACAGCAGAAAACAGCAAGTGGCTCTTCGGCATCTTGTTAATAGGTTAGTTCCAGAAAATGCGTAAATACGACATATAATGTGTATAAAACATGTAGATATCATCAATAATGTATCATGGAACATAATAAATTATCGATACGTCGGAGACGTATCAGTCACCATCAAGAACAAATACCCCTTACCAAAAATAGAAGATCTGTTTGACCAGTTGACCGGTGTCACCGTGTTCTCTAAGATTGATCTTAGGACAGGTTACCATCAGCTGAAGATCCGTGCATCGGATATCCCAAAGACAGCATTCACCACCAGATATGGGTTGTATGAGTACAACGTCATGTCGTTTGGACTGACCAATGCCCCCGCTTACTTCATGAATCTCATGAATAAGATCTTCATGAACTTCTTGGACAAGTTTGTCGTCGTTTTCATCGATGACATCCTAATCTACTCCAAGTCCGAGGAGGAACATGAGCAACACCTGGAGATCATCCTAGAAACCCTTAGACAACACAAGTTGTATGCCAAGTTCAGCAAGTGCGAGTTTTGGTTGAAGGAAGTAGGATTCGTGGGACACATCTTGTCAGCAGGAGGAATTGCCGTGGACCCCACAAAGATCAAGACAGTTGCCGAATGGAAAGTCCCAACCACTCAGACTGAAGTTCGTGCTTTTCTCGGATTGGCGGGATATTACCGCCGATTCGTTGAAGGATTTTCAAGCATAGCAAGACCCATGACTCAACTCCTAAAGAAGGACAAGAAGTTTGAATGGACCAACAAATGTGAAGAGAGCTTCCAGAAGCTCAAGACCAAGTTGACCACAGCCCCAATACTGATCATGCCGGACATCACCAAGCCATTTGATGTGTACTGTGACGCCTCCAAGATTGGTCTTGGATGTGTGTTGATGCAAGAAGGCAAGGTGATCTCATATCTGTCTAGGCAACTGAAGCCACATGAGCAGAATTATCCGACCCATGACTTAGAACTTGCGGCAGTAGTGTTAGCTTTGAAAGTTTGGCGTCATTACCTCATGGGTAATCGATGCGAGATCTATTCGGATCACAAGAGTTTGAAGTATATCTTCACCCATAAGGAGTTGAACATGAGGCAAATAAGATGGTTAGAGTTAATCAAGGATTATGATATGGAAATTCACTACCACCCCGGCAAGGCCAATGTGGTAGCAGATGCATTGAGTAGACTGCCGTGTCAGTTGAACTCCATGATCGCAGAAGAGCAACCTAGCCTGCACCAAGAGTTTGAACAGTTTAGAATGGAGCTGGTTAGCGAAGGATTTCTCGCCAGCATAGAACTACAACCTACCTTGATTAGTCAGATCAAAGAAGCCCAAAAGGGAAATGCTAGCATTGACGGAATCAAGAACCAAATAGCTGCAGGAAAGGCACCAGGATTCACCGTAGATGAAGAGGAGTACTTTGGTACAACGGACGCTTGTGTGTGCCGTCAGACTCTGAGTTGAAGCAAGTTATTCTGAAGGAAGCCCATGACACCCTTTATTCCATTCACCCCGGAGGTACCAAGATGTACCAGGACTTGAAGGAACAGTTTTGGTGGCATGGAATGAAGCGAGAAATCGGGAGCTACATCGCCAAGTGTGACATATGTCAGAGAGTCAAGGCCGAGCATCAACGACCCGCAGGACTGCTACAGCCCCTGCAGATTCCCGAATGGAAGTGGGATTCGGTAGGAATGGATTTCATCACCGGATTGCCCAAATCTAGTAAAGGAAATGATTCTATCTGGGTAGTGGTCGATAGATTGACCAAGGTCGCTCATTTCATCCCCGTCAAGACCACCTACCAAGGACCGAAGCTAGATGAGTTGTATATCTCACGGATAGTCACTCTGCACGGAACCCCAAAGTCAATCGTGTCAGATAGAGGATCTCAATTCACCTCGAGGTTCTGGCAGAAAGTACATGAAGGACTAGGCACCCGTCTGAATTTCAGCACCGCATACCACCCGCAGACGGATGGACAGACTGAACGAGTCAATCAAATCCTTGAAGATATGTTGAGAGCATGTGTGCTAGAGTATGGATCCAAATGGGAAGACTGTCTACCGTACGCAGAATTTTCGTACAACAACAGTTACCAAGCTAGTTTGCAAATGGCCCCATTTGAAGCATTGTACGGAAGGAAGTGTCGTACCCCTCTGAACTGGTCGGAAGTCGGAGAGAGCCAAGTGTTTGGACCAGATATTCTCCGAGAAGCTGAAGAGAAGGTACACAAGATCCGAGAGTACCTCAAGACTGCCCAGTCAAGACAGAAGAGCTACGCTGACAAAAGACGCCGAGAGATGACCTTCGAGATCGGAGATTTCGTGTATCTCAAGGTGTCCCCTCTTAAAGGAATGCAGAGATTCCAGCTTAGAGGAAAGCTTGCACCCCGCTATGTTGGACCATTCAAAGTCCTGAGTCGCCGAGGAGAAGTGTCTTATCAACTGGAATTGCCGGAAGAAATGGCAGCTGTGCACAATGTGTTTCACATCTCACTACTTCGCAAATGCTTGGAAGTGCCGGAGAAGACCGAAGTGTTCAAGAACATCGATCACAGATCTGTGGACATGAACTCAGAATTGACCTATCGCGAAGTGCCGATTCGCATTCTCGAAGAAGCTTTCAGAACCACTCGTACCAGGAGTATCAAGTTTCTGAAGATTCAATGGAGTAATCACACCGAAGAAGAAGCCACTTGGGAAAGAGAAGACTTCATGAAGACTGAGTACCCAAATCTCTTTAGTACCTAGTTTTCTTTAAGATCTCGGGACGAGATCTTTTGTAAGGGGAAGGGTTTGTAACATCCCAAGTTTCAACAATAATAAATCAAGAGAGAGACATTTCAATTACTCAAATTTCTCAACAAACAAAAACTTTTCTTATGCATATAGTGTTACATATAGTTTTATGCATAGGGTGAATTTCCTTTGTGCAATTGCCATGATGAGTGTTTAGTGATGATCAATGGTGCTTAAACCCTAACCCAAAATCATCTAACCCTAAATTGAGAAGAAAAAGGGAAATAGAAAACAACTCAATTCTCACTCACATACAATTTGCTCAAATATGCAAATCATCACCCAAGGCCACCATTGCTTGGTCTATGGTTTCTAAAACTCTTATATAACTAAAACAAGCACAAATGCATAGAAGAAACCAAATTCAAATCAAAGAAAATTCCAAATTCAACATACATATGATAATGGTCATATGACACATTTATAAAATCTTCACCACTTTGCACCCCTGCATTTCACTTTTCTTAAACCAAACTTGGTCAACCCTTGACACCTCTGAAAGAACATCTCTCATATTATGTTTTGAGTGTTTGATGTCAATATATGTGATACACTAATGTTTGTTTAAGTGGTACAGGGATTACATAGATATTTATTCATGTGTGTTGGATTTGATCGTCTGTCAAAAGTAATCAGAAAAAGTTGGCCAGGCCGGATAATCCGGGCCGGATATTGTTGAAATATCCGGCCCCCTGTTTTTGGCTAAGTCTCATGAGGAAAAGCAGCGCAGTACCAGGGCCGGATTTTTGCCCGGATATTGTCCCGGTATTGTACCAGGGCCGGAATATCCGGGCCGGATATTTTGGAAATATCCGGCCCCCTCGATTTTGGCTAAGGACCTGAAGATTTGCTTCTCTGGTTAGGGGCCGGACATTTGGCCGGATAAAGTCACAGTTTTGTCCCGAAGGCCCTTGGGGGGTGATACGTCTCCAACGTATCGATAATTTCTTATGTTCCATGCTACTTTATTGATGATACCCACATGTTTTATGCACATTATATGTCGTATTTACGCATTTTCTGGAACTAACCTATTAACAAGATGCCGAAGTGCCAGTTCCTGTTTTCTGCTGTTTTTGGTTTCAGAAATCCTAGTAACGAAATATTCTGGAATCGGACGAAATCAACGCCCGGTTCCTATTTTTCCCGGAACCATCCAACAGAGAGCGCCGGAGGAAGCCCGGGGCCCCACACCCTGGCGCGGCCGGGGGGGCCACGCCGCCCTATGGTGTGGTGGCCCCGGCCCCTCCGAGGCTCCCCTTTCGCCTATTTAAAGGTCCTGACCTAAAAACCCGACGGAGGAAGCCACGGTACGCAAAACCTTCCAGAGCCGCCGCCATCGCGAAGCCAAGATCTGGGGGACAGGAGTCTCTATTCCGGCACCCTGCCGGACGGGGAAGTGCCCCGGAAGGCTTCTCCATCGACACCGCTGCCATCTCCACCGCCGTCTTCATCACCGCTGCTGCTCCCATGAAGAGGAGTAGTTCTCCATCGAGGCTCGGGGCTGTACCGGTAGCTATGTGGTTCATCTCTCTCCTATGTACTTCAATACAATAATCTCATGAGCTGCCTTACATGATTGAGATTCATATGATGATGCTTGTAATCTAGATGTCATTATGCTAGTCAAGTGAGTTTTACTTATGTGATCTCCGGAGACTCCTTGTGTGCACCGTGTGGGTCTCTTAGGCTATATTTCACAGAATACTTATTCACTGTTATGAATGGCATAGTGAAGTGCTTATTTATATCTCTTTATGATTGCAATGTGTTTTGTATCACAATTTATCTATGTGCTACTCTAGCAATGTTATTAAAGTAGTTTTATTCCTCCTGCACGATGTAATGGTGACAGTGTGTGCATCCGTGTTAGTACTTGGTTTATGCTATGATCATGATCTCTTGTAGATTGCGAAGTTAACTATTGCTATGATAGTATTGATGTGTATTATTCCTCCTACATAAGCATGAAGGTGACAGTGTGCATGCTACGTTAGTACTTGGTTTAGTCGTATTGATCTATCTTACACTCTAAGGTTACTTAAATATGAACATTTAATTGTGGAGCTTGTTAACTCCGGCATTGAGGGTTCGTGTAATCCTACGCAATGTGTTCATCATCCAACAAGAGAGTGTAGAGTATGCATTTATCTATTCGTTATGTGATCAATGTTGAGAGTGTCCACTAGTGAAAGTCTAATCCCTAGGCCTTGTTCCTAAATACTGCTATCGCTGCTTGTTTACTGTTTTTTGCGTTACTCTGCTGCGTTACTCTGCATGTTTACTTCTGCAATATTATTACCATCAACTGCATGCCGGAGCTATTCTGGCGCCGTACTACTTCTCATATTCATTCATACCACTTGTATTTCACTATCTCTTCGCCGAACTAGTACACCTATTAGGTGTGTTGGGGACACAAGAGACTTCTTGCTTTGTGGTTGCGGGGTTGCATGAGAGGGATATCTTTGACCTCTTCCTCCCTGAGTTCGATAAACCTTGGGTAATCCACTTAAGGGAAACTTGCTGCTGTTCTACAAACCTCTGCTCTTGGAGGCCCAACACTGTCTACAAGAATAGAAGCACCCATAGACATCAAGCACTTTTCTGGCGTTGCCGGGGAGGAAAGGTAAAAGGCACTCATACTCCGGTTCCAGGTAACAGTACTTTTCTGGCGCCATTGTGTGTGTGCTCGAAGCTATTTCCTTTAGACTCTGCAATTGCGACATTTGGTTTCTTGTTTACACTAGTTAGGCATAATGGACAACAATGACCTTTTTATTCTATTTCCTGATTTAAGACATGGATGGTTTGATGCAAAAATTAAAAAACCCATGGAACATATTAATATGAATGCCTTGAACACTATTGTTGCTAATGCTATGGAAAATTCTAAGCTTGGGGAAGCTGGCTTTGATGAGCATGATATTTTTAGTACCCCAAGCATTGAGGAGAAAATTTACTTTGATGATACTTTGCCTCCTATACTTGATGATGAGAATAATAATGATAGCTACTTTGTTGAATTTGCTCCCACTACAACTAATAAAATTGATTATGCATATGTGGAGAGTAATTATTTTATGCATGAGACTCATGATAAGAATGATTTATGTGATAGTTATATTGTTGAGTTTGCTCATGATGCTACTGAAAGTTATTATGAGAGAGGAAAATATGGTTGTAGAAATTTTCATGTTACTAAAATGCCTCTCTATGTGCTGAAATTTTTGAAGTTACACTTGTTTTATCTTCCTATGCTTGTTACTTTGCTCTTCATGAACTTGTTTATTTACAAGATTCCTATGCATAGGAAGCATGTTAGACTTAAATGTGTTTTGAATTTGCCTCTTGATGCTCTCTTTTGCTTCAACTTCTATTTCTTGCGAGTGCATCATTAAAACTGCTGAGCCCATCTTAATGGCTATAAAGAAAGAACTTCTTGGAAGATAACCCATGTGTTTTTACTACAGAAATTTTTGTTTTGTTGAGTCTTGGAAGTTGTTTACTACTGTAGCAACCTCTCCTTATCATGTTTTTGTGCCAAGTAAAGTTTCTATGTCAAAGTTGATGTTATATTTGGGATCGCTGCGCAGAAACAGCATTGCTGTCTGTCACGAATCTGGGCACAGGCCTCTGTAGAAAATTCGAAAAAATCTGCCAATTTACGAGCGTGATCCTCAGATATGTACGCAACTTTCATTAGTTTTGAGTTTTTCCATTTGAGCAAGTCTGGTGCCAGCTTTAAATTCGTCTTTACGGACTGTTCTGTTTTTGACAGATTCTGCCTTTTATTTCGCATTGCCTCTTTTGCTATGTTGGATTCATTTCTTTGATCCATTAATGTCCAGTAGCTTTATGCAATGTCTAGAAGTGTAAAGAATGATTGTGTCACCTCTGAATGTGTGAATTATTAATTGTGCACTAACCCTCTAATGAGTTTGCTTGAAGTTTGGTGTGAAGGAAGTTTTCAAGGGTCAAGAGAGGAGTATGATATACTATGATCAAGAGGAGTGAAAGCTCTAAGCTTGGGGATGCCCCCGTGGTTCACCCCTGCATATTCTAAGAAGACTCAAGCGTCTAAGCTTGGGGATGCCCAAGGCATCCCCTTCTTCATCGACAAAGTATCAGGTTCCTTCTCTTGAAACTATATTTTTATTCGGTCACATCCTATGTATTTTACTTGGAGCGTCTGTGTGTGCTTTTATTTTTGTTTTGTTATCTTAGTTCTCTGAATAAGTTCATCCTTGTGTGGGAGAGAGACACGCTCCGCTGGTTCGTATGAACACATGTGTTCTTAGCTCATAATATTCATGGCGAAGTTTCCTCTTCGTTAAATTGTTATATGGTTGGAATTGAAAAATGCTACATGTAGTAATTCTAAAATGTCTTGGATAATGTGATACTTGGCATTTGTTGTGCTCATGTTTAAGCTCTTGCATCATATACTTTGCACCTATTAGTGAAGAAATACATAGAGCATGCTAAAATTTGGTTTGCATAATTGGTCTCTCTAAGGTCTAGATAATTTCTAGTATTGAGTTTGAACAACAAGGAAGATGGTGTAGAGTCTTATAATGTTTACAATATGTCTTTTATGTGAGTTTTGCTGCACCGGTTCATCCTTGTGTTTGTTTCAAATAACCTTGCTAGCCTAAACCTTGTATCGAGAGGGAATACTTCTCATGCATCCAAAATCCTTGAGCCAACCACTATGCCATTTGTGTCCACCATACCTACCTACTACATGGTATTTCTCCGCCATTCCAAAGTAAATTGCTTGAGTGCTACCTTTAAATAATTCAAAATTTATCACCTCTTATTTGTGTCAATGTTTTATAGCTCATGAGGAAGTATGTGGTGTTTTATCTTTCGATATTGTCATTTACTTTTGACAGACTTTCACAATGGACTAGTGGCACATCCGCTTATCCAATAATTTTGCAAAAAGAGCTGGCAATGGGGTTCCCAGCCCCAATTAATTAACTTTCATTAATAATTCTCTTCACATGTTTTGCTCTGATTCATCAGTAAGCAACTTAATTTTGCAAATAGACACTCCTCCATGGTATGTGAATGTTGGAAGGCACCCGAGGATTCGGTTAGCCATGGCTTGTGTAAGCAAAAGGTTGGGAGGAGTGTCATCCATAAATAAAGAAAAACTAAACTAAAGTACATGTGTAAACAAAAGAGAAGAGGGATGATCTACCTTGCTGGTAGAGATAACGTCCTTCATGGGAGCCGCTCTTGAAAGTCTGGTTGATGAGGGGGTTAGAGTACCCGCTACCATTCGTTGACAACAACAAACACCTCTCAAAACTTTATTTTTATGCTCTCTTTATGTTTTCAAAATAAAAGCTCTAGCACAAATATAGCAATCGATGCTTTCCTCTTTGAAGGACCATTCTTTTACTTTTATGTTGAGTCAGTTTACCTATCTCTCTCCACCTTAAGAAGCAAACACTTGTGTGAACTGTGCATTGATTCCTACATACTTGCATATTGCACTTGTTATATTACTTTATGTTGACAATATCCATGAGATATACATGTTATAAGTTGAAAGCAACCGCTGAAACTTAATCTTCCTTTGTGTTGCTTCAACACCTTTACTTTGATTTATTGCTTTATGAGTTAACTCTTATGCAAGACTTATTGATGCTTGTCTTGAAGTACTATTCATGAAAAGTCTTTGCTATATGATTCACTTGTTTACTCATGTCATTACTTTTGTTTTGATCGCTGCATTCATTACATATGTTTACAAATAGTATGATCAAGATTATGATGGCATGTCACTTCAGAAATTATCTTTGTTATCGTTTTACCTGCTCGGGACGAGCAGAACTAAGCTTGGGGATGCTGATACGTCTCCAACGTATCGATAATTTCTTATGTTCCATGCTACTTTATTGATGATACCCACATGTTTTATGCACATTATATGTCGTATTTACGCATTTTCTGGAACTAACCTATTAACAAGATGCCGAAGTGCCAGTTCTGTTTTCTGCTGTTTTTGGTTTCAGAAATCCTAGTAACGAAATATTCTCGGAATCGGACGAAATCAACGCCCGGGTTCCTATTTTTCCGAACCATCCAGAACACCGAGAGCCGCCGGAGGGAAGCCCGGGGGCCCCACCACACCCTGGCGCGGACCAGGGGGCCGCGCCGCCCTATGGTGTGGTGGCCCCAGGCCCCCTCGAGGCTCCCCTTTCGCCTATTTAAAGGTCCTGACCTAAAAACCCCGACGGAGGAAGCCACGGTACGCGAAACCTTCCAGAGCCGCCGCCATCGCGAAGCCAAGATCTGGGGGACAGGAGTCTCTGTTCCTGGGACGGGGAAGTGCCCCGGAAGGCTTCTCCATCGACACCGCTGCCATCTCCACCGCCATCTTCATCACCGCTGCTGCTCCCATGAAGAGGGAGTAGTTCTCCATCGAGGCTCGGGGCTGTACCGGTAGCTATGTGGTTCATCTCTCTCCTATGTACTTCAATACAATAATCTCATGAGCTGCCTTACATGATTGAGATTCATATGATGATGCTTGTAATCTAGATGTCATTATGCTAGTCAAGTGAGTTTTACTTATGTGATCTCCGGAGACTCCTTGTCCCACGTGTGTAAAGGTGACAGTGTGTGCACCGTGTGGGTCTCTTAGGCTATATTTCACAGAATACTTATTCACTGTTATGAATGGCATAGTGAAGTGCTTATTTATATCTCTTTATGATTGCAATGTGTTTTGTATCACAATTTATCTATGTGCTACTCTAGCAATGTTATTAAAGTAGTTTTATTCCTCCTGCACGATGTAATGGTGACAGTGTGTGCATCCGTGTTAGTACTTGGTTTATGCTATGATCATGATCTCTTGTAGATTGCGAAGTTAACTATTGCTATGATAGTATTGATGTGTATTATTCCTCCTACATAAGCATGAAGGTGACAGTGTGCATGCTACGTTAGTACTTGGTTTAGTCGTATTGATCTATCTTACACTCTAAGGTTACTTAAATATGAACATTTAATTGTGGAGCTTGTTAACTCCGGCATTGAGGGTTCGTGTAATCCTACGCAATGTGTTCATCATCCAACAAGAGAGTGTAGAGTATGCATTTATCTATTCTGTTATGTGATCAATGTTGAGAGTGTCCACTAGTGAAAGTCTAATCCCTAGGCCTTGTTCCTAAATACTGCTATCGCTGCTTGTTTACTGTTTTTCTGCGTTACTACTGCGTTACTCTGCATGTTTACTTCTGCAATATTATTACCATCAGCACGCCAGCGAAGCTATTCTCTGGCCGTACTACTTCTCATATTCATTCATACCACTTGTATTTCACTATCTCTTCGCCGAACTAGTACACCTATTAGGTGTGTTGGGGACACAAGAGACTTCTTGCTTTGTGGTTGCAGGGTTGCATGAGAGGGATATCTTTGACCTCTTCCTCCCGGAGTTCGATAAACCTTGGGTAATCCACTTAAGGGAAACTTGCTGCTGTTCTACAAACCTCTGCTCTTGGAGGCCCAACACTGTATACAAGAATAGAAGCACCCGTAGACATCAGGGGGGGGGCGGATTATCCGGCCCTTACTTAGGCCGGAATATCCGCCCCCCCGGAAGCTGCAACGGCTCAATTTTGAGGGGAGGTATAAATACCCCCCTTCTTCTACCTTGGTTGCTTGCTCAATCATTACACAAGAAATCTGCCAAGCCACCTCCATTAGAGCCACCTCAAGAAACTCAAGATTTGCAAGATCTCCTTCCTCCCCCAACCAAAGCTCTTGATCTTTGGAGATTCGAAGGAGAAGACACCGATCTACATCCTCACCGAAGCGTTCTTCATTTCCCCCTCACTTGTTTGAGGGATCTCATGCTAGTGTTCCTATTTGGTCCCCTAGTTGATTTGTTGTTGATGTGTTGTTGTTGATTGTTGTATTGTTACAGATTTGGGAGCCTCCAATTCAGTTGTGGATGTGTGCCCCAAGAACCTTGTAAAGGCCCGGTTTCCGCCTCGAGGAAATCCCTTAGTGGAAGTGGGCTAGGCCTTCGTGGCGTTGCTCACAGGAGATCTGAGTGAAGCCTTCGTGGCTGTTGGTTTGGCTTGCGTAGCAACCACACTCCTCCAAACGTAGACGTACCTTCTTGCAAAGGAAGGGAACTACGGGAATCATCTCCGTGTCAACGCGTGCTACACTCTCGGTTACCTCTATCCCACTCTATCTCCTATATATTGCGTAGCTATATCGTGCTTAGTTGATAACCTTGTCATATAGGTAAATTCACTTAGTTGCATATCTAGAGAATTTACCTTTGTGTCAAACCTAAATTGAAAAAGAACTAAAAATTGGTTAGCACCTATTCACCCCCCCTAGGTGCGGCATACGATCCTTTCAATTGGTATCAGAGCCTCGGCTCTTATTTCGGGCTTAACCGCCTAAGAGTATGCCGGACGAGACGCCTTTGGAAGAGTCCGATAAGTTGGTCATCATGGAGGAAATCAATTCGTTGAGATCCTCCATGGACGCTCAAATGGAAAGCATGAGAAAATTGATTTCCGAGCTTTTGACTCCGGTCCCTCCTAGGGCTCCCGCCATAGAGGACACGGGTGTGTTAGAAGAGGGAGGTGCTTCGGCACTACCCTCCTCTACCAAACCCGTGGAAGGTGATAACTTAAACACTATCAAATCTCCCATTGCATCTCCTAGTGGAACTAGTGGAGGTGAGAGCTACAATCGAGTAGCTCCACCTTTTCAATCTCCCGATATACCGGTTCCACATCCCCATTTGAACATTCGAGGCGACCCACCTAAGTTTTCCGTTGAGAATTTCGATACTTGGCAATTTGAGTTCCGCTCTCATGTTTGCAGTGCCTCCAATGAACTTTGGAGAATCATCTTGGAAGGCTTCAAGCCCTACAACCCCGACAAGTTGACTAGAAGAGAAGCGGTTGATAGTCAACTCAACAACACCGCCTTGCACATGATTCAAACTAGTGTGGGGACACAAGAGCTTCCTCGTGTTCGGAACTACACCACCGCCAAGGAAGCTTGGGATGGTTTGGCCGCTAGTTGCATTGGAAGTGAGAGCACGAGAAGGAACAAGTATAATGCTCTTCGGAATCAAGCCGAAGGATTCATGAGGCTACCGGATGAAGATCATCAAGTCATGTATGGAAGACTCCTCATCGTTGCCGATGCCTTCCGGCTTAGTGGTGCCACCCACATCAATGACTCTTGGATCAAGGAGAAGTACATTGAATGCATGATGCCTTTTGTACCCATTGATGTCAAGACCCTTGTTGGGAGAGAATGCTATTCCTCTCTCTCATCTCAAGATGCCGTGCACGAGATGCAAGCCCTCAAGGTGCTCGAGCAAAACTCTCATGACTCTCGCAATCGTGCCATTGGTATGGCAAAAGGGAACAATCTTGCCTTGACGGTCAACTCCGTAGAAGAAGTGCACCCTCAAGAACAATATAGGGCATCTTGGAGTATGTCCTATCCGGAAGATTTGGAATGCCACTATCATGATCACATGGCCTTCCATGCAAAGTCATTTTGGGTTGATCCCTCCAAGGCCAAGGAAGACAACATCAAGAGAAACCACAAGAGTGGGTTCACTAGCTTTGGTCCAAAGACAAGATCATGCTACAATTGTGATGACAAGCGCCACTTCATTGCCGAATGCCCCTATGAGAATAGAGAGCTTCATAATGGAAGGCTCATTCCCAAGGACAAGAGCAAAGAATCAAAGGGCAAATATTCAAAAGCCCCCAACAAGAAGTTCTACAACAACAAGACCAAGAAGGGCAAGAGGCCCCCAAGAGTTGTGCTAGTGACTAGGGAAGAATATTCTTCCGATGAAGTTGAAAGCTCTAGTGATGATGAAGGAGAAAGCTCAAAGGAAGTGGCCGCCATTGTCACTACCAACATTCCCTCTTCATCTCTCTTTGAATCCCCCAATGAGAATCCTCATATCAAGAATGCACATTGCTTCATGGCAAAGTCCTCCTTGGACACATCTATTGTGCTATCAACTCAAGAAGAATATTCCTCCGGAGATGATGATGTTGATGATGAAGAAGATGCAACCTCTAATGGATTGGTAGCTCTTGCCTCCCTCTCCACTAACTCTTCATCACCAAGTGAATCCCCCAATGAGGTCATTCATGTGGAGGAAGAAAGTTGTCTCATGGCCAAAACCTCCGAGGTATCATCTCCGAGCCCCTCTATGCCTAACATATCTAGTGATCTAGGGGTTGATGATGCTAGTCTAAAAGTGAAACAAGAAATGCTAGAATTTGATGAATTCATGTTTAACCTACAAGGTATCAACAAAAAGCATGTTTCAAATCTCATGGCTCGTTTAGCTCAACAAAATGATATGCTTGAGAAAAAGGGTCAAATAGAAAGAGAAGACTCTCTTGAAATCCATGCTCTTAAAAATGCTCTTGAGGAAAGTCAAGAAACTATAGCTTCTCTTGAGGAGAGGCTAGAAAATCTTGAAGAGCCTCAAGATGAAATTAACAAGCTCACTAAAGCTAGAGATCATGCTAGGGCTAAGACTAAATTGCTTAAAAAGGAAATGGCCCAATTTGGTGTTGATCATGAGAAACTTGTGAAGGATCTAGATGAACTAGACAAAGCTCACAAAGCTTTGAAGAGTGAATACTCTCTCCTATCCAAGTCAAATGAGCAACTTCAAATTAGGCTTGCTTCATATGATGTGCCTAGTTCCTCTACCCCTTCTTGTGATCATGCAAATATTATTGAGGAAAATGCTAGGTTGAAGGATGAACTTGCTAAGGCCTCCTCTCCCCAAAATAAACTTTCTTTGGATGATCTTTTGAGTAAGCAAAGATCAAACAATGGGAAGGAGGGCCTAGGTTATAATGCCAAGGCGAAGAAGGCAAACAAGCAAAAGGCCAAGCCCGCACAAGAGAAGAAGAAAGCTATCACCAATGGTGAAGCCCCTAAGGGCAACACCATTAATGATGATGATGCGGGAAATGCTAACCCTAACCTCCCTGTTTAAAGAAGACCCCGGCGTCATCTATGATTAAAGTAGCTTTATAAAGTATCTTTGTAAAGTAGTTTGTCTAGTCAAAGATCCCATTAGGGTTTCTTGTCCTGTAAGCCACCCTCTCCCCTATATAAGGAGAGGGGGCAGCCTCTTTCATACGCGCGATCCAGAGAAGAGAGAAAAACCTGTAACCTGTTGAGATCAATAAACATGGTGATCTAGAGCGAGTTCATCCTTGTGTCTTTCTTCTTCTACCTCTGGCCTTGGCCAAGTTCTTGAGGAAAGCATCCGGAAGTTCGTCCATCTAGTCACAAACCCTCCCCCGAATCCTCTAGCGTCCATCCGGCCCCAAGATAAGCCATCCTATGGCATCTGTCTGTTCACCACGACGACAGTTGGCGCCCACCGTGGGGCATGAAGCGGCGCTTGCTGGAGTTCATATTCGGGCGGGCATCCTCGACATCAACGGCGAGCGCACGGTGTCCGCGCTCGTGCAACGCATCTACAACATGGACTTCATCAACGATAACGCTGGCTGCTTCGCCAACGGCGGCAAGTTCCCGCAGAACGGCCGCACCATCGAGTTCGGCAGCATCCGCGTCTATTTCGGCACCGTCCCTGTGCGCCAGCGCCTCTCGCCGGTGCTGGTGGCGCCGGATCCGCCAAGATGGCTGTGTGCTGGCCGCGCCGCCGGCAGCGTGGAGGTCATGATGGCTGGTGCGGTCAACACCGGCAAGGGAGCTGTGGAGGAAGGAGATGAACGTGCGGCATCGACCCGCCCGGCAAAACCACCGCTGGAGCGTGACGCCGGCATCGCGGGAGCATCATCAGCACCACCGGCAACACCTCTTCAAGCGGCGATGCACACGCTGGCCACGCCCATCGCGCAGAACATCGACCCGGCAAAGGCTCAGGAGGAGCTGGAGGCCACGCGCAAGGCCCTGCTTACCGGTGGCGCCGACATCATCCGGGCGCAGCGCGAGCTGAACCTAACCCTACGTGAGTACAATGCTGCCCATGGCTTTGCTTCAGTTAGTGCTCATGCTGCTAGGATACCGGAAAACCGGCTTAAGGCTCGCAATCTAGATCAGGATTTGCGCAAAGAAGTTCTTACCGGCAAGAGTGCATCTGTATCTGTAAGCATCGTAGAAAAGCCTAAGTACAGTAGTCCGGATAAAACTATAAAAGCCGCTAAAGCTGCAGTAGAGTTATGTGAATCTCTTTCCGGTGACGAGTTGGCAAAGCAGCAGGACGTGTAAAAGAGCTGTTGAAAACTATTGAGCAGCAAAATGCTGAGCAGCTAGCTAAGCTGAACAGGCAGCGCGTTCAAAAAGAATGCCAAGCAAGTCCCAGGGGCAGGCATCGTCCCCTCATCCGGACAAAAGAAGGGAAAGAGAAAAGAACGCACGGCAGATGACTGTGTATGATCCAGTTCTTGCCGGAAAGCAAAAAGCCGGGCAACATGATGCCGGTAGAAAAAGCCAAGGGGCAGATCGGGGCTACGCCAAGGGAGGCTATGCCGGAAACAATCATGCCGGTAGATATGAAACCGGGCAAAATTATCGAGCCGCAAGGGTGGCATATGTGGATGAAGAAATGCCACCACCAGGGTACCGGCAGGCAAGAGCCGCGGAACCGGAAGAATATGACGAGTCAGATTCCGAGGTGGAACGAACAAGAGTCCACCGGAACCCTTTGGGGGAACGCCTGGGGGAAAGATGTTTGCCAGACCGGGATGCGAGGCACAGGTTGGACAGGGTACATCTTTCTGCGATAGTTGAATGTGAGGGACCTCCTGGCCCAAGGTGTTTTGGCCCACGAATCATGAGAGAAGAACCACCGGTACGCAATTTCCAGTTGCCCCGGGACACAAGAACGTACGATGGTACGACCAAGCCGGAAGACTGGCTGGCAGACTATGTCACAGCTGTTTATGTGGCTGGTGGTGGAGTAAACCGGCGTTGGGCGGTAAGAATCATACCGTCCTACCTCGTGGGTCCTGCGAGGATTTGGCTTAACAATTTGCCGGCAGGAAGCATTAACGGATGGTTGGACTTTGAGGAAGCATTTGTGAACAACTTCAGCAGTACTTACAAAAGGCCAAACCGGCCCCAGCAACTTGCGCTGTGCCAGCAGCGTGCAGGAGAACCAGACCGGGATTATCTCACCCGGTGGAACTCAATGAGAAATACATGTGAAGGAGTGATTGAGGCACAAGCCATTGCTTGGTTCAGTCAAGGATGCCGGAGAGGATCACCTTTGTGGCAAAGGCTGCAGAGAAGCATGCCCACAACCTTGGCGGAAATGATACGTGTGGCGGATAGCTATGCATTGGGAGACCCAATGCAACCGGCAGTGCAAGCTGAGCCGGAGCAGTCGAATCCGCATCAACAGCAATACCGGGATAACCGGAACAACAAAAGAAGGGAAGATTTCCCGGATCGAAGATATGCATCACAGCAAGTTGCTGCCGTGCAGGAAAATTATGACGCCAGCGGCAGTCAGAGACAGAAAACCGGATCGCAGCCATGGGCGGGTCCTAAGAAGCAGTGGGTAGAAAAGAAACCCTGGGGCCAGAAAAAGAACTGGCAGGAACCCGTGAAATACACCATGGAAGCCGCCATGGATCAACCTTGCCGGTGGCACACGCCGAATCCGGATCACCCGTCAAACCACTTGACGAAGGATTGTTCTTGGACCAAGTTCTTGATGCAAAAGGGAGCGGTAAAAGATGCGCAGGCGCCAGGGGGCCCCGTGCAGCAACAACAGCAATTACCACCTCCACCACCACTTACTGGAGCAAACCGGTGCAGCCTCAGCCAAACAGGCAACAGTACCAGCAAGTTAACCGGGTGGAGCAAAACAATGACCAACCACCTCCACCGGCACCTTTAGGCCGGAATGTTTACGAGGACCCGCATCTGTGCTGTGTTGTCTTTGTCACTGAGCCAATGGACAGGCAAAGTGTGCATCGCCGTTCCATGGAAGTAAACGCCGTGATGCCGGCAGTTCCAAAATACATGTTGTGGTCAGATCAGGAAATAACATGGTCGTTCAAGGACCACCCCAAAATCATGCCGAATCCGGGTGGATATGCCCTAGTTGTGGACCCAATCATGAAGGGGCCGGAAACTCGAGTAAAGTTCAGCAAGGTGCTGATAGACAATGGTAGCAGCATAAACATCATGTACAAGCACACCATGCGTACGCTGGGCATAACGGAAAATATGCTGCAGCCAACTCACACAACTTTCCATGGGATTGTTCCCGGTTTGTCTTGCGCCCCGATAGGAAAAGTTCGGGTGGATGTGTCATTTGGAGGACGTGACAATTGTCGTGTTGAGAACATTGAGTTTGAGGTGGTGGACTTAGATAGTCCCTACCATGCATTGCTGGGGAGACCGGCACTGGCAGCTTTCATGGCATCAACCCATACGGCTTACCTCAAGATGAAGATGCCGGCACCTCGTGGACCCTTGACTGTGGTGGGAAACTATAAGGTCTCAATGGAAACTGCTTCCGCCGGATCAAACCTGGCAGAATCACTGGTGATAGCGGAAGAAAAGAAAAGAATGCAAACTGCTGTTGCGCTGGCTCAGTCCTCAAAGTTGAGCTTAGCGGCAATGAGTGGAAACTTGGCTTCACCGGCGTTCAAGCCGACAAACGAGACAAAGGACATTGTGCTGGATCCGGCTTACCCAGAGCGCACCGTTCGTATCGGTGCCGGCCTCAGTCAAGCATAGGAAAGCGCTCGTCAGCTTCCTCCGTGAGAATCGGAACATCTTTGCCTGGTCTACTGATGACTTGGTAGGAGTTCCGAGGGAGCTGGCTGAGCACTCTCTAAACGTCCGGAAAGATGCTAAGCCGGTGCGTCAACCTTTACGCCGGTTCGCAGAAGATAGGAGGAAAATCATTGGAGAAGAAGTAACAAAGCTGTTGGTTGCCGGTTTCATCGTGGAGGTCACGCACACAGAGTGGCTGGCCAATCCGGTGATGGTCGAAAAGAAAAAAGATGAGAACCTGGAGGCAAAACTCGCAAAGGTGTGGCGCATGTGCATCGACTACACCAACCTCAACAAGGCTTGCCCAAGAGATCCTTTCCCTTTGCCCCGAATCGATCAAGTGATTGACTCTACTGCTGGGTGTGAGTTGTTGTCGTTCCTGGATGCATATTCCGGTTTCCACCAAATCCCTCTGAAAAAAGAAGATCAAATAAAAACTGCGTTCATTACCCCGCACGGGGCTTATTGCTATGTTACAATGCCTTTTGGTTTGCGCAACGCTGGTGCAACGTACCAGCGCTGTATGCAAAAATGCTTGTTTGATCAAATCGGAAAAAATGTGCAAGTTTATGTGGATGATATTGTGATAAAAACTAAAGTAAAAGATACCTTAATCGATGACATCCGGCAAACATTTGATAACTTAAGGCGGTTCCGGATGAAACTCAATCCGGCAAAGTGCACCTTTGGTGTCCCTGCCGGCAAGCTGCTTGGTTTCCTTGTGTCAAGCCGGGGCATTGAGGTTAATCCGGTAAAAATCCGGGCGATAGAAAGAATGACTATCCCACGAGAACTGAAAGATGTGCAAAAGTTTACCGGAAGCTTGGCATCGCTAAGCCGGTTCATAAGCAGGCTAGGAGAAAAGGCCTTGCCACTATATGCTTTGATGAAAAAATCGGATACTTTCGTCTGGACCACGCAGGCAGACGCAGCGTTTAAAGAATTGAAAAACATGCTCGTAACGGCCCCAATTTTGGCCTCACCCTTGGAAAGAGAACCTATGTTGCTCTATATAGCGGCAACGAACCGGGTGGTTAGTGTTGTGGTTGTGGTGGAAAGAGAGGAGGAAGGAAAAACCGTCCAGAGGCCGGTATACTGCCTGAGCGAGGTGCTCTCCTCATCAAAGCAAAACTACCCACACTTCCAAAAAATGACTTATGGCGTGTTCATGGCCGCCACGAAGCTCAAGCATTACTTTGAGGAGCACCCCATGAAGGTGGTGAGTGAGGCACCCATCTCCGATATCATGGGCAACAAGGATGCCAGCGGCCGGATTGCAAAATGGGCAATTCAGCTATCACCGTATGTACCGGTGTATGAAAGAAGAGATGCCATAAAGTCGCAAGCTTTAGCTGATTTCTTGGTCGATTGGGCGGAGATACAATACAAGCCGCCAGAGCACAAAATAGAATACTGGAAGATGCACTTTGACGGATCCAAACTCAAGGAAGGTCTGGGTGCCGGTGTGGTACTCACCTCACCTAAGGGAGATCACCTCCGGTATGTTTTACAAGTACACTTCAGGGCATCAAACAACGTCGCTGAATATGAGGCTCTGATACATGGGCTTAAGGTCGCAAAAGAAATCGGAGCACTCCGGATCATTTGCTACGGCGATTCAGATCTTGTGGTGCAACAGTGTTCCGGAGATTGGGACGCAAAAGATGCCAACATGGCCTCATACCGGTTCCATGTGCAAAAGATTGCCGGCTTCTTCGAAGGATGTGAATTTCACCATGTGCCGCGCGCAGAAAATGAGGCCGCGGATACTTTATCCAAGCTAGGTTCGTCCAGGCAAGAAATTCCTCCCGGAATAGCTCTGGCGCACTTGAGAGTTCCATCAATCAAGCCAAGTCCGGAGTCGGAATCAATTTTCGTACCGGAATCACATGTGGTGCCAATGGAGATTGACGAAGGAAACCCGGGGACTACTCCGGCAAACTCGGGGACTGTACCGGTAAACTCGGGGACTGCGACGCCCATGCCGGAAGAGGCAATGCTTGTGGATAGCATGGACATAGACATGCCGGTATTTGTGGTTAGAGAGGCACCATCTTGGGTCGAACCTATTAAGGAATTCCTGATCAACGGCACCTTGCCGGTTGACGAAAATGAATCAAGAAGAATACAGAGAAGGTCCAAAGCTTACACCATCATCAATGGCGAGGTATACAAGAGAAGTGTTACCGGTGTCCTCCAAAGATGTGTGGAGCCGGAAGAGGGAAGAGAAATGCTTGAGGAAATTCATCGAGGAGAATGCGGGCACCACGCTTCTTCAAGGGCGTTGGTAGCAAAGGTGTTCCGGCATGGGTTCTACTGGCCCACAGCCTTAGATAATGCTGAGGATTTGGTAAGGAAATGCAATGGCTGCCAGAGGTACGCTAAGCAAAACCATACCCCAGCATCCGGCTTAAAAACCATACCGCTAACTTGGCCCTTCGCTGTTTGGTGCCTGGACATGGTGGGTTCAAAACCGCAAGGGGAAACATGACCCACATCTTAGTAATGGTGGATAAATTCACCAAGTGGCTGGAGGTGAAGCCTATCGCAAAGTGTGATGGCCACACAGCAGTAAAGTTCCTGAAAGATGTAATCCTGCGGTATGGATACCCACATAGTATCATAACTGACAATGGCACAAACTTTGCTCAAGGAGAGTTCAAGCGATTTTGTGAAGACAAGAACATCCGGTTGGATTTGTGCTCGGTGGCGCACCCGCAAGGCAATGGCCAAGTTGAGAGAACGAATGCTTTGGTACTTTCCGGTATCAAACCAAGACTCATTGATGCAATGGAAAAATCGCCGGGATGTTGGATCGATGAGCTACCATCAGTGCTGTGGAGTCTAAGAACAACTCCAAACCGGTCTACCGGATACACGCCATTCTTCATGGTTTATGGAGCAGAAGCGGTCATACCAACCGACATTCTCCATGATTCCCCAAGGGTGCAACTCTATACCGAAGAAGAGGTAAAAGAGGCCCGGGAAAATGATGTGGACTTGCTAGAAGAAGCAAGAGAGCTAGCTCTGGCAAGAACAGCCATTTATCAGCAAAACCTCAGACGCTATCATAGCCGGAAGGTTAATCCAAGAGTGTTCCGAGAAGGGGACCTGGTGCTACGCCTGGTGCAGCGCACTGAAGGCCGGCACAAACTTTCCCCTCCATGGGAAGGACCTTTCATTGTGAGCAAGGCTCTCCACAATGATGCCTATTACCTAATTGATGCACAGGAATGGAAGAAAGGAAAGGCGGACAAGTCAGGAGAGGAGACCAAACGCCCATGGAATGTAGCTTTGTTGCGTCCTTTCTACTCTTGAAGTGGTGCTGTAAGAGTCCCTTTTTGTACCTTAGTTGCTATGAATAAAAAGATGTCGGAACCTCGAATGAATCTCGGGGACTTGCCTTATTAAGTTGCATGAAACATGTTTATTTTTTCTGTTGCCGGTTGCTTATTGAACGTTTTTTCTTTCCGGTTTAGTAATGTGCTAGACCATACCGGAGTCTTCGACTCTGCTGTTGTCCATAACTTGGCTTCATGGCAAGCAAGATAAACCGGTAGGGGATAAGCACATGAACTGTGGAGAGGGAAACCGGGAAAGAACAATCCGGAAAAATTTAACTAACCCCGGTTATACCGGTTTTTTGCAAAATTTCGAATTGTTTCTAAGTTCAAGAAAATGCTTGTTTGGTGAAAGAACCTTGTGCTCATACGCCAAAGAACGCCCAAAGAAGGCAGGCAGAGCCAAGGCAAAAGAACCAAGTGTGCATCGAATTGGATGCAGAAGCAATCTGGAAATCTTTGCAGTACAGGATAAAAGCAGAACCAAAACGCAAAAATGCTAAGGCAAACTTAAGATAATTAGCTACCGGTATAACTTACCGGCACAAAATGTTGTACGTCAACCACAAGCAGACTTAAGGTTTTACATCATAAGCCCCGGCATACCGGGGCAGAATTTAACAGAACATTGTTTTAAGGCACGCAGGGCCAAACAGCACGACAAGGTAAATCTCAAAGCAGGTAATCAGGCAGCAGGGGCTTCCGGAGGAACGTCGCCAGTACCAGCATCGTCTAGAGGCTCCTCCTCGGCTTCATCTTCCTCCTCATCAAGATAATCTTTGACGTCAGGAGGGGGAGGAATGAAGGTGCGCATTTCGGCGTACTCCGCGATACGGTACGCACGATCCTGCCGCTTAGCGGTAAGAATCGGGTCCAGATCGGTTTCCGCGCCTTCGCGCACTCCGGTGAGGGCATCCAGGTCAAGCTCCGGGTACCAGGAACAAGCGACGCGGAGGGCAGAGTCTGCTCCAGCGCGGGCAGCAGAGCACTGCCACTCGCGGATCCTCCTGCCGGCGCCCTTGAGACGGTCACTGATTAGGGAGAAAGTATCCGGCACCTCCTCGCCAGGCCAAAGAGTCCTAAAGAGCTGGGTAGCTACATCAGGAATGTCAGATAGATTGCGATCTATGGCGCGCATGTGAGACACCCGCGCGTTAAGCGCGACCAGATGGTCATTGGGCGTCCATGGCACGGCAAGATTCGCCTGGCCCTGGACAGTGCGACGCGCATTGACTTTCTTGACAGCGTACGTCTGAGAGTCCGGAAAGAGGCCTGTGCAAAGAAAGAAAAAGGCTGAGGAAAAGAATCCGGAAGAAAAAGAGACCGGAAGGAAAGATAGCGAAAAGAAAATAGGGTCGGAGGAAAAAAGGCTCGTATGCAGTAGTCAAAGGACTCACGGTAGGCAAGTGCATCGGTTTGCAGAATTAGCTGGTTGCACTCCTTGTGCTCCTCCTCCAGCCGCGCGGCTTTCTCCTCGGCACCTTTCCGGGCCTTGGCCAGCTCCTCCAGCTCAGCTCGCAACACCACGGTGGCATTGCTGGCGTCCTCCAGAGCCTCGTTCATCTTGGCCGCTGCATCAGCTTCAGCGGCTTTGAGGACCTTGGCATGGTCAAGACCTAGCTGAATGAGCTGGGACTTGAGCTCCTGGTAGCTGGTCTTGTGGGCGCTCAGCTCCTCCTGATGCTGCTGAATGAGCTGGTCCTTCTCCCCTGCAACACAGAAAAGAAGGTGTAAACAAGATTGTGTTCGTAACGTTGAAAATGAAACCAAGTTAGCAGGAGAAAAGAAAAAGTTGTACGTTGGGCGGCGGCGAGCTGCTCCTTGAGAGCATCAATGGAAGCTTCGGGATCACTGTTAAGCAGAAATTGCGAATGTTAGAAGGAAAAAAGATTCTGGTAAGAAAGACGCCGGCAGAACAAAAACTTACCTTGGCACTTATCGTGTGCCTCAGCGAGCTCCCGATGCTCCCACAAGAGCTCCTCAAAGAGGGCCTTCCGAGCGTCAGCCGTGAGCTGTTCAAAGAAAAAGAGGTTAGTGAAGTTTCGCGCTAAGAACAAAGTTCTTAACCCGAAACTCGGGGACTGGCAGTGCCGGTTTCGCGCGTTCTAAGATAAGTTTTGCGCTAAGAACAAAGTTCTTAACCCGAAACTCGGGGACTGGCAGTGCCGGTTTCGCGCGTTCTAAGATAAGTTTCGCGCTAAGAACAAAGTTCTTAACCCGAAACTCGGGGACTGGCAGTGCCGGTTTCGCGCGTTCTAAGATAAGTTTGGCGTTAAGAACAAGGTGTTCAACCCGAAACTCGGGGGCTGGCAGTGCCGGTTTCGCGCTAAGTTTTCAAGTTCAAGTTTTGTCCTAAAAGCTGCGCTCTCACCACAAAACTCGGGGACTGGGAAGATAGACAGGAGAGAAACCGGCATGAAACTAAAAGATAGAACAAATCCGGAAGTAAGGAAACCGGTAACAATTGAGAAAAGTTAGTAGAACGTACCATCAGGTTGTTCGTGGCATCGTACCACGCGCTGTCAAGCTCTTTCACGGCGCCGCGGAGCCGCATGAAGTGCTCTTCGGAAGACCGGTCCCCAACTGGATCAGGTGCCGGCAGCCTGTCCTTGCCCAAGCCGCGGGTCGCCGGAGTCATGTCCGCGGCGTTCCACTTCTGGGCGTAGGGCAGAAGATGCCCCAGATCCTGGCCTCTGCGCTTGAACTCAGTGATACGGCCAAGAAGACCGGTGGCCTTAGTGGCAGTATCCCTGGCGGCTTTGGAGACATGCAGCACCAGAGGCTGCTGGCCGGCAGAAGGGGCGCTGGAGGCCGTCGCCTTCCCCTTGATGAGCTTGGAAGTCTTGGGCGGTGGCGCGGTAGGAGCGGCCACGGAAGGCTTGGCGCGAGGAGCACCTGGCGGCGGCATGAGGATGGTTCGTGGAGAATGGGGAGCGCTAGGCACATCACCCGGATTGGAACTTTCCGGCGCAGAAGATTCTGGCGCGGAAGTTGTTTTTTCAGGGACGGGAGGAGCCGGAGGCTCCGTCCGCCCGGCAGCTTCTTCCTCTCCGGCACCGATATTGCTGGCGCCGGTATCCTGGTTCTCTGGGAAGAAGGAAAGATCCTCCTCCGTGCGGTGATCTGACGTTGAAGGGGCCGCACGCCCCGAATTTGTTGTGCCAGGCACCGTTACCAGATGGTGGCTTGAGCGAGGAGGAGGGGTTGAGGTCCTTGCGGAACCCTCAGAGCCCGATGGCCTTGGGCCAAGCTTGAGCGCAGGGCTAAGAAAAAGAAAGAAAGATAGTTGGAAAAAGCAGCCGGAAAAAGAACTTGGCAAAAAAGAGGCAAGCCGGAAAATGAAAAACTTACCCGGAAGCAGTTGGCATCTGCTTGCGCCCGTAGCGGCGCATGCCCACTTTCTTCTCCCCCAAAGGCTCAGTCCGGAAGCGCTTGGAGGGAGGGGCCTGGCTGGAACTGGCATTAGATGCCGGCTGCTTGTTCTTTTGGCCCTGGGCCATGAGTTTGTCCACAAACTCAGAGCCGGCCTCGGCGCGCAGGGGCGGCACGTGCTCGTGGATCTATGAATTGAATAAGGCTAAGAGGCAATTCGGAGGAAAACAATAGTGGAAAAGTAAAAGAAACCGGAAAAGAAAATACCTCAAGCATGGTCAGGTCATCAGAGGACCCGGTTGGCTTTGGCGGAGACCGGCCCAGACGCGCAGCCGGAGTCTTGCCCATCTTCAGATCCTTCCAAAAGACGTAGGGATCTGGGTCGAAGGAGTCAAGGGCGCGCTTCCGGCAAGTTCCTCGCCGCTCTGCTTCAATGAGGGGGAAGCGGTCCTTGGCCTAAAACATGAAAAAAGAAGATTAGCAAGAGCAGAAAGTCACCGGCAAAAACAACCCCAATCGCATAATCCCTTACTTCTTGAGTTGGAGGGTTAGTAGTGCTGAAGGGAAGGAGGCCCCATTCCCAGTTAAATGGCATAGCAGTTTGGCAAATCTGCTTAGCCTTGAGAACAACGTCCTTCTTGCTAAGGGGATGGCCTGTGATCTTGGTAGGATCGCCAGGGCCATACATCTCGCTCATCCTATGCGCACGGCGCTTCAGAGGAAGCACCCGGCGCGAAATAAAGGTGCGAACAATATCGTCGGAGCAGATGCCGGTGTCCTTCATCTTCTGTTTCATGAAGCGTATAATCCGGTTGGTCTCGTTGTGAGACTCCTTCGGATTGTAGCCCCAGTTGGTCTTTGCGGGCGGCGCCGGATCAAAAGGAGGCAGACCAATGAGATCTGCGGCGCCGTTGTTCTTCACATAAAAGAACGTCCCTTGCCATAACCGGCAAGACTCGAGGCCGGAGAACTTAAAAAAGGGGCTCCCTTGACGGGAGCTGATTATGCAAGACCCGCATTGCACGGGAGGTTTGGGCTTGGGGATATCTAAGCCCTGAACGGAGTTAATCCGAAGAGCAAAGAAGCGGGCAAACGTCTCAAGAGTGGGACGAATGCCGATATAGGCCTCCATGAAGGTGGCATAGCAAGAAAGGTAAAAGATGGAGTTGCCAGGAAGGTAGTGAGGTTGGAGTTTGTAGAAATCTAGAAGATCCAGGAAAAAAGAGGAGGGAGGAAGGCCAAAGCCACGCTCAAAGTGAGCAAGAAAAACAACACGTTCACCGGGCTGGGGGTCCGGTACTATTTCGTCATCGGGAATCCGGCAAGTGACTCCTTCCGGAATCCTGCGGGACCGGTACAACCAATCGATCTCATATTCAGTGACATTGGAGCCCATCCAGGCTCCGCGGGTAATTGGGGAAGGCTCTGCGCCGGATGATTGGCTGGAGCTGCTGGATGCTTCACCAGAGTTACTCGCCTCAAGGTGGCTGCCGGATGCTTGGCTAAAGCTACCGGATTCTAAATGGTCACCGGACTCTTGGTGGCTACCGGATCCCTGCTGGTGGCCGAAATCGGTCTCCATCGGATCTGAAGCTGTAGATTCGCCGGGAGATTGTCAACTATGTCTAACGGAAGGAGAAGAAGAAGATGCGGAGGAGGATTCCTCGTCAGACATTGGATGGGAAGGCGAAAGAAACAGAAATCCCACACTTGGACCCCGCGTGAAGATCTACGAGTAAGAAGAAAACCAAAGAAAAAGAGGAAATAAGAACACCGCAGACCCAAGATCTAAAAAAGCAGGCAGATGGCAAGCAAGGTAAGATTGGAACTAACCTTGAGCGTCGCGGTCGCTGAGGAAGACTTTCGCCGGCGAAGGAACGGACCTGCGGTCGCCGACGAGCACCGTCGACGGCGAGGCGGTGAAAGTCACGAAGAAGCAAGAATGCAGCGCGCTCGAAGAAGGTGCTGCAGAAGGTTCCCGCACGACGAGGTCCGGCGGAGGCGCGGCGTAAGTTCGCCGGGCGGCGAAGCTCAAGCAAGCAGCGGCGGACGAAGAGCGGCGAAGGCGCAGAGGCGAGGAGCACTGTGCGCAAAGGTAGGGGAATGCGGAGAAGAGGAAGAAGAAGGGGCAGTTGTGCTTATAAAGGAGAGAGAAGATGGGCCGAAAACCGCTGGGCCTCCGCGTTTCGCCTCGCGGCCCGCGACGCACCGCGGGTCGCCACGTGGCAAAGAGGTACACGCGAAAGGAGGGAGGCCACACGGAGGCACACACGGAATCCGAAGCGGCTAGTGGGATCCGCAGCGGTGCATTAAATGGGCGCGCGGGGGTCAAAGCGAAGTGACAACTGACACTGGCGCGACAGTCACAGTGCGCATGTCTCTGACAGGCACGGGACCCGATATATTCTCGACCTCACCGAGGAGATATTTAATGACTAAGATGCCGGAGAGTAAGATGCCGGAAAATGCCTTGCGAGCAGAGAAAATGTAAGTCCGAGCAAAGATGCCGGATTTGAGCCAAGAACTAAGAAAGTTAAACCGGTATCCAAAGATACGGAAACCTGGCATGGTCTGTTGGATAGAATCCGCCAGACTATACCAGCTTCGGGGACTAATGTTGGGGGATGACCCCCGGTATGCCAAAGGTATGCCAAACCGGATGGTCTCACCCTTCAAGATACCGGTTTAATGTTCATACCGGAATAAGAAGATAGAGTTTGGCTAAGTAAGCTAAGCCGGTATCCCCAAGAGGGGTATGCCGGAACCGGGAAGGAAAGACACCGGAGCGCCGGAAGGAAGAACATGTCGGCTAGCTGGTCAAAGATTCCGTCAGGAGCTAAAAGACAAGGATGAGCTAAGCAAAGTAGCTTTAAACGAAGGCCTGAAGACAAAGAAGAGGATGACGGCCAAAGAAGCCGGAGGACGTCAGCCTCCCTGTTTAAAGAAGACCCCGGCGTCATCTATGATTAAAGTAGCTTTATAAAGTATCTTTGTAAAGTAGTTTGTCTAGTCAAAGATCCCATTAGGGTTTCTTGTCCTGTAAGCCACCCTCTCCCCTATATAAGGAGAGGGGGCAGCCTCTTTCATACGCGCGATCCAGAGAAGAGAAAAAACCTGTAACCTGTTGAGATCAATAAACATGGTGATCTAGAGCGAGTTCATCCTTGTGTCTTTCTTCTTCTACCTCTGGCCTTGGCCAAGTTCTTGAGGAAAGCATCCGGAAGTTCGTCCATCTAGTCACAAACCCTCCCCCGAATCCTCTAGCGTCCATTCGGCCCCAAGATAAGCCATCCTATGGCATCTGTCTGTTCACCACGACGACAAAGTCAAATGAGCAACTTCAAATTAGGCTTGCTTCATATGATGTGCCTAGTTCCTCTACCCCTTCTTGTGATCATGCAAATATTATTGAGGAAAATGCTAGGTTGAAGGATGAACTTGCTAAGGCCTCCTCTCCCCAAAATAAACTTTCTTTGGATGATCTTTTGAGTAAGCAAAGATCAAACAATGGGAAGGAGGGCCTAGGTTATAATGCCAAGGCGAAGAAGGCAAACAAGCAAAAGGCCAAGCCCGCACAAGAGAAGAAGAAAGCTATCACCAATGGTGAAGCCCCTAAGGGCAACACCATTAATGATGATAATGCGGGAAATGCTAACCCTCACTATGTTCTATTTAGAGATTATTATGGTGATGTGTATGCTAAATATGTTGGCCCATATGATGGTTATGTTGCTTGGTCTATTTGGGTCCCAAAGACCCTTGTTGCTAACAAAAGAGGACCCATTGAGAAATGGGTACCTAAATCCAAGAATTGATCTCATGTAGGACTATGCCGCCGGAGGTTCAAAATGGGTACTTGATAGTGGATGTACAAGTCATATGACCGGCGGCAAGAATCTCGTCAAGGAGTTGAGGCCCAACATAAACAATATCACCGTCTCCTTTGGCGATAATTCTACATCCGAGGTAATGGGTTTTGGCAAGGTTGTGGTTGCACACAACATAACACTTGTGGATGTCATGCTTGTCAAAACCCTTGGTTACAATTTGCTTTCCGTTTCCGCCCTTGGCAAGATGGGTTTCGCCGTCTTTATTGATAATGATATTGTGGTCCTCTTGTGGAGCAAGACTCTAAAAGTCGCTTTCGTTGGGTATCGCGAACATAACTTGTATGTGGTGGACTTTTCGGGGACCACCACTTCAAGTGCGATGTGCCTATTCGGAAAGGCGGATGTGGGTTGGTTGTGGCATCGCCGCCTAGCCCATGTCAACATGAGAACTTTGCAAAGTCTTCACAAGGGGAACCATATTGTGGGACTAATGGAAAATGTTTCTTTTGCCAAAGATCGTGTTTGTAGGGCTTGTGTTGAAGGCAAAATGCATGACTCTCCGCATCCAAGCAAGACTATCATCTCTTCCAAGAGGATCTTGGAGCTCCTTCATGTGGATCTCTTTGGTCCCATTACTCATGCAAGTCTTGGTGCGAAGAAACATTGCTTGGTGATTGTTGATGATTACTCAAGATACACTTGGGTCTACTTTCTCAAGACGAAAGATGAGACTCAACAAATATTCATTGACTTTGCCACCGAGGTGCAACGCCAACACAACCTCCTCATTATGGCAATAAGAAGTGACAACGGCTCCGAGTTCAAGAACTACACACTCAATGATTTCCTTAGTGATGAGGGGATTCGTCATCAATATTCCGCTGCTTACACCCCTCAACAAAATGGTGTTGCGGAGAGGAAGAACCGGACTCTTATGGATATGGCAAGATCTATGATGGCGGAGTATAAATCCCGCTATAACTTTTGGGCCGAAGCCATCTCCACCGCTTGTCACTCTTCTAACCGGCTCTATCTCCGCAAGGGATTGAACAAGACTCCATATGAAATACTCACCGGCAACAAGCCTAATATCTCATACTTCAAGGTGTTCGGTTGTAAGTGTTTCTACAAAATCAAAGGAGTTCGTTTGTCTAAATTTGCTCCTAAAGCTTTGGAGGGTATATTTGTTGGTTACGGTGCCGAATCTCACACTTATAGAATCTTTGATATAGCCTCCGGGATTATCATCGAATCTTGTAGTGTGAGGTTCGAAGAAAATGATGGCTCCCAAGTGGGGCAAGTTGATGTATGTGCAGGTGATGAAATACCTCAAGATGCCATAGTAAGAATGGGTGTGGGATTTTTCCGCCCCATTGAGGGACACGGTGTGGCGTCTCGGGAAGAACTATGCTCTACCACGGTGGAGCCCTCATCCTCTCAACATCAACAAACCCCATCTCTTGAAGCTAATGATGCACCAACCCAAGAACAAGAAGAAAACCCTCCCTCTCATGTACAAGATCAAGGACAAGATCAACCAAGAATTCATGATGGCTCCGATGAGTATCCATTTGATATTTGCGCTTCACCAAATATTGTCCAAGATCAAGCACATGAGGATGAGCATTCTCAAGAAATTGAGGAAGCTCAAATTGAAGGTCAAGACGGGGACCCAAATGATCAAGTTGATCAAGTGACACCTCCAAGGCCTAAAAGAACCAAGGAGGAGATCGAGGCCCGTCGTCTAGCAAGAAGAGATAGGATCCTTGAAATTCGTGGACACACTCATGACAAGGTCCTTGGTGATGTTCGAGCAAAGGTCTCCACAAGAAGGCAATTGGCTAACTTTAGCAATCATCATGCTTATATCTCCGTTGTGGAACCCAAGAAAGTATTTGAAGCCCTTGAAGATTCGGATTGGGTGGAAGCCATGCATGAGGAACTCAACAACTTCAAGCGCAACAAAGTGTGGACCTTAGTAGAGAAGCCAAAGGAGTGCCGCAATGTTATAGGCACTAAGTGGATATTCAAGAACAAGCAAGATGAGTTTGGAAATATTGTGAGGAACAAGGCAAGATTGGTGGCTCAAGGTTTCTCTCAAGTTGAAGGAATTGACTTTGGAGAGACCTATGCTCCCGTGGCTCGTCTTGAGTCCATCCGTATCCTTCTTGCTTATGCATCGCATCATAACTTTAAGTTGCAACAAATGGATGTTAAAAGTGCATTTCTTAATGGTCCTTTGCATGAAGAGGTTTATGTTAAGCAACCCCCGGGGTTTGAGGATCTCAACTTTCCTAACCATGTCTACAAGCTTGATAAAGCACTTTATGGTCTCAAACAAGCTCCTAGAGCTTGGTACGAGCACCTTAAAGAATTGTTGGTAGACCGTGGGTTTGATGTTGGGCTAATCGATCCCACTCTTTTTACTAAGAGGGTTAATGGGGAGCTTTTCGTTTGCCAATTATATGTTGATGATATTATCTTTGGCTCTACTAACAAAGCTTTCAATGATGAATTTTCAAAGCTTATGACCGATAGGTTTGAGATGTCTATGATGGGAGAGATGAAGTTCTTCCTTGGTTTTGAGATCAAGCAATTGAGAGAAGGAACCTTCATCAATCAAGCAAAATATCTCCAAGACATGCTCAAGAGGTTCAAGATGACCGAGTTGAAGGGTGTGGCCACTCCTATGGTTACCAAATGTCATCTTGCACTAGATCCCAATGGTAAAGAGGTGGATCAAAAGGTATATCGCTCCATGATTGGATCCTTGCTTTACCTTTGTGCATCTAGACCGGACATAGTGTTGAGTGTTGGTGTGTGTGCAAGGTATCAAGCTTCTCCTAAGGAGAGCCACATGATGGCTCTCAAAAGAATCTTTCGATATTTGGTTGATACCCCAAGATATGGTATTTGGTACCCCAAAGGCTCAAGCTTTATTCTCAATGGATATACCGATGCGGATTGGGCGGGTGACAAGGATGATAGGAAATCAACTTCCGGGGCTTGCCAATTCCTTGGTAGGTCCTTGGTGTGTTGGTCTTCTAAGAAGCAAAATTGCATATCTCTCTCCACCGCCGAAGCCGAATATGTTGCCGCCGCAAGTGGATGCACTCAATTGTTATGGATGAGGCAAACTTTAAAGGAATACGGTGTCATTTGTGACAAAGTGCCTCTATTATGTGACAATGAAAGTGCTATCAAGATTGCCTATAATCCGGTGCAACATTCAAGAACGAAGCATATTGAGATCCGGAATCACTTCATTAGGGATCATGTTGCCCGTGGTGATATTGAGCTCATCTATGTTCCTACCAAAGATCAACTTGCCGATATATTCACGAAGCCTCTTGATGAAGCAAGGTTCTCTTATTTGAGGAATGAGCTAAATATCATTGATTCAAGGAGTATAGCTTGACCATCTTGCAAACACACCTTTGTCTCAAAACTTTATTTGGTTTAGATGTGGGCATGGAAATAGGGGGAGTGCGGTTTAAACTATTGAGCTATCACTCCCCCCATAATGCCAACATTAAAATAAATCATTCTCTTTATATCATATAATGATATGTGAGCTTCAATGATGAGTAGTGGTTTTGGGCCCAAGATATATCTTCGCGGTGCCATGCCATAACACTCATATATGGTGGCCTAGGCCACCACACTCTTCTTTGTGAAGAGTTGGAGTTATTTGGGTCTTATCGCCTTTTATTTGACAACTCCATGTTCTTATGGGAAATCACTCTAGTTTGGCCTTATTTGCTCATATCTTGCAAACTTGAGTGATCATGTACCATTAACAGTTTGAACCCTCTAAACCTAAGCCTACACTCTCCTATAAGCCACTTCCATCTTGCTCATTTGTCATGTTTGGTAAAAACTTGGAGTTTGAGGTTTCTCGGTCGGATGATCTAGGTTGCCCCATCTTATTGGTAAATATGCATCTCATATGTGACGTGATAGTTTATTGCACCGCATATGGGTTCGCAAATATCCAACTAAAGATAGGCAGGATTTACGGTGTTCTGGAATTTTCCAGAACACCGGATAATCCGCCCCCCTGGCGCCCCGGAATATCCGGCCGGGCCGGATTATCCGCCCTCACTTTGGGCCGGATTATCCGGCCTGGGCGTTTTGCGGGAGGATTAAGGGAGGCCGCGGGGTGAACGGTTGGCACACCAATCAGTTCCCCCACGCGCCCCCTTCTCCCTCCTCAAGCCGCCGGAGTTCCTCCTCCTCGCCGGAGACGCTCCGTCCGCCCCCTCTCGGAGTTCTTGGGTGGATCGGGTGCATCTCCTCCCTAGCTACCTTCTCCTCCAAGCGGTTTCCACAATGGATGTGGGTATGATTCACAATCTCTAACCCTAGATGTTGTGTTTTATATGTACTTTTTTCTTGGTGGAATTGGTGTCTAGTTGTTCCAAATCATTTGTAGTGTACTCCTCTTGCATGCTATGAGGCCGATCTAGTCTTAGACAAGCTTTTGATTGGAAAACTGCAAATTTCGCAGGGCCGGATTATCCGCCCCCCGAGCTGGCCGGATTATCCGGCCCGGCCGGATTATCCGCCCCCAGGGGACACCGGATTATCCGGCCTGGAGCTTCATCGCCGCTGCAGTTTTTGCTTCAATCTATCATGTCTAGATTTGTACCGACTTATAGCATGTTTCTCGAGTATATTACTGTATCTTACATGACTTATGAGCATTACCTTTCCTTTGCTACCCGCCTTTGCTTCTCACAGGTGGTGCTTCTCGGGGTGGTCGGAGACGCTCAAGGCATGATCGATCTAGTGACGAGTTTGCATCCAATGCACCTCGCAAGTCCGTCACTTCAAGGCGGAAGAACAAGGAAGTGAGGGAGAACTACAAGGCCATGGACTCAGTTTCTTATTCCGCTATCCGCATGAAGAACTGGTATGAAGATGTCCCAAGGGATGAAGAGATAGAGGGCAGGAGATACTGGTGCATTGAGCAGGAGTTCATCTACAAGGACGTCTATGAGCCCATGAAGAATCTGAGACCCATGCAAGCTATCGATGTGGACATTCTGGCTGAAAACGATCACTTTGAAGACGCAATCTGGGTAGCTGGAAGGATGGGCTTGCTTGAGATCATGAAGATTCAATGTGACTATAGCCCAGATTTGGTGAAGCAATTCTTTGCCACTTTGGCAATCAGGAAAGATGAGGAACACACTATGGAATGGATGACTGGCTCCACTCACTGCAGTGCCACTCTGCGCCAATTTGCTGGTATTCTTGGAGTTCCTGTTGATGGGGGTCGTCGCCTTCATGGACCACAACAGACAGATAAGAATGCTCTTGTGCATCTCTATACCTCAGCGGGAAAAATTGGTCGTGCTAAGGGGCTGCTTCCCATATACAGTCAGTTGCTTCGGTTCTTTCGGGCAACCATTTGCCCAAGTGGTGGTAACAATGATGCTCTCCGGGGAGCCCTTGTGGACCTTATGCACCTCAGCTATAAGTGTGCTCGTGATGTGACTGAGGAACGGGACTACACTCTTGATGTCATGGACTTTATCTTCCATGAGATCCATGATGCCATGGTCTCCCGGACCACCATACCCTATGCACCCTACATTCAGCTTCTCATCAACAACTCTGTGGCTGTGGGTGATGAAGACTTGAGTGGGTATCCTTTGGTGAAGCACAGTGTCAAGAAGGCCTACAAGCTTAAGCCAGTCTCTTCAGCTGTACCTGCTCCTGACACTTTCATGGGTGATGCTCGTTCTAGTGGTTTTGCTCCTGCTCGTCATCCTGATGTCCCGGCTATGAGGAAGCAAGTGAGCCGGCTTAGTTGGTTTCAGCGTCACATCCTTTGCATGAACATTGAGATCCATAAGGAGAACTATGCAGCTAGCCGAGAGCGTTCTGAGATTAAGCATACTCAGGCGGTTATTCTTCACAAGCTCAGTGGTGATCAAGGACCCCCGCCTCAGCCTCCAGCTCACCAGGGTTACAGTGGATGGCACTCTGCACAGGTTCCATGGAGTGATCTTGATGATTGCCTTCAAAGGTCCAACACCTCTCGCCGCTCTCCGGATGCACCTGACACTGATGAGGAAGAAGAGGAAGCGGCATACCAGTCCGATGATGAAGATGCCTCCGAGTGATCCCCATGGGGCGAGTAGCATCGCGCTTGTCCCCTTTTTGGCGTTTCGATGCCAAAGGGGGAGAAGTGTTCTATTAGGAACTATCTCGGGGATTTGCATGGTTTGGGCACAAGCATATGCGTTTACCATTCCTTTATTGCTTGTGTTCCCTCTTATTTGCACTATTTGCTTTGGTTGTGTCCCGTTTAAAACTATGTGCTATGTGGTGTGAGACATTGTTATGGTTTTCGGATTTCTATATGTTGAGATCAAGGATGCTATATTATGTGTGATGCTATATCTCCGTATCTTATATCTACACATGGGTATGATTTCTTGCATCCTATCTCAACTTCATATTTGTATATGTCTCGTGTTAGAGCTCATGATGGATACCTCTAGTGTTGAGGCACCTCAATCCTATGTGTTGTGTATTTGTATTCAAATGCAAATTACTTATATGCACACATGTAGGGGGAGTGCCTCTATGTTTTTGCCATCATGTTTGTCTCTATAGTTATTCTCTTGCAAATCCGTATATTGTCATCAAACACCAAAAAGGGGGAGATTGAAAGAACATCTCTCATATTATGTTTTGAGTGTTTGATGTCAATATATGTGATACACTAATGTTTGTTTAAGTGGTACAGGGATTACATAGATATTTATTCATGTGTGTTGGATTTGATCGTCTGTCAAAAGTAATCAGAAAAAGTTGGCCAGGCCGGATAATCCGGGCCGGATATTGTTGAAATATCCGGCCCCCTGTTTTTGGCTAAGTCTCATGAGGAAAAGCAGCGCAGTACAAGGGCCGGATTTTTGCCCGGATATTGTCCCGGTATTGTACCAGGGCCGGAATATCCGGGCCGGATATTTTGGAAATATCCGGCCCCTCGATTTTGGCTAAGGACCTGAAGATTTGCTTCTCTGGTTAGGGGCCGGACATTTGGCCGGATAAAGTCACGGTTTTGTCCCGAAGGCCGGATTTCCGGGCGGATATCCGGCCCTTACTTAGGCCGGAATATTCGGCCCAATGGGCTCAATTTTGAGGGAGGTATAAATACCCCCTTCTTCTACCTTGGTTGCTTGCTCAATCATTACACAAGAAATCTGCCAAGCCACCTCCATTAGAGCCACCTCAAGAAACTCAAGATTTGCAAGATCTCCTTCCTCCCCCAACCAAAGCTCTTGATCTTTGGAGATTCGAAGGAGAAGACACCGATCTACATCCTCACCGAAGCGTTCTTCATTTCCCCCTCACTTGTTTGAGGGATCTCATGCTAGTGTTCCTATTTGGTCCCCTAGTTGATTTGTTGTTGATGTGTTGTTGTTGATTGTTGTATTGTTACAGATTTGGGAGCCTCCAATTCAGTTGTGGATGTGTGCCCCAAGAACCTTGTAAAGGCCCGGTTTCCGCCTCGAGGAAATCCCTTAGTGGAAGTGGGCTAGGCCTTCGTGGCGTTGCTCACAGGAGATCTGAGTGAAGCCTTCGTGGCTGTTGGTTTGGCTTGCGTAGCAACCACACTCCTCCAAACGTAGACGTACCTTCTTGCAAAGGAAGGGAACTACGGGAATCATCTCCGTGTCAACGCGTGCTACACTCTCGGTTACCTCTATCCCACTCTATCTCCTATATATTGCGTAGCTATATCGTGCTTAGTTGATAACCTTGTCATATAGGTAAATTCACTTAGTTGCATATCTAGAGAATTTACCTTTGTGTCAAACCTAAATTGAAAAAGAATTAAAAATTGGTTAGCACCTATTCACCCCCCCCCTCTAGGTGCGGCATACGATCCTTTCAACCTCATCCAAGACCAAGTCAAGGTGAACAACTTCTCTGTTGACCATCACTGCTGAAGTTGACTAGGTTGACCAGAAATGAATTGACAAGAAAGAACTTTGAAACAAAGAGAAGATGACCACCAATTTGAAATCTTGCAAACCTTTACCAAAATGGACACCACCACCACCATTCCATCATTAAATATATGAATGAAGTTCACCAAAAAGAAATTCAAAATTCAAACATTTTGTTCTTGCAGCCATTGTGTCGAACACCTGGCAGGCATCATCTCTGAATTGTGTTACACTCAATTGTCCACTGGATTTTTGCCTAAACCACTTTTAACTCGTGATGATCATCCACTCCTGCAACCCCTGCATCAATCCTTGTCCTTGCTTTGGTCGATTAAAGTGAGGAAATGGCAGCCAAAGCACCATGCCGTGCACCATGCCGGCCAGCATGCCACTCATCTCTCTGGCTCTCCCCTCTCTCTCTCACCTTGTCACAGAGCATCTACACAGCACAAGGACACTAACCATGCACGGCCCTAGCTCACCCATGCACGGCATTGGCCAGAACGCGCATGCCCAGACCATGCCAATGCACGCCAGCACGCGCGCTCACCGCGCTCTGGACGCGCCAGTACGCCGCGCGCTCAAGCACTCTCGCGCCCCTCGGCAAAGCCTACCACTGCGTCGAGCACACCCTCGCCACCCTCTAACCAGTAGACAAACTCAAATGCCCACGCCCACGCCGTCGCCGCCGTGCTCATGACCTCTCTCCCGCGCACGCCGTGACAGAGACCGCATGTGCCCGAGCCATTCCATCACGCCCTGGACGCGCTAGCTGCACCTCGAGCATCGCCATGACGACGCCTACACATAGCCATCCTCGCTTTGCCCTTTGGAACGCCGAAGGCGCCGCGCCATGATCGACTCTTCACAGCACCCGCGGCACCACTTCACCCTGTATAAATAGCGACGCTCCGAGCCCAACTTCTTCGCACAATCTCCTCCCCTCTCACCACTGGGTCTTCCCACATCGCTAGCTCATCCAATTGACGCCGGAGCCGCCCCAATTTCAAGATCGGAGCCGCCAGTACCCGGAGCTCGCCGTCGACGATTGACGCCACTCCACGCCTCGCCGACGGTACCAGGAGCTTCCTCGTCCTCGACAACGACGCCCAGCAGAGCCCCGCGGGAACCTTGGTACGCCCTCCGACCCCTAGGCTCGCTGCGAGCTCGTCGGAATCCCGTCGGAGACGACGACGATTCTCGACCACCCGATTCGCTTCTGATCCAACGGATCATATCTCGCGTACCGCTTCGCTCGTTTATGAGCCGCTGACGGGTGGTCCCCATCTCGTCAGGCGGCCCACTCGCACCAGATGCTTGTTGGGCTGCGCTGTGCAGTTTAATTCCGTTTCGGCCCATTCTAGTTTCCCGCGTGGCCCAGAAATTCAAATTTGATTTAATTCTTTTAGCTCAAATCCAATACAGATGTTAACTTCAAATTTGAATAGTTTAAAATCTACTACACCAAATTTAGCAAATTTTATATATTCAGAAAGCTAATAAAATTATCTAAACAATGCCACTAGCCTCATTTCCAAATTCGTAATTAAATTTAAATGACAAAAATAACAAGGCAGGGCCTTTTCTAACTTCAAATAATTATTAAAAATGATCTACAAATGATTTTGAGTTGATTCCAACTCTCATAAATCACATTTGACATGCTCTAATTGTTTATGCAAAAACATAGTATAGTTGTTTTGCATGATCATGAACTAGGCTTAAATAATGGCTATGGAACCATTTCTAATCTATGTAACACATACACCTAACTTATTTAAATAGTATGAGAGCTATTCTCTCATTTAAATCTTGAGCCTAAGTAATTCAATAAGAGGTAATGACCTTAGTCTAATGAACCTCCTATTTTATAACTTAGAGATATTAAATCATTACCATGCTAAAATTAACATGCATGAGGTGTAGCACCTCATTTAAATTTCACTCTCAAATAATAGATATGAAGTGTTGACCTTGGTCAACTAATATTCATACCTTATTATTATTTGAGGAGATTAAATCTTAATAAGATTGAATGAGAGGAAATTATTTTCTCCAAAACATTAAAAAGCTATATTATGAAATTATAATGAGGGGAAATTATTTTTCTTTAACATAAACAAAGTAAATCACCATGCTAATAAGATGTGATGCTAGCATAGGATTGTGTGCATTTTTGGTGTGTTTAGCTTAGCACTTAAGTTTGTGTGGTGATTGTATACCTCGTATTCGTGTATAGACGCTAGTAACGAGGAGTATCAAGAGGAGGAAGACTACACTCAAGAGGAGGAGGAAAACTTTGACTCCTATCCCAACCAAGGCAAGCTAATACTCTTGCAAGCCACCCTAATGCAAAGATCTTCATGAGCAAGGCACCCTTACATTTTACTTATGCTTAAATAATCCTATCCTATGTTTTTACCTTGCAATTTATTTTGCTTATTATTTCAAAGCTTACTTTTTGATTCATGATTCACTTGGTCTAGAATTGAACAAGAGTATCAAAGAGAGCCTAAGCAAATAAAGCTAGATAGCACCCCCTCATGACTAGTGCTATTGCTAAATAAATAAAATTTACTACTCTAGATGGGAACAAGGTGAAATGAAATGACTTGGAAAGATTTTGAAGGTGAATGTGACTTGAAGGACTTGGTGAAATTTTGTGAAAACTGATGATTGGGTTCGGATGCGATACCCTTCCAATTATACAAGTACCCCACAATACCTGATTATGGGTAGGGCGTAACTAGAAGCTTATGTAGTTTAGTATGGGTTCCCTCTAAACAAGCATCATAGGGGTTATGCCGAGGCTGCCTCCATTACAATTGACATGATGTGAATATGAGGTGAATGTACGACCCAAGCCCTGTGCAGTTCCGGGTTGACAGTTGGTTTTCACCGGGAGGCCAAGCTCATGGGGAGAGGTGCCCATACTAGGTTATTTAAGTGAAAGGTTATGATTGATGATCCACGTACTGAGTTACGATGATTCGGGATATTCCCGAAGGATGTAATCAAAAGTTGTGGCACAAGAGTACAACCTCTGCAGAGTGTTAAACCTATTCGAATAGCCGTGTCCACGGTTATGGACGATTGGAAAGGCCATACTGTTCCGTTGTCAGACCTGTCTTAAAAAGGAATGGTGAATTTGAATGGTGACTTGAATTGAAGCACCACTGATGTTGTGGGAATGACACTAATGTTCCCACTTGAGTTAGTCTAGCGATTCAAGCATCTTTACTAAATGTTTATGAACTAAACTTGGCTTTATGCAAATAAACCTAGAGCTTAGCAACCCTTAAAATTTATAAGTACTTACATTAGTATTAGTTTGCGAGTACTTAAAGTACTCATGGTTGTGTCCCTGGCTATTCCAATGCCGGACTATGAAGAGGAGCAACACTATGAAGATAACGGTCAAGGACGTCTATCGAACTAGGATGCTTCTAACGTCAAGTTGCCTGTGGATAGATAGTTCCACCTACTACGATGCTTCCGCTACTTATTTGTGTTTGTTGATCATGTAGATCAACTATTTGTGTAATATTGGATCATGTGATCTATGGATGTAAGACTCTACGTGTTGTAATAAATGATGACTCTATGATATTCAACTAGTATGTCTCGCAACAATATTATTCCTGGGATTGCGATGTATGACATAATAGGCATCTGGACTTAAAAATCCGGGTGTTGTCATCCATGTAATTGTGGCTCCGCCGTTTAATGAATGCTTATAGGTCCTTTTGGGACCTACCCCTGTTAAAAAAAATGCACATCGATACATTCCTTCACAGCAGAAACATATCTTCCTCTATCTCTTTGCTGAGTTAGCAACCTCTAAATTGCAATCTTTATTCAGTACTAAACACCCAGGGAACTTCCTCTCACAATTTCTAGCAATTGCAGCAACTCCTCTCTTGGTTTCAGATTTAGCAAGTGATTCATCAACATTTATCTATACCACCCCGTGAGGAGATGGCAGTCATTTTGGTTCCGCCTCACACCTACTAGTCACAGCCTGTTTCGTATGGGTTATGGGTTTTGCCACATTCAGATCTTCCATAGATTTTTTTTCCCTATGAACGCACGCAGATCCTACCCCTACAAGCACCTCCAAAAAACTGAGTTCAAGAACTGATCCAGCGAGTCTTGAGATTGGCAAATCACCACATGCACCTCGCTATCGAGAAGAACGTCACCTCCCATTGAAAAATCTACATTTATGATAGACTAAACTGTCAAACCTGGGCTTTGAACTCTAGTTGGTTTGGGGTGTCATTGCCCTCCTAAATATCTATTCACAAGTTAGTTCTTAGTTCTTTCATAAAATTGTTGACACTTGTATTTTTTTATAACTTTTGGATCTGTTTATACTGCTATTGATGATTAGTAATAGACTTCCAAAATTTTGGAAAAAACTATGTGTAGAGTGGGTGGAATGAGTGGTACATTTTTCTGTGAACATTACAAGACTGTTTAATTTTCGGAATGGGCCTCCATGTCGGCTTGACTCCATAAATGGGAGCACATACTCAGGTTGCCTTACATCACAACTCCATATCAATATGGCCGCTTTGGGTGGGAGGTCCTGTCCATCGACCTTGTCGGCACGGACGGACCACTGCACACCCCAGCGCGACGACGTTGGGCCGGCCCAATTTGATTTCCCTTTCTCTTTTTTTTCTTTCCATTTCTTCTTTGTTATTTTTAAAATTTGAATAATTTTGAATCTGAACAATTTGTGAATTTGAACAGTATTTTGAATTTTAAATTTTCAAATTTGAACATTTTTTAAATTTGAACTTTTTTTGGATATGGACTTTTTTCAAATCCAAAGATTTTTCAAAATCTGAACATTTTTTAATTTGAATATTTTTGAAAAACTGAACATTTTTCAAATTTAAACATTTTTCTGATATGAATATTTTTAAAAATTGAACTTTTTCATAAAAAGAATTTATTTTTTTGAAAAAACTAAAATATGCATATTTTAAAATTTTAAACATTATTAAAATTTTGAACACTTTAAAATAAGCAAAATTTCCAAAATTTAACATTTTTTATCTTAAAAAAAAACAGAAACAGAAAAAAAAACAAAAAGGAAACGGCCAGCACCTAACTGGGCCGGCCTGTACCGCGCGCGGGGGTGTGCGGCGCGGGGTACGCGCCGACCTGGTCGGTGTATAGGAAGTGTGTGCCCTTGGGGTTCCTCAACTCTGCCTCCCCTTGCTCGGGCCAGCGCCCAGCGATTCCGCTTTGCCTCTGGTTGAAAACTCGCCGGCCATCCCACCGCGTCTCTTCCCCAGCCGCCGCGCCGCCCCGCCCCGCCCCGCAGGGGCTGCCGGTTCCGGCCCGATTCGAGGCGGCGAGTGAGCAAGGGAGGACATGATCTACACGGCTATAGACACGTTTTATCTCACGGACGAGCAGCTGCGGGACTCGCCGTCGCGGAAGGATGGGATCGACGAGGCCGCCGAGACCACCCTCCGCGTCTACGGCTGCGACCTCATCCAGGAGAGCGGCATCCTCCTCAGGCTGTATCCTTTTGTCCCTCCCCCCCTCCACACCCTTCCGTTTACGCCCAGATTTCGCTACTTCCTAGGGTTTCGTGGTTAGCTTCGGTAGGAGTTGGTGTAAATTGAGTTCTTTAAAGTGCAATTTCGCATCCAATTGCGGAAAAAAAGAAGTGCAAGTAGCGCAACAGGATTAGGATTGCCTACATGAAACACCGTTTTTTAATTCTAGTTACTTGTCAGTGCTAGGATTAGGAATACCTGCATGAAACACTCGAAGGTACAAATTGAGTTATTGGTTGGCTAGTTGCTTGTCATTTGTCAATACCCTTTTTATGCTTTATATGTGTTTGTTTCGAGGTCCCTTTTGGCAGAATAAACTTTGTGAGATTATATGCGTTACCTCGTATTGATCGTTGTGGGTTTCAAGGAGGAAACTTGCAAATCGTTGTGGGTTGAATGAAGCGGCACTTTTGGTTGATGATCTGTTGTTAGTACAGTTTGCTGATTTGCGTTGTTACACCATTTTAGCTTGTGCATGATATAATTGCCACAAAATTGGGAAAAATAATGTCAGATGGAATAGTATCGGGAGTTGATGCCATTTGCAGTGCAATTTATCTTTTATTTAAGAAACCAGTAAATATGGGTCCATAATACACTATCATTAAAAAAAATGTGTCATACTGCCTATTTGAAGATGTCAGGGCTTTGTATATGGCAAAACTTCAGATATATTCAGCATTTTGGTCTTATACTGACTTATGGGCAAAGAGCGTAGGATCACTGTATTTTATTTTTTTTCCTATTCTCACTTTAATTTATACATGTGTCGTGTATTCCTTGACTTAAAAAAGACCACAAGCAGTGATGGCCACAGCTCAAGTACTTTTCCATCGTTTTTACTGCAAGAAATCATTTGCACGATTTAGTGCTAAGGTAAATAGGTTCCTCTCCATTTTACTCTGCCCGAACCATTCTTAGATTCTTACAGACTGAGCTAATGAGCTTGTTTCTTTATTCTTGCAGAGACTTGCTGCTAGTTGTGTTTGGCTAGCTGGGAAGTTGGAGGAGAGTCCTAGGAGATCAAAGCATATTATATTTGTCTTCCATAGAATGGAATGCAGGAGAGAAAACCTACCAATAGAATACTTGGATGTATTTTCATCGGTATGTTTTGTTTGAATAACCAGAACTCCATTTCCTTTTTCTTAGAAACCTTTGGTACGCTTAAATACTTAATATTTATGGCAGCAAGAAGCCAAAACTTTTTATGCATCTCTACCTAGGTTTTTGAGTTGCTACTAATGTGGTCTGTCACTTTAAATTTTTGAATTTATATGATGTCTTCTATGGATAGTTAATTGAAAACGGTTGCTCTTATCTTTGTTGCAGAAATATTCAGAACTCAGGCATGATCTGATAAGGACCGAGCGGCATCTATTGAAGGAGATGGGTTTCATTTGCCATGTTGAACACCCTCACAAGTTCATCTCGAACTACCTTGCAACACTTGAAGCCCCTGAGCTGACACAAGAAGCATGGAATCTTGCTAATGATAGGTACCCTTCCATCCTGGATTTTTTCTTGTTGTTAGTTGTTTTTGTGTTGCATCTTATCTGGAAACTGTTCATTCTAATACATGAATCAGTGATGCTGTCATATGCTCTGATGTGCTACTGTGGCAGCCTGGTTGGGCCCCATGTGCACATGCATTCATCGGGAATGTACTTGCTAGATTTTCATCTAACAGATATACTCCCTCCGATTCATATTACTTGATGTTAATATAGATGTATCTAGACACATTTTAGTTGTAGATACATCCATTTTAGCATCAAGTAATATGGATCAAAGGGAGTATTAAAAAGATGGGCTTTGATTTTGAATAGTCAAGATATCTAGGTTCACCATCTGCACATACTCATAAGGAATGTTCAATGGGTGGAGGTTAAAACCTTGCATTTTACTTGTCATGTACTCCCTCCGTCCTATAAAGGATGTTTTAACTTTGTCTGAATTTGGATGTATCTAGACACTATAGTGTGTAGATACATCCAAATTTAGACAAATTCAATACATCCTTTATGGGACGGGGAGGGAGTATCAGTTTTATGTGCCTTTTCAGTTGTACTCGGTTAAATTTCCACATTTACAAAATATCCAACATTTGGTGTATCAGCTTGCGGACAACTCTTTGTGTACGGTTCAAGAGTGAAGTAGTAGCATGTGGAGTCGTGTATGCTGCAGCTAGGAGACACAAGGTTCCCCTCCCTGAAGATCCTGCTTGGTGGACAGTTTTTGATGCTGATGAGGCAGGAATCCAGGAAGTTTGCAGGGTTCTTGCTCATCTCTACAGCCTCCCAAAGGCACAGTATATACCAGTGTATAAGGACAATGATTCCTTCAGTGTTAGAAAGGCCTCTGATCCACAGGCTTCTAAGGTAAGGAACACCACTATTTATTTAATTTTGGAATTACGAAGTTATTTTTGAAAGCTCACTGATTTTTTTTGCACTTGTACACAGGAAAGTCCAGCAAGTGCCGTTGCTAGTGATAGGGGTACCCCTGTACCTTCAAGTTCTAGCCAGGAGAAGAGTTCACTGAGCAAGGCAGGACCAGAGAAGGTGAAGGAAAAAAGTAATAACAAGGATAAGCCGTTGTCTGATGAGCTAAATGGAAAAGGAGACAAGGCAGCAAATTTGAAGTCAGAGTCTAATGTTGATCGGCATGAGGAAAGAGAAAGAAGCAGATCAAGAGGCCGTGACCGTGATAGCAGGGGTAGAGATTCTGATCGCGAGAGGGGGCGTGATAGAGAAGTAGACAGGGACAGAGCAAAGAGACACCGTTCGAGGGACAAAAGTTCAGGTACTGTCATGAACAATTCTGTTGGGGATAATATTGTTCGAGATGTATTGTGTCGATCTCATTTTGACATGATGTCCCTTCCGATGTAGGATACTCTGACAAGGAGAAATCAAGGCACCGCTCGTCACGAGGTACGCTTGCGCAGCAAGACTCACATAAATCGATCCTGTTTTGTTCATCTCAAAACTTATGTTTCTTATATGTCTTCTTTGTTGCGTTTTCAGACCATGGCGGTTACCACTCAGCTGGTGACAAAGATCGGCACCGGCGTCATTGATCCAGCTGAGCTTCCCTGTTGTACGAAGAAGATATGCGTAGAGAACCACCAAGGAGCGCCAGAAGCGTGAGATGAATTTGGTATCATCTGATGTCTTATATTAGCAAACCAGGCCTTATATGTAGTACTCGTAGTACTTCTGAACTATCTTTTTGTACTTCTGATTTTGCTGAAACAACTTTGCTATACAGAGAGTAGCAGATGGCTTGTAAGAGGGAACAAGGACAGGAGTCTGGAAGTACTTGCTCACTCCCATTTTAACATGAGAGCTTTCGGGATTGATTGTGACAAGCATTATTGAACTCTTGGCTGCATCTTTCCAGTGGTATGAAAACGTTGGTGTTGCCTTGCTTGCGGGCGGTTCCCCAGGTCTGGTAGCATGCCGATTCGAAGGTCCATAATTGTTAATCCAGGCCCTGACACGTATATCTTCACATAATTGATATGCTGAAACTGCTGGTGGTGCTTTTAGGGGGAATAATATGCATCATGAACGTTTGTTGCACACGATCGAACATTAGCTATTACAGATAGGGCATATTTTGTCGACGTGTCTACAGATAGATGAAGCCTGGCAATCAGGCAATGTCGGCCTTCAATCTATCGTTCGTGTAGCAGAGTTCTTCAAGTACTTCCGTTCCAAAGGAGGGAGTACCATTTTCTCAGCTTGAGGTGAAAACTCTGGATTTGGTTTTTGTTGACCGAACTTGTCTATCCTAACGTGTACCGGGGACTTCTTTCTTATTGAAGCACGCTTTTTTTATTGCATCCATTGTCTTGCTCGGACATGATTTCAAGGTATAAAAATAAATACTCTGATACCCAGTGATCAGATGTACAACGGCGACACGTGTGTTTTTTTTTTTAAGGAGCTACTTCCGGCGACTAGTTTCTTGTCCAGATGGTGTAAACAGCGGGATATGAAGTTTTTTTTTTTAACGTGGAAATAGCATTTCCATTAACCAGATTGCTCAGCAATATCACTGGCAACTAAAACAGAGACAAAGTCTGGTACCGCACCCTCCCACTCAATACAATCGATCTCGGCGCGCAGGCCGTACTAGGCAAGGTAGTGAGCAACAGTATTACACTGGGCAAGGGAGTGAGCAACAATATTACAACTACCAGGAGCAAAACTGAATTCAGAAGACTCTAAAGAGCTTATGCATACCCTCCGTACTTCCTTCTTTTTTTTTTGCGGGGGAAAAAGAACTTTATTAATTATCTGTAGGATTACAATCACTGGCCACCGCTACAGCCACTTCCCTGGGGTAGTCGCGTAGCCAGAATTCGGTTCTACCTTGCATCCTACCAAGCTTAGCAAGTTCATGACTAACCACATTAGCCTCTCGGCTAATTTTAGCTACACTAGACTCTCTTTCCCTTAACAACTCTCGAATGGTTGTAATACTAAACGCATAAACTGAAGTATTTGGGGTACTATCCTTAATCAGCTCGACAGCTTCAGTGCAGTCTGACTCAATTTGGAGATCCAGACTTGTCCAATGCAAGGCTAGGCGGAGCCCCTCTTCGATAGCTTTGATTTCTGCTTCCGTTGCATCTCGGCAGTGCACGATCTGACGACATGCTGTGAAGATAATTTCGCCAGTGTGGTCACGCAGGACCATGCCAGCACCTGCCCCATCGCTTGCGTAGGCACCGTCGATGTTCAGCTTCGCCACCCCCTGGTCTGGTAGTACCCACCGCTTGCGCTCCTTCTGCCTTCCATCAGCATCAGTAGGTACACGTTTAAAGCCTTGGCTTGTATCTACCACCATCTTCCCCTTCGTTATATCTGCATCAGGAAACTGTTTGATCATCATAAGCGAGTTGAGATAACTTACTAAGAATCTGCGGGAGCCCTCGATTGGTGGACAAGGTTTGTCATGTGTGACTTCGTTATGCGCATGCCAAATGCGCCATATGGTCATTAGTGTCGGCGCTCTCTGTGTTTCAGGAATGGACAGTAACAGGTGTAACAACCATTCTTTTCCTGTATGTACAAGCAACTCATCCCTCGGGAGTGGCCAGATTTCAGCCATAGCCAGCCAGAGCTGACGAGCATGAGGGCATCGCATAAAAGCATGGAACGAGTCCTCGTATTCCATTCCACACACTTGGCAAAGACTAAGTGTTGCCATACCTCTCCTTGCCAAGTTGGTTTGAGTTGATATCGCATTGCAGCAAATTTTCCATGCTAGGATCTTCACTTTTGGTGGCACCTGACAGTTCCAAATGACCTTCCATCCTGGTCTCATACCATCAGGCCTGGCACTTGTAGCCCCAATATCTTGTTGTTGCATGCTCGCATTCAAGGCCAGGCGGTATGCACTCTTGACTATAAAGACGCCTCGCTTCTCCGGATGCCAGGCTATAAAGTCATTGTCATTACGCTGAGATGTCTGAATTTTAAGGATCTCCTCAACGTCTTCTTGCACAAAATACTGTTGCACTCTCTGTATATTCCAGGATCCATCAGGTTCAAGAAAGTCCGACACCCAGCGAAACCTACAGCGCCCTTGCGGTGTTCTCGGTTGGCGGCTTGCATCCCTGGGAATCCATGGGTCTCGCCAAGCTCTTATTTGCGCTCCATTACCCACACGCCAGATGACTCCCTGCTTGAGCAATTCTAGCCCGTACTCAATGGCATGCCAAGTCGACGATACATTCCCTGCAAAGACTGTATCAATCAAGGATCCATTAGGAAAATATTTGTCCTTCAGTAGCTGAGCACATAGAGTATCTGGGAATTGGATGAGTCTCCAGGCTTGGCGCGCAAGTAATGCCTGATTGAATAGGCGCATATCACGGAAGCCGACGCCACCATAATCTTTCGGTCGTAACATGATATCCCAGGCAATCCAATGTGTCTTCCTTTTTCCGTTTTCCGCACCCCACCAATATCGCCTGATCATCTTGGTTAGTTCATCACACAACCCCATGGGTAACTTGAAAACGCTCATTACATAGACCGGAATGGCCTGGGCGATTGCTTTGATCAGAACCTCTTTAGACGCCTGGGATTTATGGTTGTCATCCCATTCAACCAAGCATTTAGATAATTTGGCTTGTAGACTTTGGAATTTTCCACTATTCATTCTTCCATCTGGGGTTGGTAAGCCCAAGTACTTGGTTTCAAAAGTTTCCTGCGTCACTTGTAGGATTCCTTTGACCTCCACCCTCCTTTCACTTGGACATGAATTTCCAAACATTATCGAGCATTTTCCAGGATTTATCAATTGTCCTGTGCTAGAAGCATAGAGGTCCAAGACCCCTTTAATCCTACTCGCTTGCTCCGCTTGCGCCTTGAAAAATAAGAGGCTGTCATCTGCAAAAAGAAGGTGAGAGATTCCAGGCACACGTCGGCAAATTTGGACCGGGGCAATGCCATTGTTGCTTACTTCCCTATGTAACAAGGTAGACAACCCATCTGCGACAAAAAGGAACAGGAAAGGAGAGAGAGGATCACCTTGTCGGAGGCCCCGAGAAGGAGAGAATGATTCCAGGAGGGTTCCATTGAATTTAACTTGATATCTCACCGATGTGACACATGCCATTATCCAGTCCACCCATCGATGAGAGAACCCCAACCTTTGCATCACTTTCTTTAGAAAATCCCAATCCACCCTGTCATAAGCCTTGGATAGGTCCAACTTATATGCATAGAAATTCTTGTCCACATTTGTATTCTGCTCAATGAAATGCAAACACTCAAAATCCACGAGCGCATTATCCGTTATTAGTCTCCCAGGGATAAAAGCACTTTGATTCATGGAAACAATCTCGCCCAACAGCGGTCTCAATCTATTTACCATGCATTTAGCAATAACTTTGTAGATAACCGTGCATAAGCTGATTGGCCTAAAGTCCTTCAAAGTTTCTGGCTGCTCATTCTTTGCTATTAAGATAATTGCTGTATCATTAACACCTTCACGTATATGTCCTGTAGTAAAAAACAAACTTTACCGCATTGATTACCTCTTCTTTGATTGTACCCCAATTTCTCTGATAAAAACGTGCTGGAAAGCCATCAACGCCTGGAGCTTTGAGGGGACCAATTTGAAATAATGCATCACTAATCTCATCATCAGTGAAGTCCTTACACAGATCATAGTTCATTTCCGTTGTCACCTTCGCTTGCGTCATGGCGAGAAGAGCTTCAGAATTAAGAGAGGGGTCCCTTGTGAACAGTTCTTGAAAATAGGTTGTTGCCATCCGCTCCATGTCTGTGGGCACTTCCTTCCAAACCCCATCATCATCTTTAAGTTTCTTGACTTTATTCTTGCGTGCTCTCCACACAGCCTTTTGGTGGAAGAACCTAGTGTTCCTGTCCCCCTCTTTTAGCCAAGAGACGCGGGATCGCTGCAACCATAGCATTTCCTCTTTGTAAAGCAGCTCTTGCATATGGTCAGTTGCTTGGCGTATCTCTCTCTGGCTGGCATTGTTTAACCGTAGGGTCTCGAGCTGTTTACGAGCTTTGGTTAATTCTCTTAGCACATTCCCAAACTTGCGTTTGCTCCAGGCTTGTAGCATGGACATGACCTGATCCAACCCCATCATGATATCCGACAGGTTACGCTTCTGTCCAGCCTCACCCCATGCAGCAGCAATTCTCTCTCCCAACTCAGATTCCCTTTCCCAGAGTATCTCATATTGTCGTTTAGGCGCTCGACATGGCACTCTGACCTCCTGCACTAGTTCCACCAGTATTGGACAGTGGTCTGACACCGGAGAAGTAAGATGCTGCACCCGTGTATCTGGAAAGCGGTCGCGCCACTCCGGGCAGGCAACAGCTCTGTCCAAGCGTACCCGGACATTGGCCCTTCCATTGCGCTTATTGTCATATGTGTACGGGGCCCCTGAAAAGCCAAGGTCAGACAGGTTACAATCAAAAAGGACATCACGAAACGCTTCCATTTGGTTAACTGGTCTGGGAGTACAGGACAAGTGCTCTTCTTGCCATAAGGCTTCATTAAAGTCACCCATGACCAGCCATGGTAAATTAGAGAGAGATTTTAGGTGGCGTAAATTATCCCACATGATGTGTCTGTTTTCAACACGTGGCTCACCATAAACACAAGTAAGACGCCATTGATGCGCATCTGGGGACTCACGAACATACACATCAATATATCTTTCATTAACTGCTTGAACTTCTACATTTAACTGATCATGCCAAAAGAGGGCTAAACCTCCACTTAAACCGTCACTACTAAAGCCTACAAAACCCTTAAGACCTAGCCTATGACGCAGACGCCGCATCTTATTTTTATTTTGTCTAGTTTCACAAAGAAAAAGTAAACGGGGACTCCAAACTTGGGAAATCAGAGCAAGTTCACGCACTGTCGGGTTATTCCCTGCACCCCGACAGTTGAACGAGAGGCAATTCATTGCTCCTGACGAGACCAAACATTAGGTCTCGTCAGGTTATCAGCTGGCTTGTGACCAGTAGCCGCCAGCTTCTTTTGTCTCTGGTAGTACACGTCCACCACACGGCTCCGGCCTTGCGTCTTCTCCAACTCTTGTGTCTTCCCCTTCTTTGGTGTGGCACCATTCCTTTTGCTTCCATAATCTAGACCAAGGGACAGCTCCAGACGCCCACCTTGGATCTCCTGATCATCTGCGGCTCGCTTTCCCAGGATAGTATCCGCCGGCGGCATTGATATGTCATTCACTGACCCAAATGATACCTGGAGGCTAGATAGGCCCTGGAGGGCCGGAATCATGTCGCTAGGTCGCGGTCCATATTCCCAGCTACCTCTACCTGAGTTCGCCTCTTGCTGAGATTGCGCCTGCACCTTCTGTAGCTTGGCTAACATATCCCTCGTCATGGTAACCTGGATGTGCCCCCCTTGCTCCGACGTACCCTGTACCTCTTCTTCTGGGAATTGAATGATAGGCTGCGATGCATCCCGACCTGTTGGTGTGACATATTGGTTATTAGTTTGGCGCGTATCCATGAGGATGGCGTCCACCCGTTCTGCTAAATTCTCTTCCACCTCCTGTTGTACAGATCCCGCAGCTTCGTTGACACACTCAGCAACTGTCACATTGGCTGTCACATTGGCCAAATCATCGCCCATCATCGCTGGATCATCCATGAGGGGTGGCATGTCGTCGTTGTTCGCAGAACCCGACTGGGAATTGACACGCTCTGGAATTGTATACTGAGGCTGCTCCCTGGACTTGCGTTGGTCAAAGCGCTTATATGATTCAGCACTCCCAAAGCTAGCAAAACTGAGGTTTCTCTTTGCCGAAGCTTGACCTGCGGGAGGGGCATAGTATGTATGGTGTTCAAACTTCTTATATGGGCTGCACCTGAGTTCATGGGCATCATAGTCTAGCGATGGCAAACCCAGCCTCATCTTCTCACAGGCATCCTTCTTATGGCCCATGAAGCCACAATGGGAACAGTAGTAGGGTACACGTTCATATTTCAGCTTAAAAACCTTCACTTCGCGAGGCTTACCCTTTACACCGGTAGTGATTTGTGTCTGCAGGCGTCGGTCATATGGTAAGCGCACACGTACGCGAAGGAAGTCCTTCTTTTCTTGCTCACTCGCCGGTACATCAACCTCCATAGCTTTTCCAAGACCATTACCGTACTTCATACCCCAATTCTCATCCTGCTTCCCCCAAGGAACATCATATATCCTTACCCATACTGGTACTGAATCCAGCTTGGTCTCAGAAGGCTGTGCAGATTCCTCCAGGTCTGTAACTAACAAAGCGTTTTGGTTGAAAATCCATGGCCCTCCTCGCATTACGAAGTCATAGTCTCCCTTTGAAAAGAGTGTAATCCCATAGTAGTTCTTGCCTTTTTGGGAATAACTGATCCCATTACGAAGGTGCCAAACCTCATCTATAAAGCGATTAAACATAGCTCTAGTATTTGGTTTAAAGTTGGCCATGTACCTTGCCAAAATCTGCCATGTAGACTGCTCCTTCGGTTCTTCCTTGACAGGCTCATCCTCATCAAACTCCAAGTACACATCATCCTCCATATCAACAATGCCGCCAATTTTCGATGCATCTCCTTGGTTGAAGCCCATCCCTGCCATTTCCTCCCCCTCATCCCAATTGCCATCTTCCTTCATATGTGCATCAGCCTCCAGGAGCGCTTGGCGTCGCAGCAATGGAGCTGCTGATGCGCCACCAGTAGGCTTCGGGCGGGTAGGTCTCTCAACGAGACCCCCTTGATCGCCCCCACCCACCGGCGGTGGCATCAGCAGCCCAATTGCTCTTGTTTGTGCACGCTCCCGTCGGAATTGTGCAGAGGCCCCGATCCCCTGGGGCATAGGCCCGGCCGTGCCATGGTGGACGGGAAGAGACGATCCTTTCCGCGCTCAGGGGTCACAGCAGATCGGATCGATGGTGGTGTTGAAAAGTTTCGATCTGAACCTTCCCAGGGCTTGGGCTTTATGGCGTCCCCAACCCCCTCTCCTTCCTCGTATCGGGGACGGATACTTCTCTCCCCTTCCTTCCCTGCGCGTCGCGTGGCGCGCCTGGACTCTCTCGCCGCCTTGCGACGCTCCGCTGGACTCTCGTACGGTGGCGGCGGCGGCGGTAGGGCAAAATCGCCCATATCGCCAGAGCCGAACCGAACAGAGTTGACTTTTTTTCTGGAGTTGGCCCTCCGTACTTCCTTCAAAAGAACACCGATGAGTGATAGATCATAGGTACGTCTTCTTCTCCAGGGCTGAAATGCGTTCTTGTGTATGCCAATGTGAAATTTTGGATAACCTGGCACATGTGCATTTTATATCTCTCTTGACGTTCAACCGTTGCAAAGGTACTTGTTTATGTAAATCATCTCGAACATTAATATATCTCCGACATCTTTTTTTTAGACGGAGTGAGTATTACATATATCATCTGGAGAAAAAAAAAAGATATACAGTACTAAGAAAAATAAACGCCTGATAGGCGGATATGCCATTGGATGGGTCTGAGATGCTGGACATGGAATCCTGTGGTAGGCATGGACGTGTCGATCGATAGAAAGGAACGGTTGCAGCCAAGGAGCGCCTCTTCACCACCACCAACGAAATTCGGGAGGAAGAAGCAGAAAGGCGCTCGCTCGCCCATCTCTCCCTCCCGAAACAACCGCTCGCCACCCGTCTCCCTCCCCTCGCCTCCCCATTCCCCTCCCTCTTCTTCCCTTGGCCACGGCCTCCTCGATCGGACCCAATCTCCACCACACGCGCCTCCGGATCTCGCGCGCCGCCTCCAAGGGGATCCTCCCGTCCTCCTCCGCCGCTCGGCTAGGCTGTCGTCGAGCGGGGATCGACCCGGGCTCTCCGTCGCTGGTAACCAACCCTAACTTTGCTTGGATCGTTCGTTAGATTCTGGTATGCTCGTCCCTGTTCTAGGGGCAGTGCCGTGCTGACGTGACGTGATTGCCTGGCCTGTAGCGGCTTAGCGGTACGAAAACACGGAGAATTGGTTGCTTCGTAGTTTTGTGTTAGCGCTGGTTGATTGGGACTTTGATTGTGGTTTTTCTCGTCAAACTTGGCAATGTGTTCCTGTTTCGCATTGAGTGGGCGCGTAATCAAGGTTGGGTGTGGTGTTTTACTTTCTGGAAGAAGGGTTCGTGGCCTGGAGGCAATTCATGGCCTGCCCTCTTTGTGGTCGATGGAAACATTAGGATAACAGGATGTTAGATAATCAGTTATTTCCGAAGAGCATATTAGAACTACTTCTCTTACTTGCTGCTTTGGCTGACTGTGCAAATCTCGGTTCATAGTTCACAATAATGGTTCATATATATAGTTAATAATGTCAATGAAACGAATAAACATTATATCTTACTTGCTGCTTTGACTGCCTCTGATTATCTTGGGTGCATAGTTAATTATGTCAATATGCGCCCAAGATATTCCCTTCCAATCTTTAATTTCTCGCTGAGCGACAGCCAATCTTTGCAGGTTGCTAAAATGGATAAGCTCAATGGTTCTGCGCGTCTCATGATTGTTTCAGACCTCGACCATACAATGGTGTTTATCTAAACCTGTAGTTTGGATTTTTTTTGCCAGAGATAATTATAGCCCTCTGTATGTCAAATTAACCTGCAGTTTGTTGGGGTTCAAACTTTCAGGTTGATCATCATGACGAAGAGAACTTGTCTCTGCTTAGGTTTGGGGCCCTTTGGGAGTCTACTTACTGTCAGGATTCTCTACTTGTCTTCTCGACCGGAAGATCGCCCACTCTCTACAAGGAATTGAGGAAAGAGAAGCCTATGCTAACTCCAGACATCACTATTATGTCGGTGGGCAGTGAGATTACTTATGGCGAGGCCATGGTTCCTGATGATGGCTGGGAGGAATATCTCAACAATAAGTGGGACAAGAGTATTGTTCTTGAGGAGACTGCCAAGTTTTCTGAGCTGAAGCTTCAGGCATGTTTGAGTACTTGCACTGCTTATTTTCCCTTCGTTTATGTTCATTTTGATTGCTAAACAGAGAGCTCTTTGTTGACATACACTTGCATGAATGCAGGCAGAGACAGAACAGCGCCCACATAAGGTCAGCTTCTTGGTTGACAAGAAGACTGCTCAGGAAGTGATCAAGTCTCTCTCTGACAAGTTTGAGAAACGTGGGGTGAGGCAGCATGTTTATTGATGTTAGCTTTTAGATTTTTGTAATTTATTCTTAGAAACATCTACTTTGGAGTTTGTATGGTAACCGTGGTTAACTTAATATTTACTGTCAACAGGTAGATGCGAAAATAATCTATAGTGGTGGCCAAGACCTTGACATATTAGCCCAAGGGGCTGGAAAGGGTCAGGCGCTTGCATATTTACTCAAGAAGTTCGCCTCATGCGGGAAAACTCCCAACAATACTCTTGTTTGTGGTGACTCTGGCAATGATACAGAATTATTCAGCATCCCTGGTGTGCACGGTGTCATGGTCAGTATACCGTAACTTGCATGAAGCTGAAGCGTCTATAAAATTTCACCTGTGAATGAATATGACTTCACTGCAACTCGATGTTCTAAAATTTTATTAGGTTAGCAATGCCCAAGAGGAACTACTCCAGTGGCGTGCAGAAAATGCGAAGGATAACCCTAAGGTAATTCATGCAACTGAGAGGTGTGCTGCTGGTATTATTCAAGCTATCGGGCACTTCAAGCTAGGACCTAATGTTTCTCCAAGAGACGTTGAGTTTCCTTACGTCAAGGAGGACTCTTTCAAGCCTACAGCGGCTGTTGTGAAGTTCTATGTTCTCTGCGAAAAGTGGCGTAGGGCTGACGTTCCAAAGACTGATTCAGTTATAGAGTACTTCAAAAACACCACGGTATGTATCTGGCTTTCCACTTCGATCTACACTCTTAAATAGTTTGGTCAGATTTTTTTGTAAATCTCTCCCTCTTCTGCCTCAGTTTCTCAGGCTTTCTAAATCTGAGGAAATGCCATATTTTCATTTCGAAAATGCACATGGTAATGCCATGTTAATTTTACTTATTGTGGTTGTTAGGATGCAAGTGGAGTTATTATTCATCCCTCTGGCCTCGAACTTTCGATCCATTCTTCCATCAATGCGTTGGCTTCATGTTATGGTGACAAACAAGGGAAAAAGTACCGATCATGGGTGGACAGACTAGTTATCTCACAGACTGCTTCTGACAGTTGGCTTGTGAGATTTGACTTGTGGGAGGCAGAAGGTGAGTTGTGATTATGCAAAATATGCTATTTTGTTTTATACAATTACTGTGCCATAAGAAACTTGAAATCCAAAAAAAATGCTATTTAATACATCTTGTTCAGATTGTAATGTATTTTTGCCCAATTTGTATGTGCTCAATAAGAGCTATTTCTTGTTTTTCCATAGATGATTGTCATTTATGGTTTTGCTTTACTCGACATGTAGATGCCAAGTAGTAGTTTTAGGGTCATGCTAATAGGTTTTGTATATTACTTTGCGCACATATCTTTTTTTTTCTGTTGCAAAATAATGAGTGCTTTAATCAGTTACAGAAAGTACAATGCTAAAGTTGCAGTGTAGACTGTTGTATAACTCTATTCTTGCCAGATGTTATGGACCTTTTATAGTACTTCCTCTGTTCAAGATTAATTGAAGTTCTAACTTTGTCCCAATTCAAACTTCTTTAAGTTTGGCTAGTTCTACGGATAGAGATTTGGTGCACATGAGCACCAGTGATCTCATTGTTTCAAAAAATTGAAAATCATATTTCTAAGTTTCAAACAAATCTAAAAAGAAATCATGATATAGCTAGTAATGTATCTCACAATCGTGCAAATTTTTAATTGAAAATACTGTGTATTTTGGGCTACACAAAAATAACAAAATTGTAGATCTGAGCATAGTGATTTCAAATCTCTAAAATAAGACAAACTTTGTCATTTTTGTGCAACTCAGAATACAAAACATTTGAAGTTGAGATTTAGCACGTTAGTGGGATATATCATTAGCTAGTTCAGAATTTTGTTTCGTAATTTTTTGAAACCTGTAAATATAAATTTTTGAATTTTCTAATATGGCGAGAGCACTGGTGCTCGGGAGCCAAAATGACTTTTCGTAGTTCTACAGACAAATATGTTAAAATCTACGGTATCCAATATATATAGTATGAAACTATATCCTATGATGAAGCTAATAAAAACACGTTGTAGGTTTTGATATACTCGTCTATAAACTTGGTCAAACTATAGGTAGTATGAAATAGTCTAGATTGTAGAACTTATCTGACACATGAATCCCTCTACTACATATGTAAGCATCAATGGCTACTGGATGATAATGGCAATAGGTTCCAAGTGCTTTGCAAAAGGACAACTCATAGGCTGAAGCATTGGTAGTCATACCCTGGGTCAGTTGGGGATGTCAAAAATCAATCTTGGTATATGATTAACAGAAATTGTGCTGCAAGCTAGTAAAAACATTATGGCTACCTGATTTGGCATGTTCCCTGTTAACAATGGCTACCTGAAAACGATATGGCTACCTGATTTGACATGTTCCCTGTTAACAATGAGATATGGGTTACTTTAGCATGCATTTGCCATTTGATTCTGTCGGATGGACATGATCCATCATATCCGCATATCACATAACCTGTTCAATAGTGAGACCTGGATTTCAAAGTTTTTCCTCCTGTCTTTAATTTTTAAGCACGCTCCTGTGTTATGTAAGTAAATCTTATCTTAACAAATCATTCTCAGCTGAATGTGTAATACTCTAATGCACTGTTATTTTCAGGTGATAAGTGGGTGTGCTGTTTGACAACTCTTGCGCTGAATGTAAAGGTATATCTCTTCTGTTCAGCCAGAACCTGGCCCACTCCTCAAAATATGCTTATTCTTTGTGATGATATGTGTTTCCATCAACTTCTGAACATTGTTTTACCTCATTTTTATTTTTTTGAAATTTCAACATGGGTTAAACTATGATATATTTTTTGATTCCATGATCTCAGCCTGAAACCCCTGGGGGTTTCGTGGTAACACACATCCACAAGACATGGCTCAAAGAATATTCCGGGGATGAGCAGGCGTCCAAGCTCTAGACTGGATCTCCACCGGCAGCGCACGGGAAGGAAATTTTCTTGAGAATCAAATAAGAAGCGCACAGAAAACACGAGAATTTCTTTTTCTTGTTCATAATGTTAATAAGTGCTCCCAGACACTACATATATCATACTGGATGAAGTCTACGGAGGTCTTGATGCTTCAGCTAATGCTTACTTGATGTGTAACATAAAAATATTATATCTCGTTACTGCCATGAGAAGCTGAAGTAAATGATCCCAGTCCCGGTACTATGTCGATGCCTCGATGGACTTGGTACTATGTCGATGGACTTGTTATTGTTCAGTGGTATCGCGCATATTGCAAACAAGGTCATAGGGTTAGCACTGAACTGGTCAACTACGTTTAGCGTTAAAGGCGAAATACACACGGCATAATGACAGTTCTCCCGTGTGAGCTAGTGTGCTCATTTTGCTTCCATTTTAATCATCGTCAGTTTGCTTTGGCCGTGCCGAGTGAGATATATGTCCGGGGCTGTTCGTCCACATTAAAACAATGATGGAACGTCTACTAAGGGCATCTCCAGCGGCGCGACGCATTTCGGACGCCTAAAAGGGGTCGCGAGCGTCCGTTTCCGTCGCCCCGCGGACATATTTTGACCGCGTCCGTTTGCCTCTGGGTTCCACCGGGGCGACCCATTTTTGAATTGCAACATAGTTAAAAACATAGAAAGTAGTACATATAAATGCATAAAAACTATACAATGTAGACCTAGATGACTAGACTACTTGCTTCCGGACGGGCCAGCACCATCGTTGCGTCGCTCCGCCGCCTCCCGCGCGGCCGCTATGGATCGGTGCGCCGCCGCGTCCTCTTGCAGTGCCTGCTGCAGCCTCGTCAGCGGGCGGTCCTTGAGCATCTCGAACGACTCGACGATGGCATCCGCTCTCCGCCGCCCTCTTCCTCCGGCGTTGGCTCATCAGGATCATCGGACGACAAAGATATCTCCAGTCGGAGTGCTGCAGCGGCGCCGCCGCGCTGCCAGCTCGGCGCCGACCGCCGCATGGGCCGCCCGCTCCTCCTCGCTTCTTCCTCCACGAGCCAGGGCCGCGGCGTCCCTCACCTGGAGGAGGTCGGCCGTCTCGGAGTCGAACTCCTCGGAGCTCGAGTCCGGAGGAGGTGGAGTGGGAGGTGAAGGTGGAGGTGGAGGTGGAGAGCGCGCGCGCCGCGCCGCCGTCATGGTGGATCTACTAGGGCTGAGCCAGGCGCTACGCCGGCGGCTAGGGTTTAGTGGGGAGGAGATGAGATGCTCGCGCCCTTTATATAGGTGGAGGGGCGACGGCGCGCCACGCGGGGCATCGCCATTACTACGCGCGGCACACGAGGCATCGCCATTACCGCGCCGCGACGCCGAAGCGACGCCTCGCGCATCGCGGAGAAGACGCATCGACGCCGCCACCGCTAGCTGCGCACGTCTACTGGCCGCGCACGCTCGCGGAAGCCGAGGCACGCCATTAACGCGGCCGCAAAGGCTGGCGCGCCGCTAGTAATGCCGCGGAAGACGGCGCTTTGCCTGCAAGGGGGCCGTGCGAGACCGAGCGGACACTTTGCCGTCCGCGCAGCATCGACGCAACGTGCGCGCATATTTGGGCGTTTGCGCCTCTGGACGGCCTGTCACTTTGCGTCGCGCAGGTGGTGACGACGCATTTTCGGTCACGGCGACAAACGGTCGTCCGTCCCGGCTGGAGATGCCCTAAAGTAACATTCGCTCGCGTTGAGTGGATTTTCATAAAAACTTCGCTGGTAGCCCGCACGACATGGTCCTTGTTTCCTGATAAGCCGACAGCTTTTCATCTGTTGATATTATTAAATCCAACTATGGCAACGATATTTATCCCGGCCCCACCACTATGTATGTATTAAGAGTACTCCTTTTGTCCCAGTTCACACTTTATACTAACAAAAACGAGTACATTCTTGCAAACAATTCATATAGTATTTGCCTTATGAACAATTCATGGCACAATGGGTGTCATGGTATATGTTCCTCCTAAATGGTAGGCTAGAAAGCCTTACTAAATTACCAAGGATGCCCTCCCACCTACCATGTGGGAGGGTACTTAGGGTCATTTATTGCTAGATGATCAAAGATGCTCTCTCACCTACCATTTAGGAGGGTATTTATGATCATTTATTGCGAAATAACTGAGGATTTCCTCCCACCTACCATTTGGGATGGTAGTTGGAGTTATTTATTGCTGAATAACCAATAATACCCTCTCACCTACCATGTGGGAGGGTAGTTGGGGCCATTTCTTCCTAAATGACCGAGGCTGCCCTCCCACCTACCATGTGGGAGGGTAGTTCGGGTCATTTCTTGCTAAATGACCAAGGATGCCCTTCATGGTGTGAAGCAGCACAAGGTTGTGGAGGAACAACTCCACCGTGTTGCTACAATGTGGACAACACAAATGTTGAAGGAAACGCTTCAATGTGCTGCTCTAGATATCGCTCTAGGGGCGTAACATAGATATCGCTCTAGGGGAGGGCTGTCAAGAGTTCAGGCCAAACTCTCAACACAAGATCTAATCCAAGATCTAAAACAAGAACACAAAGTTCTCTTTATTGATAGGTAGTGGGTACATCGCCCAATTACATAGGTAGAGGTTGGACCTCTATTTATAGGCTGCATGAGCCTTCACTACTTAGCTCTACTTACAACTAGAGTGTTCTAGAGAACACTACATAAGTTAGGGAAAAACTACAAATATCCTAGTTACAACTTATACTAGAATACTCTGGAAACCACTACAACACACATAACTAGAGGACCATATTGCCTAGAATACAGTAGAAGTGTGTAGAAGCTAGTTCTGGATCTTACTTCTGTTTTATTTTTATTTTATTTTATATGTTGTCTGATACGTCTCAAACGTATCTATAATTTCTTATGTTCCACGCTACTTTTATGACAATACTTGAAAGTTTTATACATACTTTACAGCATTTTTATACATTTTCCGGCACTAACCTATTAACAAGATGCCGAAGCGCCGCATTTTCTTTCTGGTTTTTGGTTTTCGAAATCCTAGTAAGGAAATATTCTCGAATTGGACGAAATCAACGCCCATGGTCCTATTTTTCCACGAAGCTTCCAGAAGACCGAGGAGATAAGGCCACGAGGGCCGAGACCATAGGGCGGCGCGGCCGGCCCCTGGCCGCGCCGGCCCGTGTGGGGCCCTGTGCCCCTCCCGACCTGCCCTTCCGCCTACTTAAAGCCTTCGTCGGGAAGCGAGAGCCACGATACGGAAAACCTTCCAAAGACGCCGCCGCCGCCAATCCCATCTTGGGGGATTCAGGAGATCACCTCCCGCACTTGCCAGGGGAATCATCCGGAGGGGCTCTACATCATCATGCCCGCCTCCGGATTGATGTGTGAGTAGTTCATCCTTGGACTATGGGTCCATAGCGTAGCTAGATGGTTGTCTTCTCCGCTTGTGCTATCATTGTTTAGATCTTGTGAGCTGCCTAACATGATCAAGATCATCTATTTGTAATGCTACATGTTGTGTTTGGTGGGATCCGATGAATCTAGAATACTATGTCAAGTTGATTATCAATCTATCATATATGTGTTGTTTATGTTCTTGCATGCTCTCCGTTGCTAGTAGAGGCTCTGGCCAAGTTGATACTTGTAACTCCAATAGGGAGTATTTATGCTCGATAGTGGGTTCATGCCTCCATTTAATCTGGGACAGTGACAGAAAGTTCTAAGGTTGTGGATGTGTGTTGCTACTAGGGATAAAACATCGATGCTTTGTCTAAGGATATTTGTGTTGATTACATTACGCACCATACTTAATGCAATTATATGTTGTTTACAACTTAATACCGGAGGGGTGCGGATGCTAACCCGAAGGTGGATTATTTAGGCATAGATGCATGCTGGATAGCGGTCTATGTATTTTGTCGTAATGCCCTGATTAAATCTCATAGTAATCATCATTGAGATGTATTGAATCTTGATTTGTCAATTGCCCACCTGTAATTTGTTCACCCAGCATGTTAGTTATCTTATTGGAGAGACACCATTAGTGAACTGTGGACCCCGGTCCATTCTTTTACATCTGAATACATTCTACTGCAATCATTGTTTTTGTTCTTTGCAAACAAACATCATCTTCCACTCGATACGCTTAATCCTTTGTTTTCAGCAAGCCGGTGAGATTGACAACCTCACTGTTACGTTGGGGCAAAGTATCTTGATTGTGTTGTGCAGGTTCCACGTTGGCGCCGGTTCACTGGTGTTGCGTCGCACTACACTCCTCCACCAACAACCTTCACGTGCTTCTTGGCTCCTATGGTTCGATAACCTTGGTTTCTTGAGGAAAACTTGTGTGTGCGCATCACACCTTCCTCTTGGGGTTCCCAACGGACGTGTACATCTACGCGCTCTCTTTTTCTAGCACCGTTGCGGGGAGATCAAGACACGCTGCAAGGGGAGTCTCCACATCCAATCTCTTTACTTTGTTTTTGTCTTGCTTTACTTTATTTTATTTACTGTCTTGTTTGCTTCATATTAAAAACACACACAAAAAATAGTTACTTTACTTTTTGTCTTGTTTACTTGTTATATATCAAAAACACAAAAAATTAGTTACACGCATTTACTTTATTTACCTTTTGTTTATTTCATCATGCTTCATCCCAAGTTTACTTTGAAAGATATACCGGTAGGTAGTGGGTCTATCATTGGAAAAGATAATATAAAAGAATTTTTCACTCACGTTAGTAAGACTGAAGATTTTGAAGATAGATCCTTGGTAGAACTTGCTCCTGATTATGAAATTGCTACTGCCTCTTTAGTGCACATGTTGGAAGCTAGATTTGTTAATCTTAATCCCATAATGCAACATATGTTTCTTACACTCGGTGATATGGAAGAAGGAGAAAAGAAAGATTTTATTCTAGAAACCTTTCTTAGAGAATTTGGTGATGTAGCTAGAGAAGCTAGGAAAGTCTTTATTCGATATAAGATGCTAGGCTTGTGTACAAATTTTGCAAATATCCTTGAAAAAAGAGAAAAATATAGGCTAAGATACACTAATAAATTCAATTATGAGGGAGATATTAAAATACCAATACCTCATAAACTCATAGGAATGCATGAGGCATTAGAAAAGAATTTTGATTGGATTGTCCCTGAAAATTTATTTGAGGAGGATAGTAAGCCTAAGGGTATTGAAAAGGGAGTTCCATACATATATAAGATACAATGCATAGTTGAGAAAACTCCCGACTCCCGAGGCAATGATATTGATGCTTCATCTCTAGACAATACTTGATTTGCACTTTCTGCGCCTAGCTGAAAGGCGTTAAAGAAAAGCACTTCTTGGGAGATAACCCATGTTTCATTTTATTTACTGTATTGTTGAGTCTTGGAAGTTGTTTACTACTGTAGAAACCTCTCCTTATCATGTTTTTGTGCCAAGTAAAGTCTCTATGGTAAAGTTGATGCTAGATTTGGATCGCAGAAACATCATTCTTGCCTGTCACGACCGCGCAGATCTCTCTGTAGGAGAGTCAAAAAATCTGAAAATTTACGTGCGTGATCCTCGATATGTACGCAACTTTCATTAGTTTTGAGTTTTTCCGTTTGAGCAAGTGCCTAAAAAATTTGTCTTTACGGACTGTTTTTTGACAGATTCTGCCTTTTATTTCGCATTGTCGCTTTTGCTATGTTGAATGAGTTTCTTTGTTCCATTAACTTTCAGAAGCTTTGTGCAATGTCCAGAAGTGTTAAGAATGATTGTTTCACCTCTGAATATGTGAATTTTTAATTATGCACTAACCCTCTAATGAGTTTGCTTGAAGTTTGGTGTGGAGGAAGTTTTCAAGGGTCAAGAGAAGAGGATGATATACTATGATCAAGAAGAGTGAAAGGTCTAAGCTTGGGGATGCCCCGGTGGTTCATCCCTGCATATTTTAAGAAGACTCAAGCATCTAAGCTTGGGGATGCCCAAGGCATCCCCTTCTTCATCGACAACTTATCAGGTCACTTCTAGTGAAACTATATTTTTATTCCATCACATCTTATGTTCTTTACTTGGAGCGTCGGTTTGCTTTTATTTTCGTTGTGGTTTGAATAAAGTTGGATCCCATCATTATTATATTGGAGATATTACGCTCCGCTTTTTCATATGGAACACTTGTGTTCTTAATTGTGCTTTAATGTTCATGGCGAAGGCTGAAATTGCTTCGTTAAATTGCTATTTGGTTGGAATCAGAAAATGTTGCATATGGTTTGGAAATGGCAATTGTTTGAGCTCTCATAGATCATGTTTAAGCTCTTGCATCATGTAGTTTAATTTATTAATGAAGAACTACCGTATAGCTTGTTTAATTTGGTTTGCATGATGGTCTCTCTAAGTCTAGATATTTTTTGGTAAAGTGTTTGAACAACAAGGAAGACAATGTAGAGTCTTATAATGCTTGCAATACGTTCTTGTGTAAGTTTTGTGTACCTGTTCATACTTGTGTTTGCTTCAAACAACCTTGCTAGCCCAAACCTTGTACTGAGAGGAAATGCTTCTCGTGCATCCAAACACCTTGAGCCAAACCCCATGCCATTTGTGTCCACCATATCTACCTACTATGTGGTATTTTTCTGCCATTCCAAAGTAAATTACTTGAGTGCTACCTTTAAAATTTCATTCCTTTATCTTTGCAATATATAGCTCATGGGACAAATAGCTTAAAAACTATTGTAGTGATGAATATGTAGTTATGTGTCTTAATTCTTATAAGTTGCTTGTTGAGCGGTAACCATGTTTCGGGGACGCCATCAACTTTTTACCTTTGTTGGATATCATGTGAGATGCTATGCATGTTCGTCTTGTCTGAAGTAAGTGCGATTTCATGATCAAATGGTTTGAGTATGCATATGTTAGAGAAGAACATTGGGCAGCCAACTAAAGCCATGTATCATGGTGGAAGTTTGAGTTTGGACATACAACCTCAATCTCTTATGAGAATATTATTTGTTGTTGAATGCTTAAGCATTAAAAGAGGAGTCCATTATCTATTGTCTATGTTGTCCCGGTATGGATGTCTAAGTTGAGAATAATCAAAAGCGAGAAATCCAATGCGTGCTTTCTCCTTAGACCTTTGTACAGGCGGCATAGAGGTACCCCTTTGTGACACTTGGTTGAAACATATGTCATGTGATGATAATCCGTGTTATCCGAGCTGATTAGGACAAGGTGCGAGCACTATTAGTACTCTATGCATGAGACTTGCAACTTGTAGGAAGTATTATGCATAGCACATATGAATTATTACTACCGTTGACAAAATTGTTTCTATGTTTTCAAAATAAAAGCTCTAGCACAAAAATAGTAATCCATGCTTCCCTCTGCGAAGGGCCATTCTTTTACTTTATGTTGAGTCAGTTTACCCACTTCTTTCTATCTTAGAAGCAAACACTTGTGTTAACTGTGTGCATTGATTCTTACATGTTTACTTAGTGCATTTGTTATATTACTCTATGTTGACAAATATCCATGAGATATACATGTTACAAGTTGAAAGCAATTGCTGAAACTTAATCATCCTTTGTGTTGCTTCAATGCATTCTACTAAGAATTTATTGCTTATGAGTTAGCTCTTATGCAAGTCTTGTTGATGCTTGTCTCGAAAGTACTATTCATGAAAAGTTTTGCTATATGATTCATTTGTTTAGTCATTATCTTTGTTAGCAATCTTTTGCTTCAGATCACTCCATCCATCTCATATGCTTTACAATAATGTTGATCAAGGTTATGTTGGTAGCATGTCACTTCGAAATTATTTGTGTTATCGTTTACCTACTCGAGGGCGAGTAGGAACTAAGCTTGGGGATGCTGATACGTCTCAAACGTATCTATAATTTCTTATGTTCCATGCTACTTTTATGACAATACTTGAATGTTTTATACATACTTTACAACATTTTTATACATTTTCCGGCACTAACCTATTAACAAGATGTCAAAGCGCCAGTTGCTGTTTTCTGCTGTTTTTGGTTTCAATCCTAGTAAGGAAATATTCTCGGAATTGGACGAAATCAACGCCCAGGTCCTATTTTTCCACGAAGCCCAAGACCGGGAGATACGAGTGGGCCAGACTAGGCGGCGCGCTGGGGCCCCCGCCGCGCCGGCCTATGGTGTGGGGCCCCGTGCCCTCCCCGACCTGCCCTTCCGCCTACTTAAAGCCTTCGTCGCGAAACCTCCGTACCGAGAGCCACGATATGGAAAACCTTCCGAGACGCCGCCGCCGCCAATCCCATCTCGGGGGATTCGGAGATCGTCCGGCACCTGCCGGAGAGGGGAATCATCACCGAGGGGCTCTACATCATCATGCCCGCCTCGGATTGATGCGTGAGTAGTTCATCCTTGGACTATGGGTCCATAGCAGTAGCTAGATGGTTGTCTTCTCCGCTTGCGCTATCATTGTTTAGATCTTGTGAGCTGCCTAACATGATCAAGATCATCTATTTGTAATGCTACATGTTGTGTTTGGTGGGATCCGATGAATCTAGAATACTATGTCAAGTTGATTATCAATCTATCATATATGTGTTGTTTATGTTCTTGCATGCTCTCCGTTGCTAGTAGAGGCTCTGGCCAAGTTGATACTTGTAACTCCAAGAGGGAGTATTTATGCTCGATAGTGGGTTCATGCCTCCATTTAATCTGGGACAGTGACAGAAAGTTCTAAGGTTGTGGATGTGTTGTTGCTACTAGGGATAAAACATCGATGCTTTGTCTAAGGATATTTGTGTTGATTACATTATGCACCATACTTAATGCAATTATCTGTTGTTTACAACTTAATACCGAGGGGTGCGGATGCTAACCCGAAGGTGGATTATTTAGGCATAGATGCATGTCGGATAGCGGTCTATGTACTTTGTCGTAATGCCTGATTAAATCTCATAGTAATCATCATTGATATGTATTGAATCTTGATTTGTCAATTGCCCACTTGTAATTTGTTCACCCAGCATGTTAGTTATCTTATTGGAGAGACACCACTAGTGAACTGTGGACCCCGGTCCATTCTTTTACATCTGAATACATTCTACTGCAATCATTGTTTTTACTATTCTTTGCAAACAAACACCATCTTCCACTCGATACGCTTAATCCTTTGTTTTCAGCAAGCCGGTGAGATTGACAACCTCACTGTTACGATGGGGCAAAGTATCTTGATTGTGTTGTGCAGGTTCCACGTTGGCGTCGGTTTCACTGGTGTTGCGCCGCACTACACTCCTCCACCAACAACCTTCACGTGCTTCTTCGCTCCTACTGGTTCGATAACCTTGGTTTCTTTCTGAGGGAAACTTGCTGCTGTGCGCATCACACCTTCCTCTTGGGGTTCCCAATGGACGTGTACATCTACGCGCATCATTGTCCCTCATCATTCTCCCCTGGTTGTTTAGAACTCGACCTCGAGTTATCTTCATAGAGCGCTTGTTCTGGATGATAAAGAGACAAGTCTGCCACATTGAATATCTTGGATATTCCCATCTCAGCTGGAAGATCTATCATGTAGGCATTATCATTTATCTTCCTTAGAACAGAGAAGGGCCCGTATTTCCACCATCTAAGTTTCTCTTTGATGTCTAATGGCGGTCCTTCTTTCCGGAGGTATACCATCACCTTATCACCAACCTGGAATGATTTTAGCCTCCATTTGTGGTCACTTTTCTCCTTCTCCTTGGAGCTATTACGATTTGTGGTAGAATGATGATCTTCCGCTTGTTCCAAGTGAAAGAGTAAGAATTTTCCTTCCCTTTGTGTGTTGTTTTCACATCATATTGCCAAGGTCTCCCAAGAAGAACATGGTTGCCATCCATATCAACAACATCACATAACATATTTGCGCGATAGTGCTTGCCCAAATAGAGTGGCAGGTTGCATTGTTTGGTGACCCTCATATTCACTCCTTTCTTGATCCACCCAATACTGTAGGAGTTTGGATGATCATGTGTCTTAAGCTTTAAATGGTTCACCAAATTCTGAGAGATAATATTTTCACAGCTGCAACTATCAATCACTAATTTGTGTACCTTGCCATTCACCGAGCATTTGCTCTCAAATATTTTCTTCTGTTGTGTATTGTCCGGTTGTGGTGTTGAGCACACGAGGGGTTGAATCATGCATATCACCTCTTCTCCCTCCTCTTCACAAACATCTTGTCCTTCTACATCTTTGATACGTCTCCAACGTATCTATAATTTCTTATGTTCCATGCTAGTTTTATGACAATACCTACTTGTTTTGTTCACACTTTATAATGTTTTTATGCATTTTCTAGGACTAACCTATTAACAAGATGCCACAGTGCCAGTTCTTGTTTTCTGCTGTTTTGATTTCAGAAAAGTTGTTTTACAAATATTCTCGGAATTGGACGAAACAAAAGCCCACGGCCCTATTTTCCACGGAGTGTTCCAGAAGACCGAAGGAGAGTCGAGGAAGGCCAGCAGGGGCCCTCCCCATATGGCGGCGCGGGGGGGCCACGGCCGCGCCGTGACGTGGGGAGCCCCCGGCTCCCGACGCGTCCTTCTCGCCTATTTACTCCTTCGTCCCGAAACCCTAGCACCGAGAGCCAAAATACTGATCTTCTAGAGACGCGCCGTCGTCAACCCTAACTCGGGAGTTCAAGATCTCCTCCACCCCGCCGGAGAGGGGAATCATCGCCGGGAGGGCTCTACATCACCATGGCCGCCTCCGGACTGATGCGTGAGTAGTTCATCCTGATACGGGTCCATAGCAGTAGCTAGATGGCTGTCATATCCTATTGTGCCATCATGTTCAGATCTTGTGAGCTGCCTATCATGATCAAGATCATCTATTTGTAATGCTACATGTTGTGTTTGTTGGGATCCGATGAATATGGAATACTATGTCAAGTTGATTATTGATCTATCATATATGTGTTATTTATGATCTTGCATGCTCTCCATTACTAGTAGAGGCTCTGGCCAAGTTGATACTTGTAACTCCAAGAGGGAGTATTTATGCTAGATAGTGGGTTCATGTCTCCATTGAATCTGGGGGAGTGACAGAAAGTTCTAAGGTTGTGGATGTGTTGTTGCCACTAGGGATAAAACATCAATGTTTTGTCTAAGGATATTTGTATTGTTTACATTATGCACAGTACTTAATGCAATTGTTTGTTGTTTGCAACTTAATACTGGAAGGGGTGCGGATGCTAACCCGAAGGTGGACATTATAGGCAGAGATGCATGCTGGATGGCGGTCTATGTTCTTTGTCGTAATGCCCTAAGTAAATCTCATAGTAGTCATCATGATATGTATGTGCATTGTTATGCCCTCTCTATTTCTCAATTGCCCAACTGTAATTTGTTTACCCAACATGCTATTTATCTTATTGGAGAGACACCACTAGTGAATTGTGGACCCCGGTCCATTCTTTTACATATGAAATACAACTACTGCATTATTGTTATCTTTTGTTTTCTGCAAGCAAACATCATTTTCCACACCATACATTTAATCCTTTGTTTTCAGCAAGCCGGTGAGATTGACAACCTCACTGTTAAGTTGGGGCAAAGTAGTTTGATTGTGTTGTGCAGGTTTCACGTTGGCACCGGAATCCTTGTGTTGCCGCACTACCACCTTCACCAACAACCTTCATGTGATCTTCATCTCCTACTGGTTCGATAACCTTGGTTTCTTACTGAGGAAAACTGTTGTTGTACTCATCCTTCCTATTGGGGTTCCCAACGGACGGTGCTTTACCATCACTAGCAGCTACTTTTCTGGCGCCGTTGTCGGAGATCAGACACGTTAAGGGGAGTCTCTCACACCCAATCTCTTTACTTTGTTTATTGTCTTGCTTTATTTTATTTTCTGTCTTGTTTGCTTTCTTTATATCAAAAGACACAAAAAATTAGTTACTTGCATTTATTTTGTTATCATATCTAGTCCTGTACTTGTTACTCTGTCACCTGAGGAATTGGTCTTTACTTTTAAACAAGGAGATGAGGAGAGTTTTAAAGAAGCTTGGTCTACAATTTTGATTCTTATGGTAAAACTGAACCTAAAATGACTCTAAGCCTGCTTCTTAGTAACTTTTATTTTGGGATTATTCTTCGCTATAGATATGCTTTGGATGTTGTAGGGAGGAGATTTCCTTCACTGCGATGGGGATCATGCTTTTAATGCCATAAAAAATTGGTTGCATCATCTAGCTCAGCTAATAAATTTGATTCATCTCTTGCTAGCATTCATGATAGATTAAACACTCTCGAGACAAATATATCTTGTTTAAAAGAAGGGTAATAAGATTCGTGAATATTATGATTATGTTCCAGTAAACTTTGAACCTTCAATGTGGGTCCCTACTATTAGGTTGCTATTTGTAGAAACTTTTATGTTCTTGTGATATTATGTCTGAGTTTTGCCTTATGCCTAAAAGTATTTATGAATCTTTGAAACTTTGGGACTTACTGAAGGTGGAGAAGGAATAACTCTTGTTTATAATGCTATAATTCCTAAGGGGATAGTGAAGGTGTTTACAACCTTTCTTGGAAGAACGATATCCACCGATTATCTCGTTATTGAATGTGTAGGGAAGGACAAATCACACTTGGAAGATCCTTGCTGAAACTCTTGGAGCAACCGTAGATGTGGGAAAAGGCACTCTAAATTTTACCTCTACACACGGATGCGGTCATGTATTCCCTAGACCAAAGAGTAAGAAGGGTAGGCGTAAAGCCCTTGGTAATAATGTTAATTCTTCTTCTCTTGATGTTACTTGATTTCACTTTCTGCCTGAGTGTGCTAAAGAAAAGCGCTTCTGGGAGACAACCCATTATTTTATTTCTGAAATTTTTGTTTTATATTTGAGTCAACGTGCTTGTTACTACTGTAGCAATACCTTTGTATCTTTTTTTTGCTTGCATTGTTGTGCCAAGTAAACTCTTTGATAGAAAGTTGATACTAGATTTGGATTTGCATGCAACACATTTTTAGCTGTCACGAATTTGAGCTTTTCTCTCTGTAAAAGAATCTAAAAATTATGAAACAATTCATGAGTAATCTTCAGATATGTACGCAACTTTCATTCAACTGGAGATTTTCCATCTGAGCAAGTTAAGTGCCTCGAAAAATTCGTCTTTACTGGATCGTTTTTGACAGATTCTGCCTTTTATTTCGCATTGCCTCTTTTACTGTGTTTGAGTGGATTTCTTTGCTCCACTAAATTTCAGTAGCCTTGGGTAATGTCCAGAAGTGTTGGGAATGATTGTGTCCTTGCTGAACATGTGAATTTTTGATTATGCACTAACCCTCTAATGAGATTGCTTTGAGTTTGGTGTGAAGGAAGTTTTCAAGGATCAAGAGAGGAGGATGATATAATATGATCAAGAAGAGTAAAAGTCTAAGCTTGGGGATGCCCCCATGGTTCACCCTGCATATTTCAAGAATACTAAGCTGTTTAAGCTTGGGGATGCCCAAGGCATCCCCCTTCATCAACAAACTTATCAGGTCACCTCTAGTGAAACTATATTTTAATTCCATCACATCTTATGTGCTTTACTTGGAGCGTCCGTGTGCTTTTATTCTCATTTGTTATTTTAAGTTTTCTTAATAAATTGGATCCTAACATCCTTGTGTGGGAGAGAGACACGCTCCGCTTTTTCATTTCAACACTTGTGTTCTTCGTTTTATTTTTCATGCGAAGGTTAAAGCCGCTTCGTTATTGTTATTTGGTTGGAAACAGAAAATGCTTCATGTGGTAATTGGTATATTGTCTTGAATAATTTGATACTTGGCAATTGTTTTGAGCTCTCAAGTAGATCATATTTAAGCTCTTGCATCATGTAGTTTAAACCTATTAGTGGAGAACTACCGTAGAGCTTGTTGAAATTGGATTGCATGATTGGTCTCTCTAAGGTCTAGATATTTTCTGGTAAAAGTGTTTGAGCAACAAGGAAGACAGTGTAGAGTCTTTTAATGCTTGCAATATGTTCTTGTGTAAGTTTTGTTGTACCGGTTTATACTTGTGTTTGCTTCAAACAACCTTGCTAGCCAAGCCTTGTACTGAGAGGGAATGCTTCTCGTGCATCCAAAACCTTGAGCCAAAACCTATGCCATTTGTGTCCACCATAACTACCTACTATGTGGTATTTTTCTGCCATTCCAAGTAAATACTTCATGTGCTACCTTTAAACAATTCAAAACTTTATTACTTCTTATTTGTGTCAATGTTTTATAGCTCATGAGGAAGTATGTGGTGTTTTATCTTTCAATCTTGTTGGGCAGACTTTCACCAATGGACTAGTGGCATATACATCCGCTTATCCAATAATTTTGCAAAAAGAGCTGGCAATGGGGTGCCCAGCCCCAATTAATTAACTTTCATTAATAATTCTCTTCACATGTTTTGCCCTGATTTATCAGTAAGCAACTTAATTTTGCAATAGACACTCCTCCACGGTATGTAAAATGTTGGAAGGCACCCGAGGATTCCGTTAGCCATGGCTTGTGAAATAAAAAGGTTGGGAGGAGTGTCATCTATAAATAAAACTAAAATACATGTGTAAACAAAGAGAAGAGGATGATCTACCTTGCGGTAGAGATAACGTCCTTCATGGGAGCCGCCTTTGAAAGTCTGTTTGACAAGGGGATTAGAGTGCCCACTACCATTCGTTGACAAAAACAAACACTTCTCAAAACTTTATTTTTATGCTCTCTATATGATTTCAAAACTTGAAAATCTCTAGCACATGATTTAATCCCTGCTTCCCTCTGCGAAGGGCCTTTCTTTTTACTTTATGTTGAGTCGCTTTACCTACTTCTTCTATCTTAGAAGCAAACACTTGTGTCAACCGTGTGCATTGATTCTTATATGCTTACTTATTGCACTTATTATATTACTTTGTGTTGACAATTATCCATGAGATATGCATGTTGAAAGTTGAAAGCAATTGTTGAAACTTAAATCTTCTTGTGTTGCTTCAAAACCTTGTATTAAGAATCTATTGCTTTATGAGTTAACTCTTATGCAAGAATTTTTGATGCTTGTCTTGAAAGTACTATTCATGAAAAGTTTTTGCTATATGATTCAATGTTTAGTCATTATCTTTTTGTTAGCAAACTATAGACCATTGCTTTGAGTCACTTCATTCATCTCATATGCTTTACAATAGTATTGATCAAGATTATGTTGGTAGCATGTCACTTCGAAATTATTCTTTTTATCGTTTACCTACTCGAGGCGAGTAGGAACTAAGCTGGGGATGCTTGATACGTCCCCAACGTATCTATAATTTCTTATGTTCCATGCTAGTTTTATGACAATACCTACTGTTTTTTGTATACTATATAATGTTTTTATGCATTTTGGGACTAACCTATTAACAAGATGCCACAAAGCCAGTTCCTGTTTTCTGTTTTTGATTTCAGAAAAGTTGTTTTACAAATATTCTCGGAATTGGACGAAACAAAAGCCCACGGCCCTATTTTCCACGTCACGGCGCGGCCGTGGGCCCCCCACGCCGCCATATGGGGAGGGCCCCCTGGCTCCCACGCCTCTTACCTATCCTATTCCTTCGTTCGAAACCGTAGTACCGAGAGACAAAACACCGAAGTTCCCAGGTGTCAACAACCGGATTTTTAAGTCCTGCCTATTATGCCGTACATCGCAACTAGGAATATTGTTGTTGCGAGACATAATAGTTGAATATCATAGAGTCATCATTTATTACAACATAATCTGTTTACAGGAGGGATCACATGATCCAATATTACAAGAATAGTTGATCTATTGATCAACGATCACAAATAGCTTTAAGTTGTAACGACTATCTAGTCCACAGGCAACGCTTGACATCAGAGCGGTCCTAGTTGTCGTAGACGTCCCGTTGTCCATCTTCCTGTACATGCTGTTCACCTTCATAGTCCGGCCATTTGAATAGCCAGAGAGCCATGAGTACTTTTAAAGTACTCGCAAACTAATACTAGTGTAAGCACTATCAATTGTGGTATGGGGATACTAAGCTCTAAGTTTATTTGCAGAAAGCCAAGTTTATTTCATAAACATTTAGTAAAGATGCTTGAATCACTAGACTAACTCAAGTGGGAACATTAATGTCATTCCCACACTCTGTTGTGGTTCAAGTCAAAGTCACCATTCACCTTTCACATTCAAGTCACCAATCATATGTCACATTTTTGAAGAGGGTCTGATGACGGAACAGTATGGCCTTTCCAATCGTCCGTAACCGTGGACACTCGCTATTCGAATAGTTCTACACTCTAGAGGTCGTACACTTGTGCCACAATATTTGCAATAATCCGTCGGTCTGGCCCTGATTTATCATACTCCGTATGCGGACTACCAACCATAACCTTTCACTTATACACTCATCAGCACCTCTCCCCATGAGCTTGGCCTTTAAGAAGACACAACCGTCACTGAACTGCACAGGGCTTGGGCCTGACAATTCACCTCATTCACGTCATATCACATCACTTCTTTAGAGGCAGCCTTCAGCCTAACCCCGATGACGCTTGTTTAGAGGGACCCATACCAAAGCACATAAATTTCTAGTTACGCCTTACCCATTTTGGGTATTGTGGGGGTTCTTTCAACGCATCGATAATTTCTTATGTTCCATGCTACTTTATTGATGATACCTACATGTTTTATGCACATTATATGTCATATTTATGCATTTTCTCGGAACTAACCTATTAACAAGATGCCAAGAGCCGTTGTTGTTTTCTGTTTTTGGTTTCCAAATCCTAGAAAGAAATATTCTTAATTGGACGAAACTTTCGCCAGGTCCTATTTATGGCTTTAAGACCGAAGAGATAACGTGGGGCCACGAGGCGGCTGAGGGTAGGGCGGCGCTGTGCCTTGGCCGCGCCGACCTAGCCCCCGGGCCTCGTGTGTCCCTCGCGCTGACCCTCCGCCTACTTAAAGCCTCTCCGTCGCGAAACCCCAAGCACCGAGAGCACGATACGGAAAACCCATCGAGACGCCGCCGGAATCCCATCTCTGGGATTCTCGGGAGATCGCCTCCGCACCCCGCCGGAGAGGGGATTCATCTCCTGAGGACTCTACACCGCCATGGTCGCCTCCGGAGTGATGAGTGAGTAGTTCACCGACTGCAGGGTCCATAGCAGTAGCTAGATGGTCGTCTTCTCCTTTTGCTTCATTGTTGGATCTTGTGAGCTGCCTAACATGATCAAGATCATCTATATGTAATTCTATATGTTGTGTTTGTCGATCCGATGGATAGAGAGTACTATGATTATGGTGATTATCAATCTATTGTTTATGTGTTGTTTATGATCTGCATGCTCTCCACAGTAGAGGCTCTGCCAAGTTTTTACTCTTAACTCCAAGAGGGAGTATTTATGCTCGATAGTGGGTTCATGCCTCCATTGAATCTGGACAGTGGAAAAGTTCTAAGGTTGTGGATGCTGTTGCCACTAGGGATAAAACATTGATTCTATGTCTAAGGATGTAGTTGTTGATTACATTACTTAATACTTAATCAATTGTCTGTTGCTTTGCAACATACGGAGGGGTTCGGATGATAACTAGGTGGACTTTAGGCATAGATGCAATGGATGGCGGTCTATGTACTTTGTCGTAATGCCCACTAAATCTCACCATATTTATCATATCATGTATATGCATTGTTATGCCTTTCTCTATTTGTCAATTGCTGCCGATCTGTAATTTGTTCACCCAACATGCTTTTATCTTATGGAGAACCCTAGAACTGTGGACCCCGGTCCTATTCTTTACATAGCATACAATCTATTTGTGTTTACTGTTTTTTTGCAAACATCTTCCACTCTACGTTAATCCTTTGTTACAGCAAGCCGGTGAGATTGACAACCTCAGCTCGTTGGGACAAAGGCTTGGTGTGCTGGCAGTGTTCCGCGTTGGCGCCGGAATCCCGGTGTTGCGCCGCATCACATTTCGCGACCATCAACCTCAACGTTTTTCGCTCCTACTGTTCGATTAAACCTTGTTTCTTTCTCAGAAACTGCCAATTGTGCGCATCATACCTTCCTTCTGGGGTTCCCAACTGACGTGTACATCTACGCGCATCAAGCACTTTTTCAAGCGTTGTTCGGGGAGATCAAGACACGCTGCAGGGGAGTCCACTTCTCAATCTCTTTACTTTGTTTTGTCTTGCTTTATTTTATTTACTACTTTGTTTGCTGCACCTAAACAAAACACACAAAAAATTAGTTGCTAGTTTTACTTTATTTACCTTGCTCTCTATATCAAAAACACAAAAAAATTAGTTACTTGCATTTACTTTATTTAGTTTGTTTTATTTACTGTTGCTAAAATGAATACCCCTGAAAATACTAAGTTGTGTGACTTCACAAATGCAAATAATAATGATTTCCTATGCACACCTATTGCTCCACTCGCTACTACAAAGAGAATTCTTTGAAATTAACCTCGCTTTACTAAATCTTGTTATGAGAGATCAATTTTCTGGTGTTAGTTCTGATGATGTTGCCGCCCATCTCAATAATTTTGTTGAACTTTGTGAAATGCAAAAGTATAAAGATGTAGATGGTGATATTATTAAATTGAAAGTGTTTCCTTTCTCATTAAGAGGAAGAGCTAAGATTGGTTGCTATCTTTGCCTAAGAATAGTATTGATTCATGGACTAAATGCAAGGATGCTTTTATTGGTAGATATTATCCTCCCGCTAAAATTATATCTTTGAGAAGTAGCATAATGAATTTTAAACAATTAGATACTGAACATGTTGCTCAAGCATGGGAGAGAATGAAAACTTTGGTAAAGAATTGCCCAACCCATGGACTGACTACTTGGATGATCATCCAAACCTTCTATGCAGGACTAAATTTTTCTTCGCGGAATTTATTGGATTCAGCTGCTGGAGGTACCTTTATGTCCATCACATTGGGGGCGGCTACAAAACTTCTTGATGATATGATGATAAATTACTCTGAATGGCACACGGAAAGAGCTCCACCAGGAAGGTAAATTCATGAAGAAACCTCTTCCTTGAGTGATAAGATCTGTGATTATGGCTATCTCCTGATTTGATCCAAAATCGGGTGGTTCACTTCATTGGTTGCTCAAGAAGAAAATGTTGATGTGAATTTCATTAAAAACAATAATTTCAACAACAATGCTTATAGGAACAACTCTCGTAATAACTATAGCCATATCCTTCTGCTAATGGTAATGGTTATGGTAATTCTTATCGGAATTCTTACAATAATAATAGGAGTGTACCCTCTGGTCTTGAAGCCATGCTTAAAGAATTTATTAGTACACAAACCTGGCTTTTAACAAATCAAGTGAGGAAAAGCTTGATAAAATCAAATTATTGCTTCTAGAGTTGATAGACTTGGCTCTGATGAATTGAAAGTTATGCTTAATAATGATATTGATAATAAGATTTATTACTACAGCAAATGCCATCCAAGTTAGGAATTAATGAGAACAGGTGATTTAATGGCTGAATCATGTGTTAGTGGATAGAGAAGAAAGCTGAAAAACTACTAAAGAGAATGTCAATGTAGCTAAAGTTTGGACTATTACCACCACTAGTAATGCTAATTCTTCACATGTTGCTGCACCTCCTACTATCAATGGTAAAGAATTTTATGTTGGCAATGTTTCTCACCCTTTCTAGTGCAAAAGCGACAAAACCGCTCGAAATTGCTAAAATCACAAACCGCTTGTGATAAACTCATTTAAATTTTTTCCAACCTTGGAAACAATGACCCCATTGCTGTAGCTCATAATTTAGATTTTTGATGATTGCCACATCTCTGAAGTTATAAAGTTCTTAGCAAAAACTTGCTAAAAGTCCTAATGCTAGTGTTACAAATTTAGCCTTTACAAAACATATTACAAATGCTCTCATAAAAGTTAGAGAGAAGAGAAACTAAAACTTGAACCTTCTATTCTAGAAAGTTGAAGATGGTTGGGAGCCCATCATTAAAATGAAATTCAATGACTTTGAATGTAATGTTTTATGTGATCTTGGTGCAAGTATTTCATATGCCTAAAAATGACCTTGATTGACTTGCCACCATTGAAAATTGTTATTTGGATGTTAACCTGCCGATAATGTTAAAAAGAAACCTTGGAGGATTGATACTGTGCATATTACTGGCTAACAATAACCTTGTCCCCGTTGATTTTGTTGGTTCTGGATATCGAATGCAATGCATCTTGTCCATTTGTGTTGGGAAGACCTTTTCTTCACTCAAAATAAGTATTGATATGAGAAGGTAATATTAAATATCAATTTCCTCTCACGGGTATGGAACACTTCCTAGAAAGAGAATGATGGCCTTTTGATTCTATTATTAGAACAAACTATGATGTTGATGCTTCTATCCTCGATGTTACTTGATATTGAAAGATCTTCACATGAATGAAGCAAGAAATTCCAACTTATGAGAGATAACCCATGTTTTTACCTACATGGTGCAATTTTTTTGTTTTGTTGAGTCTTGAAGTTGTTTACTACTGTTGTAGCAAACTCTCCTTATCATGTTTTTGTGCCAAGTAAAGTTTCTATGTCAAAGTTGATATAATATTTGGCGCTGCACATAAACAGCATTGCTGTCTGTCACGAATCTGGGCACAATTTTCTGTAAATCAAAAAATCTGCTAATTTACGAGCGTGATCCTCAGATATTATACGCAACTTTCATTAGTTTTGAGTTTTTCCATTTGGAGCAAGTCTAATACCATCTCTAAATCTGCCTTTACTTCGACTGTTCTGTTTTATTTATCTCGCTTCTTTTATTTCACATTGCCTTTTTTACTGTGTTATGAATATTTTTGATCCATTAATGTCCAGTAGCATTATGCAATGTCCAGAAGTGAAAATAATGATTGTGTCACCTCTGAATGAGAGAATTATTAATTGTGCACTAACCCTCTAATGAGTTTGCTTGAAGTTTGGTGAAGGAAGTTTTCAAGGGTCAAGAGAGGAGAATGATATACTATGATCAAGAGGAGTGAAGCTCTAAGCTTGGGGATGCCCCGGTGGTTCATTCCCTGCATATTTTAAGAAGACTCAAGTGCTTTGCTTGGGGGATTCCTAAGGTCCCCTTCTTCATCACAACATCATCAGTTCCTTCCCGAAACTATATTTTTATTCTAATCACATCTTGTGTTCTTTACTTGGAGCTTCGTTATTATTTTTGTTTTTGTTTTTGTTTGAATAAAATGGATCCTAGCATTCACTGTGTGAGAGAGCTCCGCTGTTGCATATGCACACATGTGTCCTTAGGCTTTACTCATAATGTTCATGCCGGAAGTTTCTTCTTCGTTAAATTGTTATATGGTTGGAATTGGAAAATGCTACATGTAGTAATTCTAAAATGTCTTGGATAATGTGATATTTGCATTATTGTAAACACAAGCTAACTCTTGCATCATATACTTTGAACTCATTAATGAAGAAATACATAAGAGCTTGCTAAAATTTGGTCTATTTGGTTTCTCTATGGTCTAGATAATATCTAGTATTGAGTTTTTGAACAAGGAAGACGGTGTAGAGTCTTATAATGTTTGGTATATGTTCTTGTGAGCTATGCACTGTTCATCATCCTTTAGTTTGGTTTCAAACAACCTTGCTAGCCTAAACCTTGTATCGAGAGGAATACTTCTCATGCATCCAAAATCCTTGAGCTAACTACTATGCCATTTGTGTCCACCATACCTACCTACTACATGGTATTTCTCCGCGCCATTCCAAAGTAAATTGCTTGAGTGCTACCTTTAAAATTCCATCATTTACCTTTGTAATATATAGCTCATGGGACAAAATAGCCTTAAAAACTATCGTAGTATTGAATATGTACATATGCACTTTATATTTATTGTTATTATAAAGTATAGATTGGTGTTTCCGGGGAACGCCATCAACTATTGTTGAATATCATGTGAGTTGCTATGCATGGTCGTCTTGTGAAGGATCTCTCATTTTAGTGGTTGGAGCATGCAAAATTGTTAGAGAAGAACATTGGGTCGCTAACTAAAGCCATGAATCATGGTTGAAGTTTCAGTTTTGGACATATATCCTCAATCTCATATGAGAATAATAATTGTTGCTACATGCTTATGCATTTAAGAGGAGTCCATTATCTCTTGTCCAGTTGTCCCGGTATGGATGTCTAAGTTGAGAATAATCAAAAGCGAGAAATCCAAAATGCGAGCTTTCTCCTGAGACCTTTGTACAGGCGGCATGGAGGTACCCCTTTGTGACACTTGGTTGAAACATGTGCATTGTGATGATCCGGTAGTCCAAGCTAATTAGGACAAGGTGCGGGCACTATTAGCACACTATGCATGAGGCTTGCAACTTGTAAGATATAATTTACATAACTCATATGCTTTAGACAATAATGCTGGACAAAATTGTTTCCGTTTTCAAATAAAAGTTTCTAGCACAAACACGTTAACGACAGTTTTTGAAGGACCTTTTACTCTCTTTATTGTTGAGTCATTTTACCTATCTCTTCCACCTTAAGAAGCAAACACTTGTGTGAACTGTGCATTATCCTTCTGCATACTTGCATATTGCACTTGTTATACTACTTTATGTTGACAATATCCATGATATACATGTTATGTTGTTAACCTGCTGTAAACTTAATCTTCCTTGAAGTGCTTCAACACCTCTACTTTGATTTATTGCTTTATGAGTTAACTCTTATGCAAGACTTATTGATGCTGGTCTAGTACTATTCATGAAAAGTCTTTGCCATATGATTCACTTGTTTACTCATGTCATTACCTTTGCTTTGGATCGTTGCATTCATTACATATGTTTACAAATAGTATGATCAAGAGATTATGATGGCATGTCACTGAATTTTATTCTTGTTATCATACCGCTTCTGGGACTATAACTAAGCTTGGGATGCTGGAGCATTGTCTCCAACGACGATAATTTCTCTATGTTCCATGCTACTTTATTGATGATACCTACATGTTTTTTTATGCACATTATATGTCATATTTATATTTGAACTAACTCTATTAACAAGATGTGTCAAGAGCCATTACTAAGTCACTGCTTTTGGTTTCAGAATCCTAGTAAAGAAATATTTTAGGAAAACGCCCATGGTCCTATTTTTGCACGAAGCTTCCTAAGACCGGAGCACGAGGGGCCACGGGAGGTACTAGAGGTAGGCGCAAGGCGGCCTGTGCCTTGGCAGCGCCCCAGCTCCTGGCCCCCTGTGGTCCCTAAAGCGCCTCACTTAAAGCCTCCGTCGTGAACCCCCAAACACGAGAGCCACGATACTTAAAACCTTACCGAGACGCGCCGCCGCGAATCCCATCTCTGGGGATTCGGAGATCGTCCGGCACCCTATGGAGAGGATTCATCTCCCGAGGACTCCTACACCGCCATGGTCGCCTCCGAGTGATGAGTGAGTAACCCCTCGACCATGGGTCCATAGCAGCATTAGATGGTCGTTCTCTCCTTGTTGTGCTTCATTGTTGGATCTTGTGAGCTGCCTAACATGATCAAGATCATCTATATGTAATTCTATATGTTGTGTTTGTCGGATCCGATGGATAGAGAGTACTATGATTATGGTGATTATCAATCTATTGTTTATGTGTTGTTTATGATCTGCATGCTCTGTTACTAGTAGAGGCTCTGGCCAAGTTTTTACTCTTAACTCCAGAGGGAGTATTTATGCTCGATAACAGCACTCCATTTAACTGGGACGTGACGAAAGTTCTAAGGTTGTGGATGTGTTGCCCTAGATAAAACATTGATGCTATGTCTAAGGATGTAGTTGTTGATTACATTACGCACCATACTTAATGTAATTGTCTGTTGTTTGCAACTTAATACTGGAGGGGGTTCGGATGATAACCTGGAAGGCATAGATGCAGTTGGACGGTCTATGTACTTTGTCGTAATGCCAATTAAATCTCACTATATTTATCATATCATGTATATGCATTGTTATGCCTTTCTCTATTTGTCAATTGCCCGACGTAATTTGTTCACCCAACATGCTTTTATCTTATGGGAGAGACACCTCTAGTGAACTGTGGACCCGGTCCTATTCTTTACATAGCATACACCCATCGCAATACTTGTTTTTTCTTTGCAAACATCTTCCACTCGATACGTTTAATCCTTTGTTACGGCAAGCCGGTGAGATTGACAACCTCACTGCGTTGGGACAAAGTACTTGGGTTGTGTCGTGCAGGTTCGCGTTGGCCCGAATCCCTGGTGTTGCGCCGCATCACATTTCGCGACCATCAACCTTCAACGTGCTTCTTGCTCCTACCGGTTCGATTAAACCTTGGTTTCTTTCTCAGGGAAAACTTGCCACTGGGCGCATCATACCTTCCTCTTGGGGTTCCCAACGGACGTGTACATCTACGGCATCGTGGGTACTTTCAAATTGGAATGGTATCGCATCCGAACCCAACCATCAGTTTTATATCAAAAATCACCATCTTCTCTTGGTCATATTCACCTTCAAAGTCATTCAATGGAATGAACCATCATTCCAAGGTTTCAACTTCATTTCACAGTCACATGTTTCCCATCTAGAGTAGTCACATTTTAATGGATTAGCGCTAGCAACTATTTCATGAGGGGTGCTAAGTATCTTGGAGCTTGCTAGGCTAAGTGTGATTTCTCTTGTACTACTCTATATTTCAACCAAGTGAATCATAAACCAAAAAGTAACTTTGATAAAATCAAGTAAAGCTGGTAAAGTAAAAACTGGGGATAGGTTTGCTAGGCATAAGGTAAAAGTAATATTGCCTTGCTCTTGTAGAGCTTTGCACAAAGGAACTTTGCAAGGAGTTAGCTTGCAAACAAAATGGCTTGCATTATCCTAACTTGCAAGAATATCAGCTTGCATGGGTAATAGCTTGCATTAATATCAGCTTGCATGGGTAATAGCTTGCATTAATATCAGCTTGCCTTGATTGGTGAGGTGATCAAAGTGTTCTTCTTCTTCCTCTTGGTAGAATACCTCCTCCTCTTGATAGTCTCCGGTACTAGCGTCTATAAACGAATACGAGGATACAATCACCAAACAATACTTAAGTACTCTTAATTAGCCTTAGTGGCTCACACAATGATCTAGCATTACTACTTAACATTTATTACAAGATCATGATAGGGTTTCCTTATTTCGTAGTAGAAAAATAATTTCCTCTTATTAAAAATGATGTTAGGGTTTCTCTTTGGTTTTGTGAGAAAATAATTTCCTCTCATTGAATATTCTTAAGATTTAATTTCTCTTATGAGTAATATATGACCTAGGTTGGCTAAAGTCAACCTCTTCACACTTATCATTTGGGAAAATGATTTAAATGAGGTTCCATACCTCATGTAATTTAATACTAACATGGTAGTGATTTAATGCCACCAAATAATTCAATATGAGGTTACATAGACCATGATTACTACCTCATGTTGAATCACTTGAGAACAAGATTTAAATGAGAGGAATACCTCTCATATGTTTTAACACCTAATTGTAACTAATTTAAAGGACTATTATTGAGGTGATTTAATATTCTCAAATAACCAGGGATGATCCCATGTTGACCAAAGTCAACACTTCACACTTAGTATTTGAGAAAGTGAGTTAAATGAGATTCATCATCTCATGTGATTTAATTAATCTTTGGAGAATTTAAATATTATTTAGACTTAAGATTTATAAGGGAGCAAGTATGAGCTTAGGAAATTAAAAGTCAACACATTACTTCATTTTATTTGAGAAAGATGATTTAAATGAGGTGAGCACCTCATACCATTTTAATAACCCCTTGTAATGGTTTAATAACATTAATTAATCTAATGTGAGTTTTAATTTAACATGGTATCTATCTCATATTAATTTGGTTGAGGCAGGATTTAAATGAGACCAAGTATCTCATATTAATTTAATAACTAGGTTTGGAATATTTAAATACTACTTATGAGAATGATTAAATATTTTCAAATAGGAATCTATGGTTCAATAATATATGTGTTATTAATTCTTATTGAACTATTTGGATTAATGATTTTAGTGAGAAGCTATACCTCATATAAGTTAAACTATCATCTAAATGATTTAAAATCTATAAGTAACTAAGCATGAGACTTACTTGACCAAGGTCAGTACCTCTAATTGAATTACTTAAGATCACAATTTAAATGAGAGAGAAGCCCTCATACTATTTAAATAATTCTATGTATTAAATGAACTAGAAATATCTCCATAGCCATTATTTAACTCTAGTCCATGATCATGCAAAACAACTATGCTATATTTTTGCATAAACAATTCTATTATGTCAAATGTGATTTATTAGAGTTGGAATCAACTTAAAATCATTTTTAGATAATTTCTAATATTTATTTGAAGTCAGAAAAGGCCCTGCCTTGTTATTTTTGTCATTTAAATTCAATTACTAATTTGGACATGGGGCCAGTGGCATTATTTAGATAATTTCATGAGCTTTCCAAATATATAAAATTTGTTAAATTTGGTGCAGTAGATTTCCAACTATTTAATTTTGAAGTTGGCACCAGTATTGAATTTGAACTAAAAAGATTAAATCGAATTTGAATTTCGTGGGCCGCACGGGAAAACGAATGGGCTGCACAGCGGGAGAGGGAGGTGGGCCGGCCCAATATCGCTATGGGCTGGTTTGAACTACAGACCACTGGCGGGGCGACGTGGCGCTATCTGAGGCGTTCACGGGATCGAGCGGCGTACCTCCTCCGGCGAGTCGACGGAACCCTAGGCTGCAGGAGGGTCCGGCGACGGCGATGCAGGGCGCTCCCTAGGCGACGGGGCAACCTCTGCGTGGAACGGGGAGTCGATTGGTGGCCGTGGTTGGTCGGGGGAGGCTCGGAGTCGTCGTCTTCGTCGAGCTTCTGCAGCGGCGGACTCCGGTGAAATTCCGGCGACGGTGAGCTTAATTGGAGAGGGGAAAGAGTCGAGGATGCTCAGAGAAGAGAGGGGAGGCGGCTGGTGTGCTGTGATCGTCCAGGAGCGGCCTCCTTTTATAGGGGGTCGAGGTGCTGCGGGTGCCCGTGGGAGGTCGCCGACGGCGCCGGTCCGGAGCGGCGAAGGGGCAATCTAGGGGCGCGTAGCAGGCCATCCCAGGGGTGCTAGTGAGCTTGACGCACGACTAAAGGGGGGAGGCGGAAATGGCGATGATGGCGTCCGTTCAGCACGGCGGCAAGATGCTGATCATGGGACGTGGAGAGAAGCCATGCGCGAGCTAGGGAGGGTGTCTAGGAGGTAGCTGGGGTAGCGGTGATCATGCGTGCCAGGTGAGAGAGGGAGAGGGGGTCGAGCGAGTCCAGGCGAGGGCGTGCACTGGCGCGTCCAGGGCGTCGTCTGGGCGCGCTCACCGCGTGTCTGGCACGCCGTGGCGAGGTGCTGGGCGCGTGCGTGCTGGCTTCTAGCGTGCGTCTCTTTGCTTAGGGGTGGTACGAGCGTGTTTAGGGTGATGCAGGGAAGGCAGTAGACATGGTGTAGGGGAGAGGAGAGGCTCAGATCGATCCATTGTATGTGAGGCCGGCATGGTGCACGGCAAGCATCGTGTAGGCCTTCCTCCATGCCTTTAATCGATGGTGCAAGTACTGGGAGGGATGAAGGGATGGTACTAGGATGTGATGATCACAACTCAAAAGAGGTTTAGGCAAAAATTTGGTGGGTAAAAGGGTGTGTGTCCAATCTGATATGATGCCTGCCATGTGTTCGATGAAATGGCCGCATGAAGAAAATATTGGAATATTGGAATTCTTTTTGGTGGAGTTCATTTATATAATTAATGTGATTGAATGGTGGTGGTGGTGGTCAATTTGGTCAAGGTTTGTGAGATTTCAAATTGGGGTTGATCTTCATATAGTTTCAAAGTCTCCACTTGTCAAAATCATACTGGTCAACCTGGTCAACATTAGCATGTGTGGTCAACATGAAAGTTGTTCACTTTCACTTGGTCTTGGATGACATGGCATTGTTTGACTAAGTTTAGTTTAAGAAATAAGAAATACAGAGGGGTAAAGTGGGGAACATTTTATAAAATGGCAAAATGACCATTATCACATGTATGTTGATTTTGAGATTTGCTTTGATTTGATTTTGGTTTCTTTGATGCAAGTGTGTTTGTTTATCATATCTAAGAGTTTTACAAACAATAGATCAAGCAATGGTGTCCTTGATTGAAGATTTGCAAAATTGGCATATGGTGTATGTGAGTAAAAATGGAAATACCTCACCATTTGAATTCTCTCCATTTGATTTGACTTTTGTTGACTCTAATGTGGTTCTTATTAGTTTAGAAACATTTTAAGAGCATTGAACCCAATTCAAATGGTCTTGTTCAAAGATTTGCAAATTTGGCCTTAATACATAAGAGATGATGTGTCACTTTTTACTAAACTTGTAAATGGTTGATCTTGCTTCACTTGGACATGGGTTAGGTCCATTTAGGGTTATATTAGGTTAGAGATGGTTTCACACCATTTGGTCAAGGTTTGAAGTCATAGGTCAAGGTTTGGTGAAAAGACTATGTGTCACATATGCTTTTATGCATATGTTACATTTGATTTTTAATTTGACTTGGTTTGACCCAATTGGTGTTGTTGAGTGTTGAAATGGTATATGGAGGTGAGATCCAACCATTTACCATAAGTCCTAGGGTCAATTTTCTCAAATTCACAAATTTGTTATTTTACTCTCATATGCCTCTATGGCATTTTTAATCTCTTTTTTATTTTATTGGAAAACAACTTGATTTAGGTTTGATAATAAGGTGTGTAAGGGTTTTCCAAACCCCTAACCAAAGTATAGGAGCTTGGTAAAGATTTCTAAAATAGCCATAGGCACATATGCCTTTTCTCATTTAATTTCCTTTATTTTTTATTTTAACTAGGGTGAAAAGAAAGGTGAGGTTTTAGGGTTTTAGATTATTTCAAATACTAATAACAAGCAATCATGGCAATAGCACAAGAATTAAGCAAGGTTATTATGTATCAATCTTAATTTCATAAAAGTTTTTGTTGGTTCCAAAATTTGGAACTAGGGGAATTTGTTTATTTTGTTTTGGAAATTCTGGGATGTTACACGCCGCCGCCGTCAACCCTAACTCGGGGGGTTCAGAAGATCGCCTCCGGCACCCTGCCGGAGAGGGGAATCATCACCTGAGGGCTCTACATCACCATGCCCGCCTCCGGATTGATGCGTGAGTAGTTCATCCTTGGACTACGGGTAGCAGTAGCTAGATGGTTGTCTTCTCCTATTGTGCCATCATGTTTAGATCTTGTGAGCTGCCTATCATGATCAAGATCATCTATTTGTAATGCTACATGTTGTGTTTGTTGGGATCCGATGAATATGGAATACTATGTCAAGTTGATTATTGATCTATCATATATGTGTTATTTATGATCTTGCATTCTCTCCGGTGCTAGTAGAGGCTCAGGCCAAGTTGATACTTGTAACTCCAAGAGGGAGTATTTATGCTAGATAGTGGGTTCATGTCTCCATTGAATTAATCTGGGGGAGTGACAGCAACCCCTAAGGTTGTGGATGTGTTGTTGCCACTAGGGATAAAACATCAATGCTTTGTCTAAGGATATTTGTATTGTTTACATTACGCACATTACTTAATGCAATTGTCTGTTGTTTGCAACTTAATACTGGAAGGGTGCGGATGCTAACCCGAAGGTGGACTTTTTAGGCATAGATGCATGTTGGATGGCGGTCTATGTTCCTTGTCGTAATGCCCTAAGTAAATCTCATAGTAGTCATCATGATATGTTGCTTGTGGCGTGTAGCAACAACTTCCTTGTGACGGTAAAGCACACGTCCGTTGGGAACCCCAGAGAAGGCATGATGAGTACAGAAGCAAGTTTTCCCTCAGCAAGAAACCAAGGTTTATCGAACCAAATAGGAGATGAAGGCCACGTGAAGGTTATTGGGAGAGTAGTGCGGCGCAACACCAGGGATTCCTGGGCCAACGTGGAACCCGCACAACACAATCAAAATACTTTGCCCCAACTTAACGTTGAGGTTCTCAGTCTCACCGGCTTGCTGAAAAAACAAAGGATTAAACGTATGGTGGAGAATTATGTTTGCTTGCGAAGAACAACAAAGAGAATGTAAGGATTGGCAAAGAGATTGTATTTCAGATGTAAAAGAAAGGACCGGGTCCACAGTTCACTAGTATTGTCTCTCCAATAAGATAAATAGCATGTTGGGTGAAGAAATTACAGTTGGGCAATTGATAGAATAGAGATGCACATACATATCATGATGACTACTATGAGATTTACTTAGGGCATTGCGAATAAAGAACATAGACCGCCATCCAAAGATGCATCTATGCCTAAAAGTCCACTGTGTTAGCATCCGCACCCCCTCCAAGATTAAGTTGCAAACAAATGTATAATAATTGCATTAATCATGGTGCAGAATAATCAACACAAATATCCTTAGACAAAGCATCGATGTTTTATCCCTAGTGTAAACAAGACATCCACAACCTTAGAACTTCTGTCACTGTCGTCCCAGATTCAATGGAGGCATGGACCCACTATCGAGCATAAATACTCTCTTGGAGTCACAAGCATCTACTTGGCCAGAGCCTCTACTAGCAACAGAGCATGCAAGAACATAAATAGCACATATATGATAGATCAATAATCAACTTGACATAGTATTCAATATTCATCGATCCCAACAAACACAACATGTAGCATTACAAATAGATGATCCTGATCATGATAGGCAGCTCACAAGATCTAAACATGATACCACAAGAGGAGAAGACAACCATCTAGCTACTGCTATGGACCCGTAGTCCAAGGATGAACTACTCATGCATCAATCCGAGGCGGGCATGGTGATGTAGAGCCTCCGGTGATGATTCCCCTCTCGTCAGGTGCCGGAGGCGATCTCCCGAATCCCCCAAGATGGGATTGACGGCGGCGGCGTCTCTGGAACTTTTTTACGTATCGTGGCTCTGTACTAGGGTTTTCGCGACTGAGGGATTAAGCAGGCGACAGCAGCGCAGGGGGCACTCCGAGGGCCCACACCATGCACGCGCGGCCAAGGGCCGCGCCGCCCATGGGGTGGCCGCCGCGTCCCCCTCCGTCTCTCTCGTGTTCTGGAACCCTCCGTGGAAAATAAGACCGTGGGATTTTGTTTCGTCCAATTCCGGGAATATTTCCTTTGTAGGATTTCTGAAACCAAAAATAGCAGAAAACAGGAACCGGCGCTTCGCATCTTGTTAATAGGTTAGTACCGGAAAATGCATAAAAACATTATAAAGTATGACTAAAACATGTTGGTATTGTTATAAAACTAGCATGGAACATAGAAATTATAGATACGTTGGAGACGTATCAAGCATCCCCAAGCTTAGTTCCTACTCGCCCTCGAGTAGGTAAACGATAAAAACAATAATTTCTGAAGTGACATGCTACCAAATATAATCTTGATCAACATTATTGTAAAGCATATGAGATGAATGAAGTGATTCAAAGCAATGGTTTGCTAACAAAAGATAATGACTAAACAACTGAATCATATAGCAAAACTTTTCATGAATAGTACTTTCAAGACAAGCATAAAAATACTTGCATAAGAGCTAACTCATAAAGCAATAGATTCAAAGTAAGAGGTTTCGAAGCAACACAAAGGATGATTAAGTTTCAGCAATTGCTTTCAACTTGTAACATGTATATCTCATGGATAATTGTCAACATAAAGTAATATAACAAGTGCAATAAGTAATAATGTAAGAATCAGTGCACACAGTTGGCACAAGTGTTTGTTTCTAAGATATAAACAAGTAGGTAAACTGACTCAACATAAGGTAAAAGAAAGGCCCTTCGCAGAGGGAAGCAAGGATTACTCATGTGCTAGAGCTTTTTATTTTGAAAACATGGAAACAATTTTGTCAACGGTAGTAATAATTCATATGTGTTATGCATAAAACCTCTTATAAGTTGCAAGCCTCATGCATCGAATACCAATAGTGTTCGCACCTTGTCCTAATTAGTTCGGATTTCCATGGATTATCATTGCATTACATATGTTTCAACCAAGTGTCACACCTCTATGCCACCTGTATAAAGGTCCAAGGAGATAAATCGATTTGATTCTCGATTTTGATAGATCTCAACTTGAGGACATCCATACCGGGACAACATAGAAAACAGATAATGGACTTCTTTTTAATGCTTAAAGCATTCAACAACAATAATATTATCATAAGAGATTCGAGGATTAATGTCCAAACCGAAACTTCCACCATGATACATGGCTTTGGTTGGCGGCCCAATGTTCTTCTCTAACAATATGCATACTCAAACCATTTAATCATGAGAAATCTCCTTTACTTCAGACAAGATGAACATGCATAGCAACTCACATGATATTCAACAAAGTAAAAAGTTGATGGCGTCCCCAGAAACATGGTTACCGCTCAACAAGCAACTTATAAGAACTAAGATACATAGCAACATATTCATCACCATAATAGTTTTTAGGCTACTTTCCCATGAGCTATGTATTGTAAAGACAAGGAATAAAATTTTAAAGGTAGCACGCAAGCAATTTACTTTGGAATGGGCAAAAAATACCACATATAGTTAGTTATGTGACACAAATGGCATGGGTTTTGGCTCAAGGTTTTTGGATGCACGAGAAGCATTTCCTCTCAAGATAAGGCTTTGGCTAGCAAGGTTGTTTGAAGCAAACACAAGTATGAACCGTACAGCAAAAACTTACACAAGAATATATTGCAAGCATTATAAGACTCTACACTGTCTTCCTTGTTGCTCAAACACTCTTACCAGAAAATATCTAGACCTTAGAGAGACCAATCATGCAAACCAAATTTCAACAAGCTCTACGGTAGTTCTCCACTAATAGATTTAAACTACATGATGCAAGAGATTAAACATGATCTACTTGAGAGCTCAAAATAATTGCCAAGTATCAAATTATTCAATATACCATTTACCACATGAAGCATTTTCTGTTTCCAACCAAATAGCAACAACGAGCGGCTTTAATTTTCGCCATGAACATTAAAGCAAACCGAATAACACAAGTGTTCAAATGAAAGCGAGCGTGTCTCTCTCCAATACAAGGATTGCTGATCCGAATTTATTCAAACATAAACAAAAATAAAAACAAACAGACGCTCCAAGTAAAGATCATAAGATGTGACGGAATAAAAATATAGTTTCACTAGAAGTGACCTGATAAGTTGTTGATGAAGAAGGGGATGCCTTGGGCATCCCCAAGCTTAGATGCTTTAGTCTTCTTGAAATATGCAGGGATGAACCACGGCATCCCCAAGCTTAGACTTTTCACTCTTCTTGATCATATCATATCATCCTCTCCTTGACCCTTGAAAACTTCCTCCACACCAAACTTAAAACAATCTCATTAGAGGGTTAGTGCATAATCAAAAATTCACATGTTCGAGAGGACACAATCATTCTTAACACTTCTCGGACATTACCCAGGCTACTGAAATTTAATGGATCAAAGAAATTCAATCAAACACAGAAAAGAGGCAATGCTAAATAAAAGGCAGAATCAAAAACAGAACAGTCCGTAAAGACGAATTTCTTCGAGGCACTTAACTTGCTCAGATGGAAAAACTCAAAACTAATGAAAGTTGCGTACATATATGAGGATCATGCATGAAATGTCGCTGTTTTTTTTGATTCTTCTACAGAGAGAAAACGCTAATTCGTGACAGACAAGAAATTTGTTTCTGCGCAGAAATCCAAATCTAGTATCAACCTTCTATTAGAGACTACTTGGAACAACAATGCATGAAAATAAACATACAAAGGTACTGCTATAGTAGTAACAAGCACCTTGACTCAAATATAAAACAAAAATTTCAGAAATAAAATAATGGGTTGTCTCCCACAAGCGCTTTTCTTTTCAGCTAGGCGCAGAAAGTGCAAATCAAGTATTATCAAGAGAAGAAGCATTAACATTATTACCACGGGCTTTATGCCTACCTTTCTTACTCTTATTCTTACTCTTTGGTCTAGGGAATACATGACCACATCCAGGTTTAGAGGTGAAATTTAGAGTGCCTTTTCCCACATCTATGGTTGCTCCCAATAGTTTTAGCAGGGATCTTCCAAGTGTGATTTGTCCTGTCCCTACACATTCAATAACAAGATAATCAGTGGATATTGTTCTTCCAAGAAAGGTGGCTATCCCCTCAGGAATTATAACAGAATTATCAGTAAGGGTTATTCCTTCTCCACCTTCAAGAAGTCCCCAAAGTGTCAAAGATTCATAAATACTTTTAGGCATAAGGCAAAACTCAGACATAATATCACAACGGGCATAAAAAGTTTCACCACAAATAGCAACCTTAATAGTAGGGATAAACATTGAAGGTTCAAAGCTTACTGGAACATAATCATAATATTCACGAATCTGATTATACCCTTCTTTTAAACAAGATATATTTGTCTCGAGAGGGTGTTTAGTCTATTATGAATGCTAGCAAGAGATGAATCAATTTTACTAGCTGAGCTAAATGATGCAACCAATTTTTTTATGGCATTAAAAGCTTGATCCCCATCGCAATGAAGGAAATCTCCTCCCACTACAGCATCCAAGGCGTATCTATAGCGAAGAATGAGCCCAAAATAAAAGTTACTAAGAAGCAAACTTAGAGTCATTTTAGGTTCAGTTTTAACATAAGAATCAAAAATTCTAGACTAAGCATCTTTAAAACTCTCCTCATCTCCTTGTTTAAAAGTAAAGATCAATTCCTCAGGTGACGAAGTAACAAGTACAGAACTAGACATGATAACAAAATAAATTAAATGCAAGTAACTAATTTTTTTGTGTTTTTGATATAATAAAGCAAACAAGACATAAAATAAAATAAAGCAAGACAATAAACAAAGTAAAGAGATTGGTGAGAGACTCCTGCAGCGTGTCTTGATCTCTCCGCAACGGCGCTAGAAAAGTGTGCCGCTTGTATGCAGCAACAGCTCTTCCTCAGACGGTAAAGCACACGTCCGTTGGGAACCCCAAGAGGAAGGTATGATGAGCAAGAGCTTTCGCTCAGCAAGAAACCAAGGTTTATCGAACCAGTAGGAGATGAAGGCCACGTGAAGGTTGTTGGTGGAGGAGTGTAGTGTGGCGCAACACCAGTGATTCCGACGCCAACGTGGAACCTGCACAACACAATCAAAATACTTTGCCCCAACTTAACAAGGAGGTTGTCAATCCCACGGCTTGCTGAAACAAAAGATTAAATGTATGGTGGAGAATTATGTTTGCTTGCGTAAAACAACAGAGAACAATGATTGCAGATTGTATTTGATAAAAGAAAGGACCGGGTCCACAGCTCACTAGTAGTGTCTCTCCAATAAGATAAATAGCATGTTGGGTGAACAAATTAACATGGGCAATTGACAGAATAGAGATGCACATACATATCATGATGACTACTATGAGATTTACTTAGGGCATTACGACAAAGAACATAGACCGCCATCCAGCATGCATCTATGCCTAAAAAGTCCACCTTCAAGTTAGCATCCGCACCCTCCAAAGATTAAGTTGCAAACAACAAAGTACAAGTATGGTGCGTAATGTAATCAACACAAAGATCCTTGACAAAGCATCGATGTTTTATCCCTAGAGGCAACAAAGACATCCACAACCTTAGAACTTTCGTCATCCCACATTCAATGGAGGCATGAACCCACTATCGAGCATAAATACCCCTCTTGGAGTCACAAGTATCAACTTGGCCAGAGCCTCTACTAGCAACGGAGAGCATGCAAGAACATAAATAGCACATATATGATAGATCAATAATCAACTTGACATAGTATTCGATATTCATCGGATCCCAACAAACACAACATGTACCATTACAAATAGATGATCCCGATCATGATAGGCATTTCACAAGATCTAAACATGATAGCACAAGAGGAGAAGACAACCATCTAGCTATCGCTATGGACCCGTAGTCCAAGGATGAACTACTCACGCATCAGTCCGAGGCGGGCATGGTGATGTCCCAGGATGATCCTCCTCCGGCAGGTGCCGAGGCGACCTGAACCCCCGAGATGGGATTGACGGCGGCGGGCTCTGGAACTTTTCCGTATCGTGGCTCTCTGCACTAGGGCTTTCGCGCACGGAGGATTAACAGGCGAAGGGGCAGCGCAGGGCACCCGAGGGCCCACACCATATGGCGGCGCAGGTGGGCCGCGCCGTATAGGGTGGCCGCCGTGGCCCTTCTCCGTCTCGTCTTCTGTTGGAACCTCCGTGAAAATAAGACCGTGGGCTTTTATTTCGTCCAATTCCAAGAATATTTCGTGTAGGATTTTTGAAACCAAAAACAGCAGAAAACAGGAACTGGCGCCGCATCTTGTTAATAGGTTAGTACCGGAAAATGCATAAAAACATTATAAAGTATGACTAAAACATGTTGATATTGTCATAAAACTAGCATGGAACATAAGAAATTATAGATACGTTGGAGACGTATCATATGTATGTGCATTGTTATGTCCTCTCTCTTTGCAGGTTTGCGTCTCAGGACGGTCCACACTTTGCGTCGCGCCGCAGGAGGTGGTGCACGACGCATTTTCGGTCACGCGGACACAAACGGTCGCTCAGCGTCCGCCGCTGGAGATGCCCTAAAGTAACATTCGCTCGCGTTGAGTGGATTTTCAGAAAAAACTTCGCTGATAGCTCGCACGCCATGGTCCTTGTTTCCTGATAAGCCGACAACTTTTCATCTGTTGATATTATTAAATCCAACTATGGCAACGATATTTATCCCGGCCCCACCACTATGTATGTATTAAGAGTACTCCTTTTGTCCAGTTCACACTTTATACTAACAAAAACGAGTACATCCTTGCAAACAATTCATATAGTATTTGCCTTATGAACAATTCAAGGCACAATGGGTGTCATGGTATATGTTCCTCCTAAATGGTGGGCTAGAAAGCTTACTAAATTACCAAGGATGCCCTCCCACCTACCATGTGGGAGGGTACTTAGGGTCATTTATTGCTAGATGACCAAAGATGCTCTCTCACCTGCCATTTAGGAGGGTATTTATGATCATTTATTGTGAAATAACTGAGGATTTCCTCCCACCTACCATTTGGGATGGTAGTTGGAGTTATTTATTGTTGAATAACCAATAATACCCTCTCACCTACCATGTGGGAGGGTAGTTGGGGCCATTTCTTCCTAAATGACCGAGGCTGCCCTCCCACCTACCATGTGGGAGGGTAGTTCGGGTCATTTCATGCTAAATGACCATTGATGCCCCTCATGGTGTGAAGCAGCACAAGGTTGTGGAGGAACAACTCCACCGTGTTGCTACAATGTGGACAACACAAATGTTGAAGGAAACGCTTCAACGTTCTGCTCTAGATATCGCTCTAGGGGCGTAACCTAGATATCGCTCTAGGGGAGGGCTGTCAAGAGTTCAGGCCAAACTCTCAACACACAAGATCTAATCCAAGATCTAAAACAAGAACAGAAAGTTCTCTTTATTGATAGGTAGTGGGTTCATCGCCCAATTACATAGGTAGAGGTTGGACCCCTATTTATAGGCTGCATGAGCCTTCACTACTTAGCTCTACTTACAACTAGAGTGTTCTAGAGAACACTACATAAGTTAGGGAAAAACTACAAATATCCTAGTTACAACTTATACTAGAATACTCTGGAAACCACTACAACACACATAACTAGAGGACCATATTGCCTAGAATACAGTAGAAGTGTGTAGAAGCTAGTTCTGGATCTTACTTCTGTTTTATTTTTATTTTATTTTATATGTTGTCCCTCATCATTCTCCCCTGGTTGTTTAGAACTCGACCTCGAGTTATCTTCATAGAGCGCTTGTTCTGGATGATAAAGAGACAAGTCTGCCACATTGAATATCTTGGATATTCTCATCTCAGTTGGAAGATCTATCATGTAAGCATTATCATTTATCTTCCTTAGAATAGGGAAGGGCTCGTATTTCCACCATCTAAGTTTCTCTTTGATGTCTAATGGCGGTCCTTCTTTCCGGAGGTATACCATCACCTTATCACCAACCTGGAATGATTTTAGCCTCCATTTGCGGTCACTTTTCTCCTTCTCCTTGGAGCTATTACGATTTGTGGTAGAATGATGATCTTCCGCTTGTTCCAAGTGAAAGAGTAAGAATTTTCCTTCCCTTTGTGCGTTGTTTTCACATCATATTGCCAAGGTCTCCCAAGAAGAACATGGTTGCCATCCATATCAACAACATCACATAACATATTTGCGCGATAGTGCTTGCCCAAATAGAGTGGCAGGTTGCATTGTTTGGTGACCCTCATATTCACTCCTTTCTTGATCCACCCAATAGTGTAGGAGTTTGGATGATCATGTGTCTTAAGCTTTAAATGGTTCACCAAATTCTGAGAGATAATATTTTCACAGCTGCAACTATCAATCACTAATTTGCGTACCTTGCCATTCACCGAGCATTTGCTCTCAAATATTTTCTTCCATTTTGTATTGTCCGGTTGTGGTGTTGAGCACACGAGGGGTTGAATCATGCATATCACCTCTTCTCCCTCCTCTTCACAAACATCTTGTTGTTCTACATCTTTGATACGTCTCCAACGTATCTATAATTTCTTATGTTCCATGCTAGTTTTATGACAATACCTACATGTTTTGTTCACACTTTATAATTGTTTTATGCATTTTCTGGGACTAACCTATTAACGAGATGCCACAGTGCCAGTTCCTGTTTTCTGCTGTTTTTGATTTCAAAAAAGTTGTTTTACAAATATTCTCGGAATTGGACGAAACAAAAGCCCACGGCCCTATTTTCCATGGAGTGTTCCAGAACACCGAAGGAGAGTAAAGGAAGGCCAGCAGGGGGCCCTCCCCATATGGCGGCGCTGCTGGGGTACGGCTGGCCCAGTCGTGGGGAGGGAGCCCTCGGCTCCCCCGACGCCCTCGCCTATTTATCTTTCGTCCCCTAAAACCCTAGCACCAAGAGCCAAAATACTGTAATAGTCTCCAGTGACGCCGCCGCCGGCCAACCCTAACTCCTGGGTCTGGGGAGATCTCCTCCCTGCGCACTCGCCGGAGAGGGGAATCATCACCGAGGGGCTCTACATCACCTGCCCGCCTCCGGATCGATGCATGAGTAGTTCATCCTTGACTACGGGTCCATAGCAAGAGCTAGGATGGTTGTCTTTTCCTATTGTGCCATCATGTTTAGATCTTGTGAGCTGCCTATCATGATCAAGATCATCTATTTGTAATGCTACATGTTGTGTTTGTTGGGATCCGATGAATATGGAATACTATGTCAAGTTGATTATTGATCTATCATATATGTGTTATTTATGATCTTGCATGCCTCCTCGTTGCTAGTAGAGGCTCTGGCCAAGTTGATACTTGTAACTCCAAGAGGGAGTATTTATGCTAGATAGTGGGTTCATGTCTCCATTGAATTAATCTGGGGGGGAGTGACAAGAACCCCTAAGGTTGTGGATGTGTTGTTGCCACTAGGGATAAAACATCAATGCTTTGTCTAAGGGTATTTGTATTGTTTACATTACGCACAGTACTTAATGCAATTGTCCTGTTGTTTGCAATCTCTAACACTGAAGGGGTGCTGATGCTAACCCGAAGGTGGACTTTTTAGGCATAGATGCATGCCGGATGGCGGTCTATGTTCTTTGTCGTAATGCCCTAAGTAAATCTCATAGTAGTCATCATGATATGTATGTGCATTGTTATGCCTCTCTTCTATTTTCCAATTGCCCAACAGTAATTTGTTTACCCAACATGCTATTTATCTTATTGGAGAGACACCACTAGTGAACTATGGACCCCGGTCCATTCTTTTACATCTGAAATACAACCTACTGCAATTATTGTTCTCTTTTGTTTTTTGCAAGCAAACATCATTTTCCACACCATACGTTAATCCTTTGTTTTCAGCAAGCCGGTGAGATTGACAACCCCACTGTTAAGTTGGGGCAAAGTAGTTTGATTTTTGTGTTGTGCAGGTTCCACGTTGGCACCGGAATCCCCCGGTGTTGCGCCGCACTACACTCCTTCACCAACAACCTTCACGAGATCTTCATCTCCTACTGGTCTGATAACCTTGCTCTCTATCGAGGGAAAACTCGCTGCTATACTCATTATAATTTCCTCTTGGGGTTCCCAACGGATGTGTGCTTTACCTGACAAAGGATTAATTTGTCAATGCCTACAGATTGTAGACTAGGGTTTTGCTAGAAGTAGAGGGCAAGTAGATCTCGAAGGTTTCAACCGAAAAAGTACTGGCCGACATAGAAACTAGGTTCGTTGACAATAGATTCGATCCTTTTTTTTTCCTCTCCCTTATATAGAGGGTGGAGCCGAGGTTTCGTAATACACAAGTTACATAGTTCGGGAGGGTTTCGTACCCAACTCAAGATTACAAATCTCTATCTTTCCGAATACAATCTATCCTTCCTTAACACTAAATGGGCTTCCGAATCTTCTTATTCTTCGAGTCCTTGGCCTTCAGTAAACCCCCCGGGTACCATCTTCGGCAAAGCCCATTGGGGATGCCTATGTCGTAGCCCCCTAGATTTTTCTTGAATCGAAGAATCAGGGAAAATCTCCAATTTTACTCATTACATAATCTTTCGATATGCAAATATTATTTTGTACAGGGATATCGGTAGTTGGGGCTAGTTCATCTAACGGATCAGGTACTAGTTAGCTGCTCTAGTGGCATTCCGCAAAAACCTACTTCAAGATCACGTCCCTGGACATGATTTCGGGTGGTGTAAACTTTGACAGGTGCCGCTAAGGTCTTACCATTCGTCGAGTCCCAGGTCATATTTTATCGGGGTACCTAACGCGTCCGTTAGATTTTTCTTCGTATCGTTGATACGGAAAGAGCAATCCGCCGCGAGACGGTGCCATGCCGCTCGTAACGGATCTGGGTCTTACCTTCGCAGTTTTGCGCATTCAAAGATTTATTCGCGACTTTTAGCGCTCGAGAATATATTGTCGAGTGCTTTCGGCTGTTGGAATAACACATTTTATCGAAGTCATATTTGATGACTTATTTTGTCTCCCGATGGGAGTATATGTAGAGTTATCTCAGGTAACTCGAATATACTCACTGCTTTTTATTTTGATTCTAAAATTCATCTGGGCACGCGAATGTCGTTCCCGGCGGGGAGTAGCCTCCACTTGAGGCCACCAAGAACTTGTGCTTGGGTGTAGGTCTCACAGATTAACATCCTCTGCCGCTATATTTGTAATCCTTCTCGATATTTTTATATCTATCGGGTGCGCGACTAGCGCTCCCGATGGGAGTAGCCCCCGAGGCCATGAACAAATGCTTGCATTTGGTCATAGGCTCTCGCCATTTCTATCTTGTCATATTCCGAAGTTTTCTATTTTTCCCAAAGTAGCCCCCAGACCGTTTGGGCAAAAACTTGTATTTGATCAAAGGCTCTCGAAATAATCTTAAGTTGTCGATAAACTCGCTCGCTTCTTAGTCGAGTTTTTCTTTTACTCTCTACAATGACGTCATTGCCGATGATAGCCACGATTTCTCAGACAGTAAACATGCGAACCGCTTCTCTCCCTGCCTTGTGGGTCCAAATTTCCCATCTGATTGACACGTCGCCATAGCTGCACATGCTCCTCCACTTTTCCCGGCGCACGCACTGTACCGCCTGTCTTTTCTTTTCTCGAAATCCACCTTACCCTTTGTCCACGTGTACTCCATTCTGCTTCATATCATTCCCATCCAACGGTTGCGCCCGTTTCACCGCACCCTATCAAGTCCATCGTCTTCCTCTGTCACTTTCGCCCGCGCCGCCCATCTGCTCTTCCTTTGCAAAATCTCTCCAACGCGCCCAAAAGCTGCCCCGCTCGCGCGCTCGTTGCTTCCACTCTTGTTGATGCCACCGCGCAAACTCACTAAGCATAGCGCTACTGCACCAAAGATGGCACGAAGATCTGGGAAGCTTGAGCGGAGAGATCCAAGATCTCCCGGCAGGACGTCATTGAAGAAGCTTGGCATCAGCGGGAAGCAAGATGCGATTCGCTTCCTGATACGTCTCCAAACGTATCGATAATTTCTTATGTTCCATGCTACTTTATTGATGATACTCACATGTTTTATGTACATTATATGTCATATTTATATTTCGGAACTAACCTATTAACAAGATGCCGAAGAGCGCTTGCCGCTTTCTGCTGTTTTTTGGTTCTTAAATCCTAGTAAAGAAATATTCGGAATCGGACAAATCAACGTCTAGGGTCCTATTTTTGCACTAAGCTTCCGTAAGACCGAAGAGATAACGAAGTGGGGCTTCACGAGGCAGCCAGAGGCGGCCGGCGCGCCGGTGCCCCGGCCGCGCCGACCCACCCCCCGGGCTCCTCGTGTGGCCCCCTCGCGCTGACCCTCCGCCTACTTAAAGCCTCCACCGCGAAACTACCGCGAGCCACGATACGTAAAACCTTACCGAGACGCCGCCGCGTAATCCCATCTCGGGGATTCAGGAGATCACCGCCGGCACCCTGCCGGGAGGGGATTCATCTCCCCGAGGACCCTACACCGCCATGGTCGCCTCCGAGTGATGAGGAGTAGTTCACCCCTGGGACCATGGGTCCATAGCAAGTAGCTAGATGGTTGTCTTTCTCCTTTGTTGTGTTTCATTGTTGGATCTTGTGAGCTGCCTAACATGATCAAGATCATCTATTTGTAATACTATATGTTGTGTTTGTCTGATCCGATGGATAGAGAGTACTATGATTATGGTGATTATCAATCTATTGTTTATGTGTTGTTTATGATCTTGCATGCTCTCCGTTATTAGTAGAGGCTCAACTCCAAGAGGGAGTATTTATGCTCGATAGTGGGTTCATTGAATCTGGGACAGTGACAGAAAGTTCTAAGGTTGTGGATGTGCTGTTGCCACTAGGGGATAAAACATTGATGCTATGTCTAAGGATGTAGTTGTTGATTACATTACGCACCATACTTAATGCAATTGTTCTGCTGCTTTGCAACTTAATACCGGAGGGGGTTCTATGATAACCGAAGGTGGACTTTTTAGGCATAGATGCAGTTGGATGGCGGTCTATGTACTTTGTCGTAATGTCCGGATTAAATCTCACTATATTTATCATATCATGTATATGCATTGTTATGCCTTTCTCTATTTGTCAATTGCCCGACCGGTAATTTGTTCACCCAACATGCTTTTATCTTATGGGAGAGACACCTTCTAGACTTCGGACCCCGGTCCTATTCTTTACATAGCATACAATCTACCGCAATTGTGTTTTACCGTTTTCTGCAAACATCTTCCACTCGATACGTTTAACTCGTTGTGTTCAGCAAATCGGCGAACCCCTACCGTTTCTGGGGCAAAGTACTTGGTTTTGTTGTGCAGGTTCCAGTGGCGCCGGAATCCCCGGTGTTGCGCCGCATCACATTTCGCGACCATCAACCTTCAACGTGCTTCTTGGCTCCTACCGGTTCGATTAAACCTTGGTTTCTTTCTGAGGGAAAACTTGCTACCGTGCGCATCATACCTTCCTCTTGGGGTTCCCAACGAACGTGTGTGAGTTACACGCCATCAAGCTCTTTTTCTCGCGTCATGTTTGGGAGATCAAGCACATGTCAAGTAAGGAGTCTCCACTTCTCACACCCTTTTACTTTGTTTTTGTCTCTGTTTTATTTTATTTACTTACTTGTTTGCTGCACCTAAACAAAACACAAAAAAATTATTGCATTTTTTATTTACCGTCTTGCTCTATATCAAAAACACAAAAATTAGTTACTTGCATTTACTTTATCTAGTTTGTTTTATTTATCATTGCTAAAATGCTGAAAATACTAAGTTGTGAGACTTCACAAATGCAAATAATAATGATTTCCTATGCACACCTATTGCTCCACTCGCTACTACAAGAGAATTCTTTGAAATTAAAACTGTGTTTTACTGAATTTGGTTATGAGAGATCAATTTTCTGGTGTTAGTTCTGATGATGCTGCTGCCCATCTCAATAATTCTGTTGAACTTTGTGAAATGCAAAAGTATAAAGATGTAGATGGTGATATTATTAAATTGAAAGTGTTTCCTTTCTCATTAAGAGGAAGAGCTAAAGATTGGTTGCTATCTTGCCTAAGAATAGTATTGATTCATGGACTAAATGCAAGGATGCTTTTATTGGCAGATATTATCCTCCCGCTAAAATTATATCTTTGAGAAGTAGCATAATGAATTTTAAACAATTATATACTGAACATGTTGCTCAAGCATGGGAGAGAATGAAAAACTTTGGTAAAGAATTGCCCAACCCATGACCGACTACTTGGATGATCATCCAAACCTTCTATGCAGACCTAAATTTCTTCATGGAATTTATTGGATTCAGCGTGGTGGAGGTACCTTTATGTCCATCACATTGGGGCGGCTACAAAACTTCTCTTGATGATATGATGATAAATTACTCCGAATGGCACACGGAAGAGCTCCACAAGGTAAGAAGGTAAATTTCGTTGAAGAAACCTCTTCCTTGAGTGATAAGATTGATGTGATTATGTCTATGCTGTGAATGGTAGATCTAATGTTGATCCAAATAATGTTCCTTTAGCTTCATTGGTTGCTCAAGATGAAAATATTGATGTGAATTTCATTAAAAACAATAATTTCAACAACAATGCTTATAGGAACAACTCTGGTAATAACTATAGGCCATATCCTTCTGCTAATGGTAATGGTTATGGTAATTTTTATGGGAATTCTTACAATAATAATAGGAGTGTACCCTCTGGTCTTGAAGCCATGCTTAAAGAATTTATTAGTACACAAACTGCTTTTAACAAATCTGTTGAGGAAAAGCTCGATAAAATTGATACTATTGCTTCTAGAGTTGATAGACTTGCCTCTGATGTAAATCTTTTAAAATTGAAAGTTATGCGTAATAATGATATTGATAATAAGATTACTACTACAGCAAATGCCATCCAAGTTAGAATTAATGAGAATATAAGATTAATGGCTGAACTGCGTGCTAGGTGGGATAGAGAAGAAAATGAAAACTAGCTAAAGAGAATAATGTAGCTAAAGTTTGACTATTACCACCACTAGTAATGCTAATTCTCCACATGTTGCTGCACCTCCTACTATCAATGGTAAAATAATTGATGTTGGCAATGTTTCTACTCCTAGTGCAAAGCGAACAAAACTGCTCGAAATTGCTAAATCATTGAAACCGCTGTGACAAAACTGATGAAATTTTTCCAACCTTGGGAACAATGATCCCATTGTAGTAGTTCATAATGATTTAGATTTTGATGATTGCCAGATCTCTGAAGTTAAAGTTCTTACAAAAACTTGCCAAAAGTCCTAATGCTAGTGCTGTAAACCTAGCCTTTACAAAACATATTGCAAATGCTCTCATAAAAGCTAGAGAAGAGAAACTAAACTTGAAACTTCTATTCCTAGAAAGTTAGAAGATGGTTGGGAGCCCATCATTAAAATGAAATCCAATGACTGAATGTAATGCTTTATGTGATCTCGGTGCAAGTATTTCTCATATGCCTAAAAAGATTTATGATATGCTTGACTTGCCACCATTGAAGAATTGTTATTGGATGTTAATCTGCCGATAATGTTAAAAAGAAACCTTTGGGGAGGATTGATAATGTACATATTACGGTTAACAATAACCTTGTCCCCGTGCTGATTTTGTTGTTTTGGATATCGAATGCAATGCATCTTGTCCTATTGTGTTGGGAAGACCTTTTCTTCAAACCGTTGGTGGCTGTTATTGATATGAGGGAAGGTAATATTAAATATCAATTTCTCTCAAGAAAGGTATGGAACACTTCCCAGAAAAAGAAAGAAGTTGCCTTTTGATTCTATTATTAGAACAAGCTATGATGTTGATGCCTCTATCTGGATGTTACTTGATTTGCACTTTCGCGCCAGCTGAAAGGCGTTAAAGAAAAGCGCTTATGGGAGACAACCCATGTTTCTTTTCCAGCAATTTTGTTTTGTTGAGTCTTTGGAAGTTGTTTACTACTGTGAAACAACCTTCCTTATCATGTTTTTGTGCCAAGGAAGTTTTTATGTCAAAGTTGATGTTATATTTGGGATTGCTGCGCAGAAACAGCATTGCTGTCTGTCACGAATCGGGGCACAGTTCTCTGTAGAAATTGAAAAAATCTGCCAATTTACGAGCGTGATCCTTTGATATGTTTTCATTAGTTTTGAGTTTCCATTTGAGCAAGTTCAGTGCCTAAAAATTCTGTCTTTACGGACTGTTCTGTTTTTGTCGGATTCTGCCTTTTATTTCGCATTGCCCTCTTTTTGCTATGTCGGATTTATTTCTTTGATCCATTAATGTCCAGTAGTATTATGCAATGTACAGAAGTGAAAATAATGATTGTGTCACCTCTGAATGAGTGAATTATTAATTGTACTCAACCTCTAATGAGTTTGCTTGAAGTTTGGTGTGAAGGAAGTTTTCAAGGGCCAAGAGGATAATGATATACTATGATCAAGAGGGAGTGAAAGCTCTAAGCTTGGGGGATGCCCCGTGGTTCACCTCTGCATATTTTAAGAAGACTCAAGTTTCTAGCGTCTGGGGATGCCCAAGGCATCCCCTTCTTCATCGACAACATCATCGTGTTCCTCCCCGAAACTATATTTTTATTAATCACATCTTGTGTTCTTTTTACTTGGAGCGTCAGTTTGTTTTTGTTTTTGTTTTTGCTTGAATAAAATGGATCCTAGCATTCACTTGTGGGAGAGAGACACGCTCTCCGATGCATATGGACACATGTGTCCTTAGGCTTTACTCATAATGTTCAAGGCGAAGTTTCTTCTTTGTTAAATTGTTATATGGTTGGAATTGGAAAAATGCTACATGCAGTAATTCAAATGTCTTGGATGATGTGATACTTGACAATTGTTGTGCTCATGTTTAAGCTCTTGCATCATATACTTTGCACCCATTAGCTGAAGGAAACATATAGAGCTTGCTAAAATTTGATTTGCTTATTTGGTCTCTCTAAGGTCTAGATAATATCTAGTATTGAGTTTTGAACAACAAGGAAGACGGTGTAGAGTCTTATAATGTTTACGATATGTCTTTTATGTGTGAGAGTCTTGCTGCACTTGTTCATCCTTGAGTTTGCTTCAAATAACCTTGCTAGCCTAAACCTTGTATCGAGAGGGAATACTTTTCATGCATCCAAAATCCTTGAGCCAACTACTATGCCATTTGTGTCCACCATATCTACCTACTACACAGCTATTTCTCCGCCATTCCAAAGTAAATTGCTTGAGTGCTACCTTTAAATTCCATCATTCACCTTTTTGCAATATATAGCCTATGGGACAAAATAGCCTTAAAAACTCATTTTAGTATTGAATATGTACTTATGCACTTTATATTTCTATTAAGTTGCTTGTTGTGCGATAAATATGCTTCGGGGGAACGCCATCAACTATTGTTGAATATCATGTGAGTTGCTTATATGTCCGTCTTGTCTGAAGGATCTATCATTTTAGTGGTTGAGCATGCAAATTGTTAGAGAACAACATTGGGTCGCTTAACTAAAGCCATGAACCATGGTTGAAGCTTCAGTTTTTGACATATATCCTCAATCTCATATGAGAATAATAATTGTTGCTACGCTTATGCATTTAAGAGAGTCCATTATCTGTTGTCCATGTTGTCCCATTAATGTTCAAGTTGAGAATAATCAAAAGCGAGAAATCCAAATGCGTAGCTTTCCCTTAGACCTTGTACAGCGGCATGAGGTACCCCTTTTAGACTTGTTGAAACACATACAGCTAAAGATCCGGTAGTCCAAGCTATAATTAGAGGTACATCATTAGTATACTATGCATGAGGCTTCAAACTTGTAGATATAACTTTCACAACTCATATGCTTTATTACTAACAAAAATTGCCAAAATTGTTTCATGTTTTCTTTTACAAAGCTCTAGCACAAATACAAAGAATCGCGTTTTCTCTCTCTTTGAAGGACCATCTTTATTTTTAATGTTAAGTCATTTACTCATTCCTTCCACCTAAGAAGCAAACATTTGTGTGAACTGTGCATCGATTCCTGCATACTTGCATATTGCACTGTTATCTTACTTTATGTTGACAATATCCATGAGATATACATGTTATAAAGTTGAAAGCAACCCCATGAACTAATCTTCCCATGTGTTGCTTCAACACCTTTACTTTGATTTATTATTTATGAGTTAACCTTTATGCAAGACTTATTGATGCTTGTCTGAAGTACTATTCACAAAGTCTTTGTCATATGATTCACTTGTTTACCCATGTCATATACATTTTGATCACATATTCATTATATATGTTTTACAAATAGTATGATCAAAATTATGATGGCATGTCACTGCAGGAATTATCCTTGTTATCGCTTTACCTGCTCGACCTATATAACTGGCTGTGGGATGCTGACACGTCTTCCAAACAGATTTATCTTCTTATGTTCCACATTTATTGACATACCTACATGTTTTATGCACATATATGTCATATTTATGCATTTTCTGAACTAACCTATTAACAAGATGCCTAAGAGACAGTCAGTTGCAGTTTTTTGCTGTTTTTGGTTTCAAATCCATAAAGAAATATTCTCGGAATTGGACGAAACTTTCACCTGTGGTCCTATTTTTGCAATGAGCTTCCAAGACCTAAGAGAGGAAGGGGGCCACTAGTGCTGCAGGGGTGGCTTCGGCGCTGCCTGTGCTCGGCCGGCGCTTCGAATCTACCCCGGCCCTCGTGTGGCCCCCTGCTTGGCGCGTAGTTACTTAAAGCCTTGGTCGCGAAACCCCCAGTACCGAGAGCCACGATACGGAAAACCCCATCGAGGACGTGCCACGCCGGCGAATCCCATCCTGGAGCCAGATTGCTGCACCCGCCGGGAGAGGGGATTCATCTCCTGAAGGACTCTACACCCATGATCGCCCCTGGAGTGATGAGTGAGTAGTTCACCCCCGGACCATGGGTCCATGGTGCGCAGCTAGATGCATTGCCTTCTCCTTGTTGTGTTTCATTGTTGGATCTTGTGAGCTGCCTAACATGATCAAGATCATTCATTGGAGGCTACACTTTGTGTTTGTCGGGATCCCATGGATAGAGAGTACTATGATTATGGTGATTATCATCATATTGTTTATGTGTTGTTTATGATCTTAGATGCTCTCCGTTATAGTAGAGGCTCTGGCAAAGTTTTTGCTCTTAACCCAAGAGGGGGTATTTATGCTCGATAGTGGGTTCATGTCACCGTGAATCTGGATCGTGACTGTAGGTTCTAAGGTTGTGATGTGCTGTTGCCACTAGATAAAACATGCTATAACTAAGGATGTAGTTGTTGATTACATTAGCACCATACTTAATGCAATGTGCTGTTTGCAACTTAATACTGGAGGGGTTCGGAATGATAACCTCGAAGGTGGACTTTTTGAGGCAGATGCTATGTACTTTGTCATGTACTTTGTCGTAATGCCCTGGTCAAATCTCACTATATTTATCATATCATGTATATGCATTATTGTGCCTTTCTCTATTAATTGCCCGGACCGTAATTTGTTCACCCAACATGTTTTTTTATCTTATTGGAGAGACACTCATGGAACTGGACCCTGTCCTATTCTTTACATAGCATACACCCTACTGCAATTGTTTTAATGTTTTCTTTACAAACATCTTCCACTGACACGTTTAATCCTTTGTTAAGCAAGCCAGCTTCTGTGAGATTGACAACCTCATCGTTTCGTTGGGGCAAAGTACTTGGTTTTGTTGTGCAGATTCCACGTTGGCGCTGAAATCCCTGTTGTTCGCATCACATTTCGACACCATCAACCTTCAACGTGCTTCTGCTCCCATCGTTCGATTAAACTCTCTTACTGAGGGAACACACGCTGATGTACATCATACCTTCCTCTTGGGGTTCCCAACGAACGGTGAGTTACACGCCATCACTTCCCCAAGGAAGAAAGCTACCAGCTTATTTACTCAAAATATCGGGTTAGTTTCACATCATCTTATCCGTGGTCTTTCCACCCCTATCCATGACTTCCTTCGTGGGTTGTTCATGTATGGACCGCAACTTCACCATCTCACCCCCAACTCCATTCCCACATTTCCATTTTTATCACATTGTGTGAATCTTTCCTTGGTGTCCAACCCAATTGGTCCCTTTGGAATGATTTCTTCATTGCACTGTTCTCTCTCAACGTCGCCTACAACATAAAGGGCGTTGTAATCAAACCGTCCCGACATCGAACATTTCGACGTCAAATTTCGATTCTCGCCTCAAGGATGGCGAAGAAATGGTTATACATCCGTGAGGAAAACCACGGCTCTGTAGAGGACAACATATCTCCTTTTACGGCGCTCGAAAATCTGTCGTCGCCGATCTTGGGATGCCGATGCTACCGACGCAGAAAAAGCGGCGCCCAGAGGCCCCGATACGCATCCACGAGCTCCAAAATACTCGAGGACAAAATTATCAGGTGTCCAAATCACGACATACTTCCTTAGGGGGTGCAGCCTCTTCAAGCTTGCAAAAATCCCTTTGGATGTATGTCGTAAAAGATGTGGACCATTTGGTTTCCGTTGGACTTGTCTCACAATGACTTACAAACTTGTCCAAAAAATTTCGTCAACGAGCAAGAAGGGATAATGTCCAAGGTTCTATGACAACTACATGGGGCCACAAAGAACGCACTCCCACGTATTTCTTTGTTCATGTTCTTTCTACTTTCATCCTTTTTTTCATCATACACTGCATATCGATATTTTTCCTGTTTTTTGGGATAGAACCACGTGTCACCTCTTCCTCCCCTTCCGAAGGTGGAGAAGTTGAAGAAAGGTCGCTGTCACCGACGACAACCAGTATTTCTCGCCCCGAGAGTGAAGCCGCAATTTTCAAAATCATGCATCCTCTCGGGGGCATGACGAGTCGAGGCAAACCTCTTCGTCACGCTCGCCCTTCGCCTGCTCTTTCTCCTAGGAGCAAAAAGGAAAAGAGACGAGGCTGTCGACACCGCACCTCCAAAGCCGGTGCTTCCCGTGCTAAAAAACCGCACCCAATGCCGGGAGGAAACTTTGATCTTTACGATGTCGTTTTGTCAGCTCGTGTTCTTGAAATTACAGAGAATCAGGATTTTCCCCTTTGTCATGCTTTTGAAATTGCTATTTATCCTGTCACTATATTTTTGTGTGATTTATGAAGAGGAAGATGCACCTATTGATTTAGGATCGCCGAACGAGCACGTCTTGCAGCCTAATGTCCTGGTCCCGATGGCGACGAGACTTCACTCCTCCACAAAACCCCAACGGCCCAACAACAGAGCCCCGGGCTCCTTCCCCCCAAGAGAGCTAGGGTGGAATCAACCAAGGAACCAACCATATTGGTTGTTCCTCGACTTCTCTGATGGAAGAGGTAAATTGTTTTGAGTTTCCCTCTTTTCTCCTTGATGTCGACTTTTTCTCCTAATTTGACCCCTTTTGGCATTGTAATCTCTTCACCTCTTTATGAAAGAGTTTGTCCGCTGCACCCAATTTACCTGCACCGCGATTATGCCGCGAACTTGAAGGTACCTACTTGTTCTGTCCAAATTTCTCCTTGTCGAGTTTTCTCCCGTCACTATTTTGTTTTGCAATGCTCATCTGGTCTTATGTTGGCAGAAAACCTTGCGGAAGCCAACAGATGTGCTGACGCCCTCGCTATTGAGTTAGAGCAAAGCGAGAGTGCGCACATAAAAACCGTCGAGGATCTTCAAAAAGACTCGGCGACGCAAAAGGCTCTAGAAGAAAATGTAGCACATTCTGCTCGAGAAGAAGAGATCCTTAGTCGACTGGAAACGCAGAGTCGACGTTTTGTTAGTAAGTCTTCCCACCCTTGCTGCTTTCTCGCGTCGTGTTTTGGCCTCCTTTTTTTCCTTTTGATAATCCTCTTTTTTTATGCTTTAAGCAGGGAGAACACACCAAGAGTACGAGCTGGAAAATCCTGAAGATGACGAGCTTTTGGACGCGCTTTCTCTCCTGGAAATCCATGGTACGGAAGCTCCTAACGTACTAGCTGAAGCTGAGGCTGGCCTGTCGCGGCTTTTCCCATATTTCTTCAAGAAGGAGGAACCCGCGGTCTTTATTGATCTCGCTAAGTGCTTCACCGGCAATGAAGACCTTGACTCCAACTTCGCATCAAGAAGGACTAAAGGTTGGCGTTGAAGGTACAATGGCCTTGATTGCAGAGTCAACAACACGTCGACTGGTCGAAAGTTGGCTACACGGGGAAGATCGACACGAAGAAGTGGCAGTCGCTAATTAAAGCGGCGGCTTCCAATTCAAGAAGATCCTCGCCACTCTGGAATATAAGCCAACAACCGCTCCAAGTTCTTCAAAGCCGGAGGTCAAGTAGACCAATTTTGCTTTTTTCTTTTAGTTTACCGCCTTCTTTTGGCACTATCGCCAAGTGTTCTTGGTGATGATTGCTTTAGTGATTGTCTAGAGGTCCTTCCTTGTTTTGTAATAGACATGTATATATTCCGAGAATGAGAAAATCTATCTTTGTTCCATGATTGATGTCGAAATCTTTTTTTCAGTTGATTTTTGACAACCATACTTCAACTCCTGGTCCCTCCGAGGTTTTTCCCTTCATCTCGCTCGAAGAAAACACCTGTCGTTGTCGAATTTATTGAGGATTCTTCGAGTAAAAACTCAGCACAAGATTTGGAAGAACTTCGCCAGCAGCTCCAATCCACGAAGAAACAGTCACTTATGCTCATGGAACAATCTTGAAAATCCTCTGAGAGGGAAAAGATTGCACTCCAACAAGCTCAGGATGCCATAGCTGAAAAGGACTCCGCCGTTGCTGAAGCTGCTGCAGCTACGTCTCGAGAGAATTTTATGCTCCAGCTGCTGACAGATGCTAGCGTGGATATGGCAGGTGTGCTTCATTTTCTTTGTCGTGCTTTATTTTTCATTTTTGCTTGCTTCTTCGTTGCCCGCTAATTCTTTCAAAAACAGGTTCCTTCTTGGATGCTACAACTGAAGATGAGCGTGTTGAAGCTCGATCCAATGCACTTCTCAAACTTGCGCATGATCATGGTTCAAATGTAAGACGCCCGAACGACTGCGATTGTCAAAGTTTCAGATCACAGACCAGGTTCGCGATTATCTCGACTTCTACAAGGACTTTGTCTCTGGTCTATGGCACCATGTTTCTTGCACAAGATGCCAGAGACTCTTTCTGCTCTGCTTTAATGGACAAATTTCTGGATGCTCCTCGAATCCACGGCTTTGTGCGAGCCCACTTAACTGCCGGCGCAAGGTTTGCTATGATCATGATAAAAATCTGCTACCCGGAGTTGACGGGGGTCAAGTTGTTCCAAAGTGCTTGGCCAAGATGGCGAAGAGGAAGAAGAACTTCAGCAAATATGACGATGTTGTTACTCCTGTTGTCGAAGATATGATGGATGAACTTCTTCGGATGGACGCCGAATTCTTCGTGAAGGGTACTATGCTGAGCAGAGCACTCGTGCTATAAATAATGAGCGCTGACAATAGACAATATATTGGGTAACCCTTGAAGATAGGTTGTTCCGAGAATTGTATCTTGTGTATGTAATATGTATTGCAAAGTCACTATATTTATTTTCAACGCCAAGCCTCCGGGCGTTTTGATGGCGGTATTTTTTCTTTATAATGCGAGGTTGTCCCAAGGCAAAATAAATTATACTATGTACTATTTTTGCGAGCCCCAGCTTTATAAGTTGACCGCTATTTGTCGACATATTTTTATTTACGAGGTACTTTATACCAAGGCGAGATGTTTTTTGCGAGTTGTATTTGTCGGCACTATGTATATATATATATATATTGTATCTTCTAGGGGGAAGCCCCCGAGCCTGTCGAAAACATATATAATTCCACTATCTTTATTATATTGCAGCACCGCGAGCCCGCTCATTAAAAACCTTTCCTGCCCACTCGGTGCCCGAAAAGGAAAAGAGTGCGTCTCGAAACTCGCGGGCGTTTTAGTACATTGTATGCTCAAAGAAGACTATATTTCGGCATCTAAGCGTAGAAACGCCCGAGCTGCGCTCACGTTCCAAGGATTTGGCTCGGCAATCCCCGTCTTCTCTTCCTTGATTCCGTATGCTCCTCCTTCGATTACTTCGGTGTGACGATGCAAGGTCCAAGTCATGGTGACTCGAGTTTCATGGCTTTTTGATTGAGTCGTAAAACCAAATCTCCAACTTGAAAAGATCTTGGTCGCACTCGTCGACTGTGGTAGTTTTTCGTGTCCTGTTGGCATTTGGCGACTCGTGATAATACTTCGTCTCGAAGCCTCATCCAGTGCGTCGACATCATCCTCCAAAGCTCTTCTCGAAGTTTCTTCATCATATTCTCTGACTCTCTTGGAGAATCATGTTCTATTTCTATCAGCAACACCGCTTCAGCTCCATGGACCAAAAAAAACGGCGTCTCCTGCGTCGCGTGTTTGGTGTTGTTCGAATACTCCACAACACGCTTGGCAGCTCCTCCGGCCAAGTGTGCCGAGCTTTTTCCAATGGTCCCAATAGGCGCTTCTGATACCATTGCGTATGATGCCATTGGTTTTCTCGACTTGGCCATTGGTCTTGGATGTGCTACAGACGCAAAACTCAATTTGATGCCCACTTCGCACAATATGCTTTGAACTCCTGGACGTAAAGTTACTACCGTTGTCTGGTGACGATGCCGTGAGGGACTCAAATCGAAAGACGATGCTTTTCACAAACTTGATTGCCGACGCGCCGTCCGGTGAATTTATCGGTTTTGTTTTCTATCCATTTAGTAAATTGTCGACAACAACGAGCATATACTCATATCCTCCGGTGAAGCTTTGTGTAGTTTTCCCCCCATCATGTCGAGACCCCATTGAGCAAAGGGCCAAGATTGTGGGATTGGCATTCTGCTGCATGAGAGTGAGGTTTGGCGGCGAATCTTTGGCACGCGTCGCAAGTTCGCACTATTTCCTTCGCGCCCTCCATTGCCGTTAACCAATAAAATCCCGCTCCAAGACTTTGGCCGCGAGTAGCTCGGCTGCTCGCGTGATGCCCGCATATTCCTTCGTGTACATCTTTAGATGATCCTTCCTTCTTCAGGTGTAACACATTTGCAATACCACCCGAAATACTTCGTTTGTACAACTCCCTTTACCACAGTAAAAGCTTTAGATCGCCTAATTATTCGCCTTGCTTCTACTGGATCTTAGGATGTTGATATGTGGTGCCCGCATCCATGGAATTTGCACCATCAGACTAGCTCTTGTTCCTCTTCTTCTTCTTCCAATGATTCTTTGGTGGCAATCGAAGGTTTCTCTTCCTTCTCCTTCTTCTTTGTTTTCATTGGCTTTGTTGATCTCTCGCTTATTTCTTCCCAAAACACGCCTGGAGGAATTGCGAGACATTGTGACCCGATGTTTGCAAGAACACCGGCTTCATCATTGCTCGGCCTGTCGATGTGGTTTACCTCAGCATCCATCAAACAATTTTTCCAACATTATACATCTCCTTGTATGCTATCATACTGGTTGACTGCATCACATTGATTCATAACTTGCTGTGCCACCAACTGTGAGTCACCAAAGATTTTTAGTCGTGTTGCACCGCAAGCTTCCGCCATCTTCATCCCGTGTATGTCATATTCCGCTTCATTGTTAGACGCGTTTGGGAACGTCATCCGTAAGACATACTTCAACTTGTCGCCTTCAGTGATACTAATATCACGCCTGCTACATCGCCTTCTAACCTTTTGACCGTCAAAGTTCATAGTCCAGGTTCGATAAATCTCGAGGCCCCGTGTTTTGTAGCTCCATCCACTCGCGATGAAATCCGGTAAAACCTACGATTTTATTGTCTTTCTTTTTCATACGTGATGTCCCGAGGGGAAAGTTCTATTCCCAAAGGGAGACACGACCGTAGCTTCGGGTTGTCTAATATATTTGAGAGAGTTTGCTGACCACTCATTATCGGTGCCCGAAATAGTGTCGCAATTTCTCATTGCCGTAAATACTCCGTACGCCAGCTTTCGTATTGGGGTACCATTGTTTTGAAGGCGACAATACTTCACTGATGAAATAAAGCTGGCCTCTGAACTCCACTTTTTCTTCCTCTTGACTACCAAAGCCAGCTCGACCACCGAGGTGTGGCTGCAATGTATAGGAGGAGAGGTTCTTTCTTAGGCGCCACCAAGATTGGTGGTGTCGAAATTGTGCGCTTGAGGTTCTCGAAGGCCCTATATGCTTCCTCGTTCCATTGAAATTTCTCCCCCTGTTTGATCAATGCATAGAACGACAACGCTTTTTCTCCCAACCTGGCGACGAATCGCTTAAAGCTGCGACTCGCCCCGTCCTGTTGTATTTCTTTCAACTTTGTCATTTCATAGTTACGATGGCTGTATTTTTCGGGATTAGCTTCAATCCCTCTTGCCGATACTAAGAACCCGAGAAGTTCTCCAGGAACTCCAAAAGAGCACTTTGTCGGTTTCGTTTAAGGCAGAACTTGTCGAGGTTGTCGAAGGTTTCCTTCAAATCTTCGATCAATGTTGACCCCTTCTTTGATGTTATCACGACATCGTCAATGTAGACTTGTACATTTTTTCCAATCTGTGTTGCAAGACACTTCTGCATCATCCGTTGATATGTTGCTCCCGCGTTTTTCAAACCAAAGGGCATTGTTTTGTAACAAAACACGCCGCAAGGTGTTATGAACGCTGTCTTGGCTTCATCATCTTCTTTTAGTCTAATCTGGTTATAACCAGAGTATGCGTCCAAGAAGGAATGCCGTTCACATCCTGCCGTGGAATCGATGATTTGATCGATCCTTGGGAGGGGAAGTGATCCTTAGGACAATGTTTATTGAGACACGTAAAGTCGACACACATGCGAAGGACTTTCGTATTTTTCTTCGGCACCATCACTGGGTTAGCTACCCACGTGGCTTCTCTAGATATCTCTTTGAAACCAGCATCCTTTGAGTCGATCTATTTCTCGATAACATAGCTTTGCGGTTTGGTTCAAAACGCCGCAAGGGTTGTTTGATTGGTCTCGCGAGAGGATCTAAGTTAAGGTGTCTTCAAGTTCCCCGTACTCCCCGGCATGTCAGCTGGACACCATGCGAAGATTTTCCGGTTCTCACGGAGGAACTCGACGAGCGCGCTTCCTATGCAATATCCATGTTTGCTGCAATGGATGTCGTTTTCTTTGGGTCCGTCGGGTGGATCTGCACCTCTTTCAATCCTTGGTTGTTGAAGGTTGGCTCTCCGAGAGACCTCCCGCATCCGGGTACATCATAATCAAGTGAGCCTTGCGCCATATATTCTGCTTGCATCCCGAAAGTTTATGCCAGCCGATGAAAATCCTTGTCGCACTTATCAGATAGCGCGAAACTTCCCTTTATTGTGATTGGTCCCTTAGGTCCAGGTAACCTCCATAACAAGTACGTGTAGTGAGGTACCGCCACAAACCTGGCGTATGCTGGTCGTCCCAACAAAGCGTGATATTGCGATGGGAAATCCACAACTTCAAACTCCAGATTCTCTATCCTGTAGTTTTCTTGGGTCCCAAACTGAACGTCGAGATTGATCTTGCCCAACGGATAATTTGGCTTCTCTGGTGTGATCCCATGGAATCGTGTATCAGTTGGTTTTAGGTTTGCCTGTGGATATGTTCATCTTCCTCAATGTATCCGCATACATAAGGTTTAAACTGCTGCCACCATCTATAAAAACTCTCGACACGTCAAAGCCAGCAATTACTGCGGGTAAGATGAGGCCGATTGTCCCTGGTCGAGGAACTTGTGGATGATCCGCAATTGTGAAGCCAATGTCTTGCCCCGACCAATTTAGGTACTCAACCGTTGGTGGATCTTCTCTGCCATGAACACTTGCCGTGAGATTACCTTCTGCGCCCTGTTGGATGGCCTAGCTTTCTGAATCATTGAGACCGCACCATTGGAGTTTGGATCAACATATGGAGGTGGGTGTGGTGCTGCCGCTATTCTGAGCTGGTGCCGATTTTCGTCCGTTATTGCGGGAGGGGGTGGAAGGTGTATCTCACTCCTTGGCCCCCGGGGATTGTTCATTGCTTGGGCATTTGCAATTCCTGCGGCTCGCATAACATTGCCTGAAAATTGCGGCAGTCTTTTTGGAGATGTCCTGACTGCCCCTTTCCGTTGTCGTCGAGATAGAAGTGCATCCGGCACGGTCCGTTCATCATCTCCTCGGGAGACACATAAGGTCTTTGAAACCTTGTTCCACTATTTTGCCTGTTACCGCGGAAATCACCTCTATTGTCGCCTTGTTGCTCATTACTCCTTTGGTAGTCCTCTCGACTATTCCCTCCAAAGTTTCCTCAAACCAGCCGATATGTGGCCAGGAGCATCATTGTTGTAGGACTCAAAAAAATCGCTTTCTATTTTGAAAATTTCGACCGCGATCCTCTCTGGCGACCATGTCTTGTTGTATATCGCGTCTCTCTCCATCTGCCCACTTGTTTGCTATCTCATCAGTGGTGATATTGTCTTAGGGTTGGTTCTTCCTAAGTCCTCGACGAAATCTCCTCGTCGAAGTCCTCCCACAAACGCGTCTATTGCTCTCTCGTCGATATATCCTCTGCCGAGTTTTTAATAATGTTCCACCCCCTGTATATATTTCCTCATCGACTGCCGTGTTTCGTCACACGCCCTTAACTCTTCCAATGACGCAGGTTTCTTTCAGTGGATCGGAAGTTCCTCACGAAGATATCCTCAAAATTATCCCAGCTGTCGATGGAACCTGGGGGAAGTTTCTTTATCCAAGATCTTGCGGCACCACTCAAGTGAACTTGGATACTTTGCATAGCTGCTGCTCTGGTTCCTCCTACTAGCTTTACCATCTCGAGATAATCAACGAGCCAATCCTCGGATCTTGCCATCGAATTTCTTTGAAATTTTCGTAATTTAAACCCTTTCAGACGCGAGTCTTTCGAACTCTCTCGTAAAGCACGAGAGCCCACATATCTTCGCGGCAACTTCGGTGATCGCCGGGTTCTCTTTTCTTGTCGCGCTCTATCCACCCTTACTTGAGCAGTTGTGTCTCTTGCTCCACTCGTTCTGGTGGATCTTGCACCGCTGGGCGTGGACTATTTTGTCTAGGTGTTTCTTCGGAGGCGTGGCCGCGAACGCGTTCCCATAACTCCAACTCCAGCCATTGCCATATTAAACAATGCTTCTCTCTGTCCCAGGGGGTGGTCTCGGACGCAGGATGTAAGCGTTGCCATGTATCCTACTGCGCGGGATGATATTTCCTTGTATCAATCGACATAAAGGACATGTCGAGATTTTGAATTATGTTTCCTCTCTTTCTTGTTTTGCACCGAGATCTTGCTCTCCTCCGAGCGTCTCTGACTGTCTGCCGAATTGATTGTCGACTGAGCTCCGCTCGACGCCCGCTTGATGCGAGGCTGCCTCTTTTCTTCTATTCAGGGATGTCGTCTCTTTTCCACCTCCCTACTCACACGAGCAAGTATATATTGATATGCTTGTAGTTCTTGTACAGTAGCGGTTGTGTTCATTGGTTATGTCCCGTCCATGGCTCTTGTGCCCTATTCCACGCTTCTTGCGGGAGCTAAACTTTCTCGAGGTGAAGACCCACGTATTTAGTGCCTAGGCCTCTTCTCAGATCAGCGGGATCGACGTATGGATTTCCCAAATCTTCGAAAGCCTCTGACGTCTGGTTCTGCTCGGCTTGCCTCTTCAATTGCACATTTGATGATATTTTGAGTATTGATTTTTGTCGGGATTGGTGACACCATCATAAAGAATGGTGAAGACCTTCCGATGGCAGCAGATTTGTCGATGAAGTTGACACTGTCGGAGTCGCTCGCTATAAAGGAGTCGCGACGACTCGAAGGATGTGTTGCTGAAGATCTTGGCGAGCTTTCCACTTGCCTTAGTGTCGATGAAGCGTGGCGACGAAAGCTCTTCATCACTCGACGAAAAATCAGAATCGACCGCTAAAAATTCCGACGAGATCGGAACTTCGAGACGATAGGATCCTTCCTTGTTGACGCCAAATCGGAATTCTCCGAACGTCATGATGATGGGCTCCTCCGATAAGCACATGCATCCAAACGGGAGGGCGGGTGAGGAATAAAATCGACTAGATCAGCTTTTTTCCCGTTTACCTCGATCCATCGCATTGCTAGCCACCGACGAAGTCGACGATTCTGGACGTGCCATAGAGATCAGCTCCTTGCAACCTCTAATTCCCACGTACGGCGCCAATTGACAAAGGATTAATTTGTCAATGCCTCGCAGATTGTAGACTAGGGTTTTGCTAGAAGTAGAGGGCAAGAGATCTCGAAGGTTTCAACCGAAAAGTACTCGTTGATTATGAAAACTAGGTTCATGACAATAGATTCGATCCTCTTTCACTCCCCTTATATAGAGGGTGGAGCCGAGGGTTTCGTAATACACAAGTTACAGAGTTCGGGAGGGTTTCGTACCCAATCCGTAAGATTACAAATCTCTATCTTTCCTAATACAATCTATCTTTCCTTAACACTAAATGGCTTCCGAATCTTCTTATTCTTCGAGTCCTGGGCCTTCAGTAAACCCCGGGTACCATCTTCGGCAGGCCCATTGGGGATGCCTATGTCATTACCGTCACAAGCAATCTTCTGATTCATATTCTTCGCCATCTTTGCCATCATGGATTGTTGTGTTGACAAATTTCCTCAATGGGCAATTGCTAGCTGCATGTCCATCTTCACCGCATTTGTAGCATTTCACCACTGGCTCTGCCCTATTCTTGACTCTAGCTTGGTTTTGGATAAGTTGTTTTGCTTTAGGTTGAACGATTTCCTCTCCAACCATATGGGAGTTAGATGAGCCTTCTGTATGAGGATATGGAGCCTTACTTGCGCTTCTTGTCTTCACCAACCTCTCAGCCTTTAAAGCTAGAGCTTGTGCTTGATCAAGGGACCAAATTTGTTGCATCATTAAACGATCCTGGATAACATCATTGAGACCATTGATGTATCTTGCAACCTGTTAATCTTCAGTTTCACCAAGGTGGCACCTTACTTGTAGCCTTAGGAACTCCTCTGTGTATCCGGTCCTGATTTCTTGAGCACAATTCTGAAACTGAATAAATAGGATCTCATCGTAATCTGCAGGCAAAAATCCCCCTTTCAAAAGGTTCTTCATCTGCCGCCAAGATCTCACACGAGGTTCTCCTCTTAGCCTGCGATCTTCTTGAAGGCGATGCCACCATGCACCAGCTCCTCCTTTTAGCTTGTATGCAACCAAAGAAACTCTACGATCTTCCGGAATATTCATAACCTCAAAGAAAGTCTCCACCTCATACAACCAATCAAGGCACCCCTCAATATCAACATTTCCATTAAAAGTGGGGATCTCAGCTCTCACCTTGTATGTATCCCTCGCATATGTAGAGCTGTGTACTCTCGGATATGTATAGAGATCAGGTTTTTCAAGGCCCTCGCCATATTCGTCACCTTCGGAAGCTTCAACATACATTTGCCTCCTTGAAGTACGCTGAACAACACGTGAATGAGGTGTTTTTGCTTCAATACGACCTCCCATTCTTCGACGCCTATCATCTGCCTCCTTTGATGATTCTTCATTGGCAACAGGAGGAACACACTTTCTTACCATCTCAACTAGCTGATCAAATTTGTGGTTAAGGTCTTCATGGAGCGCTTGGATTTGTTGATCTACAACATCCACTCTTTTCCCCAATTCCTCCATTGCTTGGTGCAGCTCTCAATGAGGAGACCAACAGCTGGATCGGACCATCAAGGCTCTGATACCACCGGTAGTGGAGGAACAGCTCCACTGTGTTGCTGCAATATGGACGACACAAATGTTGAAGGAACCGCTTCAACGTGTTGCGCTAGATATCGCTCTAGGGGCGTAACCTAGATATCGCTCTAGGGGCGGGGCTGTCAAGAGTTCAATCCAAACTCTCAACACAAGATCTAATCCAAGATCTAAAACAAGAACACAAAGTTCTCTTTATTGATAGGTAGTGGATACATAGTCCAATTACATAGGTAGAGGTTGGACCTCTATTTATAGGTTGCATGAGCCTTTACTACTTAGCTCTACTTACAACTAGAGTGTTCTAGAGAACACTACATAAGCTAGGGAAAGACTACAAATATCCTAGTTACAATTTATACTAGAATACTCTGGAAACCACTACAACACACATAACTAGAGGACCATATTACCTAGAATACAGTAGAAGCGTGTAGAAGCTAGTTCTGGATCTTACTTCTGTTTTATTTTTATTTTATTTTATATACTATCCCTCGTCATGGTGGTAGGTAGGAGGAGTATCATGGTAAAGTTTGGTTCACTAGTCCATGGTGGAATAAGGAAGGTGTGTGGTGCATAGTTCATGATAGACTAGTTTCCCTAACACCTCACACTAATGCGTTTATTGCTCTTGAGTCTTTGTGTTGACTTTTTGACCATGAATTGGAGCTTTGACCTTGTTGACTATAACACGGTTGGGGGTCCTTGTTGACTATTGGGTTGATTTTTTTTGAATTTTGTCTAGTAGGCGCCTAGTAAGCTTGGAGTCCCACTAGGAGGAGGGTGACACCCATTTTTACAACACCAAAAAATGTATAAATAAATAAATAAAACATTTTAAAGACATACCACCTAAAAACCACCACCAGTTGTAGACGGCTGGAGGTGATTAAATAATCAACACAGGGGAAAGCTATATCGGGGTGCCATTTCCTCCCTTTCACTCTCTCTCGTGTGTGTATATATTTGCTCTCCCTCTCCTTCATCCCCCTCCCCCAAACACACGTCGCCTCCTTCCTCCCTGACTAATCTCAATGGCGATAAAGGGGAGACAATCTCAACCTTTACCCTAGTAGATCCACCATAATTTGGTCCTTAATGTTTATTTTAGGGTTTCTCTCATAGGATCAAAGGATCTGACGATATTCCTTCGTGCCGTTTATTGGGCATGCAATGTTTGTCTCCCACATCGACGGCGGTGTCCAGGTTTGTCTTGATCCCGAGTTGTCTGAATTTGGTGCTTCATATTATCATTGGTTGTTTCTTGTGGAAAATAAGTTGGGTCTTTGTCGATACGCCGTGATCATCCTTCCTACACAACAATATGGTGCTCGTTCCTTGCCGCTTCCTTCCTTGCATGTTATTTCTTAACAAACTTTCTACATGTCACCACTCTCCATATTTTTTTAGTTTTCCTCGAAACCAAGTTGCTTTTGGACATTTTTTTACCACGCTTCTTTCTCGTTGGGACGTGGTCTACTTTAAGGAGCTAAGCCTCCGTATGAAACCCTAACTACCCATTTGAGAGTTCAAATTTCACGATTCTTCTTTAGAGAACACGCATTGGTCTCTCTAGTGGTGTCTTGTTATGTGCAATTTTGTCCGGTTTGTGGATTTACGACTTCCTCCCATGTTTCATTCTTCATCAACCTTGGGGCACATGTGATCTTAAGTTGTAGACAAATGTGATCCCTCTACTTTTCCATGCCCATGTGCTTTATTGTTTCTTTCTCCTGGTTCACAATCGAGCGCTGCATGGGAGGCATGCCTCTCCAATTAATGTTGTTTGACATGAGCTTTTGGGTGACATATGAGTGCGTGAAATTTAGATTTCATCGTGGCGGTGCTGATTATATCTTAGAATCCATCGGCGATGCCTCATTGTCAAATGTTCACAGAAGATTTGTGTGTGTCATTTTGCTATCATGTAGTGTATTGATGGCAAAGTTGTATTTTTTTATTGTGGTGTGGTACATATGTATTGTGGATTGTGTTGCATCGTCAGTTTTTTGAACCTTGTTTGATCTTATCAAATGAATGATCTTTGTTTTCCAAAAAAAAGTTGGTTAGCTATACCTTCCAAATAAGAAAAGGAGGGGCAACAAATCGAACACAATCACGGCCATTTACGCCTAAAATAAAAAAATACCACCATATGGTTAGACGGCTTGAAGTGGGATCTCGATGACCACGCAAAATTTTAGAAGTTATTAAATCTATGATCTCGAAGGCTTAAGGTTTGCATCGACAAACGCAGAGGGATTGAGTTGTCACCTTTTTGTGGGAAATAAGGTAGGCTTATAGAGCTGGCCTGAAAACCCAACTGTTATAACCTAGACTTTGCAAGGCTTAGAGGGTATGATGCACATCATAAGTTTCGTGCCAATAGAGAGTTGCACAATTGGTGGAAAACCTTTCATTGGGTTTGGAGGCTCACCCCGGGAGAGGGACAAAGGTTCCAAACCTCAGATGCTCCAAGGAACCTTCGGAGGAAACAAACAAGTTTCCCGCAAGTGTACAACCTTTTTGTGAAATGCAAAGGCTTGTCCGAGGTTTTGAGCACTAGAAGTTCAGGGGACAACCTGCAAATCATGTTTTGGAAAAGTTGAAATACGGGGAGGATATGTCCTCCTTAACTGAGGTATGCGGTTGCAATAGATCGGTGTATTTTATTTGATTCACACCATTACCTTCCAACAAAGCAGAACCTTAATACGGTTTCCTAGCGGCTAAAAAACTGAAACCGCCAATATGTTGTCTCTTATCATATTAGGTTAGTTTGTTATTCATGTTGTCATCAACACCGATACCACACATGGAGGGATTTGCCTTTCAACTTTCATGGGAGATTCTGACATGTAAGTGTAAAAAGCCATGATTCGCTATGCGAAAGGTGGCTACTTGGAAGTGGTTGACCTTTTCTCACACTCATTAACATGCAAGAAACACGCTTAGTTGTTCCACAAGAAGATCCACTCTACTTCTACTTCCATTTTTTGGGGGAAGACTCTTACATGGCAGTGTAAAGTTTACAACCATCATCCTCTCTATCGGAGGCGATCACTTGGAAACATGCAAACTTTTTTACACTCTCATTAACATGAATGTCACACACTTGGTTCTTCCACAAGAAGAGACACTCGACTAGATGACACCAACCGAGTGCACAATCAAAGGCGAGATTGAAGATGATGAATCCCCGAAAGTCAACTTGATCTCTAGGTCCAAATGCTCATCATCGTCGATAATATTCTTTACAAAGCTTCCACCATGTATAAGTGCCTCTACAAAGAAGATATGATAAAATCCTCAAATAAATCCACCATGGTATGTGTGGCCACCACCTCGCGACAAGATTCACCGTGGCCAAGGAACTAAGACAAGGATTGTATTAGCTAACCATAGTTCAAGATGCCATTGATATCATAGGGAAGTGTGAATATTAAAAAATGGCCAATCCACCAGCGATGCATGTTGCATCGACGATCATGAATATACTCATCACTTGGCCATTTTCCTCCTGGGAATGAACATGCTCTAACCTTTCCCAGTGACCAAAGGGTGATACATTTAAGTGGTGGTACCCATTGACTACTTCACCAAATGGATAAAAGTTGTGCAGCTCAACGCCATCACCTCACGAGATGTGCATAATTATTCTGGAATGACATCATACGCCGCTTTGGTGTCCTAAGGGAGATAAGCTTGGATAATGGAAAAAACCACGTCATGACATTCAAAATTTCCATGATACCATAGGATATCATGACTACATAATATTACATACAAATTACGCAACATTGAATTTTAAAACATACGCATAGCATATATATTAGTGACATAAGGATAACATAATATCGGACCTCATCACATACATTTTTTTGATAAAGACTTGCATCCAATGTTACCTCACCTCATTTTAAAAACACCCAGTAAACACGACGAAATGAACGAATAAAACAAAAAAACATGCCAAAGATAGACCACCTAAACACCACCACCAGCTGCACACAGTTGGAGGTGATTAAATAATCGTTCAGACGAGGAAATATATATCAAGTGACAACCCCTTTTCCCTATCTCTCCTATATATCCCTCTCCGACCACCCACTCTCCAGATCCCCCCCGCCGCCGCCTCCTCCCTCCCCCCGACTCATCCGAATGATGATGAAGGGGAGAGAGGCTCAACCTTGCCTCCTTGTAGATCCACCCTAGTTCTCTCCTTAATGTTTGTTTTAGGGTTTCTATTGTAGATCAAGGGGTTTGGCGAGATTCCTTTGTGATGTTCATTGTGCCTGCAATCTCTTTCTCCCTCAACGACGGTGATGTCCAGGTTTGTCTTGATCTCGAGGTGTCCATATTTGGTGATTCATATATATCATTGGATTTTTGGGGTTTGGGAGGGGGAGGGGGGAGAAGTTGGTCCTTGCCGAGAGGTCCTCATCATCCTCCCCTTGCGACAATTTGGTGATCTCCCTTTTTCGCTTCTTTCCTCACCCATTATTTCTTAATAAACTTTCTACATGTGGCCACACGCGCCATCTATTGCTATTGTTTCTCAAAACCAAGTTGCTTTTGTGGATTTTTTGTGACCGTGCTTCCTTCTCGCTAGGACGCGGTCTCTTTCACGAGCTACATCTCAATATATATGAAACCCCTGACCACCCATGTGGGACTAAATTGTTCGATCTGGCTTTAGAGGGCACACATCGATCTTTGTAGTGGCTTCTTGTCCTTATGCGACTTTGGCTGATGTGCGGCCTTCTGGCTTGCTCCGTCATGTCCTTGTTGGACACACACATGATCTTAAGTTGTCGATAAATGGGCTCATGCGATGTTCGTTTCTTTCCCTTTCTAACAATCGAGCGTTATATGGGAGGCAAAACGCTAGAATGATTTTTGGTTGGAGCCTTTTGGGTGACATTTTTTCCAAGCGACCCTCAAGGGGGGATCGATTTTCATTACCATCACGATAACGAAAACAGGTTTCAGGAGGGGGGGGGGAGATCGCCGCCTACTGTTAGCGTTCATGAGTTTAATATTTACAGTGCATGACGATTGACGATGAGAGACCTCTCTATATCTGATGGCAAAGTTGTAATTTTTACGACTTTGTGGTATGTCCCAAGTTGTGGATTGTTCGGCGTGGGTTATTTGATCCTGGTTTGACCTTATCCAATGAATGATTGTTGTTTTGCCAAAAAGAAAACACAACAACAATCAACTACGATCTAGGTTTCAAATATAGAAAAAAAGAGGTTGCAACAAATCAATCACAATCACAATCGTTCTCGCGCATCAGACCAGACGATTAGACGGCTTGAAGTGGGATCACGATGACAGCGTCAAAATGAAGAAGGTATTGATTCCAATACAATTTTGTTCCTTGTAATCGTAGATTTCGATTCTGAAGGATAACTTTACTCCAAGCATTTGAACCGATACATAATATGGAAGGAAACAGTGGGCCGAGCTGTGAACACCAACGGAAAGGACTTAAAATTGGAAAGAAAAGCAAAGACAGACAGGATGGGTTTTAATCGCCTCGGATCTGGCGAATGCGGAGGGCAATGGGCGGGGACAACGGCAAAAAATTTGGGGTTTCGGCGCTCCTCCCGCCAAGGCAACCCGCCCAAGCCCCGTGCGCCGCCGCAAACCACCAAAACCTTCCCGTTCCGCGCCTCGCACCACGCCGTCCTGCCGTTGCCGCTATAAATCCCGCCACCACGCGCCCCAAACCCCCTCCCCCCTTTTTCGTTCGCCCGCCCGTCCGCGCCGCCGCTCTCGGGTCTGCTCCTGAGGCCTCCTTCCCCCCGTCGCCTTCTCCGCCGCCGGCGAGGACGCCGCGCGCGCAGGTAAAGCCCGCGACCCCCCACCCCCTCTCGTTCATGTCTGTTTCCCTGCACGCGGATTGGTTAGTTTGGGATGAGCTTTGGGGCGCGCGTGCTCCGGTAGTCGCTAGGCTGCGCGCTGTCTGACTGCCGATTCGTGCTGCTCCGGTAGTCACCGCTCGCCGTGCGCCCGTGCCGTTTGACTGGCGGTTCCCGCGGGTTACCCGTTGGTTCCGCAGGCGAATCGCCCCGATGCTGCTCGTGCTCGGGCCCTGAATCCAGGCGCGCGGGGCAGATGGATTCCTTCGGCTCGCGGTTCGATTTACAGGGGAGGGATTCTAGCGCGCCCATTCCGGATCCTGGGTGCTGCCGCCGCTGCTGTGCCAGCTCTGTACCCCGGTGGGGATTTTTTTTTTCGATTTATGTACTGGTGCCATCTATTGGTGGCGGCTTGTGACTGTTTGTCCGTGTGCTGCTGCACCTGGGGCGTTGCTTCTCCTTGGAACAAGGGGAAACGGATAGGGTTTCAGTAGAGATTTTGCGCCGTGGTGCGAGTTTTAGGATTTGTTGGTGGGTTAGCAGCAGGCATCGCGTGGACTGCTCCGTAGTTTTATTTCTCGCTTTCTAGAAAGGTGGTGCGTCTTGTTGGGGCTGGGGCTAACGAGACAGTTCCATGGGAACAGTGCCTGCCCATTTTCGGCCGGATTTGTTCCGGTGTATCACCCTCGTCGTCTTCTGATGTCTGTCGTGGAGGTTTTATCTTGGTGGGTCTGTGGTGCCAAAGCAACCAATCTGTCTTGCTTTGGTGTGCTTAGCTCGGCGGAGTTCCCTGTGCGCCTGCCTATCCTTATACTAGTTGGTTTCTTTGATGTGGTCTTTGTAGGGGGTTAGAAAATTGCTATGTTGTCAAGTTGTGATTTAGGACTTTGATGTACTCATGGTTCTTGCAAAAACGTTAGCAGTTTTATTCTGCACTAGTGCTGGTGCTGCTTCTCCAAATTGTTTAACTTCTGTTGAAGTTGATGTTTCCCCCAAATGTATTAACCTATGTTTCTGCAACTTTGTGGTCTTTGTGCATTGCAGGAGTAGTGGATCCGTGTTTTGGCAGCTTTAACCTTCACCGTGAATAGTCTGTGGCCTCAGTCTTGCCTCTGATTGTTGCAGCTGGTGAATCTCCCAGGTAGTTCTGACTAACTCTACGCCATTTTAATAAATGCATCAGTTCATGAATTTGTGTTTTTGTATCATGTGGAGGTTGGGTTGAGCCAATAAATGGATCTGTATTTTCCAATGGGTTTTATCAACAGTAGAACCAAACACTCATCTTAATGTGTTGTTTTGGAATTGCTATCAAGTGCAAGTGGGTATGTCTTCTTTGCATGGTTTAGAATTGTGCTTTTGGTTGCCAGCGGTCCAATGCGCTAAGCCTTTGTTATGTGATTCAGTTGTGTTTATGCTGTTACTGCCTTTTTGTGACAAACTAGTGCTAATCAACCTTTGATGTGTTTTATTATGGTCAGTGATGCATTTGTAGGAAGTTTTCATTACTCTACTGTTGAATTTTCAGCAATTCTTCTGGATTTTCTATCTGTATTTTTGAAAAGAGCTATGTGCACTATCTTCAATTGGTGCGGTACTGCTAGGCTTGCTTCTGCTTTATTTGCTGGCTTGGTCCAACCTGAGCTGGTAGATTTTGTGCACCTTTTTTCATTTGCATATTGTTAGTTGTTTCTCTCCAGGGTAACATTTGATAGATCTTTTACTGTGTTTACCTTGCTAAGTGCCACTTTCCTGGCAATTTGTGAACTTGTGGATACACTGATTTCATTATAGCTCTAGTATTTCTCAAAGTTTCCATGTTTGCGAACTGTAGTTGTTGAAATGTTTCTACCATCATTGTATAATTTCTATATGGGAAGAAGACAAAAGTAAGGGTTTCATGATGGCTGTTACTTCCTATGCACTATCATTGGTAGATGTTGAGGTCTACTTTCATAGTTTATCCTTTCCATAATATGCTGTTCTATGATCTGTTATCATTTTATCTTCTTTTTTTCAAATGCTATATGCTTTCTTAAACCATGTGCTAATGAAAAACTGCATTTAAGATGCATATTATTATGTGTTGTTTCCATGCTATTTTCTCTATTCCAAATAAACGGACTACATAACTTAAAGATATGATGGAATCAAAATCCCATTCCTTTATAAGATACCCTGAAATAGCCTAGCAGGGCGTTGCTGCTACCCCATTTTGTAGGCAGTATTTGGCTTCTCTGGGATTCTTCACTTGTCCCTTCTAAAACAATCTGTATATATTTTGCTCTTGTTAATTGAATAGGCAATATTCTTGCCAGTTTCCACATCCCCTTACCTGTTTTGTATATGTTTCAACAAGTCACTTTCAGTTTTTTTCTTGTATAAAATTTTGACCTTTATACTTGTAATTTTGACAATTGTGTTGCCTAGTTGATCTTTTGAAGTACTTAATTTGGACTGGCAGTAGGCTTACTGCATTTACTTTCTTACTGTTGACATGACTGACTAATTCTAAATTTTACAGGGAGACGTCAGTTATGGGGAAGACTCCACGTTCTCCTGTTACCACAGGTCCTGTCCTTGATTACCTTCTTGTTACTTGTCCTGTACAACTATTAATAGTCAGTCTTTCAGTTAATGGCATGGTTATATCTGTTTTCAGAGTACCGTGTAATACATCCAGTGTGCTTTTCTTGTACATATGCTCTGAGAATGTAAATTTGAGATCTCATCTGACTCTTGTTTGATGTTGATGTGTTACATGTCTCTATTTACTGGCTCCCACCAAGATTATAACACTTTAGAAACCAATGGTTCACTTTTAACACAAATATTCTGCCATGTCTTACATATCAGGTGAAAAAGAGTTCAACTATATGCATGATAGACATGGAATGCATGCTTAAGTTTCAATGATCTTAGTAGCTAGATTATTTGCCTCTATGTTTTCAAGGATTGAATTTCTACCAGTATGGTCATTATAGTTTTGCTTGCGTACAAGCAAAGTTGGTTCCCTGATGATGAATGAACCAGCGTCACGTTTAGTATTAGACCGCATAAAAATAGTAATTCACATACTTACTAATGTTGGCCAGTCGTCCAGTTAGTAAATGCCTTATTTGAAGCCTTCACTCAGATTGGAGATAGCAAACTGCTTAAGCTGCTATTACTGCTTTCTGTTGTTCTTTTCTCTTCTCACCCCTACATCTAAGTTGAACCTGTAGTTTGAATCAGCATCAAGGATTGGGGTTGTATTTGCTAAGATGTAGAGACAGATATCCTTGCTTCCTATCCTTTGTTAGATACGATGTTATAATATGGTAACGCCTTTGAGAGATATGGCTAAAGATGGTAACCCTCAATGGAAGGAGGCCCATCTATATAACAGTTCCTTATTAACACTTCAGATGGTTGAAATTCTGTTTCATTAAGGAATATCAATGATATCACTGCTCTCTGTTTCGTCCCTCTTGATTTTTTTTTCCTTTGTTAATCATTCTGGTTTCTTCCGGATTTAGTTTTTGATTATTTTCTGAATGCTGATTTTCAGGAACAAAAAGGTGCAGAGCAAAGCCACAAAAGAAGGGTGAAGAATCCACTGAAAATGGAAAATTGGAGAACAGGCCCCAGGATGCAACAAATGGTGTTGAAAAGGGTACTGGTACTGCTGCTCGGAAGAGGCCAAGGAGGGCAGCAGCCTGTTCTGATTTCAAAGAGAAATCTGTTCGTCTATCAGGAAAAGCTTCTTCTGTCATGATCAAGAAAAATCGGATGGAAGAGGAGGAAATAGATGCAATCAACCTGACAAAACTAGGGCCAGAAGATTTACCTCCTTGCCGGAAGCTGATTGATTTCATATTGCATGATGCAGATGGGAATCTGCAGCCCTTTGAAATGTCTGAAATAGATGATTTTTTCATAACAGCTCTCATCATGCCTGCGGATGATGATCTAGAAAAAGAGCGTGAAAGAGGAGTACGGTGTGAAGGATTTGGGCGTATTGAGGACTGGGCAATATCTGGTTATGATGAAGGTACTGCAGTGGTCTGGCTCTCAACAGAACTTGCTGACTATGAATGTGTGAAGCCAGCTGGCAATTACAAATCTTACTACAGCCACTTCTATGAGAAGGCACAGGTGTGTGTTGAAGTTTACAGAAAGCTCATGAGATCAGTAGGTGGGAATCCTAACCTGAGTCTGGAAGAACTGCTTGCTAGTGTTGTTCGTTCTATTAATGCTATAAAAGGTTACACTGGAACAATGAGCAAAGACTTTGTGATTGCCACTGGCGAGTTTGTATACAATCAGCTTATTGGATTGGATCAGACATCAGGCAGTGATGATCAGAAGCTTGCTACACTTCCGGTTCTTCTTGCTCTAAGAGATGAGTGCAAGTCTCGAGTGGAGCTAACCAAGAGGCTGTCTAACATCTCAAATGGAAGCCTGAAGATCAAGGATGTGCAATGTGAAGAGGTCGCTGAGGATGATGATGAGAAATTAGCAAGATTATTGCAAGAAGAAGAACAATGGAAGTTGATGAAGAAACAGAGGGGTAAACCAACCCAAAAAAATGTCTACATCAAAATTAGTGAAGCTGAGATTGCAAATGACTATCCTCTGCCTGCATACTATAAACCATCTAGCCAGGAAATGGATGAGTATGTATTTGATAGTGAGGATAGCATGTTCTCTGGTGATGTGCCAGTAAGAATCCTCAACAACTGGGCTCTATACAATGCAGATTCCAGGCTTATCTCTCTGGAATTAATTCCTATGAAGTCTGGCGCTGAAAATGATATAGTTGTCTTTGGATCTGGGTTTATGAGAGAGGATGATGGCAGTTGCTGCTCCACTGCTGAGTCTGCAAACTCTTCGTCTTCCTCAAGTAAAGCTGATAACCAGGACTCAGGAGTTCCAATATATTTGAGCCCAATAAAGGAATGGGTTATAGAATTTGGTGGCTCAATGGTTTGCATAACCATTCGAACTGATGTGGCCTGGTAAGTGTTCCAGCCAGTTCCTTTCAGCGTATTTTATCATCTAATCTTTATGGCACTGTCTGCTCAGTGGTCTCTTAGTTGAACCTTTTTATTTCTTTCTTTGGGCCATAGTTTTTATCAATTTCTGCCTGCACTCCATTTGACCCTCCATTTGGCATGTATTTCAGGTACAAACTACGACAACCAATAAAGCAATATGCTCCTTGGTGTGAGCCTGTACTGAAAACAGCAAGGCTTGCTGTTAGCATCATCACCTTGCTAAAAGAGCAAAGCCGTGCTTCAAAGCTTTCTTTTGTTGATGTCATCAAGAAAGTGGCAGAGTTTGACAAAGGGGATCCTGCTTATGTATCGTCCAACATTGTGCTAGTTGAGAGATACATTGTGGTCCATGGACAGATCATACTTCAGCAGTTTACAGATTTCCCTGATGAAACTATCCGACGAAGTGCATTTGCCACTGGTTTGTTAATGAAGATGGAGGAGAGACGACATACAAAGTTGTCTGTGAAGAAGAAGGTTCAAGAAACAAGGGGGCAGAATCTGAACCCAATTGCAACTATGGGAACATCATCAAAAAGAAAAGCTATGCGTGCAACCACAACCAGATTGATCAACAGGATATGGAGTGATTACTATGCACACCATTTCCCAGAAGATTTGAAGGAGGAAGATGGGAATGAAGCAAAAGAAATTGATGATGAGCAAGAATTAAATGAAGACGAGGAAGCTGAAGAAGAGGTACAGATTGAAGAAGAAAAGGTTCCAAAGACCCCACCATCAACACGGTCTCGAAAATTGAAATCACAAGCTATCAAAGAAATTAGATGGGAGGGTGCATCAACTGGGAAAACAGCTTCTGGAGAAGCTTTATACAAATGTGCATACTCTCGAGAACTCAGAATAGCTGTGGGAGGGGCAGTTACACTAGAAGATGATTCAGGAGAACTAGTGATATGCTTTGTTGAATACATGTTTCAGAAACCTGATGGTGGAGAGATAGTTCATGGGAGGATCCTACAAAAAGGTTCAGAGACTGTTCTCGGCAATGCTGCAAATGAAAGGGATCTTTTCTTGACTAATGATTGTTTGGAGTTTGAATTGAAGGACATCAAAGAATTGGTGGCTGTTAATCTCCAATCAATGCCTTGGGGTCACAAGTATAGAAAAGCGAATGCTGAGGCTGATAAGATTGACCGGGCAAGAGTGGAAGAGAGGAAAAAGAAGGGTCTGCCAACGGAATATCTTTGTAGAAGTTTGTACTGGCCTGAGAAGGGCGCTTTCTTTTCACTACCACGTGATAAACTGGGTCTTGGTAGTGGTGTCTGTAGCTCTTGTGAGCATAGAGAACCAGATTGTGATGAGTTAAAAATACTTTCCAAGACCAGCTTCATCTACAAGGAAGTTACCTATAGTGTCAATGACTACTTGTACATTAGGCCAGATTTTTTCTCCCAAGAAGAGGATCGTGGTACATATAAGGCTGGAAGAAACATTGGCCTAAAGCCCTATGCAGTTTGCCATCTGCTGGATGTTCGTGAATCTGCTGGTTCTAAAAAAGTTGACCCTGCATCAACTAAAATCCGCGTTCGGAGATTTTATAGACCAGATGATATTTCATCAGCCAAAGCTTATTCATCAGATATCCGAGAGGTTAATATTCTTCTCCCTTTTTCTATATGTTTCTACGTTTGATGTTCAAGATACCATCATTTGTTCCTTGCATTACATACTAGATGTAGAAGTCTAGTTTCGTACTTAGCAAGATCATTCTCCTTCAATTGCCTTCAATACATTCTCTTAACCCTTTGTTTGCTTGATTCAGGTATACTATAGTGAAGATATAATTAATGTGCCTGTGGATATGATAGAGGGGAAATGCGAGGTCAGAAAGAAGGCAGATGTCTCAAATTCAGACCTTCCAGTGATGGTTGAACATGTATTCTTCTGCGAACATTTCTATGATCCTGCCACTGGAGCTCTCAAGCAGGTTAGTTAGCTGACGTGACTTTTTGATTCTGTAACTGCTAGATTTGATAGTTAACTGATTGTATGATGCATGCCTGGATCAGTTGCCTTCAAATGTAAAGCTCATGTCGGTGGTACGGAAGGCAACTGGTGGTTTGAAAAAGAACAAGGGAAAGCAGATTTGTGAAAATGATGAACATGATTCTGGCAAATGGACTGAGGTGCCCAAAGAGAACCGCATTGCAACTCTTGACATTTTTGCTGGCTGTGGAGGATTATCAGAAGGGTTGCAGCAAGCTGGTATGCACTTCCTTTAGTTTTTAGCATGAACATGTTGGCTTTGAAAGTTCAAACTGATTTATTTTCTCATTGTTAAATTCCTCAGGTGTATCTTTTACTAAATGGGCAATTGAATACGAAGAACCAGCTGGTGAAGCATTTAGGCAAAATCACCCGGAAGCTGCTGTGTTTGTGGATAACTGCAATGTCATTTTGAAGTAGGTGGAATTGTTTTATTTTCGTGTGCTTTACTTACTTAATTTCTGTAGCTCAATCAGGACTACTTGTGGTAATGCAGGGCGATTATGGACAAATGTGGTGATGCTGACGACTGTGTTTCAACTTCTGAAGCTGCTGAACAAGCAGCTAAACTTGCTGAAGAAAACATCAAGAACCTTCCTGTCCCTGGTGAAGTAGAATTCATAAATGGTGGTCCTCCCTGTCAGGTATATTGTTTTGCTAAACAGATGTAACCAAATTGCTGTCCGATTTTTTTTTACCAATTGATTGACTTGTGTATATTCTATTTCTGTTACCAGGGATTTTCTGGGATGAACAGATTCAACCAAAGTCCATGGAGTAAAGTTCAGTGCGAGATGATTTTAGCATTCCTCTCTTTTGCAGAATATTTCCGTCCCAGATACTTTCTTTTAGAAAATGTTAGGAACTTTGTTTCTTTCAACAAAGGGCAGACCTTCCGACTGGCAGTTGCATCTCTTCTGGAGATGGGATACCAGGTGTTGATTCTTGTCACTGTCTACTTAAAATGCTTATGTTAGCACTTCGAATCTGTATTTTAACAGTTGTTCATCTGTTCATTAGGTTCGGTTTGGTATCTTAGAAGCCGGGACTTTTGGCGTTGCACAGTCCAGGAAAAGGGCTTTCATTTGGGCTGCTGCTCCTGGAGAGACTCTTCCTGACTGGCCAGAACCTATGCATGTGTTTGCTAGCCCTGAACTGAAAATAACACTGCCTGATGGCAACTACTATGCGGCTGCCAAAAGCACTGCTGGTGGGGCACCTTTCCGTGCAATAACTGTTAGAGATACAATTGGGGATTTGCCAAAAGTGGAAAATGGTGCAAGTAAACTAATACTTGAGGTAAGTGTTACAACAAAGTCATTATTATTTTTCTTTTCTTTTTGCTCTTGATCCCCACTTTAAGTGAATTCCCCTCCTTCTGATGTAGTATGGAGGTGAACCTGTCTCTTGGTTCCAGAAGAAGATAAGAGGTAGCACAATTGCATTGAATGATCACATATCAAAGGAGATGAATGAGCTAAATCTCATAAGATGCAAACACATCCCAAAGCGACCTGGTTGTGACTGGCATGACCTACCTGATGAGAAGGTAACGTTACTGTCCTCTACTCTTTTTTTTTTTTGCGAGAAACTGTCCTCTACTCTGTAGATGCATTCACCATGTTTCTGTTAATCTTAGTCTATGCCTCCCCGCTGATGTTTATTCCCAAAATGTGCGCAGGTCAAGCTATCTTCTGGGCAAATGGTTGACCTGATACCTTGGTGCTTGCCTAACACCGCTAAAAGGCACAACCAGTGGAAAGGGCTCTATGGTAGGTTGGATTGGGAGGGTAATTTCCCCACATCTGTGACAGATCCCCAGCCCATGGGCAAGGTTGGCATGTGCTTTCATCCTGACCAGGACAGGATCATCACTGTCCGTGAGTGCGCGCGTTCTCAGGTAAGCCAAGCCGCTCTACTCCCTCCCCATCCGCATGCAGATTCTGTTAAGCATGTTCAAGATACTGCAAGGGCTGGTAGACAGTCTGACTCAAACCTATCCATGTGTGCAGGGCTTTCCTGACAGCTACCAGTTTGCGGGCACAATCCAGACCAAGCACAGGCAGATTGGCAACGCTGTGCCACCCCCTCTTGCCTTTGCACTTGGGAGGAAGCTGAAGGAAGCTGTTGATGCGATGCGCCAGCAGGCATAACTTTGTTCATGAGAAGCATCTCTAGATGATGAGCAGATGCTATGAGTTTATCTAGATTGCTCGTGGCTAGCATTGTAGCCACATGTCGAGGTTAATGATGTGACAATTATGAATTTCCTTAGTTGATTGTGATTTTTATGGGTCGTATGGACTCCTTGTTGTATATCTTAGATGTGTGCTGACTGGCACCCTGATTCAGGGTTGTCTGGTTGTATTTGAACAATTGCATAAGTTCGTAGTGGCTTGCCCCGTGTACTTGGTATGGAGCTACATTTTACAACCATATATATATATATGTTCTATCCTGGATTCGCCTCACCGTCTCATTGCCTTAAGCTGGGTGTCGATTTTCAGATTAAGCTGGGTGTCGATCTTCAGAATTGTTTATCACCAGTGGTACATGCCACAACAATGGAACCCAGCCTGTATTATTTTTTAGACTTTTTATCATTTTTTCCCCTTGAAGACATCTAAAAAAATGAATTTGGACGTGACACTGCCACACTACTCTTTATATACCTGTAAGGACACTGGTGAAATACTATTGTTCACATGTAGTGTGGGCATTAGAATCGCTGAATAAAATGGCAAGGTATAGCGGCTTAACTTCAACGCACCAGAATAATATGACCATTTCTTGATGTTTTCGACATGACCTCCATAACCAAAATGGTACACGATCTCAAATAATTTAAGATACTACTTGGCAGGTTACTTTTAGTTTTTTATTTAGAAGTGTACTAACTGACATAGTCTGTATATAAACAGTGTGCCTTGTTTGCCATACTACTACTGTAACAAATCTCTGAATCAGTATTTGCAGAACTTACTAAGAGTCACTCAGCTAATATATCGATTCAGTACTCGCGACTACCCTATGGAGTCGACACTTAACTCATACTAGATTTATGGTGCGCCTTGGCGCACGATCCCGTGAGATGCAATTGTAGACGCGAGAAATGTTAATATTTTTTTGGATTTACAAAATGGTGCGAATAACATTAAATTGCAAACTGAGAAACAAATTTGTGGAAAAAAAAAGGGCATCAGCGCAAAAAAAAAGGCAGTCTTGAAAGTTTTCAAATTTAGGGAAAAATCAGGCTTGCAATGAAAACTTGGAAACAGGAAAAGCATGGAAGGAAAATAGAAGAAAATCAAAAATAGATGGGAAAAAAAGGTAACGGAGACATTTTTCCTGATGACATGGGGATTGACATTGCGCATTTGAATGAACTGCATAAGAGGAAGCTACATCCATGATCTTGCTTGGCCCATAGATATAGCGGTGCGCCTTGGCACACGACCTGCAGAATTTGAACCGATCTACCGGTAAATGAGAATACGTTTTGTAGGATTTAGAAAACAAAATCAATAGAATAAAAGTAGAATTAAACACACTCGAAATAACTAACACACTCTAAAGTTGATCGGAGTCATAATGGTGTTGCTCATGTCTTGGCACAATTAGGAAAATCTGGTTTCTCGGGTTGTATGAGTGATTCAGTCCCTAACTACGTTCGGGATCTGATCACCGCGGATTGTATGAACAGTGTGTAATCTCAGGGCAGCAGGTTCCGTACGCACTCTTTTCCTTACCAGGGTACCTGAGAGGACTGAATAGTTTTTAATGAGGCGGCCTGCTGCTTAATATAATATATGTGTTCTTACGTTTAAAATAAAGAAATAACTAACACTATATTTTTTTGGAGAGCAATAGAAGAAAGGCAAGAATAACAAAAGTAACATCGGTTAGAGGATTCCTTTAATCTAATTTTATATAAGCAACTTTATCTAAATGAAGTGTATGAGTTTATAAATTTCATTGAGTTATTTCTTTCACATCACGGTAGCTAAATAAAATATAATAATGGTAATGGTAAATACCATATTGTTAAGCTATTTACACTAAAATACATCAGTTTTTCCCTAATTACATTTACATCCATTTCTATTGGCGAATTTTATTTCTAGGAAACTATTCATTTTGAATTCAGAAGAATCATAATTTTAAGGTAAATGCTCTATAATAAGCCTTGCCTATTTCTCCTATAAAATCAATATGTAACTCTTAAACAATGTTGGTCAGATTCAAATAAGTATTTGATTTTACATAACCTAAAAAAATTTAAAATATTAAATAAGTATTTAAGAAAGTTTGATTGCAACATAGAAAATAAAACTTGGATTTGTTGAAAATAATGTATATAAATTAATCAGACGACAATTAATTAATAGTTTACTCATATTTCTGTAGGTAATGCATTACCCCTTTCTTTGAGTTATAGTTTTCATTTTTATATTAATTAACTATAGAAACAGTAAGCATATACGCCAATGTCCTCTCTCATTCCTAATTCCTCACACGCATGCATCCACGGCACTCCGCACTCCTAGAACCCCCATCAGATCCGTTTTTCTCCTCCTCCCGTGACGCTACAGACACTGTAGACAGTACATAGAACACTCCACTCATTTCTAATTCCTCAGTGTAGAACCCACCATCAGATTCCCTTTTCCTCCTCCTGTGACGCTACAAACACTGACTCGGTTACTCAATTCATACGATCAGAATCATGAATCACGCAGGCACGAACAATATGATGCTCCCCACGGCCATCCGTCCTGTCACTGCTCGGCGAAGGCGACCACAACGTCGGTGGAGCCGCCGCAACCTCTCCAGGCGCCATGGCCACAACACCAACCTGTTTGTTGAGCCAGGAAGAAAGAACCATATGGCGTTGACGTGTTGCCTTTGTTTCCACTGATGTGCTTCTTCTCCTCGCTGAACAAAAACCAAAGGTTATATTCTTCACTCATGTCTATCTCATTTGCTAACTTGGCTTATTTACTGGAATTTGTGCTAGTCTATCATACCTACAAAGTTTGTTTCTTTTCTATCCGTCTAAACTCTCCATTCTCTTTGTCTAGAGATTACTGACATTCTGAAAAATATGCACAGTGAGATGATTAAACAACTGGCGGCACAAAGAACTCAATCTGAAGAGTCATATGTAAATATGGTAGCTCTTTTTCTTAAAATACTCTTCATAAGTTTCGTCCAAGATGCTAACTTGTCAACCATGCCATTCATGCATAGCAACAATTTAAAAACGTTGTACTATCATGATTAGTTCCTTTTCTTAACTAAACAACCAAACTTCATGAAAAGATCAGATAGCACTGCTTAAAGATAACAGAGCACTACTGATATTAATAAAACATAGATCACTACTGAAGGCAAATATGAGAAAAGATAAATACAGATTCTAAGGTTGAAAAATAGCAGGTAGTCAACTACAAAACAGAGAAGAGTGTCTATAAGTATTGCATGCAGAACATTCATGCTTGGAAAGATGATTTCCTGTCGTTTATAGCCTCTAGTAAAGGTTAAACTATGACCCCGACTAAGTACATTCCATAAAAATATACACATGATTTTTTTTCTTGATTAGATATCACACATCAAACTTATGGACAAAGTGAAAAAAAGTATCTTACGTTAACTTTGATTCTGCAGAATATAGTCAGCCATTTATTTTCCAGTTTTACTTCTATTTTCACCAAATGCTAGTGTAGACTTTTAACTAACTTATGGACCTGTGTTCCAGGCAGCTAATGTGTTGGGCTGAAAACAGGAGCATTTAAAGAATGGTCATAGGGAACACCCAATCAGAATAGAAAGACCAGAAGCCTTACTGGTGGGTATCAAGAGAGGAGAAAACAACTAATGGGCACCGGGAGACAGGAGAGAGGCCTCATCTACCAGTGAAGGTCACACATGTAAAGCGAACAACCTCGCTAGAGAACACCATCTTGCTCTAGAATAAAGAGGAATGACTCGGTGGCAGTAGGTGGTGGCAAATGGAGAGCCGTAGAAGGGAAAGTAATCTACAGAGCTACTCAAGCAGATGCTAATCGGTGCCTCAGCGCCTGGTATGTTGTTCGGCACTGATTTTTTTATTATAAGCCAATATATTTAAAGCTATCCTCTAGTGTATTATTTCCTTCAAAGTAGATGGAATTTGGAAAGAAAGATATATTAGCTCCTTGTAGTTCTAGCAAGGTTCCGATTATTTTGTGTTTTTTTTATCCGTATCAGCTACTGTCACTAACTAAGCCATTTATTCTTCACGTCCACTGACATTGGTACATTGAAGGAAAGAGAGTGGAAACTAAGAGTAAAAGTTATAGTAAAGAAATAACCACAATACTACATATTTCATATTCCGATAGCTTAATTCAATGGTGCTTATGTTTAGTGGATCCTTGGTAAACAGGCAAATAAACAAAATACAGGAGAGGCAAGAAAAGAAGCTATCACACAGAGACTAATTTTTTTTTTTACACAAAATAGAGAGATTAAAACTAAACGGGGGCGATCTGAAGATTTAACCAGGGGTGATTTAAAGACAAGAGACAAAAAAATATTTTTCAGTAGACTGATTGGTCGGCTGATCGCAGTTTTATACTCAAGGTAGACTAATTGACCACAGTTTTATACAACAACACGAAATTTAGGAAATGAAATAACTGTGGCATGACCTGGAGCCTACCACTAATAGAAAGTATAGATAACATAAACACGACCAATCTCTAAACTGAGCACATGCTTGCAACCGATGCATCTTCTATGAGTAGTTTAAGCACTAAACAACTGCAAGAATGTCTGAGCAGCTTGAAACCAGAAATAACGAAGTAACATGATTAGGACAATGTTCCAGTATTCATAAGCTAAGGAGTCAGCGGAAGTACCTTCCGACCACAATGTACATAAATCTTTGTCCTTAAAGTTCAACCAAGCTTTAACTATTATTATGAGTCTCCACCACATTATGATCTGGAAGGTCCTAAAAAATGCAGCAATGTAGAGAATATAAAACAGGACGGATAACTTACATGCACATATTTTCAAAGTATTCACTCGGCAAAAACGGTTTAAACAACGGGTTTGCCATATAATGCTTAATGTAACAACAGGAAATAATAAAAAAAAAATTCACACGAATACTACAATCTGCAGGACTAAACATCATTAGAGAATCCAATTAAAAGGACCAGCGGCAATAACTTAGCTATGCTGCTCAGGGACCTGATGCATGCACAAAAGAAAGTTCGGTAGATTCACACACTTTGGAATAATTGGGAGCAACCTAAATCTAAAAGTCATCAGGTTCAGTCACATATTAACATGCAACATATGATTATTTCTAAGAACGGGGAAACAAAATAATTTGATAAAATGTTTCAGTAAACGTGGCTAACTGTTGCATGTTTGATGTCTCTATTTCTATCAGAAATGCATGCATTCAAACACCATAATTCAATTTATGACTTATGAGCCACAACCTTGCACCTTCAAGGGTGTCAATTATGAAATGCAGAAAACCTGATACAGATTCACCAGGTCGACATAAACAAGGTGAAAATACTGTAAATATGGGAAGGCGCCAGGGGACATGACCATACAAAATGATCAGAGCTGTCAACAACAACATAAATTTGGCTCTGCCAAGATAACTGAACTAATTGAAATCAAAAAAGCCCATCATATTTCAAATGATGCTCAGAAAGCTATGAAACTAAAGGAAAACAGGGGAAGAGGCTGCCCACATAGAGTAATGCTTCTGCTGTAGATTTGGCAAAAAAACCTAGGTCAATGTCAAGAATAGCCTTGGACATTATGGCGTAGATACAAATCAAAATCCTTCCGAAATGCTGCTATTGTTTCTTTGACAGTTCAAGAACCAACTTGAGTACTAAGGATATTTCAGTACAGTTTATTGTTCTACAGTTTATTGTTCCATGCAGACAATTTACTACATTTTTTTGAGTTAAACATAAAATTCAAAGGAGATGCAAAGCGGATCATGCCGACCATCTTACTATTAATAGAATCTTGCTGTAGTGAACAGGCAAAAACAACTAAAATCATGCTAGGGAAAATTACTCCTGATCATGCATCACTAAAATATATAACCAGGTCCATAGTAACACCCTGAGTTTCCCAGAGAAGCAAGGAAATGGCAAACTCGTCAGCTCATCATGAAAGAAAGCTAATGAAAAGAGAAATTAAGCCAGGTTACATGTATACTGGATATACACTTAAATTGGATAGGTTACACTTAAATACAAGCTTTTAAAGGAAGAACCATAGCACAACATAAGGCAGTAAGGCATAATGTAATTGGTAGCAGTTATAAAGTATTACCATTAATGAATGGCTGAGATGACTGTATGGTTTGGAACTACAATATGTCAGTCCAAATATACCAAGATTGGTGAGTGTATTCCCCTACACCATCTCTGAGTTGCTCCGGGCTGCAATTTTTCATATAAACAGAAAATTAGGTACAGTATATATATTATATATGTAAGATTGTACTATGAATTTTTAATCTAAGAGTAACATCGGTACCGCTTTTAGTTTTGATGAAGTCAGATGATAATTCACATACTTATTTATGAACCATATCAAAACGGTTCTGTTGTTATGCGTAGACTACATTAACAGGCTCAAAGAAACTGGGTTTCCTCTACAAAATTAACAGTTGGCACTGCTTACCAGGTGAACAGCAGATCGTAAGGCTCCTATAAAAGGAGTATTGATAAATAAAAAATAGCCAGACAACATACCGTAAGTATGAGCTCCCACATGGCAAAATCATTGATCTGTTCGACCAACTAAATAGTACAGATGCCAAGAAAACACCTAGCTACAGAAATTCCTTGCAAAACAACAGAAAATACAGGGATTCACCAAAGTAAAGCTAGCAGTAATACAATCGAGTGTAAGAATTTATTTAAGTGAAGTGTTTACCTGAATTCCCATTAGCTCACTGGCCAGATCTGCTGGTAATGGATCACCACTAAGAACAGTAAGTGTTGATGAACCATCTGGCGTCATCATATCAATTAGGATGGATGGATTGTATACCGGCTGCATGACAGTGGTTTTTATTCGAAAATATTAGCAGCAAGATGTTTAGCTCAAATTTTCTAAATCAAGGAGTATAACACATTCATGAGATATCCTGAAGTCAACACTCGCAGTACAGTGTTTTGCCATCGCTTTGATTTCCTAAGTCTGTGTACCGAAAGGAGGCTGCATTCCTACAAAGAACAGTCACCTAAATGATCGCCGGTTCGCTCATGTTTAGTACAGAAAAAACTGGTAGCTGCATATTTGCTTTGATCCTCAGCAACGCTATTAACGCGAAAAAGCTTTTGGAAATTTTACTGTGTATAAGGATCATATAAATTTAATCACAGATAAGATATTACAATGTGAATATTACTCATAAAGTTCATTACTATATTATCAACTAAAAGATGCACCTGCATCTAATGCTCATGCCAATTAAACCACTACACGAACATAGGAGTTGGATGTAGGTTGCAGAAATCAAAAGTTACATACACAGATGGGATTTTCATTGTTACTTTTATTTTGAGCAAGTGTTTGCACAAACTAAGAAAGACACAAAGGGACATTCAGTTCTTGACCTGCAGCAAGACGAAATGCTTCCAATATCTCCCTTGGATAATATGTCATATCTCATTTAGCTTCATTTGTATAACATCTGAAAACAAAAGTAAATCTCCACAGTCACAAGATAGCACTGAATTAGGTTCATACACAGAGGAAGCTAGAAATTGCAGATTGGTTCGGTGCTCTGATGCTTAAATACTACCTGCTACTCTAATCTTTGATGGAATACATGAAGGAAATAAGAAAAACACTTCATACCATGAGTTCATAGTGGTTCCTCACGCTGCACTCATCCCTCACAGATACGTCAAAAACTTCAGGAGCAGCAACTCTACCTTGCTCCTCCACCAATGATCCACCAGAAAAATTGGTGCACAACACACGCACAA